>OW388291.1:10860342-11494717 GCA_936450465.1 Gibbula magus
CCAAACTTGGCTGAGATGTTCATTACATTGTGTTCTATCGAATGGTTCTTTCGGATTTCCTCTATCTGACTTACTTTTTAATCTATATTCACTCTTACAGAGAGTCGCACAGTCAATTTGGCCAAAATTCGCATAAATTATTCTAAGTCAAAGAAGACATGTAACTACATATCTTGACAGCGAGGCTAATAACTTTCTTCAAACTGCATATTTTAGGACCAAACTTGGCTGAGATGTTCATTACCTTGTGTTCTATCGAATGGTTATTTCGGATTTCCTCTATCTGTCTTACTTTTTAATCTATATTCACTCTTACAGAGAGTCGCGCAGTCAATTTTGCCAAAAATCACTTAAATTATTCTAAGTCAAAGAAGACCACAAACTACATTTCTTGACAGCGAGGCTAATAACTTTCTTCAAACTGCATATTTCAGGACCAAACTTGGCTGAGATGTTCATTACCTTGTGTTCTATCGAATGGTTATTTCGGATTTCCTCTATCTGTCTTACTTTTTAATCTATATTCACTCTTACAGAGAGTCGCACAGTCAATTTGGCCAAAATTCGCATAAATTATTCTAAGTCAAAGAAGACAAGTAACTACATATCTTGACAGCGAGGCTAATAACTTTCTTCAAACTGCATATTTCAGGACCAAACTTGGCTGAGATGTTCATTACCTTGTGTTCTATCGAATGGTTCTTTCGGATTTCCTCTATCTGACTTACTTTTTAATCTATATTCACTCTTACAGAGAGTCGCACAGTCAATTTGGCCAAAATTCGCATAAATTATTCAAAGTCAAAGAAGACCACAAACTACATATCTTGACAGCGAGGCTAATAACTTTCTTCAAAATGCATATTTCAGGACCAAACTTGGCTGAGATGTTCATTACCTTGTGTTCTATGGAATGGTTGTTTCGGATTTCCTCTATCTGTCTTACTTTTTAATCTATATTCACTCTTACAGAGAGTCGCACAGTCAATTTGGCCAAAATTCGCATAAATTATTTGAAGTCAAAGAAGACAAGTAACTACATATCTTGACAGCGAGGCTAATAACTTTCTTCAAAATGCATATTTCAGGACCAAACTTGGCTGAGATGTTCATTACCTTGTGTTCTATCGAATGGTTATTTCGGATTTCCTCTATCTGTCTTACTTTTTAATCTATATTCACTCTTACAGAGAGTCGCGCAGTCAATTTTGCCAAAAATCACTTAAATTATTCTAAGTCAAAGAACACCACAAACTACATTTCTTGACAGCGAGGCTAATAACTTTCTTCAAACTGCATATTTCAGGACCAAACTTGGCTGAGATGTTCATTACCTTGTGTTCTATGGAATGGTTTTTTCGGATTTCCTCTATCTGTCTTACTTTTTAATCTATATTCACTCTTACAGAGAGTCGCACAGTCAATTTGGCCAAAATTCGCATAAATTATTCTAAGTCAAAGAAGACAAGTAACTACATATCTTGACAGCGAGGCTAATAACTTTCTTCAAACTGCATATTTCAGGACCAAACTTGGCTGAGATGTTCATTACCTTGTGTTCTATGGAATGTTTTTTTCGGATTTCCTCTATCTGTCTTACTTTTTAATCTATATTCACTCTTACAGAGAGTCGCACAGTCAATTTGGCCAAAATTCGCATAAATTATTCTAAGTCAAAGAAGACAAGTAACTACATATCTTGACAGCGAGGCTAATAACTTTCTTCAAACTGCATATTTCAGGACCAAACTTGGCTGAGATGTTCATTACCTTGTGTTCTATCGAATGGTTATTTCGGATTTCCTCTATCTGTCTTACTTTTTAATCTATATTCACTCTTACAGAGAGTCGCACAGTCAATTTGGCCAAAAATCACTTAAATTATTCTAAGTCAAAGAAGACCACAAACTACATATCTTGACAGCGAGGCTAATAACTTTCTTCAAAATGCATATTTCAGGACCAAACTTGGCTGAGATGTTCATTACCTTGTGTTCTATCGAATGGTTATTTCGGATTTAATCTATCTGGCTTACTTTTTAATCTATATTCACTCTTACAGAGAGTCGCACAGTCAATTTGGCCAAAAATCACTTAAATTATTCTAAGTCAAAGAAGACCACAAACTACATATCTTGACAGCGAGGCTAATAACTTTCTTCAAACTGCATATTTCAGGACCAAACTTGGCTGAGATGTTCATTACCTTGTGTTCTATCGAATGGTTATTTCGGATTTCCTCTATCTGTCTTACTTTTTAATCTATATTCACTCTTACAGAGAGTCGCGCAGTCAATTTTGCCAAAAATCACTTAAATTATTCTAAGTCAAAGAACACCACAAACTACATTTCTTGACAGCGAGGCTAATAACTTTCTTCAAACTGCATATTTCAGGACCAAACTTGGCTGAGATGTTCATTACCTTGTGTTCTATCGAATGGTTATTTCGGATTTCCTCTATCTGTCTTACTTTTTAATCTATATTCACTCTTACAGAGAGTCGCACAGTCAATTTGGCCAAAATTCGCATAAATTATTCTAAGTCAAAGAAGACAAGTAACTACATATCTTGACAGCGAGGCTAATAACTTTCTTCAAACTGCATATTTCAGGACCAAACTTGGCTGAGATGTTCATTACCTTGTGTTCTATCGAATGGTTCTTTCGGATTTCCTCTATCTGACTTACTTTTTAATCTATATTCACTCTTACAGAGAGTCGCACAGTCAATTTGGCCAAAATTCGCATAAATTATTCAAAGTCAAAGAAGACCACAAACTACATATCTTGACAGCGAGGCTAATAACTTTCTTCAAAATGCATATTTCAGGACCAAACTTGGCTGAGATGTTCATTACCTTGTGTTCTATGGAATGGTTGTTTCGGATTTCCTCTATCTGTCTTACTTTTTAATCTATATTCACTCTTACAGAGAGTCGCACAGTCAATTTGGCCAAAATTCGCATAAATTATTTGAAGTCAAAGAAGACAAGTAACTACATATCTTGACAGCGAGGCTAATAACTTTCTTCAAAATGCATATTTCAGGACCAAACTTGGCTGAGATGTTCATTACCTTGTGTTCTATCGAATGGTTATTTCGGATTTCCTCTATCTGTCTTACTTTTTAATCTATATTCACTCTTACAGAGAGTCGCGCAGTCAATTTTGCCAAAAATCACTTAAATTATTCTAAGTCAAAGAACACCACAAACTACATTTCTTGACAGCGAGGCTAATAACTTTCTTCAAACTGCATATTTCAGGACCAAACTTGGCTGAGATGTTCATTACCTTGTGTTCTATGGAATGGTTTTTTCGGATTTCCTCTATCTGTCTTACTTTTTAATCTATATTCACTCTTACAGAGAGTCGCACAGTCAATTTGGCCAAAATTCGCATAAATTATTCTAAGTCAAAGAAGACAAGTAACTACATATCTTGACAGCGAGGCTAATAACTTTCTTCAAACTGCATATTTCAGGACCAAACTTGGCTGAGATGTTCATTACCTTGTGTTCTATGGAATGTTTTTTTCGGATTTCCTCTATCTGTCTTACTTTTTAATCTATATTCACTCTTACAGAGAGTCGCACAGTCAATTTGGCCAAAATTCGCATAAATTATTCTAAGTCAAAGAAGACAAGTAACTACATATCTTGACAGCGAGGCTAATAACTTTCTTCAAACTGCATATTTCAGGACCAAACTTGGCTGAGATGTTCATTACCTTGTGTTCTATCGAATGGTTATTTCGGATTTCCTCTATCTGTCTTACTTTTTAATCTATATTCACTCTTACAGAGAGTCGCACAGTCAATTTGGCCAAAAATCACTTAAATTATTCTAAGTCAAAGAAGACCACAAACTACATATCTTGACAGCGAGGCTAATAACTTTCTTCAAAATGTATATTTCAGGACCAAACTTGGCTGAGATGTTCATTACCTTGTGTTCTATCGAATGGTTATTTCGGATTTAATCTATCTGGCTTACTTTTTAATCTATATTCACTCTTACAGAGAGTCGCACAGTCAATTTGGCCAAAAATCACTTAAATTATTCTAAGTCAAAGAAGACCACAAACTACATATCTTGACAGCGAGGCTAATAACTTTCTTCAAACTGCATATTTCAGGACCAAACTTGGCTGAGATGTTCATTACCTTGTGTTCTATCGAATGGTTATTTCGGATTTCCTCTATCTGTCTTACTTTTTAATCTATATTCACTCTTACAGAGAGTCGCACAGTCAATTTGGCCAAAAATCACTTAAATTAGTCTAAGTCAAAGAAGACCACAAACTACATATCTTGACAGCGAGGCTAATAACTTTCTTCAAACTGCATATTTCAGGACCAAACTTGGCTGAGATGTTCATTACCTTGTGTTCTATCGAATGGTTATTTCGGATTTCCTCTATCTGGCTTACTTTTTAATCTATATTCACTCTTACAGAGAGTCGCACAGTCAATTTGGCCAAAAATCACTTAAATTATTCTAAGTCAAAGAAGACCACAAACTACATATCTTGACAGCGAGGCTAATAACTTTCTTCAAACTGCATATTTCAGGACCAAACTTGGCTGAGATGTTCATTACCTTGTGTTCTATCGAATGGTTATTTCGGATTTCCTCTATCTGTCTTACTTTTTAATCTATATTCACTCTTACAGAGAGTCGCGCAGTCAATTTTGCCAAAAATCACTTAAATTATTCTAAGTCAAAGAACACCACAAACTATATTTCTTGACAGCGAGGCTAATAACTTTCTTCAAACTGCATATTTCAGGACCAAACTTGGCTGAGATGTTCATTACCTTGTGTTCTATCGAATGGTTGTTTCGGATTTCCTCTATCTGTCTTACTTTTTAATCTATAGTCACTCTTACAGAGAGTCGCACAGTCAATTTGGCCAAAATTCGCATAAATTATTCTAAGTCAAAGAAGACAAGTAACTACATATCTTGACAGCGAGGCTAATAACTTTCTTCAAACTGCATATTTCAGGACCAAACTTGGCTGAGATGTTCATTACTTTGTGTTCTATCGAATGGTTATTTCGGATTTCCTCTATCTGTCTTACTTTTTAATCTATATTCACTCTTACAGAGAGTCGCACAGTCAATTTGGCCAAAAATCACTTAAATTATTCTAAGTCAAAGAAGACCACAAACTACATATCTTGACAGCGAGGCTAATAACTTTCTTCAAACTGCATATTTCAGGACCAAACTTGGCTGAGATGTTCATTACCTTGTGTTCTATCGAATGGTTCTTTCGGATTTCCTCTATCTGACTTACTTTTTAATCTATATTCACTCTTACAGAGAGTCGCGCAGTCAATTTTGCCAAAAATCACTTAAATTATTCTAAGTCAAAGAACACCACAAACTACATTTCTTGACAGCGAGGCTAATAACTTTCTTCAAACTGCATATTTCAGGACCAAACTTGGCTGAGATGTTCATTACCTTGTGTTCTATCGAATGGTTATTTCGGATTTCCTCTATCTGTCTTACTTTTTAATCTATATTCACTCTTACAGAGAGTCGCACAGTCAATTTGGCCAAAATTCGCATAAATTATTCTAAGTCAAAGAAGACAAGTAACTACATATCTTGACAGCGAGGCTAATAACTTTCTTCAAACTGCATATTTCAGGACCAAACTTGGCTGAGATGTTCATTACCTTGTGTTCTATCGAATGGTTATTTCGGATTTCCTCTATCTGTCTTACTTTTTAATCTATATTCACTCTTACAGAGAGTCGCACAGTCAATTTGGCCAAAATTCGCATAAATTATTCTAAGTCAAAGAAGACAAGTAACTACATATCTTGACAGCGAGGCTAATAACTTTCTTCAAACTGCATATTTCAGGACCAAACTTGGCTGAGATGTTCATTACCTTGTGTTCTATCGAATGGTTATTTCGGATTTCCTCTATCTGTCTTACTTTTTAATCTATATTCACTCTTACAGAGAGTCGCACAGTCAATTTGGCCAAAAATCACTTAAATTATTCTAAGTCAAAGAAGACCACAAACTACATATCTTGACAGCGAGGCTAATAACTTTCTTCAAACTGCATATTTCAGGACCAAACTTGGCTGAGATGTTCATTACCTTGTGTTCTATCGAATGGTTATTTCGGATTTCCTCTATCTGTCTTACTTTTTAATCTATATTCACTCTTACAGAGAGTCGCACAGTCAATTTGGCCAAAATTCGCATAAATTATTCTAAGTCAAAGAAGACAAGTAACTACATATCTTGACAGCGAGGCTAATAACTTTCTTCAAACTGCATATTTCAGGACCAAACTTGGCTGAGATGTTCATTACCTTGTGTTCTATCGAATGGTTATTTCGGATTTCCTCTATCTGTCTTACTTTTTAATCTATATTCACTCTTACAGAGAGTCGCACAGTCAATTTGGCCAAAAATCACTTAAATTATTCTAAGTCAAAGAAGACCACAAACTACATATCTTGACAGCGAGGCTAATTACTTTCTTCAAAATGCATATTTCAGGACCAAACTTGGCTGAGATGTTCATTACCTTGTGTTCTATGGAATGGTTTTTTCGGATTTCCTCTATCTGTCTTACTTTTTAATCTATATTCACTCTTACAGAGAGTCGCACAGTCAATTTGGCCAAAATTCGCATAAATTATTCTAAGTCAAAGAAGACATGTAACTACATATCTTGACAGCGAGGCTAATAACTTTCTTCAAACTGCATATTTTAGGACCAAACTTGGCTGAGATGTTCATTACCTTGTGTTCTATCGAATGGTTATTTCGGATTTCCTCTATCTGTCTTACTTTTTAATCTATATTCACTCTTACAGAGAGTCGCGCAGTCAATTTTGCCAAAAATCACTTAAATTATTCTAAGTCAAAGAACACCACAAACTACATTTCTTGACAGCGAGGCTAATAACTTTCTTCAAACTGCATATTTCAGGACCAAACTTGGCTGAGATGTTCATTACCTTGTGTTCTATCGAATGGTTATTTCGGATTTCCTCTATCTGTCTTACTTTTTAATCTATATTCACTCTTACAGAGAGTCGCACAGTCAATTTGGCCAAAATTCGCATAAATTATTCTAAGTCAAAGAAGACAAGTAACTACATATCTTGACAGCGAGGCTAATAACTTTCTTCAAACTGCATATTTCAGGACCAAACTTGGCTGAGATGTTCATTACCTTGTGTTCTATCGAATGGTTATTTCGGATTTCCTCTATCTGTCTTACTTTTTAATCTATATTCACTCTTACAGAGAGTCGCACAGTCAATTTGGCCAAAATTCGCATAAATTATTCTAAGTCAAAGAAGACAAGTAACTACATATCTTGACAGCGAGGCTAATAACTTTCTTCAAACTGCATATTTCAGGACCAAACTTGGCTGAGATGTTCATTACCTTGTGTTCTATCGAATGGTTATTTCGGATTTCCTCTATCTGTCTTACTTTTTAATCTATATTCACTCTTACAGAGAGTCGCACAGTCAATTTGGCCAAAAATCACTTAAATTATTCTAAGTCAAAGAAGACCACAAACTACATATCTTGACAGCGAGGCTAATAACTTTCTTCAAACTGCATATTTCAGGACCAAACTTGGCTGAGATGTTCATTACCTTGTGTTCTATCGAATGGTTATTTCGGATTTCCTCTATCTGTCTTACTTTTTAATCTATATTCACTCTTACAGAGAGTCGCACAGTCAATTTGGCCAAAATTCGCATAAATTATTCTAAGTCAAAGAAGACAAGTAACTACATATCTTGACAGCGAGGCTAATAACTTTCTTCAAACTGCATATTTCAGGACCAAACTTGGCTGAGATGTTCATTACCTTGTGTTCTATCGAATGGTTATTTCGGATTTCCTCTATCTGTCTTACTTTTTAATCTATATTCACTCTTACAGAGAGTCGCACAGTCAATTTGGCCAAAAATCACTTAAATTATTCTAAGTCAAAGAAGACCACAAACTACATATCTTGACAGCGAGGCTAATTACTTTCTTCAAAATGCATATTTCAGGACCAAACTTGGCTGAGATGTTCATTACCTTGTGTTCTATGGAATGGTTTTTTCGGATTTCCTCTATCTGTCTTACTTTTTAATCTATATTCACTCTTACAGAGAGTCGCACAGTCAATTTGGCCAAAATTCGCATAAATTATTCTAAGTCAAAGAAGACATGTAACTACATATCTTGACAGCGAGGCTAATAACTTTCTTCAAACTGCATATTTTAGGACCAAACTTGGCTGAGATGTTCATTACCTTGTGTTCTATCGAATGGTTATTTCGGATTTCCTCTATCTGTCTTACTTTTTAATCTATATTCACTCTTACAGAGAGTCGCGCAGTCAATTTTGCCAAAAATCACTTAAATTATTCTAAGTCAAAGAACACCACAAACTACATTTCTTGACAGCGAGGCTAATAACTTTCTTCAAACTGCATATTTCAGGACCAAACTTGGCTGAGATGTTCATTACCTTGTGTTCTATCGAATGGTTATTTCGGATTTCCTCTATCTGTCTTACTTTTTAATCTATATTCACTCTTACAGAGAGTCGCACAGTCAATTTGGCCAAAATTCGCATAAATTATTCTAAGTCAAAGAAGACAAGTAACTACATATCTTGACAGCGAGGCTAATAACTTTCTTCAAACTGCATATTTCAGGACCAAACTTGGCTGAGATGTTCATTACCTTGTGTTCTATCGAATGGTTCTTTCGGATTTCCTCTATCTGACTTACTTTTTAATCTATATTCACTCTTACAGAGAGTCGCACAGTCAATTTGGCCAAAATTCGCATAAATTATTCAAAGTCAAAGAAGACCACAAACTACATATCTTGACAGCGAGGCTAATAACTTTCTTCAAAATGCATATTTCAGGACCAAACTTGGCTGAGATGTTCATTACCTTGTGTTCTATGGAATGGTTGTTTCGGATTTCCTCTATCTGTCTTACTTTTTAATCTATATTCACTCTTACAGAGAGTCGCACAGTCAATTTGGCCAAAATTCGCATAAATTATTTGAAGTCAAAGAAGACAAGTAACTACATATCTTGACAGCGAGGCTAATAACTTTCTTCAAAATGCATATTTCAGGACCAAACTTGGCTGAGATGTTCATTACCTTGTGTTCTATCGAATGGTTCTTTCGGATTTCCTCTATCTGGCTTACTTTTTAATCTATATTCACTCTTACAGAGAGTCGCACAGTCAATTTGGCCAAAAATCACTTAAATTATTCTAAGTCAAAGAAGACCACAAACTACATATCTTGACAGCGAGGCTAATAACTTTCTTCAAACTGCATATTTCAGGACCAAACTTGGCTGAGATGTTCATTACCTTGTGTTCTATCGAATGGTTATTTCGGATTTCCTCTATCTGTCTTACTTTTTAATCTATATTCACTCTTACAGAGAGTCGCGCAGTCAATTTTGCCAAAAATCACTTAAATTATTCTAAGTCAAAGAACACCACAAACTACATTTCTTGACAGCGAGGCTAATAACTTTCTTCAAACTGCATATTTCAGGACCAAACTTGGCTGAGATGTTCATTACCTTGTGTTCTATGGAATGTTTTTTTCGGATTTCCTCTATCTGTCTTACTTTTTAATCTATATTCACTCTTACAGAGAGTCGCACAGTCAATTTGGCCAAAATTCGCATAAATTATTCTAAGTCAAAGAAGACCACAAAGTACATTTCTTGACAGCGAGGCTAATAACTTTCTTCAAACTGCATATTTCAGGACCAAACTTGGCTGAGATGTTCATTACCTTGTGTTCTATCGAATGGTTATTTCGGATTTCCTCTATCTGTCTTACTTTTTAATCTATATTCACTCTTACAGAGAGTCGCACAGTCAATTTGGCCAAAATTCGCATAAATTATTCTAAGTCAAAGAAGACCACAAAGTACATTTCTTGACAGCGAGGCTAATAACTTTCTTCAAACTGCATATTTCAGGACCAAACTTGGCTGAGATGTTCATTACCTTGTGTTCTATCGAATGGTTATTTCGGATTTCCTCTATCTGTCTTACTTTTTAATCTATATTCACTCTTACAGAGAGTCGCACAGTCAATTTGGCCAAAAATCACTTAAATTATTCTAAGTCAAAGAAGACCACAAACTACATATCTTGACAGCGAGGCTAATAACTTTCTTCAAACTGCATATTTCAGGACCAAACTTGGCTGAGATGTTCATTACCTTGAGTTCTATCGAATGGTTATTTCGGATTTCCTCTATCTGTCTTACTTTTTAATCTATATTCACTCTTACAGAGAGTCGCGCAGTCAATTTTGCCAAAAATCACTTAAATTATTCTAAGTCAAAGAACACCACAAACTACATTTCTTGACAGCGAGGCTAATAACTTTCTTCAAACTGCATATTTCAGGACCAAACTTGGCTGAGATGTTCATTACCTTGTGTTCTATCGAATGGTTATTTCGGATTTCCTCTATCTGTCTTACTTTTTAATCTATATTCACTCTTACAGAGAGTCGCACAGTCAATTTGGCCAAAATTCGCATAAATTATTCTAAGTCAAAGAAGACAAGTAACTACATATCTTGACAGCGAGGCTAATAACTTTCTTCAAACTGCATATTTCAGGACCAAACTTGGCTGAGATGTTCATTACCTTGTGTTCTATCGAATGGTTATTTCGGATTTCCTCTATCTGTCTTACTTTTTAATCTATATTCACTCTTACAGAGAGTCGCACAGTCAATTTGGCCAAAATTCGCATAAATTATTCTAAGTCAAAGAAGACAAGTAACTACATATCTTGACAGCGAGGCTAATAACTTTCTTCAAACTGCATATTTCAGGACCAAACTTGGCTGAGATGTTCATTACCTTGTGTTCTATCGAATGGTTATTTCGGATTTCCTCTATCTGTCTTACTTTTTAATCTATATTCACTCTTACAGAGAGTCGCACAGTCAATTTGGCCAAAAATCACTTAAATTATTCTAAGTCAAAGAAGACCACAAACTACATATCTTGACAGCGAGGCTAATAACTTTCTTCAAACTGCATATTTCAGGACCAAACTTGGCTGAGATGTTCATTACCTTGTGTTCTATCGAATGGTTATTTCGGATTTCCTCTATCTGTCTTACTTTTTAATCTATATTCACTCTTACAGAGAGTCGCACAGTCAATTTGGCCAAAATTCGCATAAATTATTCTAAGTCAAAGAAGACAAGTAACTACATATCTTGACAGCGAGGCTAATAACTTTCTTCAAACTGCATATTTCAGGACCAAACTTGGCTGAGATGTTCATTACCTTGTGTTCTATCGAATGGTTATTTCGGATTTCCTCTATCTGTCTTACTTTTTAATCTATATTCACTCTTACAGAGAGTCGCACAGTCAATTTGGCCAAAAATCACTTAAATTATTCTAAGTCAAAGAAGACCACAAACTACATATCTTGACAGCGAGGCTAATTACTTTCTTCAAAATGCATATTTCAGGACCAAACTTGGCTGAGATGTTCATTACCTTGTGTTCTATGGAATGGTTTTTTCGGATTTCCTCTATCTGTCTTACTTTTTAATCTATATTCACTCTTACAGAGAGTCGCACAGTCAATTTGGCCAAAATTCGCATAAATTATTCTAAGTCAAAGAAGACATGTAACTACATATCTTGACAGCGAGGCTAATAACTTTCTTCAAACTGCATATTTTAGGACCAAACTTGGCTGAGATGTTCATTACCTTGTGTTCTATCGAATGGTTATTTCGGATTTCCTCTATCTGTCTTACTTTTTAATCTATATTCACTCTTACAGAGAGTCGCGCAGTCAATTTTGCCAAAAATCACTTAAATTATTCTAAGTCAAAGAACACCACAAACTACATTTCTTGACAGCGAGGCTAATAACTTTCTTCAAACTGCATATTTCAGGACCAAACTTGGCTGAGATGTTCATTACCTTGTGTTCTATCGAATGGTTATTTCGGATTTCCTCTATCTGTCTTACTTTTTAATCTATATTCACTCTTACAGAGAGTCGCACAGTCAATTTGGCCAAAATTCGCATAAATTATTCTAAGTCAAAGAAGACAAGTAACTACATATCTTGACAGCGAGGCTAATAACTTTCTTCAAACTGCATATTTCAGGACCAAACTTGGCTGAGATGTTCATTACCTTGTGTTCTATCGAATGGTTCTTTCGGATTTCCTCTATCTGACTTACTTTTTAATCTATATTCACTCTTACAGAGAGTCGCACAGTCAATTTGGCCAAAATTCGCATAAATTATTCAAAGTCAAAGAAGACCACAAACTACATATCTTGACAGCGAGGCTAATAACTTTCTTCAAAATGCATATTTCAGGACCAAACTTGGCTGAGATGTTCATTACCTTGTGTTCTATGGAATGGTTGTTTCGGATTTCCTCTATCTGTCTTACTTTTTAATCTATATTCACTCTTACAGAGAGTCGCACAGTCAATTTGGCCAAAATTCGCATAAATTATTTGAAGTCAAAGAAGACAAGTAACTACATATCTTGACAGCGAGGCTAATAACTTTCTTCAAAATGCATATTTCAGGACCAAACTTGGCTGAGATGTTCATTACCTTGTGTTCTATCGAATGGTTCTTTCGGATTTCCTCTATCTGGCTTACTTTTTAATCTATATTCACTCTTACAGAGAGTCGCACAGTCAATTTGGCCAAAAATCACTTAAATTATTCTAAGTCAAAGAAGACCACAAACTACATATCTTGACAGCGAGGCTAATAACTTTCTTCAAACTGCATATTTCAGGACCAAACTTGGCTGAGATGTTCATTACCTTGTGTTCTATCGAATGGTTATTTCGGATTTCCTCTATCTGTCTTACTTTTTAATCTATATTCACTCTTACAGAGAGTCGCGCAGTCAATTTTGCCAAAAATCACTTAAATTATTCTAAGTCAAAGAACACCACAAACTACATTTCTTGACAGCGAGGCTAATAACTTTCTTCAAACTGCATATTTCAGGACCAAACTTGGCTGAGATGTTCATTACCTTGTGTTCTATGGAATGTTTTTTTCGGATTTCCTCTATCTGTCTTACTTTTTAATCTATATTCACTCTTACAGAGAGTCGCACAGTCAATTTGGCTAAAATTCGCATAAATTATTCTAAGTCAAAGAAGACCACAAAGTACATTTCTTGACAGCGAGGCTAATAACTTTCTTCAAACTGCATATTTCAGGACCAAACTTGGCTGAGATGTTCATTACCTTGTGTTCTATCGAATGGTTATTTCGGATTTCCTCTATCTGTCTTACTTTTTAATCTATATTCACTCTTACAGAGAGTCGCACAGTCAATTTGGCCAAAATTCGCATAAATTATTCTAAGTCAAAGAAGACCACAAAGTACATTTCTTGACAGCGAGGCTAATAACTTTCTTCAAACTGCATATTTCAGGACCAAACTTGGCTGAGATGTTCATTACCTTGTGTTCTATCGAATGGTTATTTCGGATTTCCTCTATCTGTCTTACTTTTTAATCTATATTCACTCTTACAGAGAGTCGCACAGTCAATTTGGCCAAAAATCACTTAAATTATTCTAAGTCAAAGAAGACCACAAACTACATATCTTGACAGCGAGGCTAATAACTTTCTTCAAACTGCATATTTCAGGACCAAACTTGGCTGAGATGTTCATTACCTTGAGTTCTATCGAATGGTTATTTCGGATTTCCTCTATCTGTCTTACTTTTTAATCTATATTCACTCTTACAGAGAGTCGCGCAGTCAATTTTGCCAAAAATCACTTTAATTATTCTAAGTCAAAGAACACCACAAACTACATTTCTTGACAGCGAGGCTAATAACTTTCTTCAAACTGCATATTTCAGGACCAAACTTGGCTGAGATGTTCATTACCTTGTGTTCTATCGAATGGTTCTTTCGGATTTCCTCTATCTGACTTACTTTTTAATCTATATTCACTCTTACAGAGAGTCGCACAGTCAATTTGGCCAAAATTCGCATAAATTATTCAAAGTCAAAGAAGACCACAAACTACATATCTTGACAGCGAGGCTAATAACTTTCTTCAAAATGCATATTTCAGGACCAAACTTGGCTGAGATGTTCATTACCTTGTGTTCTATGGAATGGTTGTTTCGGATTTCCTCTATCTGTCTTACTTTTTAATCTATATTCACTCTTACAGAGAGTCGCACAGTCAATTTGGCCAAAATTCGCATAAATTATTTGAAGTCAAAGAAGACAAGTAACTACATATCTTGACAGCGAGGCTAATAACTTTCTTCAAAATGCATATTTCAGGACCAAACTTGGCTGAGATGTTCATTACCTTGTGTTCTATCGAATGGTTATTTCGGATTTCCTCTATCTGTCTTACTTTTTAATCTATATTCACTCTTACAGAGAGTCGCACAGTCAATTTGGCCAAAAATCACTTAAATTATTCTAAGTCAAAGAAGACCACAAACTACATATCTTGACAGCGAGGCTAATAACTTTCTTCAAACTGCATATTTCAGGACCAAACTTGGCTGAGATGTTCATTACCTTGTGTTCTATCGAATGGTTATTTCGGATTTAATCTATCTGGCTTACTTTTTAATCTATAGTCACTCTTACAGAGAGTCGCACAGTCAATTTGGCCAAAAATCACTTAAATTATTCTAAGTCAAAGAAGACCACAAACTACATATCTTGACAGCGAGGCTAATAACTTTCTTCAAACTGCATATTTCAGGACCAAACTTGGCTGAGATGTTCATTACCTTGTGTTCTATCGAATGGTTATTTCGGATTTCCTCTATCTGTCTTACTTTTTAATCTATATTCACTCTTACAGAGAGTCGCGCAGACAATTTTGCCAAAAATCACTTAAATTATTCTAAGTCAAAGAACACCACAAACTACATTTCTTGACAGCGAGGCTAATAACTTTCTTCAAACTGCATATTTCAGGACCAAACTTGGCTGAGATGTTCATTACCTTGTGTTCTATCGAATGGTTATTTCGGATTTCCTCTATCTGTCTTACTTTTTAATCTATATTCACTCTTACAGAGAGTCGCACAGTCAATTTGGCCAAAATTCGCATAAATTATTCTAAGTCAAAGAAGACAAGTAACTACATATCTTGACAGCGAGGCTAATAACTTTCTTCAAACTGCATATTTCAGGACCAAACTTGGCTGAGATGTTCATTACCTTGTGTTCTATCGAATGGTTATTTCGGATTTAATCTATCTGGCTTACTTTTTAATCTATATTCACTCTTACAGAGAGTCGCACAGTCAATTTGGCCAAAAAACACTTAAATTATTCTAAGTCAAAGAAGACCACAAACTACATATCTTGACAGCGAGGCTAATAACTTTCTTCAAACTGCATATTTCAGGACCAAACTTGGCTGAGATGTTCATTACCTTGTGTTCTATCGAATGGTTATTTCGGATTTCCTCTATCTGACTTACTTTTTAATCTATATTCACTCTTACAGAGAGTCGCGCAGTCAATTTTGCCAAAAATCACTTAAATTATTCTAAGTCAAAGAACACCACAAACTACATTTCTTGACAGCGAGGCTAATAACTTTCTTCAAACTGCATATTTCAGGACCAAACTTGGCTGAGATGTTCATTACCTTGTGTTCTATCGAATGGTTATTTCGGATTTCCTCTATCTGTCTTACTTTTTAATCTATATTCACTCTTACAGAGAGTCGCACAGTCAATTTGGCCAAAATTCGCATAAATTATTCTAAGTCAAAGAAGACAAGTAACTACATATCTTGACAGCGAGGCTAATAACTTTCTTCAAACTGCATATTTCAGGACCAAACTTGGCTGAGATGTTCATTACCTTGTGTTCTATCGAATGGTTATTTCGGATTTCCTCTATCTGTCTTACTTTTTAATCTATATTCACTCTTACAGAGAGTCGCACAGTCAATTTGGCCAAAAATCACTTAAATTATTCTAAGTCAAAGAAGACCACAAACTACATATCTTGACAGCGAGGCTAATAACTTTCTTCAAACTGCATATTTCAGGACCAAACTTGGCTGAGATGTTCATTACCTTGTGTTCTATCGAATGGTTCTTTCGGATTTCCTCTATCTGACTTACTTTTTAATCTATATTCACTCTTACAGAGAGTCGCGCAGTCAATTTTGCCAAAAATCACTTAAATTATTCTAAGTCAAAGAACACCACAAACTACATTTCTTGACAGCGAGGCTAATAACTTTCTTCAAACTGCATATTTCAGGACCAAACTTGGCTGAGATGTTCATTACCTTGTGTTCTATCGAATGGTTATTTCGGATTTCCTCTATCTGTCTTACTTTTTAATCTATATTCACTCTTACAGAGAGTCGCACAGTCAATTTGGCCAAAATTCGCATAAATTATTCTAAGTCAAAGAAGACATGTAACTACATATCTTGACAGCGAGGCTAATAACTTTCTTCAAACTGCATATTTCAGGACCAAACTTGGCTGAGATGTTCATTACCTTGTGTTCTATCGAATGGTTATTTCGGATTTCCTCTATCTGTCTTACTTTTTAATCTATATTCACTCTTACAGAGAGTCGCACAGTCAATTTGGCCAAAAATCACTTAAATTATTCTAAGTCAAAGAAGACCACAAACTACATATCTTGACAGCGAGGCTAATAACTTTCTTCAAACTGCATATTTCAGGACCAAACTTGGCTGAGATGTTCATTACCTTGTGTTCTATCGAATGATTATTTCGGATTTCCTCTATCTGTCTTACTTTTTAATCTATATTCACTCTTACAGAGAGTCGCACAGTCAATTTGGCCAAAATTCGCATAAATTATTCTAAGTCAAAGAAGACAAGTAACTACATATCTTGACAGCGAGGCTAATAACTTTCTTCAAACTGCATATTTCAGGACCAAACTTGGCTGAGATGTTCATTACCTTGTGTTCTATCGAATGGTTATTTCGGATTTCCTCTATCTGTCTTACTTTTTAATCTATATTCACTCTTACAGAGAGTCGCACAGTCAATTTGGCCAAAAATCACTTAAATTATTCTAAGTCAAAGAAGACCACAAACTACATATCTTGACAGCGAGGCTAATAACTTTCTTCAAACTGCATATTTCAGGACCAAACTTGGCTGAGATGTTTATTACCTTGTGTTCTATCGAATGGTTCTTTCGGATTTCCTCTATCTGACTTACTTTTTAATCTATATTCACTCTTACAGAGAGTCGCACAGTCAATTTGGCCAAAATTCGCATAAATTATTCTAAGTAAAAGAAGACCACAAACTACATATCTTGACAGCGAGGCTAATTACTTTCTTCAAAATGCATATTTCAGGACCAAACTTGGCTGAGATGTTCATTACCTTGTGTTCTATGGAATGGTTTTTTCGGATTTCCTCTATCTGTCTTACTTTTTAATCTATATTCACTCTTACAGAGAGTCGCACAGTCAATTTGGCCAAAATTCGCATAAATTATTCTAAGTCAAAGAAGACAAGTAACTACATATCTTGACAGCGAGGCTAATAACTTTCTTCAAACTGCATATTTCAGGACCAAACTTGGCTGAGATGTTCATTACCTTGTGTTCTATCGAATGGTTCTTTCGGATTTCCTCTATCTGACTTACTTTTTAATCTATATTCACTCTTACAGAGAGTCGCACAGTCAATTTGGCCAAAATTCGCATAAATTATTCAAAGTCAAAGAAGACCACAAACTACATATCTTGACAGCGAGGCTAATAACTTTCTTCAAAATGCATATTTCAGGACCAAACTTGGCTGAGATGTTCATTACCTTGTGTTCTATGGAATGGTTGTTTCGGATTTCCTCTATCTGTCTTACTTTTTAATCTATATTCACTCTTACAGAGAGTCGCACAGTCAATTTGGCCAAAAATCACTTAAATTATTCTAAGTCAAAGAAGACCACAAACTACATTTCTTGACAGCGAGGCTAATAACTTTCTTCAAACTGCATATTTCAGGACCAAACTTAGCTGAGATGTTCATTACCTTGTGTTCTATCGAATGGTTATTTCGGATTTCCTCTATCTGTCTTACTTTTTAATCTATATTCACTCTTACAGAGAGTCGCACAGTCAATTTGGCCAAAATTCGCATAAATTATTTTAAGTCAAAGAAGACAAGTAACTACATATCTTGACAGCGAGGCTAATAACTTTCTTCAAAATGCATATTTCAGGACCAAACTTGGCTGAGATGTTCATTACCTTGTGTTCTATCGAATGGTTCTTTCGGATTTCCTCTATCTGGCTTACTTTTTAATCTATATTCACTCTTACAGAGAGTCGCACAGTCAATTTGGCCAAAATTCGCATAAATTATTCAAAGTCAAAGAAGACCACAAACTACATATCTTGACAGCGAGGCTAATAACTTTCTTCAAAATGCATATTTCAGGACCAAACTTGGCTGAGATGTTCATTACCTTGTGTTCTATGGAATGGTTGTTTCGGATTTCCTCTATCTGTCTTACTTTTTAATCTATATTCACTCTTACAGAGAGTCGCACAGTCAATTTGGCCAAAAATCACTTAAATTATTCTAAGTCAAAGAAGACCACAAACTACATTTCTTGACAGCGAGGCTAATAACTTTCTTCAAACTGCATATTTCAGGACCAAACTTAGCTGAGATGTTCATTACCTTGTGTTCTATCGAATGGTTATTTCGGATTTCCTCTATCTGTCTTACTTTTTAATCTATATTCACTCTTACAGAGAGTCGCACAGTCAATTTGGCCAAAATTCGCATAAATTATTTTAAGTCAAAGAAGACAAGTAACTACATATCTTGACAGCGAGGCTAATAACTTTCTTCAAAATGCATATTTCAGGACCAAACTTGGCTGAGATGTTCATTACCTTGTGTTCTATCGAATGGTTCTTTCGGATTTCCTCTATCTGTCTTACTTTTTAATCTATATTCACTCTTACAGAGAGTCGCACAGTCAATTTGGCCAAAATTCGCATAAATTATTCTAAGTCAAAGAAGACAAGTAACTACATATCTTGACAGCGAGGCTAATAACTTTCTTCAAACTGCATATTTCAGGACCAAACTTGGCTGAGATGTTCATTACCTTGTGTTCTATCGAATGGTTATTTCGGATTTCCTCTATCTGTCTTACTTTTTAATCTATATTCACTCTTACAGAGAGTCGCACAGTCAATTTGGCCAAAAATCACTTAAATTATTCTAAGTCAAAGAAGACCACAAACTACATATCTTGACAGCGAGGCTAATAACTTTCTTCAAACTGCATATTTCAGGACCAAACTTGGCTGAGATGTTTATTACCTTGTGTTCTATCGAATGGTTCTTTCGGATTTCCTCTATCTGACTTACTTTTTAATCTATATTCACTCTTACAGAGAGTCGCACAGTCAATTTGGCCAAAATTCGCATAAATTATTCAAAGTAAAAGAAGACCACAAACTACATATCTTGACAGCGAGGCTAATTACTTTCTTCAAAATGCATATTTCAGGACCAAACTTGGCTGAGATGTTCATTACCTTGTGTTCTATGGAATGGTTTTTTCGGATTTCCTCTATCTGTCTTACTTTTTAATCTATATTCACTCTTACAGAGAGTCGCACAGTCAATTTGGCCAAAATTCGCATAAATTATTCTAAGTCAAAGAAGACAAGTAACTACATATCTTGACAGCGAGGCTAATAACTTTCTTCAAACTGCATATTTCAGGACCAAACTTGGCTGAGATGTTCATTACCTTGTGTTCTATCGAATGGTTCTTTCGGATTTCCTCTATCTGACTTACTTTTTAATCTATATTCACTCTTACAGAGAGTCGCACAGTCAATTTGGCCAAAATTCGCATAAATTATTCAAAGTCAAAGAAGACCACAAACTACATATCTTGACAGCGAGGCTAATAACTTTCTTCAAAATGCATATTTCAGGACCAAACTTGGCTGAGATGTTCATTACCTTGTGTTCTATGGAATGGTTGTTTCGGATTTCCTCTATCTGTCTTACTTTTTAATCTATATTCACTCTTACAGAGAGTCGCACAGTCAATTTGGCCAAAAATCACTTAAATTATTCTAAGTCAAAGAAGACCACAAACTACATTTCTTGACAGCGAGGCTAATAACTTTCTTCAAACTGCATATTTCAGGACCAAACTTAGCTGAGATGTTCATTACCTTGTGTTCTATCGAATGGTTATTTCGGATTTCCTCTATCTGTCTTACTTTTTAATCTATATTCACTCTTACAGAGAGTCGCACAGTCAATTTGGCCAAAATTCGCATAAATTATTTTAAGTCAAAGAAGACAAGTAACTACATATCTTGACAGCGAGGCTAATAACTTTCTTCAAAATGCATATTTCAGGACCAAACTTGGCTGAGATGTTCATTACCTTGTGTTCTATCGAATGGTTCTTTCGGATTTCCTCTATCTGGCTTACTTTTTAATCTATATTCACTCTTACAGAGAGTCGCACAGTCAATTTGGCCAAAATTCGCATAAATTATTCAAAGTCAAAGAAGACCACAAACTACATATCTTGACAGCGAGGCTAATAACTTTCTTCAAAATGCATATTTCAGGACCAAACTTGGCTGAGATGTTCATTACCTTGTGTTCTATGGAATGGTTGTTTCGGATTTCCTCTATCTGTCTTACTTTTTAATCTATATTCACTCTTACAGAGAGTCGCACAGTCAATTTGGCCAAAAATCACTTAAATTATTCTAAGTCAAAGAAGACCACAAACTACATTTCTTGACAGCGAGGCTAATAACTTTCTTCAAACTGCATATTTCAGGACCAAACTTAGCTGAGATGTTCATTACCTTGTGTTCTATCGAATGGTTATTTCGGATTTCCTCTATCTGTCTTACTTTTTAATCTATATTCACTCTTACAGAGAGTCGCACAGTCAATTTGGCCAAAATTCGCATAAATTATTTTAAGTCAAAGAAGACAAGTAACTACATATCTTGACAGCGAGGCTAATAACTTTCTTCAAAATGCATATTTCAGGACCAAACTTGGCTGAGATGTTCATTACCTTGTGTTCTATCGAATGGTTATTTCGGATTTCCTCTATCTGGCTTACTTTTTAATCTATATTCACTCTTACAGAGAGTCGCACAGTCAATTTGGCCAAAAATTACTTAAATTATTCTAAGTCAAAGAAGACCACAAACTACATATCTTGACAGCGAGGCTAATAACTTTCTTCAAACTGCATATTTCAGGACCAAACTTGGCTGAGATGTTCATTACCGTGTGTTCTATCGAATGGTTATTTCGGATTTCCTCTATCTGTCTTACTTTTTAATCTATAGTCACTCTTACAGAGAGTCGCGCAGTCAATTTTGCCAAAAATCACTTAAATTATTCTAAGTCAAAGAACACCACAAACTACATTTCTTGACAGCGAGGCTAATAACTTTCTTCAAACTGCATATTTCAGGACCAAACTTGGTTGAGATGTTCATTACCTTGTGTTCTATCGAATGGTTCTTTCGGATTTCCTCTATCTGACTTACTTTTTAATCTATATTCACTCTTACAGAGAGTCGCACAGTCAATTTGGCCAAAATTCGCATAAATTATTCAAAGTCAAAGAAGACCACAAACTACATTTCTTGACATCGAGGCTAATAACTTTCTTCAAACTGCATATTTCAGGACCAAACTTGGCTGAGATGTTCATTACCTTGTGTTCTATCGAATGGTTATTTCGGATTTCCTCTATCTGTCTTACTTTTAATCTATATTCACTCTTACAGAGAGTCGCACAGTCAATTTGGCCAAAATTCGCATAAATTATTCTAAGTCAAAGAAGACAAGTAACTACATATCTTGACAGCGAGGCTAATAACTTTCTTCAAACTGCATATTTCAGGACCAAACTTGGCTGAGATGTTCATTACCTTGTGTTCTATGGAATGTTTTTTTCGGATTTCCTCTATCTGTCTTACTTTTTAATCTATATTCACTCTTACAGAGAGTCGCACAGTCAATTTGGCCAAAATTCGCATAAATTATTCTAAGTCAAAGAAGACAAGTAACTACATATCTTGACAGCGAGGCTAATAACTTTCTTCAAACTGCATATTTCAGGACCAAACTTGGCTGAGATGTTCATTACCTTGTGTTCTATCGAATGGTTATTTCGGATTTCCTCTATCTGTCTTACTTTTTAATCTATATTCACTCTTACAGAGAGTCGCACAGTCAATTTGGCCAAAAATCACTTAAATTATTCTAAGTCAAAGAAGACCACAAACTACATATCTTGACAGCGAGGCTAATAACTTTCTTCAAAATGCATATTTCAGGACCAAACTTGGCTGAGATGTTCATTACCTTGTGTTCTATCGAATGGTTATTTCGGATTTAATCTATCTGGCTTACTTTTTAATCTATATTCACTCTTACAGAGAGTCGCACAGTCAATTTGGCCAAAAATCACTTAAATTATTCTAAGTCAAAGAAGACCACAAACTACATATCTTGACAGCGAGGCTAATAACTTTCTTCAAACTGCATATTTCAGGACCAAACTTGGCTGAGATGTTCATTACCGTGTGTTCTATCGAATGGTTATTTCGGATTTCCTCTATCTGTCTTACTTTTTAATCTATAGTCACTCTTACAGAGAGTCGCGCAGTCAATTTTGCCAAAAATCACTTAAATTATTCTAAGTCAAAGAACACCACAAACTACATTTCTTGACAGCGAGGCTAATAACTTTCTTCAAACTGCATATTTCAGGACCAAACTTGGTTGAGATGTTCATTACCTTGTGTTCTATCGAATGGTTATTTCGGATTTCCTCTATCTGTCTTACTTTTTAATCTATATTCACTCTTACAGAGAGTCGCACAGTCAATTTGGCCAAAATTCGCATAAATTATTCTAAGTCAAAGAAGACAAGTAACTACATATCTTGACAGCGAGGCTAATAACTTTCTTCAAACTGCATATTTCAGGACCAAACTTGGCTGAGATGTTCATTACCTTGTGTTCTATCGAATGGTTATTTCGGATTTCCTCTATCTGTCTTACTTTTTAATCTATATTCACTCTTACAGAGAGTCGCACAGTCAATTTGGCCAAAAATCACTTAAATTATTCTAAGTCAAAGAAGACCACAAACTACATATCTTGACAGCGAGGCTAATAACTTTCTTCAAACTGCATATTTCAGGACCAAACTTGGCTGAGATGTTCATTACCTTGTGTTCTATCGAATGGTTCTTTCGGATTTCCTCTATCTGACTTACTTTTTAATCTATATTCACTCTTACAGAGAGTCGCGCAGTCAATTTTGCCAAAAATCACTTAAATTATTCTAAGTCAAAGAACACCACAAACTACATTTCTTGACAGCGAGGCTAATAACTTTCTTCAAACTGCATATTTCAGGACCAAACTTGGCTGAGATGTTCATTACCTTGTGTTCTATCGAATGGTTATTTCGGATTTCCTCTATCTGTCTTACTTTTTAATCTATATTCACTCTTACAGAGAGTCGCACAGTCAATTTGGCCAAAATTCGCATAAATTATTCTAAGTCAAAGAAGACAAGTAACTACATATCTTGACAGCGAGGCTAATAACTTTCTTCAAACTGCATATTTCAGGACCAAACTTGGCTGAGATGTTCATTACCTTGTGTTCTATCGAATGGTTATTTCGGATTTCCTCTATCTGTCTTACTTTTTAATCTATATTCACTCTTACAGAGAGTCGCACAGTCAATTTGGCCAAAAATCACTTAAATTATTCTAAGTCAAAGAAGACCACAAACTACATATCTTGACAGCGAGGCTAATAACTTTCTTCAAACTGCATATTTCAGGACCAAACTTGGCTGAGATGTTCATTACCTTGTGTTCTATCGAATGGTTATTTCGGATTTAATCTATCTGGCTTACTTTTTAATCTATATTCACTCTTACAGAGAGTCGCACAGTCAATTTGGCCAAAAATCACTTAAATTATTCTAAGTCAAAGAAGACCACAAACTACATATCTTGACAGCGAGGCTAATAACTTTCTTCAAACTGCATATTTCAGGACCAAACTTGGCTGAGATGTTCATTACCTTGTGTTCTATCGAATGGTTATTTCGGATTTCCTCTATCTGTCTTACTTTTTAATCTATATTCACTCTTACAGAGAGTCGCGCAGTCAATTTTGCCAAAAATCACTTAAATTATTCTAAGTCAAAGAACACCACAAACTACATTTCTTGACAGCGAGGCTAATAACTTTCTTCAAACTGCATATTTCAGGACCAAACTTGGCTGAGATGTTCATTACATTGTGTTCTATCGAATGGTTATTTCGGATTTCCTCTATCTGTCTTACTTTTTAATCTATATTCACTCTTACAGAGAGTCGCACAGTCAATTTGGCCAAAATTCGCATAAATTATTCTAAGTCAAAGAAGACAAGTAACTACATATCTTGACAGCGAGGCTAATAACTTTCTTCAAACTGCATATTTCAGGACCAAACTTGGCTGAGATGTTCATTACCTTGTGTTCTATCGAATGGTTATTTCGGATTTCCTCTATCTGTCTTACTTTTTAATCTATATTCACTCTTACAGAGAGTCGCACAGTCAATTTGGCCAAAAATCACTTAAATTATTCTAAGTCAAAGAAGACCACAAACTACATATCTTGACAGCGAGGCTAATAACTTTCTTCAAACTGCATATTTCAGGACCAAACTTGGCTGAGATGTTTATTACCTTGTGTTCTATCGAATGGTTCTTTCGGATTTCCTCTATCTGACTTACTTTTTAATCTATATTCACTCTTACAGAGAGTCGCACAGTCAATTTGGCCAAAATTCGCATAAATTATTCAAAGTAAAAGAAGACCACAAACTACATATCTTGACAGCGAGGCTAATTACTTTCTTCAAAATGCATATTTCAGGACCAAACTTGGCTGAGATGTTCATTACCTTGTGTTCTATGGAATGGTTTTTTCGGATTTCCTCTATCTGTCTTACTTTTTAATCTATATTCACTCTTACAGAGAGTCGCACAGTCAATTTGGCCAAAATTCGCATAAATTATTCTAAGTCAAAGAAGACAAGTAACTACATATCTTGACAGCGAGGCTAATAACTTTCTTCAAACTGCATATTTCAGGACCAAACTTGGCTGAGATGTTCATTACCTTGTGTTCTATCGAATGGTTCTTTCGGATTTCCTCTATCTGACTTACTTTTTAATCTATATTCACTCTTACAGAGAGTCGCACAGTCAATTTGGCCAAAATTCGCATAAATTATTCAAAGTCAAAGAAGACCACAAACTACATATCTTGACAGCGAGGCTAATAACTTTCTTCAAAATGCATATTTCAGGACCAAACTTGGCTGAGATGTTCATTACCTTGTGTTCTATGGAATGGTTCTTTCGGATTTCCTCTATCTGTCTTACTTTTTAATCTATATTCACTCTTACAGAGAGTCGCACAGTCAATTTGGCCAAAAATCACTTAAATTATTCTAAGTCAAAGAAGACCACAAACTACATTTCTTGACAGCGAGGCTAATAACTTTCTTCAAACTGCATATTTCAGGACCAAACTTGGCTGAGATGTTCATTACCTTGTGTTCTATCGAATGGTTATTTCGGATTTCCTCTATCTGTCTTACTTTTTAATCTATATTCACTCTTACAGAGAGTCGCACAGTCAATTTGGCCAAAATTCGCATAAATTATTTTAAGTCAAAGAAGACAAGTAACTACATATCTTGACAGCGAGGCTAATAACTTTCTTCAAAATGCATATTTCAGGACCAAACTTGGCTGAGATGTTCATTACCTTGTGTTCTATCGAATGGTTATTTCGGATTTCCTCTATCTGTCTTACTTTTTAATCTATATTCACTCTTACAGAGAGTCGCGCAGTCAATTTTGCCAAAAATCACTTAAATTATTCTAAGTCAAAGAACACCACAAACTACATTTCTTGACAGCGAGGCTAATAACTTTCTTCAAACTGCATATTTCAGGACCAAACTTGGCTGAGATGTTCATTACCTTGTGTTCTATCGAATGGTTCTTTCGGATTTCCTCTATCTGTCTTATTTTTAAATCTATATTCACTCTTACAGAGAGTCGCACAGTCAATTTGGCCAAAATCACTTAAATTATTCTAAGTCAAAGAAGACCACAAACTACATTTCTTGACAGCGATGCTAATAACTTTCTTCAAACTGCATATTTCAGAATCAAACTTGGCTGATATGTCCATTACCTTGTGTTCTATGGAATGGTTGTTTCGGATTTCCTCTATCTGTCTTACTTTTTAATCTATATTCACTCTTACAGAGAGTCGCACAGTCAATTTGGCCAAAAATCACTTAAATTATTCTAAGTCAAAGAAGACCACAAACTACATTTCTTGACAGCGAGGATAATAACTTTCTTCAAACTGCATATTTCAGGACCAAACTTGGCTGAGATGTTCATTACCTTGTGTTCTATCGAATGGTTATTTCGGATTTCCTCTATCTGTCTTACTTTTTAATCTATATTCACTCTTACAGAGAGTCGCACAGTCAATTTGGCCAAAATTCGCATAAATTATTTTAAGTCAAAGAAGACAAGTAACTACATATCTTGACAGCGAGGCTAATTACTTTCTTCAAAATGCATATTTCAGGACCAAACTTGGCTGAGATGTTCATTACCTTGTGTTCTATGGAATGGTTTTTTCGGATTTCCTCTATCTGTCTTACTTTTTAATCTATATTCACTCTTACAGAGAGTCGCACAGTCAATTTGGCCAAAATTCGCATAAATTATTCTAAGTCAAAGAAGACAAGTAACTACATATCTTGACAGCGAGGCTAATAACTTTCTTCAAACTGCATATTTCAGGACCAAACTTGGCTGAGATGTTCATTACCTTGTGTTCTATCGAATGGTTCTTTCGGATTTCCTCTATCTGACTTACTTTTTAATCTATATTCACTCTTACAGAGAGTCGCACAGTCAATTTGGCCAAAATTCGCATAAATTATTCTAAGTCAAAGAAGACCACAAACTACATATCTTGACAGCGAGGCTAAAAACTTTCTTCAAACTGCATATTTCAGGATTAAACTTGGCTGATATGTTCATTACCTTGTGTTCTATCGAATGGTTCTTTCGGATTTCCTCTATCTGTCTTACTTTTTAATCTATATTCACTCTTACAGAGAGTCGCACAGTCAATTTGGACAAAAATCACTTAAATTATTCTAAGTCAAAGAAGACCACAAACTACATTTCTTGACAGCGAGGCTAATAACTTTCTACAAACTGCATATTTCAGGATCAAACTTGGCTGATATGTTCATTACCTTGTGTTCTATCGAATGGTTCTTTCGGATTTCCTCTATCTGTCTTACTTTTTAATCTATATTCACTCTTACAGAGAGTCGCGCAGTCAATTTGGCCAAAATTCGCATAAATTATTCTAAGTCAAAGAAGACAAGTAACTACATATCTTGACAGCGAGGCTAATAACTTTCTTCAAACTGCATATTTCAGGACCAAACTTGGCTGAGATGTTCATTACCTTGTGTTCTATCGAATGGTTCTTTCGGATTTCCTCTATCTGACTTACTTTTTAATCTATATTCACTCTTACAGAGAGTCGCACAGTCAATTTGGCCAAAATTCGCATAAATTATTCAAAGTCAAAGAAGACCACAAACTACATATCTTGACAGCGAGGCTAATAACTTTCTTCAAACTGCATATTTCAGGACCAAACTTGGCTGAGATGTTCATTACCTTGTGTTCTATGGAATGGTTGTTTCGGATTTCCTCTATCTGGCTTACTTTTTAATCTATATTCACTCTTACAGAGAGTCGCACAGTCAATTTGGCCAAAAATCACTTAAATTATTCTAAGTCAAAGAAGACCACAAACTACATTTCTTGACAGCGAGGCTAATAACTTTCTTCAAACTGCATATTTCAGGACCAAACTTGGCTGAGATGTTCATTACCTTGTGTTCTATCGAATGGTTATTTCGGATTTCCTCTATCTGTCTTACTTTTTAATCTATATTCACTCTTACAGAGAGTCGCGCAGTCAATTTTGCCAAAAATCACTTAAATTATTCTAAGTCAAAGAACACCACAAACTACATTTCTTGACAGCGAGGCTAATAACTTTCTTCAAACTGCATATTTCAGGACCAAACTTGGCTGAGATGTTCATTACCTTGTGTTCTATCGAATGGTTGTTTCGGATTTCCTCTATCTGACTTACTTTTTAATCTATATTCACTCTTACAGAGAGTCGCACAGTCAATTTGGCCAAAATTCGCATAAATTATTCAAAGTCAAAGAAGACCACAAACTACATTTCTTGACAGCGAGGCTAATAACTTTCTTCAAACTGCATATTTCAGGACCAAACTTGGCTGAAATGTTCATTACCTTGTGTTCTATCGAATGGTTATTTCGGATTTCCTCTATCTGTCTTACTTTTTAATCTATATTCACTCTTACAGAGAGTCGCACAGTCAATTTGGCCAAAATTCGCATAAATTATTTTAAGTCAAAGAAGACAAGTAACTACATATCTTGACAGCGAGGCTAATAACTTTCTTCAAACTGCATATTTCAGGACCAAACTTGGCTGAGATGTTCATTACCTTGTGTTCTATCGAATGGTTATTTCGGATTTCCTCTATCTGTCTTACTTTTTAATCTATATTCACTCTTACAGAGAGTCGCGCAGTCAATTTTGCCAAAAATCACTTAAATTATTCTAAGTCAAAGAACACCACAAACTACATTTCTTGACAGCGAGGCTAATAACTTTCTTCAAACTGCATATTTCAGGACCAAACTTGGCTGAGATGTTCATTACCTTGTGTTCTATCGAATGGTTATTTCGGATTTCCTCTATCTGTCTTACTTTTTAATCTATATTCACTCTTACAGAGAGTCGCACAGTCAATTTGGCCAAAATTCGCATAAATTATTCTAAGTCAAAGAAGACAAGTAACTACATATCTTGACAGCGAGGCTAATAACTTTCTTCAAACTGCATATTTCAGGACCAAACTTGGCTGAGATGTTCATTACCTTGTGTTCTATCGAATGGTTCTTTCGGATTTCCTCTATCTGTCTTACTTTTTAATCTATATTCACTCTTACAGAGAGTCGCACAGTCAATTTGGCCAAAAATCACTTAAATTATTCTAAGTCAAAGAAGACCACAAACTACATATCTTGACAGCGAGGCTAATAACTTTCTTCAAACTGCATATTTCAGGACCAAACTTGGCTGAGATGTTCATTACCTTGTGTTCTATCGAATGGTTATTTCGGATTTCCTCTATCTGTCTTACTTTTTAATCTATATTCACTCTTACAGAGAGTCGCACAGTCAATTTGGCCAAAATTCGCATAAATTATTCAAAGTCAAAGAAGACCACAAACTACATATCTTGACAGCGAGGCTAATAACTTTCTTCAAACTGCATATTTCAGGACCAAACTTGGCTGAGATGTTCATTACCTTGTGTTCTATGGAATGGTTGTTTCGGATTTCCTCTATCTGGCTTACTTTTTAATCTATATTCACTCTTACAGAGAGTCGCACAGTCAATTTGGCCAAAAATCACTTAAATTATTCTAAGTCAAAGAAGACCACAAACTACATTTCTTGACAGCGAGGCTAATAACTTTCTTCAAACTGCATATTTCAGGACCAAACTTGGCTGAGATGTTCATTACCTTGTGTTCTATCGAATGGTTATTTCGGATTTCCTCTATCTGTCTTACTTTTTAATCTATATTCACTCTTACAGAGAGTCGCGCAGTCAATTTTGCCAAAAATCACTTAAATTATTCTAAGTCAAAGAACACCACAAACTACATTTCTTGACAGCGAGGCTAATAACTTTCTTCAAACTGCATATTTCAGGACCAAACTTGGCTGAGATGTTCATTACCTTGTGTTCTATCGAATGGTTGTTTCGGATTTCCTCTATCTGACTTACTTTTTAATCTATATTCACTCTTACAGAGAGTCGCACAGTCAATTTGGCCAAAATTCGCATAAATTATTCAAAGTCAAAGAAGACCACAAACTACATTTCTTGACAGCGAGGCTAATAACTTTCTTCAAACTGCATATTTCAGGACCAAACTTGGCTGAAATGTTCATTACCTTGTGTTCTATCGAATGGTTATTTCGGATTTCCTCTATCTGTCTTACTTTTTAATCTATATTCACTCTTACAGAGAGTCGCACAGTCAATTTGGCCAAAATTCGCATAAATTATTTTAAGTCAAAGAAGACAAGTAACTACATATCTTGACAGCGAGGCTAATAACTTTCTTCAAACTGCATATTTCAGGACCAAACTTGGCTGAGATGTTCATTACCTTGTGTTCTATCGAATGGTTATTTCGGATTTCCTCTATCTGTCTTACTTTTTAATCTATATTCACTCTTACAGAGAGTCGCGCAGTCAATTTTGCCAAAAATCACTTAAATTATTCTAAGTCAAAGAACACCACAAACTACATTTCTTGACAGCGAGGCTAATAACTTTCTTCAAACTGCATATTTCAGGACCAAACTTGGCTGAGATGTTCATTACCTTGTGTTCTATCGAATGGTTATTTCGGATTTCCTCTATCTGTCTTACTTTTTAATCTATATTCACTCTTACAGAGAGTCGCACAGTCAATTTGGCCAAAATTCGCATAAATTATTCTAAGTCAAAGAAGACAAGTAACTACATATCTTGACAGCGAGGCTAATAACTTTCTTCAAACTGCATATTTCAGGACCAAACTTGGCTGAGATGTTCATTACCTTGTGTTCTATCGAATGGTTCTTTCGGATTTCCTCTATCTGTCTTACTTTTTAATCTATATTCACTCTTACAGAGAGTCGCACAGTCAATTTGGCCAAAAATCACTTAAATTATTCTAAGTCAAAGAAGACCACAAACTACATATCTTGACAGCGAGGCTAATAACTTTCTTCAAACTGCATATTTCAGGACCAAACTTGGCTGAGATGTTCATTACCTTGTGTTCTATCGAATGGTTATTTCGGATTTCCTCTATCTGTCTTACTTTTTAATCTATATTCACTCTTACAGAGAGTCGCACAGTCAATTTGGCCAAAATTCGCATAAATTATTTTAAGTCAAAGAAGACAAGTAACTACATATCTTGACAGCGAGGCTAATAACTTTCTTCAAAATGCATATTTCAGGACCAAACTTGGCTGAGATGTTCATTACCTTGTGTTCTATCGAATGGTTATTTCGGATTTCCTCTATCTGGCTTACTTTTTAATCTATATTCACTCTTACAGAGAGTCGCACAGTCAATTTGGCCAAAAATCACTTAAATTATTCTAAGTCAAAGAAGACCACAAACTACATATCTTGACAGCGAGGCTAATAACTTTCTTCAAACTGCATATTTCAGGACCAAACTTGGCTGAGATGTTCATTACCTTGTGTTCTATCGAATGGTTATTTCGGATTTCCTCTATCTGTCTTACTTTAATCTATATTCACTCTTACAGAGAGTCGCACAGTCAATTTGGCCAAAAATCACTTAAATTATTCTAAGTCAAAGAAGACCACAAACTACATATCTTGACAGCGAGGCTAATAACTTTCTTCAAACTGCATATTTCAGGACCAAACTTGGCTGAGATGTTCATTACCTTGTGTTCTATCGAATGGTTATTTCGGATTTCCTCTATCTGTCTTACTTTTTAATCTATATTCACTCTTACAGAGAGTCGCACAGTCAATTTGGCCAAAATTCGCATAAATTATTCTAAGTCAAAGAAGACAAGTAACTACATATCTTGACAGCGAGGCTAATAACTTTCTTCAAACTGCATATTTCAGGACCAAACTTGGCTGAGATGTTCATTACCTTGTGTTCTATCGAATGGTTCTTTCGGATTTCCTCTATCTGTCTTACTTTTTAATCTATATTCACTCTTACAGAGAGTCGCACAGTCAATTTGGCCAAAAATCACTTAAATTATTCTAAGTCAAAGAAGACCACAAACTACATATCTTGACAGCGAGGCTAATAACTTTCTTCAAACTGCATATTTCAGGACCAAACTTGGCTGAGATGTTCATTACCTTGTGTTCTATCGAATGGTTATTTCGGATTTCCTCTATCTGTCTTACTTTAATCTATATTCACTCTTACAGAGAGTCGCACAGTCAATTTGGCCAAAAATCACTTAAATTATTCTAAGTCAAAGAAGACCACAAACTACATATCTTGACAGCGAGGCTAATAACTTTCTTCAAACTGCATATTTCAGGACCAAACTTGGCTGAGATGTTCATTACCTTGTGTTCTATCGAATGGTTATTTCGGATTTCCTCTATCTGTCTTACTTTTTAATCTATATTCACTCTTACAGAGAGTCGCACAGTCAATTTGGCCAAAATTCGCATAAATTATTTTAAGTCAAAGAAGACAAGTAACTACATATCTTGACAGCGAGGCTAATAACTTTCTTCAAAATGCATATTTCAGGACCAAACTTGGCTGAGATGTTCATTACCTTGTGTTCTATCGAATGGTTATTTCGGATTTCCTCTATCTGGCTTACTTTTTAATCTATATTCACTCTTACAGAGAGTCGCACAGTCAATTTGGCCAAAAATCACTTAAATTATTCTAAGTCAAAGAAGACCACAAACTACATATCTTGACAGCGAGGCTAATAACTTTCTTCAAACTGCATATTTCAGGACCAAACTTGGCTGAGATGTTCATTACCTTGTGTTCTATCGAATGGTTATTTCGGATTTCCTCTATCTGTCTTACTTTAATCTATATTCACTCTTACAGAGAGTCGCACAGTCAATTTGGCCAAAAATCACTTAAATTATTCTAAGTCAAAGAAGACCACAAACTACATATCTTGACAGCGAGGCTAATAACTTTCTTCAAACTGCATATTTCAGGACCAAACTTGGCTGAGATGTTCATTACCTTGTGTTCTATCGAATGGTTATTTCGGATTTCCTCTATCTGTCTTACTTTTTAATCTATATTCACTCTTACAGAGAGTCGCACAGTCAATTTGGCCAAAATTCGCATAAATTATTCTAAGTCAAAGAAGACAAGTAACTACATATCTTGACAGCGAGGCTAATAACTTTCTTCAAACTGCATATTTCAGGACCAAACTTGGCTGAGATGTTCATTACCTTGTGTTCTATCGAATGGTTCTTTCGGATTTCCTCTATCTGTCTTACTTTTTAATCTATATTCACTCTTACAGAGAGTCGCACAGTCAATTTGGCCAAAAATCACTTAAATTATTCTAAGTCAAAGAAGACCACAAACTACATATCTTGACAGCGAGGCTAATAACTTTCTTCAAACTGCATATTTCAGGACCAAACTTGGCTGAGATGTTCATTACCTTGTGTTCTATCGAATGGTTATTTCGGATTTCCTCTATCTGTCTTACTTTTTAATCTATATTCACTCTTACAGAGAGTCGCACAGTCAATTTGGCCAAAATTCGCATAAATTATTTTAAGTCAAAGAAGACAAGTAACTACATATCTTGACAGCGAGGCTAATAACTTTCTTCAAAATGCATATTTCAGGACCAAACTTGGCTGAGATGTTCATTACCTTGTGTTCTATCGAATGGTTCTTTCGGATTTCCTCTATCTGGCTTACTTTTTAATCTATATTCACTCTTACAGAGAGTCGCACAGTCAATTTGGCCAAAAATCACTTAAATTATTCTAAGTCAAAGAAGACCACAAACTACATATCTTGACAGCGAGGCTAATAACTTTCTTCAAACTGCATATTTCAGGACCAAACTTGGCTGAGATGTTCATTACCTTGTGTTCTATCGAATGGTTATTTCGGATTTCCTCTATCTGTCTTACTTTAATCTATATTCACTCTTACAGAGAGTCGCACAGTCAATTTGGCCAAAAATCACTTAAATTATTCTAAGTCAAAGAAGACCACAAACTACATATCTTGACAGCGAGGCTAATAACTTTCTTCAAACTGCATATTTCAGGACCAAACTTGGCTGAGATGTTCATTACCTTGTGTTCTATCGAATGGTTATTTCGGATTTCCTCTATCTGTCTTACTTTAATCTATATTCACTCTTACAGAGAGTCGCACAGTCAATTTGGCCAAAAATCACTTAAATTATTCTAAGTCAAAGAACACCACAAACTACATTTCTTGACAGCGAGGCTAATAACTTTCTTCAAACTGCATATTTCAGGACCAAACTTGGCTGAGATGTTCATTACCTTGTGTTCTATCGAATGGTTATTTCGGATTTCCTCTATCTGTCTTACTTTTTAATCTATATTCACTCTTACAGAGAGTCGCACAGTCAATTTGGCCAAAATTCGCATAAATTATTCTAAGTCAAAGAAGACAAGTAACTACATATCTTGACAGCGAGGCTAATAACTTTCTTCAAACTGCATATTTCAGGACCAAACTTGGCTGAGATGTTCATTACCTTGTGTTCTATCGAATGTTTCTTTCGGATTTCCTCTATCTGTCTTACTTTTTAATCTATATTCACTCTTACAGAGAGTCGCACAGTCAATTTGGCCAAAAATCACTTAAATTATTCTAAGTCAAAGAAGACCACAAACTACATATCTTGACAGCGAGGCTAATAACTTTCTTCAAACTGCATATTTCAGGACCAAACTTGGCTGAGATGTTCATTACCTTGTGTTCTATCGAATGGTTATTTCGGATTTCCTCTATCTGTCTTACTTTTTAATCTATATTCACTCTTACAGAGAGTCGCACAGTCAATTTGGCCAAAATTCGCATAAATTATTTTAAGTCAAAGAAGACAAGTAACTACATATCTTGACAGCGAGGCTAATAACTTTCTTCAAAATGCATATTTCAGGACCAAACTTGGCTGAGATGTTCATTACCTTGTGTTCTATCGAATGGTTATTTCGGATTTCCTCTATCTGGCTTACTTTTTAATCTATATTCACTCTTACAGAGAGTCGCACAGTCAATTTGGCCAAAAATCACTTAAATTATTCTAAGTCAAAGAAGACCACAAACTACATATCTTGACAGCGAGGCTAATAACTTTCTTCAAACTGCATATTTCAGGACCAAACTTGGCTGAGATGTTCATTACCTTGTGTTCTATCGAATGGTTATTTCGGATTTCCTCTATCTGTCTTACTTTAATCTATATTCACTCTTACAGAGAGTCGCACAGTCAATTTGGCCAAAAATCACTTAAATTATTCTAAGTCAAAGAAGACCACAAACTACATATCTTGACAGCGAGGCTAATAACTTTCTTCAAACTGCATATTTCAGGACCAAACTTGGCTGAGATGTTCATTACCTTGTGTTCTATCGAATGGTTATTTCGGATTTCCTCTATCTGTCTTACTTTTTAATCTATATTCACTCTTACAGAGAGTCGCACAGTCAATTTGGCCAAAATTCGCATAAATTATTCTAAGTCAAAGAAGACAAGTAACTACATATCTTGACAGCGAGGCTAATAACTTTCTTCAAACTGCATATTTCAGGACCAAACTTGGCTGAGATGTTCATTACCTTGTGTTCTATCGAATGGTTCTTTCGGATTTCCTCTATCTGTCTTACTTTTTAATCTATATTCACTCTTACAGAGAGTCGCACAGTCAATTTGGCCAAAAATCACTTAAATTATTCTAAGTCAAAGAAGACCACAAACTACATATCTTGACAGCGAGGCTAATAACTTTCTTCAAACTGCATATTTCAGGACCAAACTTGGCTGAGATGTTCATTACCTTGTGTTCTATCGAATGGTTATTTCGGATTTCCTCTATCTGTCTTACTTTTTAATCTATATTCACTCTTACAGAGAGTCGCACAGTCAATTTGGCCAAAATTCGCATAAATTATTTTAAGTCAAAGAAGACAAGTAACTACATATCTTGACAGCGAGGCTAATAACTTTCTTCAAAATGCATATTTCAGGACCAAACTTGGCTGAGATGTTCATTACCTTGTGTTCTATCGAATGGTTCTTTCGGATTTCCTCTATCTGGCTTACTTTTTAATCTATATTCACTCTTACAGAGAGTCGCACAGTCAATTTGGCCAAAAATCACTTAAATTATTCTAAGTCAAAGAAGACCACAAACTACATATCTTGACAGCGAGGCTAATAACTTTCTTCAAACTGCATATTTCAGGACCAAACTTGGCTGAGATGTTCATTACCTTGTGTTCTATCGAATGGTTATTTCGGATTTCCTCTATCTGTCTTACTTTAATCTATATTCACTCTTACAGAGAGTCGCACAGTCAATTTGGCCAAAAATCACTTAAATTATTCTAAGTCAAAGAAGACCACAAACTACATATCTTGACAGCGAGGCTAATAACTTTCTTCAAACTGCATATTTCAGGACCAAACTTGGCTGAGATGTTCATTACCTTGTGTTCTATCGAATGGTTATTTCGGATTTCCTCTATCTGTCTTACTTTTTAATCTATATTCACTCTTACAGAGAGTCGCGAAGTCAATTTTGCCAAAAATCACTTAAATTATTCTAAGTCAAAGAACACCACAAACTACATTTCTTGACAGCGAGGCTAATAACTTTCTTCAAACTGCATATTTCAGGACCAAACTTCGCTGAGATGTTCATTACCTTGTGTTCTATCGAATGGTTATTTCGGATTTCCTCTATCTGTCTTACTTTTTAATCTATATTCACTCTTACAGAGAGTCGCACAGTCAATTTGGCCAAAATTCGCATAAATTATTCTAAGTCAAAGAAGACAAGTAACTACATATCTTGACAGCGAGGCTAATAACTTTCTTCAAAATGCATATTTCAGGACCAAACTTGGCTGAGATGTTCATTACCTTGTGTTCTATCGAATGGTTATTTCGGATTTCCTCTATCTGGCTTACTTTTTAATCTATATTCACTCTTACAGAGAGTCGCACAGTCAATTTGGCCAACAATCACTTAAATTATTCTAAGTCAAAGAAGACCACAAACTACATTTCTTGACAGCGAGGCTAATAACTTTCTTCAAACTGCATATTTCAGGACCAAACTTGGCTGAGATGTTCATTACCTTGTGTTCTATCGAATGGTTATTTCGGATTTCCTCTATCTGGCTTACTTTTTAATCTATATTCACTCTTACAGAGAGTCGCACAGTCAATTTGGCCAACAATCACTTAAATTATTCTAAGTCAAAGAAGACCACAAACTACATATCTTGACAGCGAGGCTAATAACTTTCTTCAAACTGCATATTTCAGGATCAAACTTGGCTGATATGTTCATTACCTTGTGTTCTATCGAATGGTTCTTTCGGATTTCCTCTATCTGTCTTACTTTTTAATCTATAGTCACTCTTACAGAGAGTCGCACAGTCAATTTGGCAAAAAATCACTTAAATTATTCTAAGTCAAAGAAGACCACAAACTACATTTCTTGACAGCGAGGCTAATAACTTTCTACAAACTGCATATTTCAGGATCAAACTTGGCTGATATGTTCATTACCTTGTGTTCTATCGAATGGTTCTTTCGGATTTCCTCTATCTGTCTTACTTTTTAATCTATAGTCACTCTTACAGAGAGTCGCACAGTCAATTTGGCCAAAAATCACGAAAATTATTCTAAGTCAAAGTAGACCACAAACTACATATCTTTACAGCGAGGCTAATAACTTTCTTCAAACTGCATATTTCAGGACCAAACTTGGCTGAGATGTTCATTACCTTGTGTTCTATCGAATGGTTCTTTCGGATTTCCTCTATCTGTCTTACTTTTTAATCTATATTCACTCTTACAGAGAGTCGCACAGTCAATTTGGCCAAAAATCACTTAAATTATTCTAAGTCAAAGAAGACCACAAACTACATTTCTTGACAGCGAGGCTAATAACTTTCTTCAAACTGCATATTTCAGGACCAAACTTGGCTGAGATGTTCATTACCTTGTGTTCTATCGAATGGTTATTTCGGATTTCCTCTATCTGGCTTACTTTTTAATCTATATTCACTCTTACAGAGAGTCGCACAGTCAATTTGGCCAAAAATCACTTAAATTATTCTAAGTCAAAGAAGACCACAAACTACATATCTTGACAGCGAGGCTAATAACTTTCTTCAAACTGCATATTTCAGGACCAAACTTGGCTGAGATGTTCATTACCTTGTGTTCTATGGAATGGTTGTTTCGGATTTCCTCTATCTGTCTTACTTTTTAATCTATATTCACTCTTACAGAGAGTCGCACAGTCAATTTGGCCAAAATTCGCATAAATTATTTTAAGTCAAAGAAGACAAGTAACTACATATCTTGACAGCGAGGCTAATAACTTTCTTCAAAATGCATATTTCAGGACCAAACTTGGCTGAGATGTTCATTACCTTGTGTTCTATCGAATGGTTATTTCGGATTTCCTCTATCTGGCTTACTTTTTAATCTATATTCACTCTTACAGAGAGTCGCACAGTCAATTTGGCCAAAAATCACTTAAATTATTCTAAGTCAAAGAAGACCACAAACTACATATCTTGACAGCGAGGCTAATAACTTTCTTCAAACTGCATATTTCAGGACCAAACTTGGCTGAGATGTTCATTACCTTGTGTTCTATCTAATGGTTATTTCGGATTTCCTCTATCTGTCTTACTTTTTAATCTATATTCACTCTTACAGAGAGTCGCACAGTCAATTTGGCCAAAATTCGCATAAATTATTCTAAGTCAAAGAAGACAAGTAACTACATATCTTGACAGCGAGGCTAATAACTTTCTTCAAAATGCATATTTCAGGACCAAACTTGGCTGAGATGTTCATTACCTTGTGTTCTATCGAATGGTTATTTCGGATTTCCTCTATCTGTCTTACTTTTTAATCTATATTCACTCTTACAGAGAGTCGCACAGTCAATTTGGCCAAAATTCGCATAAATTATTTTAAGTCAAAGAAGACCACAAACTACATTTCTTGACAGCGAGGCTAATAACTTTCTTCAAACTGCATATTTCAGGACCAAACTTGGCTGAGATGTTCATTACCTTGTGTTCTATCGAATGGTTGTTTCGGATTTCCTCTATTTGTCTTACTTTTTAATCTATATTCACTCTTACAGAGAGTCGCACAGTCAATTTGGCCAAAAATCACTTAAATTATTCTAAGTCAAAGAAGACAAGTAACTACATATCTTGACAGCGAGGCTAATAACTTTCTTCAAAATGCATATTTCAGGACCAAACTTGGCTGAGATGTTCATTACCTTGTGATTTCCTCTATCTGGCTTACTTTTTAATCTATATTCACTCTTACAGAGAGTCGCACAGTCAATTTGGCCAAAAATCACTTAAATTATTCTAAGTCAAAGAAGACCACAAACTACATATCTTGACAGCGAGGCTAATAACTTTCTTCAAACTGCATATTTCAGGACCAAACTTGGCTGAGATGTTCATTACCTTGTGTTCTATGGAATGGTTGTATCGGATTTCCTCTATCTGTCTTACTTTTTAATCTATATTCACTCTTACAGAGAGTCGCACAGTCAATTTGGCCAAAATTCGCATAAATTATTTTAAGTCAAAGAAGACAAGTAACTACATATCTTGACAGCGAGGCTAATAACTTTCTTCAAAATGCATATTTCAGGACCAAACTTGGCTGAGATGTTCATTACCTTGTGTTCTATCGAATGGTTATTTCGGATTTCCTCTATCTGGCTTACTTTTTAATCTATATTCACTCTTACAGAGAGTCGCACAGTCAATTTGGCCAACAATCACTTAAATTATTCTAAGTCAAAGAAGACCACAAACTACATATCTTGACAGCGAGGCTAATAACTTTCTTCAAACTGCATATTTCAGGACCAAACTTGGCTGAGATGTTCATTACCTTGTGTTCTATCGAATGGTTATTTCGGATTTCCTCTATCTGTCTTACTTTTTAATCTATATTCACTCTTACAGAGAGTCTCACAGTCAATTTGGCCAAAATTCGCATAAATTATTCTAAGTCAAAGAAGACAAGTAACTACATATCTTGACAGCGAGGCTAATAACTTTCTTTAAAATGCATATTTCAGGACCAAACTTGGCTGAGATGTTCATTACCTTGTGTTCTATCTAATGGTTATTTCGGATTTCCTCTATCTGTCTTACTTTTTAATCTATATTCACTCTTACAGAGAGTCGCACAGTCAATTTGGCCAAAAATCACTTAAATTATTCTAAGTCAAAGAAGACCACAAACTACATATCTTGACAGCGAGGCTAATAACTTTCTTCAAAATGCATATTTCAGGAACAAACTTGGCTGAGATGTTCATTACCTTGTGTTCTATCGAATGGTTATTTCGGATTTAATCTATCTGGCTTACTTTTTAATCTATAGTCACTCTTACAGAGAGTCGCACAGTCAATTTGGCCAAAAATCACGAAAAATATTCTAAGTCAAAGAAGACCACAAACTACATATCTTGACAGCGAGGCTAATAACTTTCTTCAAACTGCATATTTCAGGATCAAACTTGGCTGAAATGTTCATTACCTTGTGTTCTATCGAATGGTTCTTTCGGATTTCCTCTATCTGTCTTACTTTTTAATCTATATTCACTCTTACAGAGAGTCGCACAGTCAATTTGGCCAAAATTCGCATAAATTATTCTAAGTCAAAGAAGACAAGTAACTACATATCTTGACAGCGAGGCTAATAACTTTCTTCAAACTGCATATTTCAGGACCAAACTTGGCTGAGATGTTCATTACCTTGTGTTCTATCGAATGGTTCTTTCGGATTTCCTCTATCTGACTTACTTTTTAATCTATATTCACTCTTACAGAGAGTCGCATAGTCAATTTGGCCAAAAATCACGAAAATTATTCTAAGTCAAAGAAGACCACAAACTACACTTCTTGACAGCGAGGCTAATAACTTTCTTCAAACTGCATATTTCAGGACCAAACTTGGCTGATATGTTCATTACCTTGTGTTCTATCGAATGGTTATTTCGGATTTCCTCTATCTGTCTTACTTTTTAATCTATATTCACTCTTACAGAGAGTCGCATAGTCAATTTGGCCAAAAATCACGAAAATTATTCTAAGTCAAAGAAGACCACAAACTACATTTCTTGACAGCGAGGCTAATAACTTTCTTCAAACTGCATATTTCAGGACCAAACTTGGCTGAGATGTTCATTACCTTGTGTTCTATCGAATGGTTATTTCGGATTTCCTCTATCTGTCTTACTTTTTAATCTATATTCACTCTTACAGAGAGTCGCACAGTCAATTTGGCCAAAATTCGCATGAATTATTTTAAGTCAAAGAAGACAAGTAACTACATATCTTGACAGCGAGGCTAATAACTTTCTTCAAAATGCATATTTCAGGACCAAACTTGGCTGAGATGTTCATTACCTTGTGTTCTATCGAATGGTTCTTTCGGATTTCCTCTATCTGGCTTACTTTTTAATCTATATTCACTCTTACAGAGAGTCGCACAGTCAATTTGGCCAAAAATCACTTAAATTATTCTAAGTCAAAGAAGACCACAAACTACACTTCTTGACAGCGAGGCTAATAACTTTCTTCAAACTGCATATTTCAGGACCAAACTTGGCTGAGATGTTCATTACCTTGTGTTCTATCGAATGGTTATTTCGGATTTCCTCTATCTGTCTTACTTTTTAATCTATATTCACTCTTACAGAGAGTCGCACAGTCAATTTGGCCAAAATTCGCATAAATTATTTTAAGTCAAAGAAGACAAGTAACTACATATCTTGACAGCGAGGCTAATAACTTTCTTCAAAATGCATATTTCAGGACCAAACTTGGCTGAGATGTTCATTACCTTGTGTTCTATCGAATGGTTATTTCGGATTTCCTCTATCTGGCTTACTTTTTAATCTATATTCACTCTTACAGAGAGTCGCACAGTCAATTTGGCCAAAAATCACTTAAATTATTCTAAGTCAAAGAAGACCACAAACTACATATCTTGACAGCGAGGCTAATAACTTTCTTCAAACTGCATATTTCAGGACCAAACTTGGCTGAGATGTTCATTACCTTGTGTTCTATCGAATGGTTATTTCGGATTTAATCTATCTGGCTTACTTTTTAATCTATAGTCACTCTTACAGAGAGTCGCACAGTCAATTTGGCCAAAAATCACGAAAAATATTCTAAGTCAAAGAAGACCACAAACTACATATCTTGACAGCGAGGCTAATAACTTTCTTCAAACTGCATATTTCAGGATCAAACTTGGCTGAAATGTTCATTACCTTGTGTTCTATCGAATGGTTCTTTCGGATTTCCTCTATCTGTCTTACTTTTTAATCTATATTCACTCTTACAGAGAGTCGCACAGTCAATTTGGCCAAAATTCGCATAAATTATTCTAAGTCAAAGAAGACAAGTAACTACATATCTTGACAGCGAGGCTAATAACTTTCTTCAAACTGCATATTTCAGGACCAAACTTGGCTGAGATGTTCATTACCTTGTGTTCTATCGAATGGTTCTTTCGGATTTCCTCTATCTGACTTACTTTTTAATCTATATTCACTCTTACAGAGAGTCGCATAGTCAATTTGGCCAAAAATCACGAAAATTATTCTAAGTCAAAGAAGACCACAAACTACACTTCTTGACAGCGAGGCTAATAACTTTCTTCAAACTGCATATTTCAGGACCAAACTTGGCTGATATGTTCATTACCTTGTGTTCTATCGAATGGTTATTTCGGATTTCCTCTATCTGTCTTACTTTTTAATCTATATTCACTCTTACAGAGAGTCGCATAGTCAATTTGGCCAAAAATCACGAAAATTATTCTAAGTCAAAGAAGACCACAAACTACATTTCTTGACAGCGAGGCTAATAACTTTCTTCAAACTGCATATTTCAGGACCAAACTTGGCTGAGATGTTCATTACCTTGTGTTCTATCGAATGGTTATTTCGGATTTCCTCTATCTGTCTTACTTTTTAATCTATATTCACTCTTACAGAGAGTCGCACAGTCAATTTGGCCAAAATTCGCATGAATTATTTTAAGTCAAAGAAGACAAGTAACTACATATCTTGACAGCGAGGCTAATAACTTTCTTCAAAATGCATATTTCAGGACCAAACTTGGCTGAGATGTTCATTACCTTGTGTTCTATCGAATGGTTCTTTCGGATTTCCTCTATCTGGCTTACTTTTTAATCTATATTCACTCTTACAGAGAGTCGCACAGTCAATTTGGCCAAAAATCACTTAAATTATTCTAAGTCAAAGAAGACCACAAACTACACTTCTTGACAGCGAGGCTAATAACTTTCTTCAAACTGCATATTTCAGGACCAAACTTGGCTGAGATGTTCATTACCTTGTGTTCTATGGAATGGTTGTTTCGGATTTCCTCTATCTGTCTTACTTTTTAATCTATATTCACTCTTACAGAGAGTCGCACAGTCAATTTGGCCAAAAATCACTTAAATTATTCTAAGTCAAAGAAGACCACAAACTACATTTCTTGACAGCGAGGCTAATAACTTTCTTCAAACTGCATATTTCAGGACCAAACTTGGCTGAGATGTTCATTACCTTGTGTTCTATCGAATGGTTATTTCGGATTTCCTCTATCTGTCTTACTTTTTAATCTATATTCACTCTTACAGAGAGTCGCACAGTCAATTTGGCCAAAATTCGCATAAATTATTTTAAGTCAAAGAAGACAAGTAACTACATATCTTGACAGCGAGGCTAATAACTTTCTTCAAAATGCATATTTCAGGACCAAACTTGGCTGAGATGTTCATTACCTTGTGTTCTATCGAATGGTTCTTTCGGATTTCCTCTATCTGGCTTACTTTTTAATCTATATTCACTCTTACAGAGAGTCGCACAGTCAATTTGGCCAAAAATCACTTAAATTATTCTAAGTCAAAGAAGACCACAAACTACATTTCTTGACAGCGAGGCTAATAACTTTCTTCAAACTGCATATTTCAGGACCAAACTTGGCTGAGATGTTCATTACCTTGTGTTCTATCGAATGGTTATTTCGGATTTCCTCTATCTGTCTTACTTTTTAATCTATATTCACTCTTACAGAGAGTCGCACAGTCAATTTGGCCAAAATTCGCATAAATTATTTTAAGTCAAAGAAGACAAGTAACTACATATCTTGACAGCGAGGCTAATAACTTTCTTCAAAATGCATATTTCAGGACCAAACTTGGCTGAGATGTTCATTACCTTGTGTTCTATCGAATGGTTCTTTCGGATTTCCTCTATCTGTCTTACTTTTTAATCTATAGTCACTCTTACAGAGAGTCGCACAGTCAATTTGGCCAAAAATCACTTAAATTATTCTAAGTCAAAGAAGACCACAAACTACATATCTTGACAGCGAGGCTAATAACTTTCTTCAAACTGCATATTTCAGGACCAAACTTGGCTGAGATGTTCATTACCTTGTGTTCTATCGAATGGTTATTTCGGATTTCCTCTATCTGTCTTACTTTTTAATCTATATTCACTCTTACAGAGAGTCGCACAGTCAATTTGGTCAAAATTCGCATAAATTATTCTAAGTCAAAGAAGACAAGTAACTACATATCTTGACAGCGAGGATAATAACTTTCTTCAAAATGCATATTTCAGGACCAAACTTGGCTGAGATGTTCATTACCTTGTGTTCTATCGAATGGTTATTTCGGATTTCCTCTATCTGTCTTACTTTTTAATCTATAGTCACTCTTACAGAGAGTCGCACAGTCAATTTGGCCAAAATTCGCATAAATTATTCTAAGTCAAAGAAGACAAGTAACTACATATCTTGACAGCGAGGCTAATAACTTTCTTCAAACTGCATATTTCAGGACCAAACTTGGCTGAGATGTTCATTACCTTGTGTTCTATCGAATGGTTATTTCGGATTTCCTCTATCTGTCTTACTTTTTAATCTATAGTCACTCTTACAGAGAGTCGCACAGTCAATTTGGCCAAAAATCACGAAAAATATTCTAAGTCAAAGTAGAACACAAACTACATATCTTGACAGCGAGGCTAATAACTTTCTTCAAAATGCATATTTCAGGACCAAACTTGGCTGAGATGTTCATTACCTTGTGTTCTATCGAATGGTTGTTTCGGATTTCCTCTATCTGTCTTACTTTTTAATCTATATTCACTCTTGCAGAGAGTCGCACAGTCAATTTGGCCAAAAATCACTTAAATTATTCTAAGTCAAAGAAGACCACAAACTACATTTCTTGACAGCGAGGCAAATAACTTTCTACAAACTGCATATTTCAGGATCAAACTTGGCTGATATGTTCATTACCTTGTGTTCTATCGAATGGTTCTTTCGGATTTCCTCTATCTGTCTTACTTTTTAATCTATATTCACTCTTACAGAGAGTCGCACAGTCAATTTGGCCAAAAATCACTTAAATTATTCTAAGTCAAAGAAGACCACAAACTACATATCTTGACAGCGAGGCTAATAACTTTCTTCAAACTGCATATTTCAGGACCAAACTTGGCAGAGATGTTCATTACCTTGTGTTCTATCGAATGGTTATTTCGGATTTCCTCTATCTGTCTTACTTTTTAATCTATATTCACTCTTACAGAGAGTCGCATAGTCAATTTGGCCAAAAATCACTTAAATTATGCTAAGGCAAAGAAGATTAGTAACTACATATCTTGACAGCGAGGCTAATAACTTTCTTCAAACTGCATATTTCAGGACCAAACTTTGCTGAGATGTTCATTACCTTGTGTTCTATCGAATGGTTCTTTCGGATTTCCTCTATCTGTCTTACTTTTTAATCTATATTCACTCTTACAGAGAGTCGCACAGTCAATTTGGCCAAAAATCACTTAAATTATTCTAAGTCAAAGAAGACCACAAACTACATATCTTGACAGCGAGGCTAATAACTTTCTTCAAACTGCATATTTCAGGACCAAACTTGGCTGAGATGTTCATTACCTTGTGTTCTATCGAATGGTTATTTCGGATTTCCTCTATCTGTCTTACTTTTTAATCTATATTCACTCTTACAGAGAGTCGCACAGTCAATTTGGCCAAAAATCACTTAAATTATTCTAAGTCAAAGAAGACCACAAACTACATATCTTGACAGCGAGGCTAATAACTTTCTTCAAACTGCATATTTCATTACCAAACTTGGCTGAAATGTTCATTACCTTGTGTTCTATCGAATGGTTCTTTCGGATTTCCTCTATCTGTCTTACTTTTTAATCTATATTCACTCTTACAGAGAGTCGCACAGTCAATTTGGCCAAAATTCGCATAAATTATTCTAAGTCAAAGAAGACAAGTAACTACATATCTTGACAGCGAGGCTAATAACTTTCTTCAAACTGCATATTTCAGGACCAAACTTGGCTGAGATGTTCATTACCTTGTGTTCTATCGAATGGTTATTTCGGATTTCCTCTATCTGTCTTACTTTTTAATCTATATTCACTCTTACAGAGAGTCGCACAGTCAATTTGGCCAAAATTCGCATAAATTATTCTAAGTCAAAGAAGACAAGTAACTACATATCTTGACAGCGAGGCTAATAATTTTCTTCAAAATGCATATTTCAGGACCAAACTTGGCTGAGATGTTCATTACCTTGTGTTCTATCGAATGGTTATTTCGGACTTCCTCTATCTGTCTTACTTTTTAATCTATATTCACTCTTACAGAGAGTCGCACAGTCAATTTGGCCAAAATTGGCATAAATTATTCTAAGTCAAAGAAGACAAGTAACTACATATCTTGACAGCGAGGCTAATAACTTTCTTCAAAATGCATATTTCAGGACCAAACTTGGCTGAGATGTTCATTACCTTGTGTTCTATCGAATGGTTGTTTCGGATTTCCTCTATCTGGCTTACTTTTTAATCTATATTCACTCTTACAGAGAGTCGCACAGTCAATTTGGCCAAAAATCACTTAAATTATTCTAAGTCAAAGAAGACAAGTAACTACATATCCTGATAGCGAGGCTAATAACTTTCTTCAAACTGCATATTTCAGGACCAAACTTGGCTGAGATGTTCATTACCTTGTGTTCTATCGAATGGTTGTTTCGGATTTCCTCTATCTGTCTTACTTTTTAATCTATATTCACTCTTACAGAGAGTCGCACAGTCAATTTGGCAAAAAATCACTTAAATTATTCTAAGTCAAAGAAGACCACAAACTACATTTCTTGACAGCGAGGCTAATAACTTTCTACAAACTGCATATTTCAGGATCAAACTTGGCTGATATGTTCATTACCTTGTGTTCTATCGAATGGTTCTTTCGGATTTCCTCTATCTGTCTTACTTTTTAATCTATAGTCACTCTTACAGAGAGTCGCACAGTCAATTTGGCAAAAAATCACTTAAATTATTCTAAGTCAAAGAAGACCACAAACTACATTTCTTGACAGCGAGGCTAATAATTTTCTTCAAACTGCATATTTCATTACCAAACTTGGCTGAAATGTTCATTACCTTGTGTTCTATCGAATGGTTCTTTCGGATTTCCTCTATCTGTCTTACTTTTTAATCTATATTCACTCTTACAGAGAGTCGCACAGTCAATTTGGCCAAAATTCGCATAAATTATTCTAAGTCAAAGAAGACAAGTAACTACATATCTTGACAGCGAGGCTAATAACTTTCTTCAAAATGCATATTTCAGGACCAAACTTGGCTGAGATGTTCATTACCTTGTGTTCTATCGAATGGTTATTTCGGATTTCCTCTATCTGTCTTACTTTTTAATCTATATTCACTCTTACAGAGAGTCGCACAGTCAATTTGGCCAAAATTCGCATAAATTATTCTAAGTCAAAGAAGACAAGTAACTACATATCTTGACAGCGAGGCTAATAATTTTCTTCAAAATGCATATTTCAGGACCAAACTTGGCTGAGATGTTCATTACCTTGTGTTCTATCGAATGGTTATTTCGGATTTCCTCTATCTGTCTTACTTTTTAATCTATATTCACTCTTACAGAGAGTCGCACAGTCAATTTGGCCAAAATTGGCATAAATTATTCTAAGTCAAAGAAGACAAGTAACTACATATCTTGACAGCGAGGCTAATAACTTTCTTCAAAATGCATATTTCAGGACCAAACTTGGCTGAGATGTTCATTACCTTGTGTTCTATCGAATGGTTGTTTCGGATTTCCTCTATCTGTCTTACTTTTTAATCTATATTCACTCTTACAGAGAGTCGCACAGTCAATTTGGCCAAAAATCACTTAAATTATTCTAAGTCAAAGAAGACAAGTAACTACATATCCTGATAGCGAGGCTAATAACTTTCTTCAAACTGCATATTTCAGGACCAAACTTGGCTGAGATGTTCATTACCTTGTGTTCTATCGAATGGTTGTTTCGGATTTCCTCTATCTGGCTTACTTTTTAATCTATATTCACTCTTACAGAGAGTCGCACAGTCAATTTGGCCAAAAATCACTTAAATTATTCTAAGTCAAAGAAGACAAGTAACTACATATCCTGATAGCGAGGCTAATAACTTTCTTCAAACTGCATATTTCAGGACCAAACTTGGCTGAGATGTTCATTACCTTGTGTTCTATCGAATGGTTGTTTCGGATTTCCTCTATCTGTCTTACTTTTTAATCTATATTCACTCTTACAGAGAGTCGCACAGTCAATTTGGCAAAAAATCACTTAAATTATTCTAAGTCAAAGAAGACCACAAACTACATTTCTTGACAGCGAGGCTAATAATTTTCTACAAACTGCATATTTCAGGATCAAACTTGGCTGATATGTTCATTACCTTGTGTTCTATCGAATGGTTCTTTCGGATTTCCTCTATCTGTCTTACTTTTTAATCTATAGTCACTCTTACAGAGAGTCGCACAGTCAATTTGGCCAAAATTCGCATAAATTATTTTAAGTCAAAGAAGACAAGTAACTACATATCTTGACAGCGAGGCTAATAACTTTCTTCAAAATGCATATTTCAGGACCAAACTTGGCTGAGATGTTCATTACCTTGTGTTCTATCGAATGGTTCTTTCGGATTTCCTCTATCTGGCTTACTTTTTAATCTATATTCACTCTTACAGAGAGTCGCACAGTCAATTTGGCCAAAAATCACTTAAATTATTCTAAGTCAAAGAAGACCACAAACTACATATCTTGACAGCGAGGCTAATAACTTTCTTCAAACTGCATATTTCAGGACCAAACTTGGCTGAGATGTTCATTACCGTGTGTTCTATCGAATGGTTATTTCGGATTTCCTCTATCTGTCTTACTTTTTAATCTATAGTCACTCTTACAGAGAGTCGCGCAGTCAATTTTGCCAAAAATCACTTAAATTATTCTAAGTCAAAGAACACCACAAACTACATTTCTTGACAGCGAGGCTAATAACTTTCTTCAAACTGCATATTTCAGGACCAAACTTGGTTGAGATGTTCATTACCTTGTGTTCTATCGAATGGTTCTTTCGGATTTCCTCTATCTGACTTACTTTTTAATCTATATTCACTCTTACAGAGAGTCGCACAGTCAATTTGGCCAAAATTCGCATAAATTATTCAAAGTCAAAGAAGACCACAAACTACATTTCTTGACATCGAGGCTAATAACTTTCTTCAAACTGCATATTTCAGGACCAAACTTGGCTGAGATGTTCATTACCTTGTGTTCTATCGAATGGTTATTTCGGATTTCCTCTATCTGTCTTACTTTTAATCTATATTCACTCTTACAGAGAGTCGCACAGTCAATTTGGCCAAAATTCGCATAAATTATTCTAAGTCAAAGAAGACAAGTAACTACATATCTTGACAGCGAGGCTAATAACTTTCTTCAAACTGCATATTTCAGGACCAAACTTGGCTGAGATGTTCATTACCTTGTGTTCTATGGAATGTTTTTTTCGGATTTCCTCTATCTGTCTTACTTTTTAATCTATATTCACTCTTACAGAGAGTCGCACAGTCAATTTGGCCAAAATTCGCATAAATTATTCTAAGTCAAAGAAGACAAGTAACTACATATCTTGACAGCGAGGCTAATAACTTTCTTCAAACTGCATATTTCAGGACCAAACTTGGCTGAGATGTTCATTACCTTGTGTTCTATCGAATGGTTATTTCGGATTTCCTCTATCTGTCTTACTTTTTAATCTATATTCACTCTTACAGAGAGTCGCACAGTCAATTTGGCCAAAAATCACTTAAATTATTCTAAGTCAAAGAAGACCACAAACTACATATCTTGACAGCGAGGCTAATAACTTTCTTCAAAATGCATATTTCAGGACCAAACTTGGCTGAGATGTTCATTACCTTGTGTTCTATCGAATGGTTATTTCGGATTTAATCTATCTGGCTTACTTTTTAATCTATATTCACTCTTACAGAGAGTCGCACAGTCAATTTGGCCAAAATTCGCATAAATTATTTTAAGTCAAAGAAGACAAGTAACTACATATCTTGACAGCGAGGCTAATAACTTTCTTCAAAATGCATATTTCAGGACCAAACTTGGCTGATATGTTCATTACCTTGTGTTCTATCGAATGGTTGTTTCGGATTTCCTCTATCTGTCTTACTTTTTAATCTATAGTCACTCTTACAGAGAGTCGCACAGTCAATTTGGCCAAAATCACTTAAATTATTCTAAGTCAAAGAAGACCACAAACTACATATCTTGACAGCGAGGCTAATAACTTTCTTCAAACTGCATATTTCAGGATCAAACTTGGCTGATATGTTCATTAACTTGTGTTCTATCGAATGGTTGTTTCGGATTTCCTCTATCTGTCTTATTTTTTAATCTATATTCACTCTTACAGAGAGTCGCACAGTCAATTTGGCCAAAAATCACTTAAAGTATTCTAAGTCAAAGAAGACCACAAACTACATATCTTGACAGCGAGGCTAATAACTTTCTTCAAGCTGCATATTTCAGGACCAAACTTGGCTGAGATGTTCATTACCTTGTGTTCTATCGAATGGTTATTTCGGATTTCCTCTATCTGTCTTACTTTTTAATCTATAGTCACTCTTACAGAGAGTCGCACAGTCAAGTTGGCCAAAAATCACGAAATTTATTCTAAGTCAAAGAAGACAAGTAACTACATATCTTGACAGCGAGGCTAATAACTTTCTTCAAACTGCATATTTCAGGACCAAACTTGGCTGAGATGTTCATTACCTTGTGTTCTATCGAATGGTTATTTCGGATTTCCTCTATCTGTCTTATTTTTAAATCTATATTCACTCTTACAGAGAGTCGCACAGTCAATTTGGCCAAAAATCACTTAAATTATTCTAAGTCAAAGAAGACCACAAACTACATTTCTTGACAGCGATGCTAATAACTTTCTTCAAACTGCATATTTCAGGATCAAACTTGGCTGATATGTTCATTAACTTGTGTTCTATCGAATGGTTGTTTCGGATTTCCTCTATCTGTCTTACTTTTTAATCTATAGTCACTCTTACAGAGAGTCGCACAGTCAAGTTGGCCAAAAATCACGAAATTTATTCTAAGTCAAAGAAGACCACAAACTACATTTCTTGACAGCGAGGCTAATAACTTTCTTCAAACTGCATATTTCAGGACCAAACTTGGCTGAGATGTTCATTACCTTGTGTTCTATCGAATGGTTGTTTCGGATTTCCTCTATCTGTCTTACTTTTTAATCTATATTCACTCTTACAGAGAGTCGCACAGTCAATTTGGCCAAAAATCACTTAAATTATTCTAAGTCAAAGAAGACCACAAACTACATTTCTTGACAGCGATGCTAATAACTTTCTTCAAACTGCATATTTCAGGATCAAACTTGGCTGATATGTTCATTACCTTGTGTTCTATCGAATGGTTGTTTCGGATTTCCTCTATCTGTCTTACTTTTTAATCTATAGTCACTCTTACAGAGAGTCGCACAGTCAATTTGGCCAAAATCACTTAAATTATTCTAAGTCAAAGAAGACCACAAACTACATATCTTGACAGCGAGGCTAATAACTTTCTTCAAACTGCATATTTCAGGACCAAACTTGGCTGAGATGTTCATTACCTTGTGTTCTATCGAATGGTTATTTCGGATTTCCTCTATCTGTCTTACTTTTTAATCTATAGTCACTCTTACAGAGAGTCGCACAGTCAATTTGGCAAAAAAACACTTAAATTATTCTAAGTCATAGTAGACCACAAACTACCTATCTTGACAGCGAGGCTAATAACTTTTTTCAAACTGCATATTTCAGGATCAAACTTGGCTGATATGTTCATTAACTTGTGTTCTATCGAATGGTTGTTTCGGATTTCCTCTATCTGTCTTACTTTTTAATCTATATTCACTCTTACAGAGAGTCGCACAGTCAATTTGGCCAAAAATCACTTAAATTATTCTAAGTCAAAGAAGACCACAAACTACATTTCTTGACAGCAATGCTAATAACTTTCTTCAAACTGCATATTTCAGGATCAAACTTGGCTGATATGTTCATTACCTTGTGTTCTATCGAATGGTTGTTTCGGATTTCCTCTATCTGTCTTACTTTTTAATCTATATTCACTCTTACAGAGAGTCGCACAGTCAATTTGGCCAAAATCACTTAAATTATTCTAAGTCAAAGAAGACCACAAACTACATATCTTGACAGCGAGGCTAATAACTTTCTTCAAACTGCATATTTCAGGATCAAACTTGGCTGATATGTTCATTAACTTGTGTTCTATCGAATGGTTGTTTCGGATTTCCTCTATCTGTCTTATTTTTTAATCTATATTCACTCTTACAGAGAGTCGCACAGTCAATTTGGCCAAAAATCACTTAAAGTATTCTAAGTCAAAGAAGACCACAAACTACATATCTTGACAGCGAGGCTAATAACTTTCTTCAAGCTGCATATTTCAGGACCAAACTTGGCTGAGATGTTCATTACCTTGTGTTCTATCGAATGGTTATTTCGGATTTCCTCTATCTGTCTTACTTTTTAATCTATAGTCACTCTTACAGAGAGTCGCACAGTCAAGTTGGCCAAAAATCACGAAATTTATTCTAAGTCAAAGAAGACCACAAACTACATTTCTTGACAGCGAGGCTAATAACTTTCTTCAAACTGCATATTTCAGGACCAAACTTGGCTGAGATGTTCATTACCTTGTGTTCTATCGAATGGTTGTTTCGGATTTCCTCTATCTGTCTTACTTTTTAATCTATATTCACTCTTACAGAGAGTCGCACAGTCAATTTGGCCAAAAATCACTTAAATTATTCTAAGTCAAAGAAGACCACAAACTACATTTCTTGACAGCGATGCTAATAACTTTCTTCAAACTGCATATTTCAGGATCAAACTTGGCTGATATGTTCATTACCTTGTGTTCTATCGAATGGTTGTTTCGGATTTCCTCTATCTGTCTTACTTTTTAATCTATAGTCACTCTTACAGAGAGTCGCACAGTCAATTTGGCCAAAATCACTTAAATTATTCTAAGTCAAAGAAGACCACAAACTACATATCTTGACAGCGAGGCTAATAACTTTCTTCAAACTGCATATTTCAGGACCAAACTTGGCTGAGATGTTCATTACCTTGTGTTCTATCGAATGGTTATTTCGGATTTCCTCTATCTGTCTTACTTTTTAATCTATAGTCACTCTTACAGAGAGTCGCACAGTCAATTTGGCAAAAAAACACTTAAATTATTCTAAGTCATAGTAGACCACAAACTACCTATCTTGACAGCGAGGCTAATAACTTTTTTCAAACTGCATATTTCAGGATCAAACTTGGCTGATATGTTCATTAACTTGTGTTCTATCGAATGGTTGTTTCGGATTTCCTCTATCTGTCTTACTTTTTAATCTATATTCACTCTTACAGAGAGTCGCACAGTCAATTTGGCCAAAAATCACTTAAATTATTCTAAGTCAAAGAAGACCACAAACTACATTTCTTGACAGCAATGCTAATAACTTTCTTCAAACTGCATATTTCAGGATCAAACTTGGCTGATATGTTCATTACCTTGTGTTCTATCGAATGGTTGTTTCGGATTTCCTCTATCTGTCTTACTTTTTAATCTATAGTCACTCTTACAGAGAGTCGCACAGTCAATTTGGCCAAAATCACTTAAATTATTCTAAGTCAAAGAAGACCACAAACTACATATCTTGACAGCGAGGCTAATAACTTTCTTCAAACTGCATATTTCAGGATCAAACTTGGCTGATATGTTCATTAACTTGTGTTCTATCGAATGGTTGTTTCGGATTTCCTCTATCTGTCTTATTTTTTAATCTATATTCACTCTTACAGAGAGTCGCACAGTCAATTTGGCCAAAAATCACTTAAAGTATTCTAAGTCAAAGAAGACCACAAACTACATATCTTGACAGCGAGGCTAATAACTTTCTTCAAGCTGCATATTTCAGGACCAAACTTGGCTGAGATGTTCATTACCTTGTGTTCTATCGAATGGTTATTTCGGATTTCCTCTATCTGTCTTACTTTTTAATCTATAGTCACTCTTACAGAGAGTCGCACAGTCAAGTTGGCCAAAAATCACGAAATTTATTCTAAGTCAAAGAAGACAAGTAACTACATATCTTGACAGCGAGGCTAATAACTTTCTTCAAACTGCATATTTCAGGACCAAACTTGGCTGAGATGTTCATTACCTTGTGTTCTATCGAATGGTTGTTTCGGATTTCCTCTATCTGTCTTATTTTTAAATCTATATTCACTCTTACAGAGAGTCGCACAGTCAATTTGGCCAAAAATCACTTAAATTATTCTAAGTCAAAGAAGACCACAAACTACATTTCTTGACAGCGATGCTAATAACTTTCTTCAAACTGCATATTTCAGGATCAAACTTGGCTGATATGTTCATTACCTTGTGTTCTATCGAATGGTTGTTTCGGATTTCCTCTATCTGTCTTACTTTTTAATCTATAGTCACTCTTACAGAGAGTCGCACAGTCAAGTTGGCCAAAAATCACGAAATTTATTCTAAGTCAAAGAAGACCACAAACTACATTTCTTGACAGCGAGGCTAATAACTTTCTTCAAACTGCATATTTCAGGACCAAACTTGGCTGAGATGTTCATTACCTTGTGTTCTATCGAATGGTTGTTTCGGATTTCCTCTATCTGTCTTACTTTTTAATCTATATTCACTCTTACAGAGAGTCGCACAGTCAATTTGGCCAAAAATCACTTAAATTATTCTAAGTCAAAGAAGACCACAAACTACATTTCTTGACAGCGATGCTAATAACTTTCTTCAAACTGCATATTTCAGGATCAAACTTGGCTGATATGTTCATTACCTTGTGTTCTATCGAATGGTTGTTTCGGATTTCCTCTATCTGTCTTACTTTTTAATCTATAGTCACTCTTACAGAGAGTCGCACAGTCAAGTTGGCCAAAAATCACGAAATTTATTCTAAGTCAAAGAAGACCACAAACTACATTTCTTGACAGCGAGGCTAATAACTTTCTTCAAACTGCATATTTCAGGACCAAACTTGGCTGATATGTTCATTACCTTGTGTTCTATCGAATGGTTGTTTCGGATTTCCTCTATCTGTCTTACTTTTTAATCTATAGTCACTCTTACAGAGAGTCGCACAGTCAATTTGGCCAAAATCACTTAAATTATTCTAAGTCAAAGAAGACCACAAACTACATATCTTGACAGCGAGGCTAATAACTTTCTTCAAACTGCATATTTCAGGACCAAACTTGGCTGAGATGTTCATTACCTTGTGTTCTATCGAATGGTTATTTCGGATTTCCTCTATCTGTCTTACTTTTTAATCTATAGTCACTCTTACAGAGAGTCGCACAGTCAAGTTGGCCAAAAATCACGAAATTTATTCTAAGTCAAAGAAGACAAGTAACTACATATCTTGACAGCGAGGCTAATAACTTTCTTCAAACTGCATATTTCAGGACCAAACTTGGCTGAGATGTTCATTACCTTGTGTTCTATCGAATGGTTGTTTCGGATTTCCTCTATCTGTCTTATTTTTAAATCTATATTCACTCTTACAGAGAGTCGCACAGTCAATTTGGCCAAAAATCACTTAAATTATTCTAAGTCAAAGAAGACCACAAACTACATTTCTTGACAGCGATGCTAATAACTTTCTTCAAACTGCATATTTCAGGATCAAACTTGGCTGATATGTTCATTACCTTGTGTTCTATCGAATGGTTGTTTCGGATTTCCTCTATCTGTCTTACTTTTTAATCTATAGTCACTCTTACAGAGAGTCGCACAGTCAATTTGGCAAAAAAACACTTAAATTATTCTAAGTCATAGTAGACCACAAACTACCTATCTTGACAGCGAGGCTAATAACTTTTTTCAAACTGCATATTTCAGGACCAAACTTGGCTGAGATGTTCATTACCTTGTGTTCTATCGAATGGTTCTTTCGGATTTCCTCTATCGGTCTTACTTTTTAATCTATATTCACTCTTACAGAGAGTCGCACAGTCAATTTGGCCAAAATTCGCATAAATTATTCTAAGTCAAAGAAGACCACAAAGTTCATTTCTTGACAGCGAGGCTAATAACTTTCTACAAACTACATATTTCAGGACCAAACTTGGCTGAGATGTTCATTACCTTGTGTTCTATCGAATGGTTATTTCGGATTTCCTCTATCTGTCTTACTTTTTAATCTATAGTCACTCTTACAGAGAGTCGCACAGTCAAGTTGGCCAAAAATCACGAAATTTATTCTAAGTCAAAGAAGACAAGTAACTACATATCTTGACAGCGAGGCTAATAACTTTCTTCAAACTGCATATTTCAGGACCAAACTTGGCTGAGATGTTCATTACCTTGTGTTCTATCGAATGGTTGTTTCGGATTTCCTCTATCTGTCTTATTTTTAAATCTATATTCACTCTTACAGAGAGTCGCACAGTCAATTTGGCCAAAAATCACTTAAATTATTCTAAGTCTAAGAAGACCACAAACTACATTTCTTGACAGCGATGCTAATAACTTTCTTCAAACTGCATATTTCAGGATCAAACTTGGCTGATATGTTCATTACCTTGTGTTCTATCGAATGGTTGTTTCGGATTTCCTCTATCTGTCTTACTTTTTAATCTATAGTCACTCTTACAGAGAGTCGCACAGTCAAGTTGGCCAAAAATCACGAAATTTATTCTAAGTCAAAGAAGACCACAAACTACATTTCTTGACAGCGATGCTAATAACTTTCTTCAAACTGCATATTTCAGGATCAAACTTGGCTGATATGTTCATTACCTTGTGTTCTATCGAATGGTTGTTTCGGATTTCCTCTATCTGTCTTACTTTTTAATCTATAGTCACTCTTACAGAGAGTCGCACAGTCAAGTTGGCCAAAAATCACGAAATTTATTCTAAGTCAAAGAAGACCACAAACTACATTTCTTGACAGCGAGGCTAATAACTTTCTTCAAACTGCATATTTCAGGACCAAACTTGGCTGATATGTTCATTACCTTGTGTTCTATCGAATGGTTGTTTCGGATTTCCTCTATCTGTCTTACTTTTTAATCTATAGTCACTCTTACAGAGAGTCGCACAGTCAATTTGGCCAAAATCACTTAAAGTATTCTAAGTCAAAGAAGACCACAAACTACATATCTTGACAGCGAGGCTAATAACTTTCTTCAAACTGCATATTTCAGGACCAAACTTGGCTGAGATGTTTATTACCTTGTGTTCTATCGAATGGTTATTTCGGATTTCCTCTATCTGTCTTACTTTTTAATCTATAGTCACTCTTACAGAGAGTCGCACAGTCAAGTTGGCCAAAAATCACGAAATTTATTCTAAGTCAAAGAAGACAAGTAACTACATATCTTGACAGCGAGGCTAATAACTTTCTTCAAACTGCATATTTCAGGACCAAACTTGGCTGAGATGTTCATTACCTTGTGTTCTATCGAATGGTTGTTTCGGATTTCCTCTATCTGTCTTATTTTTAAATCTATATTCACTCTTACAGAGAGTCGCACAGTCAATTTGGCCAAAAATCACTTAAATTATTCTAAGTCAAAGAAGACCACAAACTACATTTCTTGACAGCGATGCTAATAACTTTCTTCAAACTGCATATTTCAGGATCAAACTTGGCTGATATGTTCATTACCTTGTGTTCTATCGAATGGTTGTTTCGGATTTCCTCTATCTGTCTTACTTTTTAATCTATAGTCACTCTTACAGAGAGTCGCACAGTCAATTTGGCAAAAAAACACTTAAATTATTCTAAGTCATAGTAGACCACAAACTACCTATCTTGACAGCGAGGCTAATAACTTTTTTCAAACTGCATATTTCAGGACCAAACATGGCTGAGATGTTCATTACCTTGTGTTCTATCGAATGGTTCTTTCGGATTTCCTCTATCGGTCTTACTTTTTAATCTATATTCACTCTTACAGTGAGTCGCACAGTCAATTTGGCCAAAATCACTTAAATTATTCTAAGTCAAAGAAGACCACAAACTACATTTCTTGACAGCGAGGCTAATAACTTTCTTCAAACTGCATATTTCAGGATCAAACTTGGCTGATATGTTCATTAACTTGTGTTCTATCGAATGGTTGTTTCGGATTTCCTCTATCTGTCTTACTTTTTAATCTATATTCACTCTTACAGAGAGTCGCACAGTCAATTTGGCAAAAAGTCACTTAAATTATTCTAAGTCAAAGAAGACCACAAACTACATTTCTTGACAGCGATGCTAATAACTTTCTTCAAACTGCATATTTCAGGATCAAACTTGGCTGATATGTTCATTAACTTGTGTTCTATCGAATGGTTGTTTCGGATTTCCTCTATCTGTCTTACTTTTTAATCTATATTCACTATTACAGAGAGTCGCACAGTCAATTTGGCAAAAAATCACTTAAATTATTCTAAGTCAAAGAAGACAAGTAACTACATATCTTGACAGCGAGGCTAATAACTTTCTACAAACTGCATATTTCAGGATCAAACTTGGCTGAGATGTTCATTACCTTGTGTTCTATCGAATGGTTGTTTCGGATTTCCTCTATCTGTCTTACTTTTTGATCTATATTCACTCTTACAGAGAGTCGCACAGTCAATTTGGCCAAAATTCGCATAAATTATTCTAAGTCAAAGAAGACCACAAAGTACATTTCTTGACAGCGAGGCTCATTACTTTCTACAAACTGCATATTTCAGGATCAAACTTGGCTGATATGTTCATTAACTTGTGTTCTATCGAATGGTTCTTTCGGATTTCCTCTATCTGTCTTACTTTTTAATCTATATTCACTCTTACAGAGAGTCGCACAGTCAATTTGGCCAAAATTCGCATAAATTATTCTAAGTCAAAGAAGACCACAAAGTTCATTTCTTGACAGCGAGGCTAATAACTTTCTACAAACTACATATTTCAGGACCAAACTTGGCTGAGATGTTCATTACCTTGTGTTCTATCGAATGGTTATTTCGGATTTCCTCTATCTGTCTTACTTTTTAATCTATAGTCACTCTTACAGAGAGTCGCACAGTCAAGTTGGCCAAAAATCACGAAATTTATTCTAAGTCAAAGAAGACAAGTAACTACATATCTTGACAGCGAGGCTAATAACTTTCTTCAAACTGCATATTTCAGGACCAAACTTGGCTGAGATGTTCATTACCTTGTGTTCTATCGAATGGTTGTTTCGGATTTCCTCTATCTGTCTTATTTTTAAATCTATATTCACTCTTACAGAGAGTCGCACAGTCAATTTGGCCAAAAATCACTTAAAATATTCTAAGTCAAAGAAGACCACAAACTACATTTCTTGACAGCGATGCTAATAACTTTCTTCAAACTGCATATTTCAGGATCAAACTTGGCTGATATGTTCATTAACTTGTGTTCTATCGAATGGTTCTTTCGGATTTCCTCTATCTGTCTTACTTTTTAATCTATATTCACTCTTACAGTGAGTCGCACAGTCAATTTGGCCAAAATCACTTAAATTATTCTAAGTCAAAGAAGACCACAAACTACATTTCTTGACAGCGAGGCTAATAACTTTCTTCAAACTGCATATTTCAGGATCAAACTTGGCTGATATGTTCATTAACTTGTGTTCTATCGAATGGTTGTTTCGGATTTCCTCTATCTGTCTTACTTTTTAATCTATATTCACTCTTACAGAGAGTCGCACAGTCAATTTGGCAAAAAATCACTTAAATTATTCTAAGTCAAAGAAGACAAGTAACTACATATCTTGACAGCGAGGCTAATAACTTTCTTCAAACTGCATATTTCAGGATCAAACTTGGCTGAGATGTTCATTACCTTGTGTTCTATCGAATGGTTGTTTCGGATTTCCTCTATCTGTCTTACTTTTTGATCTATATTCACTCTTACAGAGAGTCGCACAGTCAATTTGGCCAAAATTCGCATAAATTATTCTAAGTCAAAGAAGACCACAAAGTACATTTCTTGACAGCGAGGCTCATTACTTTCTACAAACTGCATATTTCAGGATCAAACTTGGCTGATATGTTCATTAACTTGTGTTCTATCGAATGGTTCTTTCGGATTTCCTCTATCTGTCTTACTTTTTAATCTATATTCACTCTTACAGAGAGTCGCACAGTCAATTTGGCCAAAATTCGCATAAATTATTCTAAGTCAAAGAAGACCACAAAGTACATTTCTTGACAGCGAGGCTAATAACTTTCTACAAACTACATATTTCAGGACCAAACTTGGCTGAGATGTTCATTACCTTGTGTTCTATCGAATGGTTATTTCGGATTTCCTCTATCTGTCTTACTTTTTAATCTATAGTCACTCTTACAGAGAGTCGCACAGTCAAGTTGGCCAAAAATCACGAAATTTATTCTAAGTCAAAGAAGACCACAAACTACATATCTTGACAGCGAGGCTAATAACTTTCTTCAAACTGCATATTTCAGGATCAAACTTGGCTGATATGTTCATTAACTTGTGTTCTATCGAATGGTTGTTTCGGATTTCCTCTATCTGTCTTACTTTTTAATCTATATTCACTCTTACAGAGAGTCGCACAGTCAATTTGGCCAAAAATCACTTAAATTATTCTAAGTCAAAGAAGACCACAAACTACATTTCTTGACAGCAATGCTAATAACTTTCTTCAAACTGCATATTTCAGGATCAAACTTGGCTGATATGTTCATTACCTTGTGTTCTATCGAATGGTTGTTTCGGATTTCCTCTATCTGTCTTACTTTTTAATCTATAGTCACTCTTACAGAGAGTCGCACAGTCAATTTGGCCAAAATCACTTAAATTATTCTAAGTCAAAGAAGACCACAAACTACATATCTTGACAGCGAGGCTAATAACTTTCTTCAAACTGCATATTTCAGGATCAAACTTGGCTGATATGTTCATTAACTTGTGTTCTATCGAATGGTTCTTTCGGATTTCCTCTATCTGTCTTATTTTTTAATCTATATTCACTCTTACAGAGAGTCGCACAGTCAATTTGGCCAAAAATCACTTAAATTATTCTAAGTCAAAGAAGACCACAAACTACATATCTTGACAGCGAGGCTAATAACTTTCTTCAAGCTGCATATTTCAGGACCAAACTTGGCTGAGATGTTCATTACCTTGTGTTCTATCGAATGGTTGTTTCGGATTTCCTCTATCTGTCTTACTTTTAAATCTATAGTCACTCTTACAGAGAGTCGCACAGTCAATTTGGCCAAAATCACTTAAATTATTCTAAGTCAAAGAAGACCACAAACTACATATCTTGACAGCGAGGCTAATAACTTTCTTCAAACTGCATATTTCAGGATCAAACTTGGCTGATATGTTCATTAACTTGTGTTCTATCGAATGGTTGTTTCGGATTTCCTCTATCTGTCTTACTTTTTAATCTATAGTCACTCTTACAGAGAGTCGCACAGTCAATTTGGCCAAAATCACTTAAATTATTCTAAGTCAAAGAAGACCACAAACTACATATCTTGACAGCGAGGCTAATAACTTTCTTCAAACTGCATATTTCAGGATCAAACTTGGCTGATATGTTCATTAACTTGTGTTCTATCGAATGGTTGTTTCGGATTTCCTCTATCTGTCTTATTTTTTAATCTATATTCACTCTTACAGAGAGTCGCACAGTCAATTTGGCCAAAAATCACTTAAATTATTCTAAGTCAAAGAAGACCACAAACTACATATCTTGACAGCGAGGCTAATAACTTTCTTCAAGCTGCATATTTCAGGACCAAACTTGGCTGAGATGTTCATTACCTTGTGTTCTATCGAATGGTTATTTCGGATTTCCTCTATCTGTCTTACTTTTTAATCTATAGTCACTCTTACAGAGAGTCGCACAGTCAAGTTGGCCAAAAATCACGAAATTTATTCTAAGTCAAAGAAGACAAGTAACTACATATCTTGACAGCGAGGCTAATAACTTTCTTCAAACTGCATATTTCAGGATCAAACTTGGCTGATATGTTCATTAACTTGTGTTCTATCGAATGGTTGTTTCGGATTTCCTCTATCTGTCTTATTTTTTAATCTATATTCACTCTTACAGAGAGTCGCACAGTCAATTTGGCCAAAAATCACTTAAATTATTCTAAGTCAAAGAAGACCACAAACTACATATCTTGACAGCGAGGCTAATAACTTTCTTCAAGCTGCATATTTCAGGACCAAACTTGGCTGAGATGTTCATTACCTTGTGTTCTATCGAATGGTTATTTCGGATTTCCTCTATCTGTCTTACTTTTTAATCTATAGTCACTCTTACAGAGAGTCGCACAGTCAAGTTGGCCAAAAATCACGAAATTTATTCTAAGTCAAAGAAGACAAGTAACTACATATCTTGACAGCGAGGCTAATAACTTTCTTCAAACTGCATATTTCAGGACCAAACTTGGCTGAGATGTTCATTACCTTGTGTTCTATCGAATGGTTATTTCGGATTTCCTCTATCTGTCTTACTTTTTAATCTATAGTCACTCTTACAGAGAGTCGCACAGTCAAGTTGGCCAAAAATCACGAAATTTATTCTAAGTCAAAGAAGACCACAAACTACATTTCTTGACAGCGAGGCTAATAACTTTCTTCAAACTGCATATTTCAGGACCAAACTTGGCTGAGATGTTCATTACCTTGTGTTCTATCGAATGGTTGTTTCGGATTTCCTCTATCTGTCTTACTTTTTAATCTATATTCACTCTTACAGAGAGTCGCACAGTCAATTTGGCCAAAAATCACTTAAATTATTCTAAGTCAAAGAAGACCACAAACTACATTTCTTGACAGCAATGCTAATAACTTTCTTCAAACTGCATATTTCAGGATCAAACTTGGCTGATATGTTCATTACCTTGTGTTCTATCGAATGGTTGTTTCGGATTTCCTCTATCTGTCTTACTTTTAAATCTATAGTCACTCTTACAGAGAGTCGCACAGTCAATTTGGCCAAAATCACTTAAATTATTCTAAGTCAAAGAAGACCACAAACTACATATCTTGACAGCGAGGCTAATAACTTTCTTCAAACTGCATATTTCAGGACCAAACTTGGCTGAGATGTTCATTACCTTGTGTTCTATCGAATGGTTATTTCGGATTTCCTCTATCTGTCTTACTTTTTAATCTATAGTCACTCTTACAGAGAGTCGCACAGTCAAGTTGGCCAAAAATCACGAAATTTATTCTAAGTCAAAGAAGACAAGTAACTACATATCTTGACAGCGAGGCTAATAACTTTCTTCAAACTGCATATTTCAGGACCAAACTTGGCTGAGATGTTCATTACCTTATGTTCTATCGAATGGTTGTTTCGGATTTCCTCTATCTGTCTTATTTTTAAATCTATATTCACTCTTACAGAGAGTCGCACAGTCAATTTGGCCAAAAATCACTTAAATTATTCTAAGTCAAAGAAGACCACAAACTACATATCTTGACAGCGAGGCTAATAACTTTCTTCAAACTGCATATTTCAGGATCAAACTTGGCTGATATGTTCATTAACTTGTGTTCTATCGAATGGTTGTTTCGGATTTCCTCTATCTGTCTTACTTTTTAATCTATATTCACTCTTACAGAGAGTCGCACAGTCAATTTGGCCAAAAATCACTTAAATTATTCTAAGTCAAAGAAGACCACAAACTACATATCTTGACAGCGAGGCTAATAACTTTCTTCAAGCTGCATATTTCAGGACCAAACTTGGCTGATATGTTCATTACCTTGTGTTCTATCGAATGGTTGTTTCGGATTTCCTCTATCTGTCTTACTTTTAAATCTATAGTCACTCGTACAGAGAGTCGCACAGTCAATTTGGCCAAAATCACTTAAATTATTCTAAGTCAAAGAAGACCACAAACTACATATCTTGACAGCGAGGCTAATAACTTTCTTCAAACTGCATATTTCAGGACCAAACTTGGCTGAGATGTTCATTACCTTGTGTTCTATCGAATGGTTATTTCGGATTTCCTCTATCTGTCTTACTTTTTAATCTATAGTCACTCTTACAGAGAGTCGCACAGTCAAGTTGGCCAAAAATCACGAAATTTATTCTAAGTCAAAGAAGACAAGTAACTACATATCTTGACAGCGAGGCTAATAACTTTCTTCAAACTGCATATTTCAGGACCAAACTTGGCTGAGATGTTCATTACCTTGTGTTCTATCGAATGGTTGTTTCGGATTTCCTCTATCTGTCTTATTTTTAAATCTATATTCACTCTTACAGAGAGTCGCACAGTCAATTTGGCCAAAAATCACTTAAATTATTCTAAGTCAAAGAAGACCACAAACTACATATCTTGACAGCGAGGCTAATAACTTTCTTCAAACTGCATATTTCAGGATCAAACTTGGCTGATATGTTCATTAACTTGTGTTCTATCGAATGGTTGTTTCGGATTTCCTCTATCTGTCTTACTTTTTAATCTATATTCACTCTTACAGAGAGTCGCACAGTCAATTTGGCCAAAAATCACTTAAATTATTCTAAGTCAAAGAAGACCACAAACTACATATCTTGACAGCGAGGCTAATAACTTTCTTCAAGCTGCATATTTCAGGACCAAACTTGGCTGAGATGTTCATTACCTTGTGTTCTATCGAATGGTTATTTCGGATTTCCTCTATCTGTCTTACTTTTTAATCTATAGTCACTCTTACAGAGAGTCGCACAGTCAAGTTGGCCAAAAATCACGAAATTTATTCTAAGTCAAAGAAGACAAGTAACTACATATCTTGACAGCGAGGCTAATAACTTTCTTCAAACTGCATATTTCAGGACCAAACTTGGCTGAGATGTTCATTACCTTGTGTTCTATCGAATGGTTATTTCGGATTTCCTCTATCTGTCTTACTTTTTAATCTATATTCACTCTTACAGAGAGTCGCACAGTCAATTTGGCCAAAAATCACTTAAATTATTCTAAGTCAAAGAAGACCACAAACTACATATCTTGACAGCGAGGCTAATAACTTTCTTCAAGCTGCATATTTCAGGACCAAACTTGGCTGAGATGTTCATTACCTTGTGTTCTATCGAATGGTTATTTCGGATTTCCTCTATCTGTCTTACTTTTTAATCTATAGTCACTCTTACAGAGAGTCGCACAGTCAAGTTGGCCAAAAATCACGAAATTTATTCTAAGTCAAAGAAGACAAGTAACTACATATCTTGACAGCGAGGCTAATAACTTTCTTCAAACTGCATATTTCAGGACCAAACTTGGCTGAGATGTTCATTACCTTGTGTTCTATCGAATGGTTATTTCGGATTTCCTCTATCTGTCTTACTTTTTAATCTATAGTCACTCTTACAGAGAGTCGCACAGTCAAGTTGGCCAAAAATCACGAAATTTATTCTAAGTCAAAGAAGACCACAAACTACATTTCTTGACAGCGAGGCTAATAACTTTCTTCAAACTGCATATTTCAGGACCAAACTTGGCTGAGATGTTCATTACCTTGTGTTCTATCGAATGGTTGTTTCGGATTTCCTCTATCTGTCTTATTTTTAAATCTATATTCACTCTTACAGAGAGTCGCACAGTCAATTTGGCCAAAAATCACTTAAATTATTCTAAGTCAAAGAAGACCACAAACTACATATCTTGACAGCGAGGCTAATAACTTTCTTCAAACTGCATATTTCAGGATCAAACTTGGCTGATATGTTCATTAACTTGTGTTCTATCGAATGGTTGTTTCGGATTTCCTCTATCTGTCTTACTTTTTAATCTATATTCACTCTTACAGAGAGTCGCACAGTCAATTTGGCCAAAAATCACTTAAATTATTCTAAGTCAAAGAAGACCACAAACTACATATCTTGACAGCGAGGCTAATAACTTTCTTCAAGCTGCATATTTCAGGACCAAACTTGGCTGAGATGTTCATTACCTTGTGTTCTATCGAATGGTTATTTCGGATTTCCTCTATCTGTCTTACTTTTTAATCTATAGTCACTCTTACAGAGAGTCGCACAGTCAAGTTGGCCAAAAATCACGAAATTTATTCTAAGTCAAAGAAGACAAGTAACTACATATCTTGACAGCGAGGCTAATAACTTTCTTCAAACTGCATATTTCAGGACCAAACTTGGCTGAGATGTTCATTACCTTGTGTTCTATCGAATGGTTATTTCGGATTTCCTCTATCTGTCTTACTTTTTAATCTATATTCACTCTTACAGAGAGTCGCACAGTCAATTTGGCCAAAAATCACTTAAATTATTCTAAGTCAAAGAAGACCACAAACTACATATCTTGACAGCGAGGCTAATAACTTTCTTCAAGCTGCATATTTCAGGACCAAACTTGGCTGAGATGTTCATTACCTTGTGTTCTATCGAATGGTTATTTCGGATTTCCTCTATCTGTCTTACTTTTTAATCTATAGTCACTCTTACAGAGAGTCGCACAGTCAAGTTGGCCAAAAATCACGAAATTTATTCTAAGTCAAAGAAGACAAGTAACTACATATCTTGACAGCGAGGCTAATAACTTTCTTCAAACTGCATATTTCAGGACCAAACTTGGCTGAGATGTTCATTACCTTGTGTTCTATCGAATGGTTATTTCGGATTTCCTCTATCTGTCTTACTTTTTAATCTATAGTCACTCTTACAGAGAGTCGCACAGTCAAGTTGGCCAAAAATCACGAAATTTAATCTAAGTCAAAGAAGACCACAAACTACATTTCTTGACAGCGAGGCTAATAACTTTCTTCAAACTGCATATTTCAGGACCAAACTTGGCTGAGATGTTCATTACCTTGTGTTCTATCGAATGGTTGTTTCGGATTTCCTCTATCTGTCTTACTTTTTAATCTATATTCACTCTTACAGAGAGTCGCACAGTCAATTTGGCCAAAAATCACTAAAATTATTCTAAGTCAAAGAAGACCACAAACTACATTTCTTGACAGCGAGGCTAATAACTTTCTTCAAACTGCATATTTCAGGATCAAACTTGGCTGATATGTTCATTACCTTGTGTTCTATCGAATGGTTGTTTCGGATTTCCTCTATCTGTCTTACTTTTAAATCTATAGTCACTCTTACAGAGAGTCGCACAGTCAATTTGGCCAAAATCACTTAAATTATTCTAAGTCAAAGAAGACCACAAACTACATATCTTGACAGCGAGGCTAATAACTTTCTTCAAACTGCATATTTCAGGACCAAACTTGGCTGAGATGTTCATTACCTTGTGTTCTATCGAATGGTTATTTCGGATTTCCTCTATCTGTCTTACTTTTTAATCTATAGTCACTCTTACAGAGAGTCGCACAGTCAAGTTGGCCAAAAATCACGAAATTTATTCTAAGTCAAAGAAGACAAGTAACTACATATCTTGACAGCGAGGCTAATAACTTTCTTCAAACTGCATATTTCAGGACCAAACTTGGCTGAGATGTTCATTACCTTGTGTTCTATCGAATGGTTATTTCGGATTTCCTCTATCTGTCTTACTTTTTAATCTATAGTCACTCTTACAGAGAGTCGCACAGTCAAGTTGGCCAAAAATCACGAAATTTATTCTAAGTCAAAGAAGACCACAAACTACATTTCTTGACAGCGAGGCTAATAACTTTCTTCAAACTGCATATTTCAGGACCAAACTTGGCTGAGATGTTCATTACCTTGTGTTCTATCGAATGGTTGTTTCGGATTTCCTCTATCTGTCTTACTTTTTAATCTATATTCACTCTTACAGAGAGTCGCACAGTCAATTTGGCCAAAAATCACTTAAATTATTCTAAGTCAAAGAAGACCACAAACTACATTTCTTGACAGCGAGGCTAATAACTTTCTTCAAACTGCATATTTCAGGATCAAACTTGGCTGATATGTTCATTACCTTGTGTTCTATCGAATGGTTGTTTCGGATTTCCTCTATCTGTCTTACTTTTAAATCTATAGTCACTCTTACAGAGAGTCGCACAGTCAATTTGGCCAAAATCACTTAAATTATTCTAAGTCAAAGAAGACCACAAACTACATATCTTGACAGCGAGGCTAATAACTTTCTTCAAACTGCATATTTCAGGACCAAACTTGGCTGAGATGTTCATTACCTTGTGTTCTATCGAATGGTTATTTCGGATTTCCTCTATCTGTCTTACTTTTTAATCTATAGTCACTCTTACAGAGAGTCGCACAGTCAAGTTGGCCAAAAATCACGAAATTTATTCTAAGTCAAAGAAGACAAGTAACTACATATCTTGACAGCGAGGCTAATAACTTTCTTCAAACTGCATATTTCAGGACCAAACTTGGCTGATATGTTCATTACCTTGTGTTCTATCGAATGGTTGTTTCGGATTTCCTCTATCTGTCTTATTTTTAAATCTATATTCACTCTTACAGAGAGTCGCACAGTCAATTTGGCCAAAAATCACTTAAATTATTCTAAGTCAAAGAAGACCACAAACTACATATCTTGACAGCGAGGCTAATAACTTTCTTCAAACTGCATATTTCAGGATCAAACTTGGCTGATATGTTCATTAACTTGTGTTCTATCGAATGGTTGTTTCGGATTTCCTCTATCTGTCTTACTTTTTAATCTATATTCACTCTTACAGAGAGTCGCACAGTCAATTTGGCCAAAAATCACTTAAATTATTCTAAGTCAAAGAAGACCACAAACTACATATCTTGACAGCGAGGCTAATAACTTTCTTCAAGCTGCATATTTCAGGACCAAACTTGGCTGAGATGTTCATTACCTTGTGTTCTATCGAATGGTTATTTCGGATTTCCTCTATCTGTCTTACTTTTTAATCTATAGTCACTCTTACAGAGAGACGCACAGTCAAGTTGGCCAAAAATCACGAAATTTATTCTAAGTCAAAGAAGACAAGTAACTACATATCTTGACAGCGAGGCTAATAACTTTCTTCAAACTGCATATTTCAGGACCAAACTTGGCTGAGATGTTCATTACCTTGTGTTCTATCGAATGGTTGTTTCGGATTTCCTCTATCTGTCTTACTTTTTAATCTATATTCACTCTTACAGAGAGTCGCACAGTCAATTTGGCCAAAAATCACTTAAATTATTCTAAGTCAAAGAAGACCACAAACTACATTTATTGACAGCAATGCTAATAACTTTCTTCAAACTGCATATTTCAGGATCAAACTTGGCTGATATGTTCATTACCTTGTGTTCTATCGAATGGTTGTTTCGGATTTCCTCTATCTGTCTTACTTTTTAATCTATAGTCACTCTTACAGAGAGTCGCACAGTCAATTTGGCCAAAATCACTTAAATTATTCTAAGTCAAAGAAGACCACAAACTACATATCTTGACAGCGAGGCTAATAACTTTCTTCAAACTGCATATTTCAGGATCAAACTTGGCTGATATGTTCATTAACTTGTGTTCTATCGAATGGTTGTTTCGGATTTCCTCTATCTGTCTTATTTTTTAATCTATATTCACTCTTACAGAGAGTCGCACAGTCAATTTGGCCAAAAATCACTTAAATTATTCTAAGTCAAAGAAGACCACAAACTACATATCTTGACAGCGAGGCTAATAACTTTCTTCAAGCTGCATATTTCAGGACCAAACTTGGCTGAGATGTTCATTACCTTGTGTTCTATCGAATGGTTGTTTCGGATTTCCTCTATCTGTCTTACTTTTTAATCTATAGTCACTCTTACAGAGAGTCGCACAGTCAATTTGGCCAAAATCACTTAAATTATTCTAAGTCAAAGAAGACCACAAACTACATATCTTGACAGCGAGGCTAATAACTTTCTTCAAACTGCATATTTCAGGATCAAACTTGGCTGAGATGTTCATTACCTTGTGTTCTATCGAATGGTTGTTTCGGATTTCCTCTATCTGTCTTACTTTTTAATCTATATTCACTCTTACAGAGAGTCGCACAGTCAATTTGGCCAAAAATCACTTAAATTATTCTAAGTCAAAGAAGACCACAAACTACATTTCTTGACAGCAATGCTAATAACTTTCTTCAAACTGCATATTTCAGGATCAAACTTGGCTGATATGTTCATTACCTTGTGTTCTATCGAATGGTTGTTTCGGATTTCCTCTATCTGTCTTACTTTTTAATCTATAGTCACTCTTACAGAGAGTCGCACAGTCAATTTGGCCAAAATCACTTAAATTATTCTAAGTCAAAGAAGACCACAAACTACATATCTTGACAGCGAGGCTAATAACTTTCTTCAAACTGCATATTTCAGGATCAAACTTGGCTGATATGTTCATTAACTTGTGTTCTATCGAATGGTTGTTTCGGATTTCCTCTATCTGTCTTATTTTTTAATCTATATTCACTCTTACAGAGAGTCGCACAGTCAATTTGGCCAAAAATCACTTAAAGTATTCTAAGTCAAAGAAGACCACAAACTACATATCTTGACAGCGAGGCTAATAACTTTCTTCAAGCTGCATATTTCAGGACCAAACTTGGCTGAGATGTTCATTACCTTGTGTTCTATCGAATGGTTATTTCGGATTTCCTCTATCTGTCTTACTTTTTAATCTATAGTCACTCTTACAGAGAGTCGCACAGTCAAGTTGGCCAAAAATCACGAAATTTATTCTAAGTCAAAGAAGACAAGTAACTACATATCTTGACAGCGAGGCTAATAACTTTCTTCAAACTGCATATTTCAGGACCAAACTTGGCTGAGATGTTCATTACCTTGTGTTCTATCGAATGGTTGTTTCGGATTTCCTCTATCTGTCTTATTTTTAAATCTATATTCACTCTTACAGAGAGTCGCACAGTCAATTTGGCCAAAAATCACTTAAATTATTCTAAGTCAAAGAAGACCACAAACTACATTTCTTGACAGCGATGCTAATAACTTTCTTCAAACTGCATATTTCAGGATCAAACTTGGCTGATATGTTCATTACCTTGTGTTCTATCGAATGGTTGTTTCGGATTTCCTCTATCTGTCTTACTTTTTAATCTATAGTCACTCTTACAGAGAGTCGCACAGTCAAGTTGGCCAAAAATCACGAAATTTATTCTAAGTCAAAGAAGACCACAAACTACATTTCTTGACAGCGAGGCTAATAACTTTCTTCAAACTGCATATTTCAGGACCAAACTTGGCTGAGATGTTCATTACCTTGTGTTCTATCGAATGGTTGTTTCGGATTTCCTCTATCTGTCTTACTTTTTAATCTATAGTCACTCTTACAGAGAGTCGCACAGTCAATTTGGCCAAAATCACTTAAATTATTCTAAGTCAAAGAAGACCACAAACTACATATCTTGACAGCGAGGCTAATAACTTTCTTCAAACTGCATATTTCAGGATCAAACTTGGCTGATATGTTCATTAACTTGTGTTCTATCGAATGGTTGTTTCGGATTTCCTCTATCTGTCTTATTTTTTAATCTATATTCACTCTTACAGAGAGTCGCACAGTCAATTTGGCCAAAAATCACTTAAAGTATTCTAAGTCAAAGAAGACCACAAACTACATATCTTGACAGCGAGGCTAATAACTTTCTTCAAGCTGCATATTTCAGGACCAAACTTGGCTGAGATGTTCATTACCTTGTGTTCTATCGAATGGTTATTTCGGATTTCCTCTATCTGTCTTACTTTTTAATCTATAGTCACTCTTACAGAGAGTCGCACAGTCAAGTTGGCCAAAAATCACGAAATTTATTCTAAGTCAAAGAAGACAAGTAACTACATATCTTGACAGCGAGGCTAATAACTTTCTTCAAACTGCATATTTCAGGACCAAACTTGGCTGAGATGTTCATTACCTTGTGTTCTATCGAATGGTTGTTTCGGATTTCCTCTATCTGTCTTATTTTTAAATCTATATTCACTCTTACAGAGAGTCGCACAGTCAATTTGGCCAAAAATCACTTAAATTATTCTAAGTCAAAGAAGACCACAAACTACATTTCTTGACAGCGATGCTAATAACTTTCTTCAAACTGCATATTTCAGGATCAAACTTGGCTGATATGTTCATTACCTTGTGTTCTATCGAATGGTTGTTTCGGATTTCCTCTATCTGTCTTACTTTTTAATCTATAGTCACTCTTACAGAGAGTCGCACAGTCAAGTTGGCCAAAAATCACGAAATTTATTCTAAGTCAAAGAAGACCACAAACTACATTTCTTGACAGCGAGGCTAATAACTTTCTTCAAACTGCATATTTCAGGACCAAACTTGGCTGAGATGTTCATTACCTTGTGTTCTATCGAATGGTTGTTTCGGATTTCCTCTATCTGTCTTACTTTTTAATCTATATTCACTCTTACAGAGAGTCGCACAGTCAATTTGGCCAAAAATCACTTAAATTATTCTAAGTCAAAGAAGACCACAAACTACATTTCTTGACAGCGATGCTAATAACTTTCTTCAAACTGCATATTTCAGGATCAAACTTGGCTGATATGTTCATTACCTTGTGTTCTATCGAATGGTTGTTTCGGATTTCCTCTATCTGTCTTACTTTTTAATCTATAGTCACTCTTACAGAGAGTCGCACAGTCAAGTTGGCCAAAAATCACGAAATTTATTCTAAGTCAAAGAAGACCACAAACTACATTTCTTGACAGCGAGGCTAATAACTTTCTTCAAACTGCATATTTCAGGACCAAACTTGGCTGATATGTTCATTACCTTGTGTTCTATCGAATGGTTGTTTCGGATTTCCTCTATCTGTCTTACTTTTTAATCTATAGTCACTCTTACAGAGAGTCGCACAGTCAATTTGGCCAAAATCACTTAAATTATTCTAAGTCAAAGAAGACCACAAACTACATATCTTGACAGCGAGGCTAATAACTTTCTTCAAACTGCATATTTCAGGACCAAACTTGGCTGAGATGTTCATTACCTTGTGTTCTATCGAATGGTTATTTCGGATTTCCTCTATCTGTCTTACTTTTTAATCTATAGTCACTCTTACAGAGAGTCGCACAGTCAAGTTGGCCAAAAATCACGAAATTTATTCTAAGTCAAAGAAGACAAGTAACTACATATCTTGACAGCGAGGCTAATAACTTTCTTCAAACTGCATATTTCAGGACCAAACTTGGCTGAGATGTTCATTACCTTGTGTTCTATCGAATGGTTGTTTCGGATTTCCTCTATCTGTCTTATTTTTAAATCTATATTCACTCTTACAGAGAGTCGCACAGTCAATTTGGCCAAAAATCACTTAAATTATTCTAAGTCAAAGAAGACCACAAACTACATTTCTTGACAGCGATGCTAATAACTTTCTTCAAACTGCATATTTCAGGATCAAACTTGGCTGATATGTTCATTACCTTGTGTTCTATCGAATGGTTGTTTCGGATTTCCTCTATCTGTCTTACTTTTTAATCTATAGTCACTCTTACAGAGAGTCGCACAGTCAATTTGGCAAAAAAACACTTAAATTATTCTAAGTCATAGTAGACCACAAACTACCTATCTTGACAGCGAGGCTAATAACTTTTTTCAAACTGCATATTTCAGGACCAAACATGGCTGAGATGTTCATTACCTTGTGTTCTATCGAATGGTTCTTTCGGATTTCCTCTATCGGTCTTACTTTTTAATCTATATTCACTCTTACAGAGAGTCGCACAGTCAATTTGGCCAAAATTCGCATAAATTATTCTAAGTCAAAGAAGACCACAAAGTTCATTTCTTGACAGCGAGGCTAATAACTTTCTACAAACTACATATTTCAGGACCAAACTTGGCTGAGATGTTCATTACCTTGTGTTCTATCGAATGGTTATTTCGGATTTCCTCTATCTGTCTTACTTTTTAATCTATAGTCACTCTTACAGAGAGTCGCACAGTCAAGTTGGCCAAAAATCACGAAATTTATTCTAAGTCAAAGAAGACAAGTAACTACATATCTTGACAGCGAGGCTAATAACTTTCTTCAAACTGCATATTTCAGGACCAAACTTGGCTGAGATGTTCATTACCTTGTGTTCTATCGAATGGTTGTTTCGGATTTCCTCTATCTGTCTTATTTTTAAATCTATATTCACTCTTACAGAGAGTCGCACAGTCAATTTGGCCAAAAATCACTTAAATTATTCTAAGTCAAAGAAGACCACAAACTACATTTCTTGACAGCGATGCTAATAACTTTCTTCAAACTGCATATTTCAGGATCAAACTTGGCTGATATGTTCATTACCTTGTGTTCTATCGAATGGTTGTTTCGGATTTCCTCTATCTGTCTTACTTTTTAATCTATAGTCACTCTTACAGAGAGTCGCACAGTCAATTTGGCAAAAAAACACTTAAATTATTCTAAGTCATAGTAGACCACAAACTACCTATCTTGACAGCGAGGCTAATAACTTTTTTCAAACTGCATATTTCAGGACCAAACATGGCTGAGATGTTCATTACCTTGTGTTCTATCGAATGGTTCTTTCGGATTTCCTCTATCTGTCTTACTTTTTAATCTATATTCACTCTTACAGAGAGTCGCACAGTCAATTTGGCCAAAATTCGCATAAATTATTCTAAGTCAAAGAAGACCACAAAGTTCATTTCTTGACAGCGAGGCTAATAACTTTCTACAAACTACATATTTCAGGACCAAACTTGGCTGAGATGTTCATTACCTTGTGTTCTATCGAATGGTTATTTCGGATTTCCTCTATCTGTCTTACTTTTTAATCTATAGTCACTCTTACAGAGAGTCGCACAGTCAAGTTGGCCAAAAATCACGAAATTTATTCTAAGTCAAAGAAGACAAGTAACTACATATCTTGACAGCGAGGCTAATAACTTTCTTCAAACTGCATATTTCAGGACCAAACTTGGCTGAGATGTTCATTACCTTGTGTTCTATCGAATGGTTGTTTCGGATTTCCTCTATCTGTCTTATTTTTAAATCTATATTCACTCTTACAGAGAGTCGCACAGTCAATTTGGCCAAAAATCACTTAAATTATTCTAAGTCAAAGAAGACCACAAACTACATTTCTTGACAGCGATGCTAATAACTTTCTTCAAACTGCATATTTCAGGATCAAACTTGGCTGATATGTTCATTACCTTGTGTTCTATCGAATGGTTGTTTCGGATTTCCTCTATCTGTCTTACTTTTTAATCTATAGTCACTCTTACAGAGAGTCGCACAGTCAAGTTGGCCAAAAATCACGAAATTTATTCTAAGTCAAAGAAGACCACAAACTACATTTCTTGACAGCGAGGCTAATAACTTTCTTCAAACTGCATATTTCAGGACCAAACTTGGCTGAGATGTTCATTACCTTGTGTTCTATCGAATGGTTGTTTCGGATTTCCTCTATCTGTCTTACTTTTTAATCTATATTCACTCTTACAGAGAGTCGCACAGTCAATTTGGCCAAAAATCACTTAAATTATTCTAAGTCAAAGAAGACCACAAACTACATTTCTTGACAGCGATGCTAATAACTTTCTTCAAACTGCATATTTCAGGATCAAACTTGGCTGATATGTTCATTACCTTGTGTTCTATCGAATGGTTGTTTCGGATTTCCTCTATCTGTCTTACTTTTTAATCTATAGTCACTCTTACAGAGAGTCGCACAGTCAAGTTGGCCAAAAATCACGAAATTTATTCTAAGTCAAAGAAGACCACAAACTACATTTCTTGACAGCGAGGCTAATAACTTTCTTCAAACTGCATATTTCAGGACCAAACTTGGCTGATATGTTCATTACCTTGTGTTCTATCGAATGGTTGTTTCGGATTTCCTCTATCTGTCTTACTTTTTAATCTATAGTCACTCTTACAGAGAGTCGCACAGTCAATTTGGCCAAAATCCCTTAAAGTATTCTAAGTCAAAGAAGACCACAAACTACATTTCTTGACAGCGAGGCTAATAACTTTCTTCAAACTGCATATTTCAGGACCAAACTTGGCTGATATGTTCATTACCTTGTGTTCTATCGAATGGTTGTTTCGGATTTCCTCTATCTGTCTTACTTTTTAATCTATAGTCACTCTTACAGAGAGTCGCACAGTCAATTTGGCCAAAATCCCTTAAAGTATTCTAAGTCAAAGAAGACCACAAACTACATATCTTGACAGCGAGGCTAATAACTTTCTTCAAACTGCATATTTCAGGACCAAACTTGGCTGAGATGTTTATTACCTTGTGTTCTATCGAATGGTTATTTCGGATTTCCTCTATCTGTCTTACTTTTTAATCTATAGTCACTCTTACAGAGAGTCGCACAGTCAAGTTGGCCAAAAATCACGAAATTTATTCTAAGTCAAAGAAGACAAGTAACTACATATCTTGACAGCGAGGCTAATAACTTTCTTCAAACTGCATATTTCAGGACCAAACTTGGCTGAGATGTTCATTACCTTGTGTTCTATCGAATGGTTGTTTCGGATTTCCTCTATCTGTCTTATTTTTAAATCTATATTCACTCTTACAGAGAGTCGCACAGTCAATTTGGCCAAAAATCACTTAAATTATTCTAAGTCAAAGAAGACCACAAACTACATTTCTTGACAGCGATGCTAATAACTTTCTTCAAACTGCATATTTCAGGATCAAACTTGGCTGATATGTTCATTACCTTGTGTTCTATCGAATGGTTGTTTCGGATTTCCTCTATCTGTCTTACTTTTTAATCTATAGTCACTCTTACAGAGAGTCGCACAGTCAATTTGGCAAAAAAACACTTAAATTATTCTAAGTCATAGTAGACCACAAACTACCTATCTTGACAGCGAGGCTAATAACTTTTTTCAAACTGCATATTTCAGGACCAAACATGGCTGAGATGTTCATTACCTTGTGTTCTATCGAATGGTTCTTTCGGATTTCCTCTATCGGTCTTACTTTTTAATCTATATTCACTCTTACAGTGAGTCGCACAGTCAATTTGGCCAAAATCACTTAAATTATTCTAAGTCAAAGAAGACCACAAACTACATTTCTTGACAGCGAGGCTAATAACTTTCTTCAAACTGCATATTTCAGGATCAAACTTGGCTGATATGTTCATTAACTTGTGTTCTATCGAATGGTTGTTTCGGATTTCCTCTATCTGTCTTACTTTTTAATCTATATTCACTCTTACAGAGAGTCGCACAGTCAATTTGGCAAAAAGTCACTTAAATTATTCTAAGTAAAAGAAGACCACAAACTACATTTCTTGACAGCGATGCTAATAACTTTCTTCAAACTGCATATTTCAGGATCAAACTTGGCTGATATGTTCATTAACTTGTGTTCTATCGAATGGTTGTTTCGGATTTCCTCTATCTGTCTTACTTTTTAATCTATATTCACTCTTACAGAGAGTCGCACAGTCAATTTGGCAAAAAATCACTTAAATTATTCTAAGTCAAAGAAGACAAGTAACTACATATCTTGACAGCGAGGCTAATAACTTTCTACAAACTGCATATTTCAGGATCAAACTTGGCTGAGATGTTCATTACCTTGTGTTCTATCGAATGGTTGTTTCGGATTTCCTCTATCTGTCTTACTTTTTGATCTATATTCACTCTTACAGAGAGTCGCACAGTCAATTTGGCCAAAATTCGCATAAATTATTCTAAGTCAAAGAAGACCACAAAGTACATTTCTTGACAGCGAGGCTCATTACTTTCTACAAACTGCATATTTCAGGATCAAACTTGGCTGATATGTTCATTAACTTGTGTTCTATCGAATGGTTCTTTCGGATTTCCTCTATCTGTCTTACTTTTTAATCTATATTCACTCTTACAGAGAGTCGCACAGTCAATTTGGCCAAAATTCGCATAAATTATTCTAAGTCAAAGAAGACCACAAAGTTCATTTCTTGACAGCGAGGCTAATAACTTTCTACAAACTACATATTTCAGGACCAAACTTGGCTGAGATGTTCATTACCTTGTGTTCTATCGAATGGTTATTTCGGATTTCCTCTATCTGTCTTACTTTTTAATCTATAGTCACTCTTACAGAGAGTCGCACAGTCAAGTTGGCCAAAAATCACGAAATTTATTCTAAGTCAAAGAAGACAAGTAACTACATATCTTGACAGCGAGGCTAATAACTTTCTTCAAACTGCATATTTCAGGACCAAACTTGGCTGAGATGTTCATTACCTTGTGTTCTATCGAATGGTTGTTTCGGATTTCCTCTATCTGTCTTATTTTTAAATCTATATTCACTCTTACAGAGAGTCGCACAGTCAATTTGGCCAAAAATCACTTAAAATATTCTAAGTCAAAGAAGACCACAAACTACATTTCTTGACAGCGATGCTAATAACTTTCTTCAAACTGCATATTTCAGGATCAAACTTGGCTGATATGTTCATTAACTTGTGTTCTATCGAATGGTTCTTTCGGATTTCCTCTATCTGTCTTACTTTTTAATCTATATTCACTCTTACAGTGAGTCGCACAGTCAATTTGGCCAAAATCACTTAAATTATTCTAAGTCAAAGAAGACCACAAACTACATTTCTTGACAGCGAGGCTAATAACTTTCTTCAAACTGCATATTTCAGGATCAAACTTGGCTGATATGTTCATTAACTTGTGTTCTATCGAATGGTTGTTTCGGATTTCCTCTATCTGTCTTACTTTTTAATCTATATTCACTCTTACAGAGAGTCGCACAGTCAATTTGGCAAAAAATCACTTAAATTATTCTAAGTCAAAGAAGACAAGTAACTACATATCTTGACAGCGAGGCTAATAACTTTCTTCAAACTGCATATTTCAGGATCAAACTTGGCTGAGATGTTCATTACCTTGTGTTCTATCGAATGGTTGTTTCGGATTTCCTCTATCTGTCTTACTTTTTGATCTATATTCACTCTTACAGAGAGTCGCACAGTCAATTTGGCCAAAATTCGCATAAATTATTCTAAGTCAAAGAAGACCACAAAGTACATTTCTTGACAGCGAGGCTCATTACTTTCTACAAACTGCATATTTCAGGATCAAACTTGGCTGATATGTTCATTAACTTGTGTTCTATCGAATGGTTCTTTCGGATTTCCTCTATCTGTCTTACTTTTTAATCTATATTCACTCTTACAGAGAGTCGCACAGTCAATTTGGCCAAAATTCGCATAAATTATTCTAAGTCAAAGAAGACCACAAAGTACATTTCTTGACAGCGAGGCTAATAACTTTCTACAAACTACATATTTCAGGACCAAACTTGGCTGAGATGTTCATTACCTTGTGTTCTATCGAATGGTTATTTCGGATTTCCTCTATCTGTCTTACTTTTTAATCTATAGTCACTCTTACAGAGAGTCGCACAGTCAAGTTGGCCAAAAATCACGAAATTTATTCTAAGTCAAAGAAGACAAGTAACTACATATCTTGACAGCGAGGCTAATAACTTTCTTCAAACTGCATATTTCAGGACCAAACTTGGCTGAGATGTTCATTACCTTGTGTTCTATCGAATGGTTGTTTCGGATTTCCTCTATCTGTCTTATTCACTCTCGTGTAACCGGTTCTTATCGGGCCAAGAAGGAACACCAACAAGGGTCACGGGGTGTGAGGGGTTTATTCTCGTGCGATGATAGCACACAATGGATATAAGACACCCTGCAAAACACAATTGCATACAATATAAAATACATCAAAACCGTTCATAAACATGCATAAAATATATATAATTCACTCAAACATCATTACACAATATACCATTATGTAACATCACATATAAACATACTAGGTGATTACTTATAATTGATGCATTATCAATTACAATATGATATGATAATAGATAGGTAAAAACAATTGGTGAGTGCTTGATCCCACACATATTGATCAAGGGAGATAATTCATAGTTAAACTCCATTTCACTATAAAGATAATTAGTGAAATACACACAGATACTAATTACATGAACTAATCATCACATTATGATAATTACTTTTACCTTCAAGAACATTACATAATGTCATTGAATACATAAGGTTAAATATATACAATACAAGATAAAACATATATTATGCAAAATAGCATACCCTGAATGTGGTCCTGGGGCGATCAATCCATTACCACGTTATTGTACAGATGTACATCATCATCATCATCATGTCCTGTATACAATGTAAGTACAGTATAATATAATACTGCATATTCAGGAATGATGAAGTATAAAATAGTAATATATTAACTAACTACCATGAATGGATTATTCACACATGTTACTTTAAATATCTTTTCACTCATTCCATTACACATTCGCTCAGAAACATACATACCAAGAAGAGAAAGAAATAAAAGCTTACATTAGATTAAAATATGATAAATGAAGTAGATTAATGACCTAAGTTGAATTATACAAAATGGCGGCGTGCACCATTACCATTACTACCACAAAGTTAAGTTTTATAAAGTTAATGAAATATATGATTTACACAATTTAATAGAAATACTTTACACTACATCATAAACTACATTTATATTAATAACTATAATGATTACTAACCTTAGTTTAGAATAACTTTATCTTTAAATCGTCTGTCTGTCATGTCATCTTGCTGTGATCAGTGCTATAGGAGATGTGCAATATGGAAGAGCATTGACTGATTCAAATCAGCCAATGAGAGGACAGATTGGGTTAATTGACAGCAATAGATTATAGTGAAATGACCTAACCCAACCTCCCTTCCATATATAGATAGACTGACCCAATGCATAAGAAACCCTAAGCTAATGATACTACTTCCAGAACAACTGAAAACTACTAACTAGCAACTATAAAAACAATCAATAAAAACAGAAAGACTTTAGATGAATTACAACTTTATTATAAAAAACACATATACATATATACAACTGCCTGCCACATACTTCCCCTCATCGACAAATGACGTCTCGTCATTTCATCTTCCCTGACACAAGATCGAGGAGAGTATCAGACAGCTTGTTGTGTTGGTTCCGGAATCTGTCGTCAGCTAGAAGGGAGCTGAGAAAATTAGCCCGAGCTAACCAATCAGGTGATCCGGAATCCACACTCACATTAGCACTAGAATCCACAGGGGACACAGCAGAACACACAAATTCTCCACTCCTCATCCATGCAGGCTTAATCTTAGCTCTGGTAGAGCGCCGTGGAGAAGAAGGTTGCACATCCGACTGTTCCTCTCTGTCGTCATCGTCGTCATCACCACCACCTGCAGCCATGGATCCATCTTCATCTTCATCCTGCTGATCGTCATGACCGGCAGTCTCAGTTGGCTCTTCTTCCTCCCTCTCTTCAGTAGGAGTCCCATCTCCGTCGATAGCTTCTGCGGGCTCCTCTTCAGCCGGCCGTTCTACTGGAGTCACAGTAGGCACTGAAGGCACTGAAGGACGGGCGATCAGCACAACTGAATCTTCATCCGATGAATCCTCATCTCTAGTCACTACACTCTTTTTCGGTCTCGGTGGAGGCACAGGTGTTGGTGGTATGAGTCGTTTCCTGGGTTTCACACATGGTGGTTCCTTGATGGGCATAGATCCAACTGGAAGCAGGAGGTTCCTATGCAGTACTCTCTTCCGTCCTTCTCCACTCTCCTTTCCTACTTGAAACACAGGAATGGATGGATTCGGCTGGCTGAGCACCACATAAACATCTTCTTCCCACTTGTCAGCGAGCTTATGCCTCCCATCGAAGGCCACTACTTTCACCAGCACACGATCACCTTTTTTCCAACATTGCAGCTCTTGCTCGCTTGTCGTAGCTGGTCTTCTGTTTATCTCTAGACCTTTCTGCTGCTGAGGATGCAAGGTTGTAAGCTTCTGAGAGCCGTTGTTTTAGGGATCTGGTGTACTCTGTTGTTGACCTGGTCTCACGATTCTCGATGTCGAGACCAAACGCTAGGTCTATGGGAAGCCTTGGATGACGTCCAAACATTAGGAAGAAAGGTGACACAGATGTTGACTCATGGCGGGTACAATTGTAGGCGTGGACAAGTGGACCTACATGAGCCTTCCAATTCTTCTTCTCTGCAGGATCCAAAGTGCCTAGCATGTCACAAAGGGTCCTGTTAAATCGTTCAGTCATCCCATTTCCCATAGGGTGGTATGGCGTTGTCCTCGACTTCTCTATCTTCAGAAGTTGGCACAATTCTTGCATCAGTTTGCTCGTGAAATTTGCACCTTGATCCGAGTGAATCCTTCTTGGAAGACCGTAATGCACTATGAAGTTGTTGAAAAAGGTTTCAGCAGTTGTTTTGGCAGACATGTTCCTGGTGGGGTATGCTTGAGCATAACGGGTGAAATGGTCCGTTACCACCAACACATTCTCGATTCCTCCTTTTGACGGTTCCAAGGTGAGGAAATCCATACAAACAAGTTCAAGTGGTTCTGAAGTCCTGATGTTGGAAAGTGGAGCCCTGATATTAGTAGGCGTTTTCCTCCTCAAACAACGTTCACAATTCTGAAGATGTACATCTACGTCGTTGGCCATCCCAGGCCAATAGAACCTTTCCCGCAGAAGTGAGACTGTTCTGTCACGTCCAGGATGTCCAACGTTGTCATGTAAACTCCTTAGAGCTGATCTTCGAACTGTTGAGGGCAAAACTAATTGCTCCCTTGTGACTCCATTAACACTTGTGACTCGGTAGAGAACTCCTCGTTTGAGCTTGAGATGATTGTAGCTCTTCAAGATAGCCAACATGTCTTGATCCTGCAGGTGCTTGGTCCTGTCTGGTCGCAAACCATTGTGCAAGTGAGTGATTACTTCTGTTAGCAGTGGGTCCTTTGCTTGGCTTCTTCTCCAATCCCTGGCATTCTGTTCACACTTGTCATCGGTGAGGTCAAAGTCGTCATCATCCATAACATCTGCGGAGAGGCACAAACTTTCCACAAAGTTGCTGGCGTGAACAGACTGACAAATAGCAGAGACAGATTCGATCCCGATCTGTTCCATGTCTTCTGTATCCTCCTTGACCGGTAGACGAGACAGTGCGTCGGCATCATTATTTGCTTTACCAGGGCGGTACTTGATCGTGAAGTTATAGCTTGAAAGAGCTGCTAGCCAACGATGACCTGTAGCGTCCAGCTTGGCGGTTGTCAAGACGTAGGTCAAGGGGTTGTTGTCTGTGACAACCACGAAGTCATGGCCCCACAAGTAGTCGTGAAACTTCTCCGAGATAGCCCACTTCAGACACAAAAACTCAAGCTTATGTGCTGAGTAGTTTCTCTCGGATCGGCTCAAACCTCTACTAGCGTAAGCTACAACTCGTGACTGTCCTCCCTGTTCCTGGTACAGAACTGCTCCAAGTCCGTGGCCACTGGCGTCTGTATGGAGTTCAAAAGGCTTGGTGCAGTCAGCATATCCTAAGATAGGAGGCACAGAAAGTCGATGTTTGAGCTCTGCGAAGGCACTTTCCTGTTTCTCTCCCCAGACCCAATCAATTTGCTTGGATTGCTTGTTCCTCTTTGAAGCAGATTTCGGCATCAACTCAGAAAGTGGCTTGGCAATTTTGGAAAAGTCCTTAATGAATTTCCTGTAGTAGCCAGCAAATCCTAGAAACTTCCTCACTTCCTCTGGGTTGGTTGGAGTTGGCCATTCCTGTACTTTGTTGATCTTGTCAGGATCTGCTTCTATTCCTTGTTCGGAGACTATGTAGCCAACATATCTGACTTTCCTCCTGAAGAACTTGCACTTCTTCGTTGCCAGTTTGAGACCACACTCCCTGATTCGTTGGAAAACTTGTTGCAGTCTGTCCAGGTGCTCCTCATAAGTCTTCGAGAATATTATGACGTCATCAAGGTAAATCAAGCAAGTATTCAAATGCAACCCTTCCAAACACTGCTCCATGAGGCGCTGATACGTAGCTGGTGCATTCGACAGTCCGAATGGCATCCTGTTATACTCGTAAAAGCCGAGTGGTCCAACGGTGAATGCAGTACGTTGCTTATGTGACTCTTCGATCTCTACCTGATGATATCCCGACTTCATGTCCAGTACACTGAAAAACTTGTTCCCGCCAAGACAATCTAGTAATTCCTCAATTCTAGGAAGAGCATAGGAATCCTTAATAGAGCGTTCATTAAGGTCACGAAAATCCACGCACAGCCTCAGACGTCCATCCTTTTTCTTGACAAGCACGACGTTGGATGCCCAAGGACTGTGTGACTTCCGGATAACATCTGCGGAAAGCAAAGTCTGTAAATGGTTCCTGACATCTTCATACATCGCCGGTGGAATACGTCGATGTCGTTGTTTGAAGGGAACTTCATTGACGAGGTCTATCCTGTGGCGAACCATGTTGCTACAGCCAATGTCATCATCATCCTTTGAGAAAATGTCTACGAACCTCTTGATGACATCAAGTCCTTGATGAAGTTCTTCCTGAGTGAGGTCATTAGCGTCAATGTCGACTTGGTCCATTATGTCTTTCAACCCATCAGCTTCTTCAGTTTGCATCTCAGGGATTGATACTGGCTGTATCTCACATACAAGTGCTCTGGGTGGAACAATGATAGTACTAGTGGTGACGTTGGACACATGCACATCAACTGTAGCTTGATCCTGGCAGTTGTAGGTGATAATGGATGGAGCGATGTCTAGATCCTGTGGAAGAGATGAACTGATGGTTGATTGCAGCAGAGCACAGGTCACTGGTAACTTGAATCCTTTTGTAACTTGTCCCTTGATGACCATGTTGGTATTCGGTGGAATGATCAAGTTCCTGTCGCTTGTGCTCCGAATCAATCCAAGACAGTGTCCACGTTTCTGAAGCTCCTTGTCCCTTACTGTGATAGTCCTGTAAGCAAGATACCATGGTGTATGAAGATTGGCTTTCTGTAGGAATCGTGCTCCGTGTTCCTCCTTACACAGATCCAGAAAGAAACGCAATACGTTGGTTCCTAGTAAGGCTGGTACCTTGGCATTATATCTGGTATCCGGAACAATCAACATTAAACAAGAGATACCATCACTTGACATGCCTCCTCCATTGACGTTAATGGTGACTCTCACATAACCTAAGTAGGGAAGTTGCTCTCCTCCAGCACACTCGATGTCCAAAATGTTTCCAATAGGCTCTAGTGGGATTGCACTGAAGTGGTCCTTGTAGAAACTTTCAGACATGATTGAAACAGTTGCTCCGGTGTCAAGTAGTGCTCTGACTGGCAGACCTTCAATTCCTATGGTCACTTCCGCTGAGTCACCGACCAGTCCATCTGGTATTCCTCCGTTATTGGGGCGTGTCTGATAGCCTAAGGGTAGCCCCTGTCCATAGGCCTGTCCGAGTTTAAAGGGCGTTTGAGGTGGTCCAGTCGAACTCGGCATCCCACAGCAATGTGTCCTGGATATCCACATCTCCAACATCTAACAGGTTCTCTCTCTTGTGTTCCTGGTCCTTGATAGTTGGCCGGTGATGGAACTTGGTGCTGAGTATCAGACTGATACTGTGCTGGTTGAGGTCCTGGTGGATAATAAGGCTGTTGCAACTGTGGCGGAGGATGGGCAACTGGCTGTTGAGCAGGAGCTTGAAAAGATAGCTGTTCCTGATGTGGAGGTCCATTTGGCTTGCCTTGTTGCTTCCTTCCTCTTCTTCCATGCTGTACAGATGCTTGAGAGGGAGATGGCTGATGCAGGAGAACTTGCGCCGACTGACGATCCCGAAGTTCAGCAAGTTCACTCTTGATCTCCATCATCATCGCTTTCAAGTCCAACACTTCATCCTTTGTGATTGTCTCCGGTTCCTGCGTGGAGACCATCTTGACTGTTGCTGTCTTTGTTCCTGTGCTTGAAGATGGCCTGTCTCTCCGCATGTCGAACTCCACTTCTCTCAGACTAAGTCTCAACTCATCGAAGTTGGCAATGACGTCATACTTATGGGCAGCAAGGCTCTTCAATCCAGGTTTGAGACCATCCCACAACTTGCTCCGGAGCATCTCGTCTTGTTCCAGTGGGGGAATGGAGCGCTGCAATGTAACCTGGTACATGATGTTTTCCAGCCGGCAAGCCCATGCAGACACATCCTCGTGGTCCTCTTGTTTCGCTCCATAAAACTGGGACATGAGAGTTTCCTTCCTCCGAAGTGTACCAAAGGCACTCCTTAGCTTGCTTATGATGTCCTGGATAGTCGCCTTGTGTCCAAGCTTCATTGCGCAAAGTGCTGCTTCACCCTTCAAGGACTTCCTTATGCACTGTAGAATGACATCATCACGGTATGTCTTCGACTGTAGTAGGCAATCCACTTCGTACTTCCATAAGTCATAGCGTGTGTCTTTGCCAGTCTCACCACTGAAGAAGGGTAACTTCGGAAAATGGTGGAGAGCGGATGCTGTCATCTGAGGTTCGGTCACCTTGTTGCCAGATGCTGGTTCCTGAGGAGAAGATTCAACCTTGATGGATTCTGTATCTTGAGTTGCAGGCTCATCTAGCTTGGAGACATACTGTGGCTCTGACTTCACAAGAGACCCTTCAGATTTTGCGATGCCAGAAATCCAACCCTTCAAATCCTCAGGCGTATCTGCTTTAGGGTTCAGTCCCATCTTGGCGAACACAGTAATCAGGTTCTCCAGTTCCTTTTCACCAAGATTCATTGTGGAATGTTGAGATTTACAAACACAAATTCACAATCCAAAATTGGAATACACAATATCACAAATCCTCCTGATAGTGAATCACAATAATATCACAAGCACTGATGAACTCACATGCTGGCACTCCTTTGTGTGATTGATGAACAAAATAAACAATGTGAAGTGAAGTGCAGTGGAAAATAGCAATTAGAAAACAAAATTAGGAATTGTTAATTAATAGAAGAAATGAACAAGACACCTGTGGGAATAATCACAAGTGTAACACGATAACTGGAAGTGTAAACAATCAACGTTTAACAATTACATATCAAAGGAAAATTAACAAAATTGAAAGTGAATTCTACAAGGTTAGATTATTATGAAATGTGACCAATGTGTTCAAATGAAAAACTAACACATTGTATGTGCAAGTGATGGGTGTAATAAACTAATGCAAGTTATCAACACAAATGCACACAGCAAATACAGGGAATTAACCACAGAGATACATATATATTGGTAAACAAAAGCAATGAGGGGAAATAGGCAGTAATTGAATTGTTAGGACATGATTCCACCTGAAACTCAAAGTGAATGTGTAGGTGTGTTGGTAATTTAGGACATGGTTATCTCTGAAACACAAAGGGGAGATATGTAAATTACATTATGAATTATGGTAGAATAAATTGTAAATATGTATGTTACATTGTGTGTTTTGCTGTTGAAACTACAAAGTATAACTTAATTAAATATAACTGAAATTGCACTAAGTACTAACAATAAGCGAGAATGAATACCCCAAGTAAATCAACCCAAGTAAACTTACCAAATTAACCAAACACAAATCTAAAGAACTACCCCAGTGAAATACCCAATTTGAACTAACCCATGTATACTAGTAAAAGTGAATTAACCCAAGTACACTTACCCAAAGTAAGAACAAAGAAAGGCAAAAGTGAAAGAATAAGCTAAGACATGGTATTAAATGAGAAAAGATCCAAGTGCAGTGCAATATATAAGTCTAAGTCAGTCAGTCGTAAGGCAGTCAAATAATTGAAGATTTACATGTTAAATTTTATTTAAAGCTATCCTAAATTTATCAATTTAAATAATCAAGAAAGAAAGTATAGAATTATTCAATCACACGAACTCACATGGTTACATACAACAAAATGTGTGAATAATCAATTAAATAATTAACTAAAGAATACACTAATTAATTAACTAATAGATATACTAATTAGCTAATGATACACTAGTTAACTGAATGATACACTAATTAACTAATTAAACACTAATTAACTACCGGTAGTATACTAATTAATCTAAGTGTAAATTTAATTAAACTGAAGGTAGAGTAAATTAATCTAAATGTAGATTAAGCTAGTCTAAGTGTAGGCCTACATAATGTAAACAAACATTTAACTAAGTATGAATTATTTCAAAGGTGATCACCAAAATGTAAACTATACCAAAGATGAACAAATTTATAGTTACATGACGATTGTAAATAAAAAAGTTACAAAGTTTCAAAAACTGTGTAGACAATGGTGTATAATTACAAAATAATTACATATTATATGGCTTCAACAAATAATTTACAAAACTTCAATATGAATCAAGCAGGCAATATGAAAAGGTAAACAATGAATTACATTATTAATGGAAAATTACAATAATATTAGAGTCTTTGAATATATATGTTGTTGATAAGGTCAATGTCACTTCAATCACAAAGTAATACACACATATATATCAAACACAAAGTCAAAGGGTAAATACCGTGATATGAGTCCAAGAATTATAAGCACATCCTGAATCACAGATTCACAAGAAATAGCACAGTCACATGATCACAGACGATGATCCTGAATATCCGTAACGATGATGGGGTATGGATGATGATGCGTCTCAATCCAACGTGGGTTACCGGCAAATCCTCACTGGGGGCTCCATTTTGTAACCGGTTCTTATCGGGCCAAGAAGGAACACCAACAAGGGTCACGGGGTGTGAGGGGTTTATTCTCGTGCGATGATAGCACACAATGGATATAAGACACCCTGCAAAACACAATTGCATACAATATAAAATACATCAAAACCGTTCATAAACATGCATAAAATATATATAATTCACTCAAACATCATTACACAATATACCATTATGTAACATCACATATAAACATACTAGGTGATTACTTATAATTGATGCATTATCAATTACAATATGATATGATAATAGATAGGTAAAAACAATTGGTGAGTGCTTGATCCCACACATATTGATCAAGGGAGATAATTCATAGTTAAACTCCATTTCACTATAAAGATAATTAGTGAAATACACACAGATACTAATTACATGAACTAATCATCACATTATGATAATTACTTTTACCTTCAAGAACATTACATAATGTCATTGAATACATAAGGTTAAATATATACAATACAAGATAAAACATATATTATGCAAAATAGCATACCCTGAATGTGGTCCTGGGGCGATCAATCCATTACCACGTTATGGTACAGATGTACATCATCATCATCATCATGTCCTGTATACAATGTAAGTACAGTATAATATAATACTGCATATTCAGGAATGATGAAGTATAAAATAGTAATATATTAACTAACTACCATGAATGGATTATTCACACATGTTACTTTAAATATCTTTTCACTCATTCCATTACACATTCGCTCAGAAACATACATACCAAGAAGAGAAAGAAATAAAAGCTTACATTAGATTAAAATATGATAAATGAAGTAGATTAATGACCTAAGTTGAATTATACAAAATGGCGGCGTGCACCATTACCATTACTACCACAAAGTTAAGTTTTATAAAGTTAATGAAATATATGATTTACACAATTTAATAGAAATACTTTACACTACATCATAAACTACATTTATATTAATAACTATAATGATTACTAACCTTAGTTTAGAATAACTTTATCTTTAAATCGTCTGTCTGTCATGTCATCTTGCTGTGATCAGTGCTATAGGAGATGTGCAATATGGAAGAGCATTGACTGATTCAAATCAGCCAATGAGAGGACAGATTGGGTTAATTGACAGCAATAGATTATAGTGAAATGACCTAACCCAACCTCCCTTCCATATATAGATAGACTGACCCAATGCATAAGAAACCCTAAGCTAATGATACTACTTCCAGAACAACTGAAAACTACTAACTAGCAACTATAAAAACAATCAATAAAAACAGAAAGACTTTAGATGAATTACAACTTTATTATAAAAAACACATATACATATATACAACTGCCTGCCACAGTCGCACAGTCAATTTGGCCAAAAATCACTTAAAATATTCTAAGTCAAAGAAGACCACAAACTACATTTCTTGACAGCGATGCTAATAACTTTCTTCAAACTGCATATTTCAGGATCAAACTTGGCTGATATGTTCATTACCTTGTGTTCTATCGAATGGTTGTTTCGGATTTCCTCTATCTGTCTTACTTTTTAATCTATAGTCACTCTTACAGAGAGTCGCACAGTCAATTTGGCAAAAAAACACTTAAATTATTCTAAGTCATAGTAGACCACAAACTACCTATCTTGACAGCGAGGCTAATAACTTTTTTCAAACTGCATATTTCAGGACCAAACATGGCTGAGATGTTCATTACCTTGTGTTCTATCGAATGGTTCTTACGGATTTCCTCTATCGGTCTTACTTTTTAATCTATATTCACTCTTACAGTGAGTCGCACAGTCAATTTGGCCAAAATCACTTAAATTATTCTAAGTCAAAGAAGACCACAAACTACATTTCTTGACAGCGAGGCTAATAACTTTCTTCAAACTGCATATTTCAGGATCAAACTTGGCTGATATGTTCATTAACTTGTGTTCTATCGAATGGTTGTTTCGGATTTCCTCTATCTGTCTTACTTTTTAATCTATATTCACTCTTACAGAGAGTCGCACAGTCAATTTGGCAAAAAATCACTTAAATTATTCTAAGTCAAAGAAGACCACAAACTACATTTCTTGACAGCGATGCTAATAACTTTCTTCAAACTGCATATTTCAGGATCAAACTTGGCTGATATGTTCATTAACTTGTGTTCTATCGAATGGTTCTTTCGGATTTCCTCTATCTGTCTTACTTTTTAATCTATATTCACTCTTACAGAGAGTCGCACAGTCAATTTGGCAAAAAATCACTTAAATTATTCTAAGTCAAAGAAGACAAGTAACTACATATCTTGACAGCGAGGCTAATAACTTTCTACAAACTGCATATTTCAGGATCAAACTTGGCTGATATGTTCATTAACTTGTGTTCTATCGAATGGTTGTTTCGGATTTCCTCTATCTGTCTTATTTTTTTAATCTATATTCACTCTTACAGAGAGTCGCACAGTCAATTTGGCCAAAAATCACTTAAATTATTCTAAGTCAAAGAAGACCACAAACTACATATCTTGACAGCGAGGCTAATAACTTTCTTCAAACTACATATTTCAGGACCAAACTTGGCTGAGATGTTCATTACCTTGTGTTCTATCGAATGGTTATTTCGGATTTCCTCTATCTGTCTTACTTTTTAATCTATAGTCACTCTTACAGAGAGTCGCACAGTCAAGTTGGCCAAAAATCACGAAATTTATTCTAAGTCAAAGAAGACAAGTAACTACATATCTTGACAGCGAGGCTAATAACTTTCTTCAAACTGCATATTTCAGGACCAAACTTGGCTGAGATGTTCATTACCTTGTGTTCTATCGAATGGTTCTTTCGGATTTCCTCTATCTGTCTTATTTTTAAATCTATATTCACTCTTACAGAGAGTCGCACAGTCAATTTGGCCAAAATCACTTAAATTATTCTAAGTCAAAGAAGACCACAAACTACCTATCTTGACAGCGAGGCTAATAACTTTTTTCAAACTGCATATTTCAGGACCAAACATGGCTGAGATGTTCATTACCTTGTGTTCTATCGAATGGTTCTTACGGATTTCCTCTATCGGTCTTACTTTTTAATCTATATTCACTCTTACAGTGAGTCGCACAGTCAATTTGGCCAAAATCACTTAAATTATTCTAAGTCAAAGAAGACCACAAACTACATTTCTTGACAGCGAGGCTAATAACTTTCTTCAAACTGCATATTTCAGGATCAAACTTGGCTGATATGTTCATTAACTTGTGTTCTATCGAATGGTTGTTTCGGATTTCCTCTATCTGTCTTACTTTTTAATCTATATTCACTCTTACAGAGAATCGCAGTCAATTTGGCAAAAAATCACTTAAATTATTCTAAGTCAAAGAAGACCACAAACTACATTTCTTGACAGCGATGCTAATAACTTTCTTCAAACTGCATATTTCAGGATCAAACTTGGCTGAGATGTTCATTACCTTGTGTTCTATCGAATGGTTCTTTCGGATTTCCTCTATCGGTCTTACTTTTTAATCTATATTCACTCTTACAGAGAGTCGCACAGTCAATTTGGCAAAAAATCACTTAAATTATTCTAAGTCAAAGAAGACCACAAACTACATTTCTTGACAGCGATGCTAATAACTTTCTTCAAACTGCATATTTCAGGATCAAACTTGGCTGATATGTTCATTAACTTGTGTTCTATCGAATGGTTCTTTCGGATTTCCTCTATCTGTCTTACTTTTTAATCTATATTCACTCTTACAGAGAGTCGCACAGTCAATTTGGCAAAAAATCACTTAAATTATTCTAAGTCAAAGAAGACAAGTAACTACATATCTTGACAGCGAGGCTAATAACTTTCTTCAAACTGCATATTTCAGGACCAAACTTGGCTGAGATGTTCATTACCTTGTGTTCTATCGAATGGTTCTTTCGGATTTCCTCTATCTGTCTTATTTTTAAATCTATATTCACTCTTACAGAGAGTCGCACAGTCAATTTGGCCAAAATCACTTAAATTATTCTAAGTCAAAGAAGACCACAAACTACATATCTTGACAGCGAGGCTAATAACTTTTTTCAAACTGCATATTTCAGGACCAAACATGGCTGAGATGTTCATTACATTGTGTTCTATCGAATGGTTCTTTCGGATTTCCTCTATCGGTCTTACTTTTTAATCTATATTCACTCTTACAGTGAGTCGCACAGTCAATTTGGCCAAAATCACTTAAATTATTCTAAGTCAAAGAAGACCACAAACTACATTTCTTGACAGCGAGGCTAATAACTTTCTTCAAACTGCATATTTCAGGATCAAACTTGGCTGATATGTTCATTAACTTGTGTTCTATCGAATGGTTCTTTCGGATTTCCTCTATCTGTCTTACTTTTTAATCTATATTCACTCTTACAGAGAGTCGCACAGTCAATTTGGCCAAAAATCACTTAAATTATTCTAAGTCAAAGAAGACAAGTAACTACATATCTTGACAGCGAGGCTAATAACTTTCTACAAACTGCATATTTCAGGATCAAACTTACCTGATATGTTCATTAACTTGTGTTCTATCGAATGGTTGTTTCGGATTTCCTCTATCTGTCTTATTTTTTAATCTATATTCACTCTTACAGAGAGTCGCACAGTCAATTTGGCCAAAAATCACTTAAATTATTCTAAGTCAAAGAAGACCACAAACTACATATCTTGACAGCGAGGCTAATAACTTTCTTCAAACTACATATTTCAGGACCAAACTTGGCTGAGATGTTCATTACCTTGTGTTCTATCGAATGGTTATTTCGGATTTCCTCTATCTGTCTTACTTTTTAATCTATAGTCACTCTTACAGAGAGTCGCACAGTCAAGTTGGCCAAAAATCACGAAATTTATTCTAAGTCAAAGAAGACAAGTAACTACATATCTTGACAGCGAGGCTAATAACTTTCTTCAAACTGCATATTTCAGGACCAAACTTGGCTGAGATGTTCATTACCTTGTGTTCTATCGAATGGTTCTTTCGGATTTCCTCTATCTGTCTTATTTTTAAATCTATATTCACTCTTACAGAGAGTCGCACAGTCAATTTGGCCAAAATCACTTAAATTATTCTAAGTCAAAGAAGACCACAAACTACATTTCTTGACAGCGATGCTAATAACTTTCTTCAAACTGCATATTTCAGAATCAAACTTGTCTGATATGTCCATTACCTTGTGTTCTATCGAATGGTTGTTTCGGATTTCCTCTATCTGTCTTACTTTTTAATCTATAGTCACTCTTACAGAGAGTCGCACAGTCAATTTGGCCAAAATCACTTAAATTATTCTAAGTCAAAGAAGACCACAAACTACATTTCTTGACAGCGATGCTAATAACTTTCTTCAAACTGCATATTTCAGAATCAAACTTGGCTGATATGTCCATTACCTTGTGTTCTATCGAATGGTTGTTTCGGATTTCCTCTATCTGTCTTACTTTTTAATCTATAGTCACTCTTACAGAGAGTCGCACAGTCAATTTGGCAAAAAAACACTTAAATTATTCTAAGTCATAGTAGACCACAAACTACCTATCTTGACAGCGAGGCTAATAACTTTTTTCAAACTGCATATTTCAGGACCAAACATGGCTGAGATGTTCATTACCTTGTGTTCTATCGAATGGTTCTTTCGGATTTCCTCTATCGGTCTTACTTTTTAATCTATATTCACTCTTACAGAGAGTCGCACAGTCAATTTGGCCAAAATCACTTAAATTATTCTAAGTCAAAGAAGACCACAAACTACATTTCTTGACAGCGATGCTAATAACTTTCTTCAAACTGCATATTTCAGGATCAAACTTGGCTGATATGTTCATTAACTTGTGTTCTATCGAATGGTTGTTTCGGATTTCCTCTATCTGTCTTACTTTTTAATCTATATTCACTCTTACAGAGAGTCGCACAGTCAATTTGGCAAAAAATCACTTAAATTATTCTAAGTCAAAGAAGACCACAAACTACATTTCTTGACAGCGATGCTAATAACTTTCTTCAAACTGCATATTTCAGGATCAAACTTGGCTGATATGTTCATTAACTTGTGTTCTATCGAATGGTTGTTTCGGATTTCCTCTATCTGTCTTACTTTTTCATCTATATTCACTCTTACAGAGAGTCGCACAGTCAATTTGGCAAAAAATCACTTAAATTATTCTAAGTCATAGTAGACCACAAACTACCTATCTTGACAGCGAGGCTAATAACTTTTTTCAAGCTGCATATTTCAGGACCAAACATGGCTGATATGTTCATTACCTTGTGTTCTATCGAATGGTTATTTCGGATTTCCTCTATCTGTCTTACTTTTTAATCTATATTCACTCTTACAGAGAGTCGCACAGTCAATTTGGCCAAAAATCACTTAAATTATTCTAAGTCAAAGAAGACCACAAACTACATTTCTTGACAGCAATGCTAATAACTTTCTTCAAACTGCATATTTCAGGATCAAACTTGGCTGATATGTTCATTACCTTGTGTTCTATCGAATGGTTGTTTCGGATTTCCTCTATCTGTCTTACTTTTTAATCTATAGTCACTCTTACAGAGAGTCGCACAGTCAATTTGGCCAAAATCACTTAAATTTTTCTAAGTCAAAGAAGACCACAAACTACATATCTTGACAGCGAGGCTAATAACTTTCTTCAAACTACATATTTCAGGACCAAACTTGGCTGAGATGTTCATTACCTTGTGTTCTATCGAATGGTTATTTCGGATTTCCTCTATCTGTCTTACTTTTTAATCTATAGTCACTCTTACAGAGAGTCGCACAGTCAAGTTGGCCAAAAATCACGAAATTTATTCTAAGTCAAAGAAGACAAGTAACTACATATCTTGACAGCGAGGCTAATAACTTTCTTCAAACTGTATATTTCAGGACCAAACTTGGCTGAGATGTTCATTACCTTGTGTTCTATCGAATGGTTATTTCGGATTTCCTCTATCTGTCTTACTTTTTAATCTATAGTCACTCTTACAGAGAGTCGCACAGTCAAGTTGGCCAAAAATCACGAAATTTATTCTAAGTCAAAGAAGACCACAAACTACATTTCTTGACAGCGAGGCTAATAACTTTCTTCAAACTGCATATTTCAGGACCAAACTTGGCTGAGATGTTCATTACCTTGTGTTCTATCGAATGGTTGTTTCGGATTTCCTCTATCTGTCTTACTTTTTAATCTATATTCACTCTTACAGAGAGTCGCACAGTCAATTTGGCCAAAAATCACTTAAATTATTCTAAGTCAAAGAAGACCACAAACTACATTTCTTGACAGCAATGCTAATAACTTTCTTCAAACTGCATATTTCAGGATCAAACTTGGCTGATATGTTCATTACCTTGGGTTCTATCGAATGGTTGTTTCGGATTTCCTCTATCTGTCTTACTTTTTAATCTATAGTCACTCTTACAGAGAGTCGCACAGTCAATTTGGCAAAAAAACACTTAAATTATTCTAAGTCATAGTAGACCACAAACTACCTATCTTGACAGCGAGGCTAATAACTTTTTTCAAACTGCATATTTCAGGACCAAACATGGCTGAGATGTTCATTACCTTGTGTTCTATCGAATGGTTCTTTCGGATTTCCTCTATCGGTCTTACTTTTTAATCTATATTCACTCTTACAGTGAGTCGCACAGTCAATTTGGCCAAAATCACTTAAATTATTCTAAGTCAAAGAAGACCACAAACTACATTTCTTGACAGCGATGCTAATAACTTTCTTCAAACTGCATATTTCAGGATCAAACTTGGCTGATATGTTCATTAACTTGTGTTCTATCGAATGGTTGTTTCGGATTTCCTCTATCTGTCTTACTTTTTAATCTATATTCACTCTTACAGAGAGTCGCACAGTCAATTTGGCAAAAAATCACTTAAATTATTCTAAGTCAAAGAAGACAAGTAACTACATATCTTGACAGCGAGGCTAATAACTTTCTACAAACTGCATATTTCAGGATCAAACTTGGCTGAGATGTTCATTACCTTGTGTTCTATCGAATGGTTGTTTCGGATTTCCTCTATCTGTCTTACTTTTTAATCTATATTCACTCTTACAGAGAGTCGCACAGTCAATTTGGCCAAAATTCGCATAAATTATTCTAAGTCAAAGAAGACCACAAAGTACATTTCTTGACAGCGAGGCTAATAACTTTCTACAAACTACATATTTCAGGACCAAACTTGGCTGTGATGTTCATTACCTTGTGTTCTATCGAGTGGTTATTTCGGATTTCCTCTATCTGTCTTACTTTTTAATCTATAGTCACTCTTACAGAGAGTCGCACAGTCAAGTTGGCCAAAAATCACGAAATTTATTCTAAGTCAAAGAAGACAAGTAACTACATATCTTGACAGCGAGGCTAATAACTTTCTTCAAACTGCATATTTCAGGACCAAACTTGGCTGAGATGTTCATTACCTTGTGTTCTATCGAATGGTTGTTTCGGATTTCCTCTATCTGTCTTATTTATAAATCTATATTCACTCTTACAGAGAGTCGCACAGTCAATTTGGCCAAAAATCACTTAAATTATTCTAAGTCAAAGAAGACCACAAACTACATTTCTTGACAGCGATGCTAATAACTTTCTTCAAACTGCATATTTCAGGATCAAACTTGGCTGATATGTTCATTACCTTGTGTTCTATCGAATGGTTGTTTCGGATTTCCTCTATCTGTCTTACTTTTTAATCTATAGTCACTCTTACAGAGAGTCGCACAGTCAATTTGGCAAAAAAACACTTAAATTATTCTAAGTCATAGTAGACCACAAACTACCTATCTTGACAGCGAGGCTAATAACTTTTTTCAAACTGCATATTTCAGGACCAAACATGGCTGAGATGTTCATTACCTTGTGTTCTATCGAATGGTTCTTTCGGATTTCCTCTATCGGTCTTACTTTTTAATCTATATTCACTCTTACAGTGAGTCGCACAGTCAATTTGGCCAAAATCACTTAAATTATTCTAAGTCAAAGAAGACCACAAACTACATTTCTTGACAGCGAGGCTAATAACTTTCTTCAAACTGCATATTTCAGGATCAAACTTGGCTGATATGTTCATTAACTTGTGTTCTATCGAATGGTTCTTTCGGATTTCCTCTATCTGTCTTACTTTTTAATCTATATTCACTCTTACAGAGAGTCGCACAGTCAATTTGGCAAAAAATCACTTAAATTATTCTAAGTCAAAGAAGACAAGTAACTACATATCTTGACAGCGAGGCTAATAACTTTCTACAAACTGCATATTTCAGGATCAAACTTGGCTGATATGTTCATTAACTTGTGTTCTATCGAATGGTTCTTTCGGATTTCCTCTATCTGTCTTACTTTTTAATCTATAATCACTCTTACAGAGAGTCGCACAGTCAATTTGGCAAAAAATCACTTAAATTATTCTAAGTCAAAGAAGACAAGTAACTACATATCTTGACAGCGAGGCTAATAACTTTCTACAAACTGCATATTTCAGGATCAAACTTGGCTGATATGTTCATTAACTTGTGTTCTATCGAATGGTTGTTTCGGATTTCCTCTATCTGTCTTATTTTTTAATCTATATTCACTCTTACAGAGAGTCGCACAGTCAATTTGGCCAAAAATCACTTAAATTATTCTAAGTCAAAGAAGACCACAAACTACATATCTTGACAGCGAGGCTAATAACTTTCTTCAAACTACATATTTCAGGACCAAACTTGGCTGAGATGTTCATTACCTTGTGTTCTATCGAATGGTTATTTCGGATTTCCTCTATCTGTCTTACTTTTTAATCTATAGTCACTCTTACAGAGAGTCGCACAGTCAAGTTGGCCAAAAATCACGAAATTTATTCTAAGTCAAAGAAGACAAGTAACTACATATCTTGACAGCGAGGCTAATAACTTTCTTCAAACTGCATATTTCAGGACCAAACTTGGCTGAGATGTTCATTACCTTGTGTTCTATCGAATGGTTCTTTCGGATTTCCTCTATCTGTCTTATTTTTAAATCTATATTCACTCTTACAGAGAGTCGCACAGTCAATTTGGCCAAAATCACTTAAATTATTCTAAGTCAAAGAAGACCACAAACTACATTTCTTGACAGCAATGCTAATAACTTTCTTCAAACTACATATTTCAGGACCAAACTTGGCTGATATGTTCATTACCTTGTGTTCTATCGGTCTTACTTTTTAATCTATATTCACTCTTACAGTGAGTCGCACAGTCAATTTGGCCAAAATCACTTAAATTATTCTAAGTCAAAGAAGACCACAAACTACATTTCTTGACAGCGAGGCTAATAACTTTCTTCAAACTGCATATTTCAGGATCAAACTTGGCTGATATGTTCATTAACTTGTGTTCTATCGAATGGTTCTTTCGGATTTCCTCTATCTGTCTTACTTTTTAATCTATATTCACTCTTACAGAGAGTCGCACAGTCAATTTGGCAAAAAATCACTTAAATTATTCTAAGTCAAAGAAGACAAGTAACTACATATCTTGACAGCGAGGCTAATAACTTTCTACAAACTGCATATTTCAGGATCAAACTTGGCTGATATGTTCATTAACTTGTGTTCTATCGAATGGTTCTTTCGGATTTCCTCTATCTGTCTTACTTTTTAATCTATAATCACTCTTACAGAGAGTCGCACAGTCAATTTGGCAAAAAATCACTTAAATTATTCTAAGTCAAAGAAGACAAGTAACTACATATCTTGACAGCGAGGCTAATAACTTTCTACAAACTGCATATTTCAGGATCAAACTTGGCTGATATGTTCATTAACTTGTGTTCTATCGAATGGTTGTTTCGGATTTCCTCTATCTGTCTTATTTTTTAATCTATATTCACTCTTACAGAGAGTCGCACAGTCAATTTGGCCAAAAATCACTTAAATTATTCTAAGTCAAAGAAGACCACAAACTACATATCTTGACAGCGAGGCTAATAACTTTCTTCAAACTACATATTTCAGGACCAAACTTGGCTGAGATGTTCATTACCTTGTGTTCTATCGAATGGTTATTTCGGATTTCCTCTATCTGTCTTACTTTTTAATCTATAGTCACTCTTACAGAGAGTCGCACAGTCAAGTTGGCCAAAAATCACGAAATTTATTCTAAGTCAAAGAAGACAAGTAACTACATATCTTGACAGCGAGGCTAATAACTTTCTTCAAACTGCATATTTCAGGACCAAACTTGGCTGAGATGTTCATTACCTTGTGTTCTATCGAATGGTTCTTTCGGATTTCCTCTATCTGTCTTATTTTTAAATCTATATTCACTCTTACAGAGAGTCGCACAGTCAATTTGGCCAAAATCACTTAAATTATTCTAAGTCAAAGAAGACCACAAACTACATTTCTTGACAGCAATGCTAATAACTTTCTTCAAACTACATATTTCAGGACCAAACTTGGCTGATATGTTCATTACCTTGTGTTCTATCGAATGGTTGTTTCGGATTTCCTCTATCTGTCTTACTTTTTAATCTATATTCACTCTTACAGAGAGTCGCACAGTCAATTTGGCCAAAATCACTTAAATTATTCTAAGTCAAAGAAGACCACAAACTACATATCTTGACAGCGAGGCTAATAACTTTCTTCAAACTGCATATTTCAGGATCAAACTTGGCTGATATGTTCATTAACTTGTGTTCTATCGAATGGTTGTTTCGGATTTCCTCTATCTGTCTTATTTTTTAATCTATATTCACTCTTACAGAGAGTCGCACAGTCAATTTGGCCAAAAATCACTTAAATTATTCTAAGTCAAAGAAGACCACAAACTACATATCTTGACAGCGAGGCTAATAACTTTCTTCAAACTACATATTTCAGGACCAAACTTGGCTGAGATGTTCATTACCTTGTGTTCTATCGAATGGTTATTTCGGATTTCCTCTATCTGTCTTACTTTTTAATCTATAGTCACTCTTACAGAGAGTCGCACAGTTAAGTTGACCAAAAATCACGAAATTTATTCTAAGTCAAAGAAGACAAGTAACTACATATCTTGACAGCGAGGCTAATAACTTTCTTCAAACTGCATATTTCAGGACCAAACTTGGCTGAGATGTTCATTATCTTGTGTTCTATCGAATGGTTATTTCGGATTTCCTCTATCTGTCTTACGTTTTAATCTATAGTCACTCTTACAGAGAGTCGCACAGTCAAGTTGGCCAAAAATCACGAAATTTATTCTAAGTCAAAGAAGACCACAAACTACATTTCTTGACAGCGAGGCTAATAACTTTCTTCAAACTGCATATTTCAGGACCAAACTTGGCTGAGATGTTCATTACCTTGTGTTCTATCGAATGGTTGTTTCGGATTTCCTCTATCTGTCTTATTTTTAAATCTATATTCACTCTTACAGAGAGTCGCACAGTCAATTTGGCCAAAAATCACTTAAATTATTCTAAGTCAAAGAAGACCACAAACTACATTTCTTGACAGCGATGCTAATAACTTTCTTCAAACTGCATATTTCAGGATCAAACTTGGCTGATATGTTCATTACCTTGTGTTCTATCGAATGGTTGTTTCGGATTTCCTCTATCTGTCTTACTTTTTAATCTATAGTCACTCTTACAGAGAGTCGCACAGTCAATTTGGCAAAAAAACACTTAAATTATTCTAAGTCATAGTAGACCACAAACTACCTATCTTGACAGCGAGGCTAATAACTTTTTTCAAACTGCATATTTCAGGACCAAATATGGCTGAGATGTTCATTACCTTGTGTTCTATCGAATGGTTCTTTCGGATTTCCTCTATCGGTCTTACTTTTTAATCTATATTCACTCTTACAGTGAGTCGCACAGTCAATTTGGCCAAAATCACTTAAATTATTCTAAGTCAAAGAATACCACAAACTACATTTCTTGACAGCGAGGCTAATAACTTTCTTCAAACTGCATATTTCAGGATCAAACTTGGCTGATATGTTCATTAACTTGTGTTCTATCGAATGGTTGTTTCGGATTTCCTCTATCTGTCTTACTTTTTAATCTATATTCACTCTTACAGAGAGTCGCACAGTCAATTTGGCAAAAAATCACTTAAATTATTCTAAGTCAAAGAAGACCACAAACTACATTTCTTGACAGCGATGCTAATAACTTTCTTCAAACTGCATATTTCAGGATCAAACTTGGCTGATATGTTCATTAACTTGTGTTCTATCGAATGGTTCTTTCGGATTTCCTCTATCTGTCTTACTTTTTAATCTATATTCACTCTTACAGAGAGTCGCACAGTCAATTTGGCAAAAAATCACTTAAATTATTCTAAGTCAAAGAAGACAAGTAACTACATATCTTGACAGCGAGGCTAATAACTTTCTACAAACTGCATATTTCAGGATCAAACTTGGCTGATATGTTCATTAACTTGTGTTCTATCGAATGGTTGTTTCGGATTTCCTCTATCTGTCTTATTTTTTAATCTATATTCACTCTTACAGAGAGTCGCACAGTCAATTTGGCCAAAAATCACTTAAATTATTCTAAGTCAAAGAAGACCACAAACTACATATCTTGACAGCAAGGCTAATAACTTTCTTCAAACTACATATTTCAGGACCAAACTTGGCTGAGATGTTCATTACCTTGTGTTCTATCGAATGGTTATTTCGGATTTCCTCTATCTGTCTTACTTTTTAATCTATAGTCACTCTTACAGAGAGTCGCACAGTCAAGTTGGCCAAAAATCACGAAATTTATTCTAAGTCAAAGAAGACAAGTAACTACATATCTTGACAGCGAGGCTAATAACTTTCTTCAAACTGCATATTTCAGGACCAAACTTGGCTGAGATGTTCATTACCTTGTGTTCTATCGAATGGTTCTTTCGGATTTCCTCTATCTGTCTTACTTTTTAATCTATAGTCACTCTTACAGAGAGTCGCACAGTCAAGTTGGCCAAAAATCACGAAATTTATTCTAAGTCAAAGAAGACCACAAACTACATTTCTTGACAGCGAGGCTAATAACTTTCTTCAAACTGCATATTGCAGGACCAAACTTGGCTGAGATGTTCATTACCTTGTGTTCTATCGAATGGTTGTTTCGGATTTCCTCTATCTGTCTTACTTTGTAATCTATAGTCACTCTTACAGAGAGTCGCACAGTCAATTTGGCCAAAATCACTTAAATTATTCTAAGTCAAAGAAGACCACAAACTACATATCTTGACAGCGAGGCTAATAACTTTCTTCAAACTGCATATTTCAGGATCAAACTTGGCTGATATGTTCATTAACTTGTGTTCTATCGAATGGTTGTTTCGGATTTCCTCTATCTGTCTTACTTTTTAATCTATATTCACTCTTACAGAGAGTCGCACAGTCAATTTGGCCAAAAATCACTTAAATTATTCTAAGTCAAAGAAGACCACAAACTACATTTCTTGACAGCAATGCTAATAACTTTCTTCAAACTGCATATTTCAGGATCAAACTTGGCTGATATGTTCATTACCTTGTGTTCTATCGAATGGTTGTTTCGGATTTCCTCTATCTGTCTTACTTTTTAATCTATAGTCACTCTTACAGAGAGTCGCACAGTCAATTTGGCCAAAATCACTTAAATTATTCTAAGTCAAAGAAGACCACAAACTACATATCTTGACAGCGAGGCTAATAACTTTCTTCAAACTGCATATTTCAGGATCAAACTTGGCTGATATGTTCATTAACTTGTGTTCTATCGAATGGTTGTTTCGGATTTCCTCTATCTGTCTTATTTTTTAATCTATATTCACTCTTACAGAGAGTCGCACAGTCAATTTGGCCAAAAATCACTTAAATTATTCTAAGTCAAAGAAGACCACAAACTACATATCTTGACAGCGAGGCTAATAACTTTCTTCAAGCTGCATATTTCAGGACCAAACTTGGCTGAGATGTTCATTACCTTGTGTTCTATCGAATGGTTATTTCGGATTTCCTCTATCTGTCTTACTTTTTAATCTATAGTCACTCTTACAGAGAGTCGCACAGTCAAGTTGGCCAAAAATCACGAAATTTATTCAAAGTCAAAGAAGACAAGTAACTACATATCTTGACAGCGAGGCTAATAACTTTCTTCAAACTGCATATTTCAGGACCAAACTTGGCTGAGATGTTCATTACCTTGTGTTCTATCGAATGGTTATTTCGGATTTCCTCTATCTGTCTTACTTTTTAATCTATAGTCACTCTTACAGAGAGTCGCACAGTCAATTTGGCCAAAATCACTTAAATTATTCTAAGTCAAAGAAGACCACAAACTACATATCTTGACAGCGAGGCTAATAACTTTCTTCAAACTGCATATTTCAGGATCAAACTTGGCTGATATGTTCATTAACTTGTGTTCTATCGAATGGTTGTTTCGGATTTCCTCTATCTGTCTTACTTTTTAATCTATATTCACTCTTACAGAGAGTCGCACAGTCAATCTGGCCAAAAATCACTTAAATTATTCTAAGTCAAAGAAGACCACAAACTACATTTCTTGACAGCAATGCTAATAACTTTCTTCAAACTGCATATTTCAGGATCAAACTTGGCTGATATGTTCATTACATTGTGTTCTATCGAATGGTTGTTTCGGATTTCCTCTATCTGTCTTACTTTTTAATCTATAGTCACTCTTACAGAGAGTCGCACAGTCAATTTGGCCAAAATCACTTAAATTATTCTAAGTCAAAGAAGACCACAAACTACATATCTTGACAGCGAGGCTAATAACTTTCTTCAAACTGCATATTTCAGGATCAAACTTGGCTGATATGTTCATTAACTTGTGTTCTATCGAATGGTTGTTTCGGATTTCCTCTATCTGTCTTATTTTTTAATCTATATTCACTCTTACAGAGAGTCGCACAGTCAATTTGGCCAAAAATCACTTAAATTATTCTAAGTCAAAGAAGACCACAAACTACATATCTTGACAGCGAGGCTAATAACTTTCTTCAAGCTGCATATTTCAGGACCAAACTTGGCTGAGATGTTCATTACCTTGTGTTCTATCGAATGGTTGTTTCGGATTTCCTCTATCTGTCTTACTTTTTAATCTATAGTCACTCTTACAGAGAGTCGCACAGTCAATTTGGCCAAAATCACTTAAATTATTCTAAGTCAAAGAAGACCACAAACTACATATCTTGACAGCGAGGCTAATAACTTTCTTCAAACTGCATATTTCAGGATCAAACTTGGCTGATATGTTCATTAACTTGTGTTCTATCGAATGGTTGTTTCGGATTTCCTCTATCTGTCTTACTTTTTAATCTATAGTCACTCTTACAGAGAGTCGCACAGTCAATTTGGCCAAAATCACTTAAATTATTCTAAGTCAAAGAAGACCACAAACTACATATCTTGACAGCGAGGCTAATAACTTTCTTCAAACTGCATATTTCAGGATCAAACTTGGCTGATATGTTCATTAACTTGTGTTCTATCGAATAGTTGTTTCGGATTTCCTCTATCTGTCTTATTTTTTAATCTATATTCACTCTTACAGAGAGTCGCACAGTCAATTTGGCCAAAAATCACTTAAATTATTCTAAGTCAAAGAAGACCACAAACTACATATCTTGACAGCGAGGCTAATAACTTTCTTCAAGCTGCATATTTCAGGACCAAACTTGGCTGAGATGTTCATTACCTTGTGTTCTATCGAATGGTTATTTCGGATTTCCTCTATCTGTCTTACTTTTTAATCTATAGTCACTCTTACAGAGAGTCGCACAGTCAAGTTGGCCAAAAATCACGAAATTTATTCAAAGTCAAAGAAGACAAGTAACTACATATCTTGACAGCGAGGCTAATAACTTTCTTCAAACTGCATATTTCAGGACCAAACTTGGCTGAGATGTTCATTACCTTGTGTTCTATCGAATGGTTATTTCGGATTTCCTCTATCTGTCTTACTTTTTAGTCTATAGTCACTCTTACAGAGAGTCGCACAGTCAAGTTGGCCAAAAATCACGAAATTTATTCTAAGTCAAAGAAGACCACAAACTACATTTCTTGACAGCGAGGCTAATAACTTTCTTCAAACTGCATATTTCAGGACCAAACTTGGCTGAGATGTTCATTACCTTGTGTTCTATCGAATGGTTGTTTCGGATTTCCTCTATCTGTCTTACTTTTTAATCTATAGTCACTCTTACAGAGAGTCGCACAGTCAATTTGGCCAAAATCACTTAAATTATTCTAAGTCAAAGAAGACCACAAACTACATATCTTGACAGCGAGGCTAATAACTTTCTTCAAACTGCATATTTCAGGATCAAACTTGGCTGATATGTTCATTAACTTGTGTTCTATCGAATGGTTGTTTCGGATTTCCTCTATCTGTCTTACTTTTTAATCTATATTCACTCTTACAGAGAGTCGCACAGTCAATTTGGCCAAAAATCACTTAAATTATTCTAAGTCAAAGAAGACCACAAACTACATTTCTTGACAGCAATGCTAATAACTTTCTTCAAACTGCATATTTCAGGATCAAACTTGGCTGATATGTTCATTACATTGTGTTCTATCGAATGGTTGTTTCGGATTTCCTCTATCTGTCTTACTTTTTAATCTATAGTCACTCTTACAGAGAGTCGCACAGTCAATTTGGCCAAAATCACTTAAATTATTCTAAGTCAAAGAAGACCACAAACTACATATCTTGACAGCGAGGCTAATAACTTTCTTCAAACTGCATATTTCAGGATCAAACTTGGCTGATATGTTCATTAACTTGTGTTCTATCGAATGGTTGTTTCGGATTTCCTCTATCTGTCTTATTTTTTAATCTATATTCACTCTTACAGAGAGTCGCACAGTCAATTTGGCCAAAAATCACTTAAATTATTCTAAGTCAAAGAAGACCACAAACTACATATCTTGACAGCGAGGCTAATAACTTTCTTCAAGCTGCATATTTCAGGACCAAACTTGGCTGAGATGTTCATTACCTTGTGTTCTATCGAATGGTTGTTTCGGATTTCCTCTATCTGTCTTACTTTTTAATCTATAGTCACTCTTACAGAGAGTCGCACAGTCAATTTGGCCAAAATCACTTAAATTATTCTAAGTCAAAGAAGACCACAAACTACATATCTTGACAGCGAGGCTAATAACTTTCTTCAAACTGCATATTTCAGGATCAAACTTGGCTGATATGTTCATTAACTTGTGTTCTATCGAATGGTTGTTTCGGATTTCCTCTATCTGTCTTACTTTTTAATCTATAGTCACTCTTACAGAGAGTCGCACAGTCAATTTGGCCAAAATCACTTAAATTATTCTAAGTCAAAGAAGACCACAAACTACATATCTTGACAGCGAGGCTAATAACTTTCTTCAAACTGCATATTTCAGGATCAAACTTGGCTGATATGTTCATTAACTTGTGTTCTATCGAATGGTTGTTTCGGATTTCCTCTATCTGTCTTACTTTTTAATCTATAGTCACTCTTACAGAGAGTCGCACAGTCAATTTGGCCAAAATCACTTAAATTATTCTAAGTCAAAGAAGACCACAAACTACATATCTTGACAGCGAGGCTAATAACTTTCTTCAAACTGCATATTTCAGGATCAAACTTGGCTGATATGTTCATTAACTTGTGTTCTATCGAATGGTTGTTTCGGATTTCCTCTATCTGTCTTACTTTTTAATCTATAGTCACTCTTACAGAGAGTCGCACAGTCAATTTGGCCAAAATCACTTAAATTATTCTAAGTCAAAGAAGACAAGTAACTACATATCTTGACAGCGAGGCTAATAACTTTCTTCAAACTGCATATTTCAGGACCAAACTTGGCTGAGATGTTCATTACCTTGTGTTCTATCGAATGGTTGTTTCGGATTTCCTCTATCTGTCTTATTTTTAAATCTATATTCACTCTTACAGAGAGTCGCACAGTCAATTTGGCCAAAAATCACTTAAATTATTCTAAGTCAAAGAAGACCACAAACTACATATCTTGACAGCGAGGCTAATAACTTTCTTCAAACTGCATATTTCAGGACCAAACTTGGCTGAGATGTTCATTACCTTGTGTTCTATCGAATGGTTATTTCGGATTTCCTCTATCTGTCTTACTTTTTAATCTATAGTCACTCTTACAGAGAGTCGCACAGTCAAGTTGGCCAAAAATCACGAAATTTATTCTAAGTCAAAGAAGACAAGTAACTACATATCTTGACAGCGAGGCTAATAACTTTCTTCAAACTGCATATTTCAGGACCAAACTTGGCTGAGATGTTCATTACCTTGTGTTCTATCGAATGGTTGTTTCGGATTTCCTCTATCTGTCTTATTTTTAAATCTATATTCACTCTTACAGAGAGTCGCACAGTCAATTTGGCCAAAAATCACTTAAATTATTCTAAGTCAAAGAAGACCACAAACTACATATCTTGACAGCGAGGCTAATAACTTTCTTCAAACTGCATATTTCAGGATCAAACTTGGCTGATATGTTCATTAACTTGTGTTCTATCGAATGGTTGTTTCGGATTTCCTCTATCTGTCTTACTTTTTAATCTATATTCACTCTTACAGAGAGTCGCACAGTCAATTTGGCCAAAAATCACTTAAATTATTCTAAGTCAAAGAAGACCACAAACTACATATCTTGACAGCGAGGCTAATAACTTTCTTCAAGCTGCATATTTCAGGACCAAACTTGGCTGAGATGTTCATTACCTTGTGTTCTATCGAATGGTTATTTCGGATTTCCTCTATCTGTCTTACTTTTTAATCTATAGTCACTCTTACAGAGAGTCGCACAGTCAAGTTGGCCAAAAATCACGAAATTTATTCTAAGTCAAAGGAGACAAGTAACTACATATCTTGACAGCGAGGCTAATAACTTTCTTCAAACTGCATATTTCAGGACCAAACTTGGCTGAGATGTTCATTACCTTGTGTTCTATCGAATGGTTATTTCGGATTTCCTCTATCTGTCTTACTTTTTAATCTATAGTCACTCTTACAGAGAGTCGCACAGTCAAGTTGGCCAAAAATCACGAAATTTATTCTAAGTCAAAGAAGACCACAAACTACATTTCTTGACAGCGAGGCTAATAACTTTCTTCAAACTGCATATTTCAGGACCAAACTTGGCTGAGATGTTCATTACCTTGTGTTCTATCGAATGGTTGTTTCGGATTTCCTCTATCTGTCTTACTTTTTAATCTATATTCACTCTTACAGAGAGTCGCACAGTCAATTTGGCCAAAAATCACTTAAATTATTCTAAGTCAAAGAAGACCACAAACTACATTTCTTGACAGCAATGCTAATAACTTTCTTCAAACTGCATATTTCAGGATCAAACTTGGCTGATATGTTCATTACCTTGTGTTCTATCGAATGGTTGTTTCGGATTTCCTCTATCTGTCTTACTTTTTAATCTATAGTCACTCTTACAGAGAGTCGCACAGTCAATTTGGCCAAAATCACTTAAATTATTCTAAGTCAAAGAAGACAAGTAACTACATATCTTGACAGCGAGGCTAATAACTTTCTTCAAACTGCATATTTCAGGACCAAACTTGGCTGAGATGTTCATTACCTTGTGTTCTATCGAATGGTTGTTTCGGATTTCCTCTATCTGTCTTATTTTTAAATCTATATTCACTCTTACAGAGAGTCGCACAGTCAATTTGGCCAAAAATCACTTAAATTATTCTAAGTCAAAGAAGACCACAAACTACATATCTTGACAGCGAGGCTAATAACTTTCTTCAAACTGCATATTTCAGGACCAAACTTGGCTGAGATGTTCATTACCTTGTGTTCTATCGAATGGTTATTTCGGATTTCCTCTATCTGTCTTACTTTTTAATCTATAGTCACTCTTACAGAGAGTCGCACAGTCAAGTTGGCCAAAAATCACGAAATTTATTCTAAGTCAAAGAAGACAAGTAACTACATATCTTGACAGCGAGGCTAATAACTTTCTTCAAACTGCATATTTCAGGACCAAACTTGGCTGAGATGTTCATTACCTTGTGTTCTATCGAATGGTTGTTTCGGATTTCCTCTATCTGTCTTATTTTTAAATCTATATTCACTCTTACAGAGAGTCGCACAGTCAATTTGGCCAAAAATCACTTAAATTATTCTAAGTCAAAGAAGACCACAAACTACATATCTTGACAGCGAGGCTAATAACTTTCTTCAAACTGCATATTTCAGGATCAAACTTGGCTGATATGTTCATTAACTTGTGTTCTATCGAATGGTTATTTCGGATTTCCTCTATCTGTCTTACTTTTTAATCTATAGTCACTCTTACAGAGAGTCGCACAGTCAAGTTGGCCAAAAATCACGAAATTTATTCTAAGTCAAAGAAGACCACAAACTACATTTCTTGACAGCGAGGCTAATAACTTTCTTCAAACTGCATATTTCAGGACCAAACTTGGCTGAGATGTTCATTACCTTGTGTTCTATCGAATGGTTGTTTCGGATTTCCTCTATCTGTCTTACTTTTTAATCTATATTCACTCTTACAGAGAGTCGCACAGTCAATTTGGCCAAAAATCACTTAAATTATTCTAAGTCAAAGAAGACCACAAACTACATTTCTTGACAGCAATGCTAATAACTTTCTTCAAACTGCATATTTCAGGATCAAACTTGGCTGATATGTTCATTACCTTGTGTTCTATCGAATGGTTGTTTCGGATTTCCTCTATCTGTCTTACTTTTTAATCTATAGTCACTCTTACAGAGAGTCGCACAGTCAATTTGGCCAAAATCACTTAAATTATTCTAAGTCAAAGAAGACAAGTAACTACATATCTTGACAGCGAGGCTAATAACTTTCTTCAAACTGCATATTTCAGGACCAAACTTGGCTGAGATGTTCATTACCTTGTGTTCTATCGAATGGTTGTTTCGGATTTCCTCTATCTGTCTTATTTTTAAATCTATATTCACTCTTACAGAGAGTCGCACAGTCAATTTGGCCAAAAATCACTTAAATTATTCTAAGTCAAAGAAGACCACAAACTACATATCTTGACAGCGAGGCTAATAACTTTCTTCAAACTGCATATTTCAGGACCAAACTTGGCTGAGATGTTCATTACCTTGTGTTCTATCGAATGGTTATTTCGGATTTCCTCTATCTGTCTTACTTTTTAATCTATAGTCACTCTTACAGAGAGTCGCACAGTCAAGTTGGCCAAAAATCACGAAATTTATTCTAAGTCAAAGAAGACAAGTAACTACATATCTTGACAGCGAGGCTAATAACTTTCTTCAAACTGCATATTTCAGGACCAAACTTGGCTGAGATGTTCATTACCTTGTGTTCTATCGAATGGTTGTTTCGGATTTCCTCTATCTGTCTTATTTTTAAATCTATATTCACTCTTACAGAGAGTCGCACAGTCAATTTGGCCAAAAATCACTTAAATTATTCTAAGTCAAAGAAGACCACAAACTACATATCTTGACAGCGAGGCTAATAACTTTCTTCAAACTGCATATTTCAGGATCAAACTTGGCTGATATGTTCATTAACTTGTGTTCTATCGAATGGTTGTTTCGGATTTCCTCTATCTGTCTTACTTTTTAATCTATATTCACTCTTACAGAGAGTCGCACAGTCAATTTGGCCAAAAATCACTTAAATTATTCTAAGTCAAAGAAGACCACAAACTACATATCTTGACAGCGAGGCTAATAACTTTCTTCAAGCTGCATATTTCAGGACCAAACTTGGCTGAGATGTTCATTACCTTGTGTTCTATCGAATGGTTATTTCGGATTTCCTCTATCTGTCTTACTTTTTAATCTATAGTCACTCTTACAGAGAGTCGCACAGTCAAGTTGGCCAAAAATCACGAAATTTATTCTAAGTCAAAGAAGACAAGTAACTACATATCTTGACAGCGAGGCTAATAACTTTCTTCAAACTGCATATTTCAGGACCAAATTTGGCTGAGATGTTCATTACCTTGTGTTCTATCGAATGGTTATTTCGGATTTCCTCTATCTGTCTTACTTTTTAATCTATAGTCACTCTTACAGAGAGTCGCACAGTCAAGTTGGCCAAAAATCACTTAAATTATTCTAAGTCAAAGAAGACCACAAACTACATATCTTGACAGCGAGGCTAATAACTTTCTTCAAACTGCATATTTCAGGACCAAACTTGGCTGAGATGTTCATTACCTTGTGTTCTATCGAATGGTTATTTCGGATTTCCTCTATCTGTCTTACTTTTTAATCTATAGTCACTCTTACAGAGAGTCGCACAGTCAAGTTGGCCAAAAATCACGAAATTTATTCTAAGTCAAAGAAGACAAGTAACTACATATCTTGACAGCGAGGCTAATAACTTTCTTCAAACTGCATATTTCAGGACCAAACTTGGCTGAGATGTTCATTACCTTGTGTTCTATCGAATGGTTGTTTCGGATTTCCTCTATCTGTCTTATTTTTAAATCTATATTCACTCTTACAGAGAGTCGCACAGTCAATTTGGCCAAAAATCACTTAAATTATTCTAAGTCAAAGAAGACCACAAACTACATATCTTGACAGCGAGGCTAATAACTTTCTTCAAGCTGCATATTTCAGGACCAAACTTGGCTGAGATGTTCATTACCTTGTGTTCTATCGAATGGTTATTTCGGATTTCCTCTATCTGTCTTACTTTTTAATCTATAGTCACTCTTACAGAGAGTCGCACAGTCAAGTTGGCCAAAAATCACGAAATTTATTCTAAGTCAAAGAAGACCACAAACTACATTTCTTGACAGCGAGGCTAATAACTTTCTTCAAACTGCATATTTCAGGACCAAACTTGGCTGAGATGTTCATTACCTTGTGTTCTATCGAATGGTTGTTTCGGATTTCCTCTATCTGTCTTACTTTTTAATCTATAGTCACTCTTACAGAGAGTCGCACAGTCAATTTGGCCAAAATCACTTAAATTATTCTAAGTCAAAGAAGACCACAAACTACATATCTTGACAGCGAGGCTAATAACTTTCTTCAAACTGCATATTTCAGGATCAAACTTGGCTGATATGTTCATTAACTTGTGTTCTATCGAATGGTTGTTTCGGATTTCCTCTATCTGTCTTACTTTTTAATCTATATTCACTCTTACAGAGAGTCGCACAGTCAATTTGGCCAAAAATCACTTAAATTATTCTAAGTCAAAGAAGACCACAAACTACATTTCTTGACAGCAATGCTAATAACTTTCTTCAAACTGCATATTTCAGGATCAAACTTGGCTGATATGTTCATTACCTTGTGTTCTATCGAATGGTTGTTTCGGATTTCCTCTATCTGTCTTACTTTTTAATCTATAGTCACTCTTACAGAGAGTCGCACAGTCAATTTGGCCAAAATCACTTAAATTATTCTAAGTCAAAGAAGACCACAAACTACATATCTTGACAGCGAGGCTAATAACTTTCTTCAAACTGCATATTTCAGGATCAAACTTGGCTGATATGTTCATTAACTTGTGTTCTATCGAATGGTTGTTTCGGATTTCCTCTATCTGTCTTATTTTTTAATCTATATTCACTCTTACAGAGAGTCGCACAGTCAATTTGGCCAAAAATCACTTAAATTATTCTAAGTCAAAGAAGACCACAAACTACATATCTTGACAGCGAGGCTAATAACTTTCTTCAAGCTGCATATTTCAGGACCAAACTTGGCTGAGATGTTCATTACCTTGTGTTCTATCGAATGGTTGTTTCGGATTTCCTCTATCTGTCTTACTTTTTAATCTATAGTCACTCTTACAGAGAGTCGCACAGTCAATTTGGCCAAAATCACTTAAATTATTCTAAGTCAAAGAAGACCACAAACTACATATCTTGACAGCGAGGCTAATAACTTTCTTCAAACTGCATATTTCAGGATCAAACTTGGCTGATATGTTCATTAACTTGTGTTCTATCGAATGGTTGTTTCGGATTTCCTCTATCTGTCTTACTTTTTAATCTATATTCACTCTTACAGAGAGTCGCACAGTCAATTTGGCCAAAAATCACTTAAATTATTCTAAGTCAAAGAAGACCACAAACTACATTTCTTGACAGCAATGCTAATAACTTTCTTCAAACTGCATATTTCAGGATCAAACTTGGCTGATATGTTCATTACCTTGTGTTCTATCGAATGGTTGTTTCGGATTTCCTCTATCTGTCTTACTTTTTAATCTATAGTCACTCTTACAGAGAGTCGCACAGTCAATTTGGCCAAAATCACTTAAATTATTCTAAGTCAAAGAAGACCACAAACTACATATCTTGACAGCGAGGCTAATAACTTTCTTCAAACTGCATATTTCAGGATCAAACTTGGCTGATATGTTCATTAACTTGTGTTCTATCGAATGGTTGTTTCGGATTTCCTCTATCTGTCTTATTTTTTAATCTATATTCACTCTTACAGAGAGTCGCACAGTCAATTTGGCCAAAAATCACTTAAATTATTCTAAGTCAAAGAAGACCACAAACTACATATCTTGACAGCGAGGCTAATAACTTTTTTCAAGCTACATATTTCAGGACCAAACTTGGCTGAGATGTTCATTACCTTGTGTTCTATCGAATGGTTATTTCGGATTTCCTCTATCTGTCTTACTTTTTAATCTATAGTCACTCTTACAGAGAGTCGCACAGTCAAGTTGGCCAAAAATCACGAAATTTATTCTAAGTCAAAGAAGACAAGTAACTACATATCTTGACAGCGAGGCTAATAACTTTCTTCAAACTGCATATTTCAGGACCAAACTTGGCTGAGATGTTCATTACCTTGTGTTCTATCGAATGGTTGTTTCGGATTTCCTCTATCTGTCTTACTTTTTAATCTATAGTCACTCTTACAGAGAGTCGCACAGTCAATTTGGCCAAAATCACTTAAATTATTCTAAGTCAAAGAAGACCACAAACTACATATCTTGACAGCGAGGCTAATAACTTTCTTCAAACTGCATATTTCAGGATCAAACTTGGCTGATATGTTCATTAACTTGTGTTCTATCGAATGGTTGTTTCGGATTTCCTCTATCTGTCTTATTTTTTAATCTATATTCACTCTTACAGAGAGTCGCACAGTCAATTTGGCCAAAAATCACTTAAATTATTCTAAGTCAAAGAAGACCACAAACTACATATCTTGACAGCGAGGCTAATAACTTTTTTCAAGCTACATATTTCAGGACCAAACTTGGCTGATATGTTCATTAACTTGTGTTCTATCGAATGGTTGTTTCGGATTTCCTCTATCTGTCTTATTTTTTAATCTATATTCACTCTTACAGAGAGTCGCACAGTCAAGTTGGCCAAAAATCACGAAATTTATTCTAAGTCAAAGAAGACAAGTAACTACATATCTTGACAGCGAGGCTAATAACTTTCTTCAAACTGCATATTTCAGGACCAAACTTGGCTGAGATGTTCATTACCTTTCGTCTATCGAATGGTTGTTTCGGATTTCCTCTATCTGTCTTATTTTTAAATCTATATTCACTCTTACAGAGAGTCACACAGTCAATTTGGCCAAAAATCACTTAAATTATTCTAAGTCAAAGAAGACCACAAACTACATTTATTGACAGCGATGCTAATAACTTTCTTCAAACTGCATATTTCAGGATCAAACTTGGCTGATATGTTCATTACCTTGTGTTCTATCGAATGGTTGTTTCGGATTTCCTCTATCTGTCTTACTTTTTAATCTATAGTCACTCTTACAGAGAGTCGCACAGTCAAGTTGGCCAAAAATCACGAAATTTATTCTAAGTCAAAGAAGACCACAAACTACATTTCTTGACAGCGAGGCTAATAACTTTCTTCAAACTGCATATTTCAGGACCAAACTTGGCTGAGATGTTCATTACCTTGTGTTCTATCGAATGGTTGTTTCGGATTTCCTCTATCTGTCTTACTTTTTAATCTATATTCACTCTTACAGAGAGTCGCACAGTCAATTTGGCCAAAATCACTTAAATTATTCTAAGTCAAAGAAGACCACAAACTACATATCTTGACAGCGAGGCTAATAACTTTCTTCAAACTGCATATTTCAGGACCAAACTTGGCTGAGATGTTCATTACCTTGTGTTCTATCGAATGGTTATTTCGGATTTCCTCTATCTGTCTTACTTTTTAATCTATAGTCACTCTTACAGAGAGTCGCACAGTCAAGTTGGCCAAAAATCACGAAATTTATTCTAAGTCAAAGAAGACAAGTAACTACATATCTTGACAGCGAGGCTAATAACTTTCTTCAAACTGCATATTTCAGGACCAAACTTGGCTGAGATGTTCATTACTATGTGTTCTATCGAATGGTTGTTTCGGATTTCCTCTATCTGTCTTATTTTTAAATCTATATTCACTCTTACAGAGAGTCGCACAGTCAATTTGGCCAAAAATCACTTAAATTATTCTAAGTCAAAGAAGACCACAAACTACATTTCTTGACAGCGATGCTAATAACTTTCTTCAAACTGCATATTTCAGGATCAAACTTGGCTGATATGTTCATTACCTTGTGTTCTATCGAATGGTTGTTTCGGATTTCCTCTATCTGTCTTACTTTTTAATCTATAGTCACTCTTACAGAGAGTCGCACAGTCAATTTGGCAAAAAAACACTTAAATTATTCTAAGTCATAGTAGACCACAAACTACCTATCTTGACAGCGAGGCTAATAACTTTTTTCAAACTGCATATTTCAGGACCAAACATGGCTGAGATGTTCATTACCTTGTGTTCTATCGAATGGTTCTTTCGGATTTCCTCTATCGGTCTTACTTTTTAATCTATATTCACTCTTACAGTGAGTCGCACAGTCAATTTGGCCAAAATCACTTAAATTATTCTAAGTCAAAGAAGACCACAAACTACATTTCTTGACAGCGAGGCTAATAACTTTCTTCAAACTGCATATTTCAGGATCAAACTTGGCTGATATGTTCATTACCTTGTGTTCTATCGAATGGTTATTTCGGATTTCCTCTATCTGTCTTACTTTTTAATCTATAGTCACTCTTACAGAGAGTCGCACAGTCAAGTTGGCCAAAAATCACGAAATTTATTCTAAGTCAAAGAAGACAAGTAACTACATATCTTGACAGCGAGGCTAATAACTTTCTTCAAACTGCATATTTCAGGACCAAACTTGGCTGAGATGTTCATTACCTTGTGTTCTATCGAATGGTTCTTTCGGATTTCCTCTATCGGTCTTACTTTTTAATCTATATTCACTCTTACAGTGAGTCGCACAGTCAATTTGGCCAAAATCACTTAAATTATTCTAAGTCAAAGAAGACCACAAACTACATTTCTTGACAGCGAGGCTAATAACTTTCTTCAAACTGCATATTTCAGGATCAAACTTGGCTGATATGTTCATTAACTTGTGTTCTATCGAATGGTTGTTTCGGATTTCCTCTATCTGTCTTACTTTTTAATCTATATTCACTCTTACAGAGAGTCGCACAGTCAATTTGGCAAAAAGTCACTTAAATTATTCTAAGTCAAAGAAGACCACAAACTACATTTCTTGACAGCGATGCTAATAACTTTCTTCAAACTGCATATTTCAGGATCAAACTTGGCTGATATGTTCATTAACTTGTGTTCTATCGAATGGTTGTTTCGGATTTCCTCTATCTGTCTTACTTTTTAATCTATATTCACTCTTACAGAGAGTCGCACAGTCAATTTGGCAAAAAATCACTTAAATTATTCTAAGTCAAAGAAGACAAGTAACTACATATCTTGACAGCGAGGCTAATAACTTTCTTCAAACTGCATATTTCAGGATCAAACTTGGCTGAGATGTTCATTACCTTGTGTTCTATCGAATGGTTGTTTCGGATTTCCTCTATCTGTCTTACTTTTTGATCTATATTCACTCTTACAGAGAGTCGCACAGTCAATTTGGCCAAAATTCTCATAAATTATTCTAAGTCAAAGAAGACCACAAAGTACATTTCTTGACAGCGAGGCTAATAACTTTCTACAAACTACATATTTCAGGACCAAACTTGGCTGAGATGTTCATTACCTTGTGTTCTATCGAATGGTTATTTCGGATTTCCTCTATCTGTCTTACTTTTTAATCTATAGTCACTCTTACAGAGAGTCGCACAGTCAAGTTGGCCAAAAATCACGAAATTTATTCTAAGTCAAAGAAGACAAGTAACTACATATCTTGACAGCGAGGCTAATAACTTTCTTCAAACTGCATATTTCAGGACCAAACTTGGCTGTGATGTTCATTACCTTGTGTTCTATCGAATGGTTGTTTCGGATTTCCTCTATCTGTCTTATTTTTAAATCTATATTCACTCTTACAGAGAGTCGCACAGTCAATTTGGCCAAAAATCACTTAAAATATTCTAAGTCAAAGAAGACCACAAACTACATTTCTTGACAGCGATGCTAATAACTTTCTTCAAACTGCATATTTCAGGATCAAACTTGGCTGATATGTTCATTACCTTGTGTTCTATCGAATGGTTGTTTCGGATTTCCTCTATCTGTCTTACTTTTTAATCTATAGTCACTCTTACAGAGAGTCGCACAGTCAATTTGGCAAAAAAACACTTAAATTATTCTAAGTCATAGTAGACCACAAACTACCTATCTTGACAGCGAGGCTAATAACTTTTTTCAAACTGCATATTTCAGGACCAAACATGGCTGAGATGTTCATTACCTTGTGTTCTATCGAATGGTTCTTTCGGATTTCCTCTATCGGTCTTACTTTTTAATCTATATTCACTCTTACAGTGAGTCGCACAGTCAATTTGGCCAAAATCACTTAAATTATTCTAAGTCAAAGAAGACCACAAACTACATTTCTTGACAGCGAGGCTAATAACTTTCTTCAAACTGCATATTTCAGGATCAAACTTGGCTGATATGTTCATTAACTTGTGTTCTATCGAATGGTTGTTTCGGATTTCCTCTATCTGTCTTACTTTTTAATCTATATTCACTCTTACAGAGAGTCGCACAGTCAATTTGGCAAAAAATCACTTAAATTATTCTAAGTCAAAGAAGACCACAAACTACATTTCTTGACAGCGATGCTAATAACTTTCTACAAACTGCATATTTCAGGATCAAACTTGGCTGATATGTTCATTAACTTGTGTTCTATCGAATGGTTGTTTCGGATTTCCTCTATCTGTCTTATTTTTTAATCTATATTCACTCTTACAGAGAGTCGCACAGTCAATTTGGCCAAAAATCACTTAAATTATTCTAAGTCAAAGAAGACCACAAACTACATATCTTGACAGCGAGGCTAATAACTTTCTTCAAACTACATATTTCAGGACCAAACTTGGCTGAGATGTTCATTACCTTGTGTTCTATCGAATGGTTATTTCGGATTTCCTCTATCTGTCTTACTTTTTAATCTATAGTCACTCTTACAGAGAGTCGCACAGTCAAGTTGGCCAAAAATCACGAAATTTATTCTAAGTCAAAGAAGACAAGTAACTACATATCTTGACAGCGAGGCTAATAACTTTCTTCAAACTGCATATTTCAGGACCAAACTTGGCTGAGATGTTCATTACCTTGTGTTCTATCGAATGGTTATTTCGGATTTCCTCTATCTGTCTTACTTTTTAATCTATATTCACTCTTACAGAGAGTCGCACAGTCAATTTGGCCAAAATCACTTAAATTATTCTAAGTCAAAGAAGACCACAAACTACATATCTTGACAGCGAGGCTAATAACTTTCTTCAAACTACATATTTCAGGACCAAACTTGGCTGAGATGTTCATTACCTTGTGTTCTATCGAATGGTTATTTCGGATTTCCTCTATCTGTCTTACTTTTTAATCTATAGTCACTCTTACAGAGAGTCGCACAGTCAAGTTGGCCAAAAATCACGAAATTTATTCTAAGTCAAAGAAGACAAGTAACTACATATCTTGACAGCGAGGCTAATAACTTTCTTCAAACTGCATATTTCAGGACCAAACTTGGCTGAGATGTTCATTACCTTGTGTTCTATCGAATGGTTGTTTCGGATTTCCTCTATCTGTCTTATTTTTAAATCTATATTCACTCTTACAGAGAGTCGCACAGTCAATTTGGCCAAAAATCACTTAAAATATTCTAAGTCAAAGAAGACCACAAACTACATTTCTTGACAGCGATGCTAATAACTTTCTTCAAACTGCATATTTCAGGATCAAACTTGGCTGATATGTTCATTACCTTGTGTTCTATCGAATGGTTGTTTCGGATTTCCTCTATCTGTCTTACTTTTTAATCTATAGTCACTCTTACAGAGAGTCGCACAGTCAATTTGGCAAAAAAACACTTAAATTATTCTAAGTCATAGTAGACCACAAACTACCTATCTTGACAGCGAGGCTAATAACTTTTTTCAAACTGCATATTTCAGGACCAAACTTGGCTGAGATGTTCATTACCTTGTGTTCTATCGAATGGTTCTTTCGGATTTCCTCTATCGGTCTTACTTTTTAATCTATATTCACTCTTACAGTGAGTCGCACAGTCAATTTGGCCAAAATCACTTAAATTATTCTAAGTCAAAGAAGACCACAAACTACATTTCTTGACAGCGAGGCTAATAACTTTCTTCAAACTGCATATTTCAGGATCAAACTTGGCTGATATGTTCATTAACTTGTGTTCTATCGAATGGTTGTTTCGGATTTCCTCTATCTGTCTTACTTTTTAATCTATATTCACTCTTACAGAGAGTCGCACAGTCAATTTGGCAAAAAATCACTTAAATTATTCTAAGTCAAAGAAGACCACAAACTACATTTCTTGACAGCGATGCTAATAACTTTCTACAAACTGCATATTTCAGGATCAAACTTGGCTGATATGTTCATTAACTTGTGTTCTATCGAATGGTTGTTTCGGATTTCCTCTATCTGTCTTATTTTTTAATCTATATTCACTCTTACAGAGAGTCGCACAGTCAATTTGGCCAAAAATCACTTAAATTATTCTAAGTCAAAGAAGACCACAAACTACATATCTTGACAGCGAGGCTAATAACTTTCTTCAAACTACATATTTCAGGACCAAACTTGGCTGAGATGTTCATTACCTTGTGTTCTATCGAATGGTTATTTCGGATTTCCTCTATCTGTCTTACTTTTTAATCTATAGTCACTCTTACAGAGAGTCGCACAGTCAAGTTGGCCAAAAAATCACGAAATTTATTCTAAGTCAAAGAAGACAAGTAACTACATATCTTGACAGCGAGGCTAATAACTTTCTTCAAACTGCATATTTCAGGACCAAACTTGGCTGAGATGTTCATTACCTTGTGTTCTATCGAATGGTTATTTCGGATTTCCTCTATCTGTCTTACTTTTTAATCTATATTCACTCTTACAGAGAGTCGCACAGTCAATTTGGCCAAAATCACTTAAATTATTCTAAGTCAAAGAAGACCACAAACTACATATCTTGACAGCGAGGCTAATAACTTTCTTCAAACTACATATTTCAGGACCAAACTTGGCTGAGATGTTCATTACCTTGTGTTCTATCGAATGGTTATTTCGGATTTCCTCTATCTGTCTTACTTTTTAATCTATAGTCACTCTTACAGAGAGTCGCACAGTCAAGTTGGCCAAAAATCACGAAATTTATTCTAAGTCAAAGAAGACCACAAACTACATTTCTTGACAGCGATGCTAATAACTTTCTTCAAACTGCATATTTCAGAATCAAACTTGGCTGATATGTCCATTACCTTGTGTTTTATCGAATGGTTGTTTCGGATTTCCTCTATCTGTCTTACTTTTTAATCTATAGTCACTCTTACAGAGAGTCGCACAGTCAATTTGGCAAAAAAACACTTAAATTATTCTAAGTCATAGTAGACCACAAACTACCTATCTTGACAGCGAGGCTAATAACTTTTTTCAAACTGCATATTTCAGGACCAAACATGGCTGAGATGTTCATTACATTGTGTTCTATCGAATGGTTCTTTCGGATTTCCTCTATCGGTCTTACTTTTTAATCTATATTCACTCTTACAGTGAGTCGCACAGTCAATTTGGCCAAAATCACTTAAATTATTCTAAGTCAAAGAAGACCACAAACTACATTTCTTGACAGCGAGGCTAATAACTTTCTTCAAACTGCATATTTCAGGATCAAACTTGACTGATATGTTCATTAACTTGTGTTCTATCGAATGGTTGTTTCGGATTTCCTCTATCTGTCTTACTTTTTAATCTATATTCACTCTTACAGAGAGTCGCAGTCAATTTGGCAAAAAATCACTTAAATTATTCTAAGTCAAAGAAGACCACAAACTACATTTCTTGACAGCGATGCTAATAACTTTCTTCAAACTGCATATTTCAGGATCAAACTTGGCTGATATGTTCATTAACTTGTGTTCTATCGAATGGTTCTTTCGGATTTCCTCTATCTGTCTTACTTTTTAATCTATATTCACTCTTACAGAGAGTCGCACAGTCAATTTGGCAAAAAATCAATTAAATTATTCTAAGTCAAAGAAGACAAGTAACTACATATCTTGACAGCGAGGCTAATAACTTTCTACAAACTGCATATTTCAGGATCAAACTTGGCTGATATGTTCATTAACTTGTGTTCTATCGAATGGTTGTTTCGGATTTCCTCTATCTGTCTTATTTTTTAATCTATATTCACTCTTACAGAGAGTCGCACAGTCAATTTGGCCAAAAATCACTTAAATTATTCTAAGTCAAAGAAGACCACAAACTACATATCTTGACAGCGAGGCTAATAACTTTCTTCAAACTGCATATTTCAGGACCGAACTTGGCTGAGATGTTCATTACCTTGTGTTCTATCGAATGGTTCTTTCGGATTTCCTCTATCTGTCTTATTTTTAAATCTATATTCACTCTTACAGAGAGTCGCACAGTCAATTTGGCCAAAATCACTTAAATTATTCTAAGTCAAAGAAGACCACAAACTACATTTCTTGACAGCGATGCTAATAACTTTCTTCAAACTGCATATTTCAGAATCAAACTTGGCTGATATGTCCATTACCTTGTGTTCTATCGAATGGTTGTTTCGGATTTCCTCTATCTGTCTTACTTTTTAATCTATAGTCACTCTTACAGAGAGTCGCACAGTCAATTTGGCCAAAATCACTTAAATTATTCTAAGTCAAAGAAGACCACAAACTACATATCTTGACAGCGAGGCTAATAACTTTCTTCAAACTACATATTTCAGGACCAAACTTGGCTGAGATGTTCATTACCTTGTGTTCTATCGAATGGTTATTTCGGATTTCCTCTATCTGTCTTACTTTTTAATCTATAGTCACTCTTACAGAGAGTCGCACAGTCAAGTTGGCCAAAAATCACGAAATTTATTCTAAGTCAAAGAAGACAAGTAACTACATATCTTGACAGCGAGGCTAATAACTTTCTTCAAACTGCATATTTCAGGACCAAACTTGGCTGAGATGTTCATTACCTTGTGTTCTATCGAATGGTTGTTTCGGATTTCCTCTATCTGTCTTATTTTTAAATCTATATTCACTCTTACAGAGAGTCGCACAGTCAATTTGGCCAAAATCACTTAAATTATTCTAAGTCAAAGAAGACCACAAACTACATATCTTGACAGCGAGGCTAATAACTTTCTTCAAACTACATATTTCAGGACCAAACTTGGCTGAGATGTTCATTACCTTGTGTTCTATCGAATGGTTATTTCGGATTTCCTCTATCTGTCTTACTTTTTAATCTATAGTCACTCTTACAGAGAGTCGCACAGTCAAGTTGGCCAAAAATCACGAAATTTATTCTAAGTCAAAGAAGACAAGTAACTACATATCTTGACAGCGAGGCTAATAACTTTCTTCAAACTGCATATTTCAGGACCAAACTTGGCTGAGATGTTCATTACCTTGTGTTCTATCGAATGGTTGTTTCGGATTTCCTCTATCTGTCTTACTTTTTAATCTATAGTCACTCTTACAGAGAGTCGCACAGTCAATTTGGCCAAAATCACTTAAATTATTCTAAGTCAAAGAAGACCACAAACTACATTTCTTGACAGCGATGCTAATAACTTTCTTCAAACTGCATATTTCAGAATCAAACTTGGCTGATATGTCCATTACCTTGTGTTCTATCGAATGGTTGTTTCGGATTTCCTCTATCTGTCTTACTTTTTAATCTATAGTCACTCTTACAGAGAGTCGCACAGTCAATTTGGCAAAAAAACACTTAAATTATTCTAAGTCATAGTAGACCACAAACTACCTATCTTGACAGCGAGGCTAATAACTTTTTTCAAACTGCATATTTCAGGACCAAACATGGCTGAGATGTTCATTACCTTGTGTTCTATCGAATGGTTCTTTCGGATTTCCTCTATCGGTCTTACTTTTTAATCTATATTCACTCTTACAGAGAGTCGCACAGTCAATTTGGCCAAAATCACTTAAATTATTCTAAGTCAAAGAAGACCACAAACTACATTTCTTGACAGCGATGCTAATAACTTTCTTCAAACTGCATATTTCAGGATCAAACTTGGCTGATATGTTCATTAACTTGTGTTCTATCGAATGGTTGTTTCGGATTTCCTCTATCTGTCTTACTTTTTAATCTATATTCACTCTTACAGAGAGTCGCACAGTCAATTTGGCAAAAAATCACTTAAATTATTCTAAGTCAAAGAAGACCACAAACTACATTTCTTGACAGCGATGCTAATAACTTTCTTCAAACTGCATATTTCAGGATCAAACTTGGCTGATATGTTCATTAACTTGTGTTCTATCGAATGGTTGTTTCGGATTTCCTCTATCTGTCTTACTTTTTAATCTATATTCACTCTTACAGAGAGTCGCACAGTCAATTTGGCAAAAAATCACTTAAATTATTCTAAGTCATAGTAGACCACAAACTACCTATCTTGACAGCGAGGCTAATAACTTTTTTCAAGCTGCATATTTCAGGACCAAACATGGCTGATATGTTCATTACCTTGTGTTCTATCGAATGGTTATTTCGGATTTCCTCTATCTGTCTTACTTTTTAATCTATATTCACTCTTACAGAGAGTCGCACAGTCAATTTGGCCAAAAATCACTTAAATTATTCAAAGTCAAAGAAGACCACAAACTACATTTCTTGACAGCAATGCTAATAACTTTCTTCAAACTGCATATTTCAGGATCAAACTTGGCTGATATGTTCATTACCTTGTGTTCTATCGAATGGTTGTTTCGGATTTCCTCTATCTGTCTTACTTTTTAATCTATAGTCACTCTTACAGAGAGTCGCACAGTCAATTTGGCCAAAATAACTTAAATTATTCTAAGTCAAAGAAGACCACAAACTACATATCTTGACAGCGAGGCTAATAACTTTCTTCAAACTGCATATTTCAGGATCAAACTTGGCTGATATGTTCATTAACTTGTGTTCTATCGAATGGTTGTTTCGGATTTCCTCTATCTGTCTTATTTTTTAATCTATATTCACTCTTACAGAGAGTCGCACAGTCAAGTTGGCCAAAAATCACGAAATTTATTCTAAGTCAAAGAAGACCACAAACTACATATCTTGACAGCGAGGCTAATAACTTTCTTCAAACTGTATATTTCAGGACCAAACTTGGCTGAGATGTTCATTACCTTGTGTTCTATCGAATGGTTATTTCGGATTTCCTCTATCTGTCTTACTTTTTAATCTATAGTCACTCTTACAGAGAGTCGCACAGTCAAGTTGGCCAAAAATCACGAAATTTATTCTAAGTCAAAGAAGACCACAAACTACATTTCTTGACAGCGAGGCTAATAACTTTCTTCAAACTGCATATTTCAGGACCAAACTTGGCTGAGATGTTCATTACCTTGTGTTCTATCGAATGGTTGTTTCGGATTTCCTCTATCTGTCTTACTTTTTAATCTATATTCACTCTTACAGAGAGTCGCACAGTCAATTTGGCCAAAAATCACTTAAATTATTCTAAGTCAAAGAAGACCACAAACTACATTTCTTGACAGCAATGCTAATAACTTTCTTCAAACTGCATATTTCAGGATCAAACTTGGCTGATATGTTCATTACCTTGTGTTCTATCGAATGGTTGTTTCGGATTTCCTCTATCTGTCTTACTTTTTAATCTATAGTCACTCTTACAGAGAGTCGCACAGTCAATTTGGCCAAAATCACTTAAATTATTCTAAGTCAAAGAAGACCACAAACTACATTTCTTGACAGCGATGCTAATAACTTTCTTCAAACTGCATATTTCAGGATCAAACTTGGCTGATATGTTCATTACCTTGTGTTCTATCGAATGGTTGTTTCGGATTTCCTCTATCTGTCTTACTTTTTAATCTATAGTCACTCTTACAGAGAGTCGCACAGTCAATTTGGCAAAAAATCACTTAAATTATTCTAAGTCAAAGAAGACCACAAACTACATTTCTTGACAGCGAGGCTAATAACTTTCTTCAAACTGCATATTTCAGGATCAAACTTGGCTGATATGTTCATTAACTTGTGTTCTATCGAATGGTTATTTCGGATTTCCTCTATCTGTCTTACTTTTTAATCTATAGTCACTCTTACAGAGAGTCGCACAGTCAAGTTGGCCAAAAATCACGAAATTTATTCTAAGTCAAAGAAGACAAGTAACTACATATCTTGACAGCGAGGCTAATAACTTTCTTCAAACTGCATATTTCAGGACCAAACTTGGCTGAGATGTTCATTACCTTGTGTTCTATCGAATGGTTGTTTCGGATTTCCTCTATCTGTCTTATTTTTAAATCTATATTCACTCTTACAGAGAGTCGCACAGTCAATTTGGCCAAAAATCACTTAAATTATTCTAAGTCAAAGAAGACCACAAACTACATTTCTTGACAGCGATGCTAATAACTTTCTTCAAACTGCATATTTCAGGATCAAACTTGGCTGATATGTTCATTACCTTGTGTTCTATCGAATGGTTGTTTCGGATTTCCTCTATCTGTCTTACTTTTTAATCTATAGTCACTCTTACAGAGAGTCGCACAGTCAAGTTGGCCAAAAATCACGAAATTTATTCTAAGTCAAAGAAGACAACAAACTACATTTCTTGACAGCGAGGCTAATAACTTTCTTCAAACTGCATATTTCAGGACCAAACTTGGCTGAGATGTTCATTACCTTGTGTTCTATCGAATGGTTGTTTCGGATTTCCTCTATCTGTCTTACTTTTTAATCTATATTCACTCTTACAGAGAGTCGCACAGTCAATTTGGCCAAAAATCACTTAAATTATTCTAAGTCAAAGAAGACCACAAACTACATTTCTTGACAGCGATGCTAATAACTTTCTTCAAACTGCATATTTCAGGATCAAACTTGGCTGATATGTTCATTAACTTGTGTTCTATCGAATGGTTGTTTCGGATTTCCTCTATCTGTCTTACTTTTTAATCTATATTCACTCTTACAGAGAGTCGCACAGTCAATTTGGCAAAAAATCACTTAAATTATTCTAAGTCATAGTAGACCACAAACTACCTATCTTGACAGCGAGGCTAATAACTTTTTTCAAGCTGCATATTTCAGGACCAAACATGGCTGATATGTTCATTACCTTGTGTTCTATCGAATGGTTATTTCGGATTTCCTCTATCTGTCTTACTTTTTAATCTATATTCACTCTTACAGAGAGTCGCACAGTCAATTTGGCCAAAAATCACTTAAATTATTCAAAGTCAAAGAAGACCACAAACTACATATCTTGACAGCAATGCTAATAACTTTCTTCAAACTGCATATTTCAGGATCAAACTTGGCTGATATGTTCATTACCTTGTGTTCTATCGAATGGTTGTTTCGGATTTCCTCTATCTGTCTTACTTTTTAATCTATAGTCACTCTTACAGAGAGTCGCACAGTCAATTTGGCCAAAATAACTTAAATTATTCTAAGTCAAAGAAGACCACAAACTACATATCTTGACAGCGAGGCTAATAACTTTCTTCAAACTGCATATTTCAGGATCAAACTTGGCTGATATGTTCATTAACTTGTGTTCTATCGAATGGTTGTTTCGGATTTCCTCTATCTGTCTTATTTTTTAATCTATATTCACTCTTACAGAGAGTCGCACAGTCAAGTTGGCCAAAAATCACGAAATTTATTCTAAGTCAAAGAAGACCACAAACTACATATCTTGACAGCGATGCTAATAACTTTCTTCAAACTGCATATTTCAGAATCAAACTTGGCTGATATGTCCATTACCTTGTGTTTTATCGAATGGTTGTTTCGGATTTCCTCTATCTGTCTTACTTTTTAATCTATAGTCACTCTTACAGAGAGTCGCACAGTCAATTTGGCAAAAAAACACTTAAATTATTCTAAGTCATAGTAGACCACAAACTACCTATCTTGACAGCGAGGCTAATAACTTTTTTCAAACTGCATATTTCAGGACCAAACATGGCTGAGATGTTCATTACATTGTGTTCTATCGAATGGTTCTTTCGGATTTCCTCTATCTGTCTTACTTTTTAATCTATATTCACTCTTACAGTGAGTCGCACAGTCAATTTGGCCAAAATCACTTAAATTATTCTAAGTCAAAGAAGACCACAAACTACATTTCTTGACAGCGAGGCTAATAACTTTCTTCAAACTGCATATTTCAGGATCAAACTTGACTGATATGTTCATTAACTTGTGTTCTATCGAATGGTTGTTTCGGATTTCCTCTATCTGTCTTACTTTTTAATCTATATTCACTCTTACAGAGAGTCGCAGTCAATTTGGCAAAAAATCACTTAAATTATTCTAAGTCAAAGAAGACCACAAACTACATTTCTTGACAGCGATGCTAATAACTTTCTTCAAACTGCATATTTCAGGATCAAACTTGGCTGATATGTTCATTAACTTGTGTTCTATCGAATGGTTCTTTCGGATTTCCTCTATCTGTCTTACTTTTTAATCTATATTCACTCTTACAGAGAGTCGCACAGTCAATTTGGCAAAAAATCACTTAAATTATTCTAAGTCAAAGAAGACAAGTAACTACATATCTTGACAGCGAGGCTAATAACTTTCTACAAACTGCATATTTCAGGATCAAACTTGGCTGATATGTTCATTAACTTGTGTTCTATCGAATGGTTGTTTCGGATTTCCTCTATCTGTCTTATTTTTTAATCTATATTCACTCTTACAGAGAGTCGCACAGTCAATTTGGCCAAAAATCACTTAAATTATTCTAAGTCAAAGAAGACCACAAACTACATATCTTGACAGCGAGGCTAATAACTTTCTTCAAACTGCATATTTCAGGACCAAACTTGGCTGAGATGTTCATTACCTTGTGTTCTATCGAATGGTTCTTTCGGATTTCCTCTATCTGTCTTATTTTTAAATCTATATTCACTCTTACAGAGAGTCGCACAGTCAATTTGGCCAAAATCACTTAAATTATTCTAAGTCAAAGAAGACCACAAACTACATTTCTTGACAGCGATGCTAATAACTTTCTTCAAACTGCATATTTCAGAATCAAACTTGGCTGATATGTCCATTACCTTGTGTTCTATCGAATGGTTGTTTCGGATTTCCTCTATCTGTCTTACTTTTTAATCTATAGTCACTCTTACAGAGAGTCGCACAGTCAATTTGGCCAAAATCACTTAAATTATTCTAAGTCAAAGAAGACCACAAACTACATATCTTGACAGCGAGGCTAATAACTTTCTTCAAACTACATATTTCAGGACCAAACTTGGCTGAGATGTTCATTACCTTGTGTTCTATCGAATGGTTATTTCGGATTTCCTCTATCTGTCTTACTTTTTAATCTATAGTCACTCTTACAGAGAGTCGCACAGTCAAGTTGGCCAAAAATCACGAAATTTATTCTAAGTCAAAGAAGACAAGTAACTACATATCTTGACAGCGAGGCTAATAACTTTCTTCAAACTGCATATTTCAGGACCAAACTTGGCTGAGATGTTCATTACCTTGTGTTCTATCGAATGGTTGTTTCGGATTTCCTCTATCTGTCTTATTTTTAAATCTATATTCACTCTTACAGAGAGTCGCACAGTCAATTTGGCCAAAATCACTTAAATTATTCTAAGTCAAAGAAGACCACAAACTACATATCTTGACAGCGAGGCTAATAACTTTCTTCAAACTACATATTTCAGGACCAAACTTGGCTGAGATGTTCATTACCTTGTGTTCTATCGAATGGTTATTTCGGATTTCCTCTATCTGTCTTACTTTTTAATCTATAGTCACTCTTACAGAGAGTCGCACAGTCAAGTTGGCCAAAAATCACGAAATTTATTCTAAGTCAAAGAAGACAAGTAACTACATATCTTGACAGCGAGGCTAATAACTTTCTTCAAACTGCATATTTCAGGACCAAACTTGGCTGAGATGTTCATTACCTTGTGTTCTATCGAATGGTTGTTTCGGATTTCCTCTATCTGTCTTACTTTTTAATCTATAGTCACTCTTACAGAGAGTCGCACAGTCAATTTGGCCAAAATCACTTAAATTATTCTAAGTCAAAGAAGACCACAAACTACATTTCTTGACAGCGATGCTAATAACTTTCTTCAAACTGCATATTTCAGAATCAAACTTGGCTGATATGTCCATTACCTTGTGTTCTATCGAATGGTTGTTTCGGATTTCCTCTATCTGTCTTACTTTTTAATCTATAGTCACTCTTACAGAGAGTCGCACAGTCAATTTGGCAAAAAAACACTTAAATTATTCTAAGTCATAGTAGACCACAAACTACCTATCTTGACAGCGAGGCTAATAACTTTTTTCAAACTGCATATTTCAGGACCAAACATGGCTGAGATGTTCATTACCTTGTGTTCTATCGAATGGTTCTTTCGGATTTCCTCTATCGGTCTTACTTTTTAATCTATATTCACTCTTACAGAGAGTCGCACAGTCAATTTGGCCAAAATCACTTAAATTATTCTAAGTCAAAGAAGACCACAAACTACATTTCTTGACAGCGATGCTAATAACTTTCTTCAAACTGCATATTTCAGGATCAAACTTGGCTGATATGTTCATTAACTTGTGTTCTATCGAATGGTTGTTTCGGATTTCCTCTATCTGTCTTACTTTTTAATCTATATTCACTCTTACAGAGAGTCGCACAGTCAATTTGGCAAAAAATCACTTAAATTATTCTAAGTCAAAGAAGACCACAAACTACATTTCTTGACAGCGATGCTAATAACTTTCTTCAAACTGCATATTTCAGGATCAAACTTGGCTGATATGTTCATTAACTTGTGTTCTATCGAATGGTTGTTTCGGATTTCCTCTATCTGTCTTACTTTTTAATCTATATTCACTCTTACAGAGAGTCGCACAGTCAATTTGGCAAAAAATCACTTAAATTATTCTAAGTCATAGTAGACCACAAACTACCTATCTTGACAGCGAGGCTAATAACTTTTTTCAAGCTGCATATTTCAGGACCAAACATGGCTGATATGTTCATTACCTTGTGTTCTATCGAATGGTTATTTCGGATTTCCTCTATCTGTCTTACTTTTTAATCTATATTCACTCTTACAGAGAGTCGCACAGTCAATTTGGCCAAAAATCACTTAAATTATTCAAAGTCAAAGAAGACCACAAACTACATTTCTTGACAGCAATGCTAATAACTTTCTTCAAACTGCATATTTCAGGATCAAACTTGGCTGATATGTTCATTACCTTGTGTTCTATCGAATGGTTGTTTCGGATTTCCTCTATCTGTCTTACTTTTTAATCTATATTCACTCTTACAGAGACTCGCACAGTCAATTTGGCCAAAAATCACTTAAATTATTCTAAGTCAAAGAAGACCACAAACTACATATCTTGACAGCGAGGCTAATAACTTTCTTCAAACTGCATATTACAGGATCAAACTTGGCTGAGATGTTCATTACCTTGTGTTCTATCGAATGGTTGTTTCGGATTTCCTCTATCTGTCTTATTTTTTAATCTATATTCACTCTTACAGAGAGTCGCACAGTCAAGTTGGCCAAAAATCACGAAATTTATTCTAAGTCAAAGAAGACCACAAACTACATATCTTGACAGCGAGGCTAATAACTTTCTTCAAACTGTATATTTCAGGACCAAACTTGGCTGAGATGTTCATTACCTTGTGTTCTATCGAATGGTTATTTCGGATTTCCTCTATCTGTCTTACTTTTTAATCTATAGTCACTCTTACAGAGAGTCGCACAGTCAAGTTGGCCAAAAATCACGAAATTTATTCTAAGTCAAAGAAGACCACAAACTACATTTCTTGACAGCGAGGCTAATAACTTTCTTCAAACTGCATATTTCAGGACCAAACTTGGCTGAGATGTTCATTACCTTGTGTTCTATCGAATGGTTGTTTCGGATTTCCTCTATCTGTCTTACTTTTTAATCTATATTCACTCTTACAGAGAGTCGCACAGTCAATTTGGCCAAAAATCACTTAAATTATTCTAAGTCAAAGAAGACCACAAACTACATTTCTTGACAGCAATGCTAATAACTTTCTTCAAACTGCATATTTCAGGATCAAACTTGGCTGATATGTTCATTACCTTGTGTTCTATCGAATGGTTGTTTCGGATTTCCTCTATCTGTCTTACTTTTTAATCTATAGTCACTCTTACAGAGAGTCGCACAGTCAATTTGGCCAAAATCACTTAAATTATTCTAAGTCAAAGAAGACCACAAACTACATTTCTTGACAGCGATGCTAATAACTTTCTTCAAACTGCATATTTCAGGATCAAACTTGGCTGATATGTTCATTACCTTGTGTTCTATCGAATGGTTGTTTCGGATTTCCTCTATCTGTCTTACTTTTTAATCTATAGTCACTCTTACAGAGAGTCGCACAGTCAATTTGGCAAAAAAACACTTAAATTATTCTAAGACAAAGAAGACCACAAACTACATTTCTTGACAGCGAGGCTAATAACTTTCTTCAAACTGCATATTTCAGGATCAAACTTGGCTGATATGTTCATTAACTTGTGTTCTATCGAATGGTTATTTCGGATTTCCTCTATCTGTCTTACTTTTTAATCTATAGTCACTCTTACAGAGAGTCGCACAGTCAAGTTGGCCAAAAATCACGAAATTTATTCTAAGTCAAAGAAGACAAGTAACTACATATCTTGACAGCGAGGCTAATAACTTTCTTCAAACTGCATATTTCAGGACCAAACTTGGCTGAGATGTTCATTACCTTGTGTTCTATCGAATGGTTGTTTCGGATTTCCTCTATCTGTCTTATTTTTAAATCTATATTCACTCTTACAGAGAGTCGCACAGTCAATTTGGCCAAAAATCACTTAAATTATTCTAAGTCAAAGAAGACCACAAACTACATTTCTTGACAGCGATGCTAATAACTTTCTTCAAACTGCATATTTCAGGATCAAACTTGGCTGATATGTTCATTACCTTGTGTTCTATCGAATGGTTGTTTCGGATTTCCTCTATCTGTCTTACTTTTTAATCTATAGTCACTCTTACAGAGAGTCGCACAGTCAAGTTGGCCAAAAATCACGAAATTTATTCTAAGTCAAAGAAGACAACAAACTACATTTCTTGACAGCGAGGCTAATAACTTTCTTCAAACTGCATATTTCAGGACCAAACTTGGCTGAGATGTTCATTACCTTGTGTTCTATCGAATGGTTGTTTCGGATTTCCTCTATCTGTCTTACTTTTTAATCTATATTCACTCTTACAGAGAGTCGCACAGTCAATTTGGCCAAAAATCACTTAAATTATTCTAAGTCAAAGAAGACCACAAACTACATTTCTTGACAGCGATGCTAATAACTTTCTTCAAACTGCATATTTCAGGATCAAACTTGGCTGATATGTTCATTAACTTGTGTTCTATCGAATGGTTGTTTCGGATTTCCTCTATCTGTCTTACTTTTTAATCTATATTCACTCTTACAGAGAGTCGCACAGTCAATTTGGCAAAAAATCACTTAAATTATTCTAAGTCATAGTAGACCACAAACTACCTATCTTGACAGCGAGGCTAATAACTTTTTTCAAGCTGCATATTTCAGGACCAAACATGGCTGATATGTTCATTACCTTGTGTTCTATCGAATGGTTATTTCGGATTTCCTCTATCTGTCTTACTTTTTAATCTATATTCACTCTTACAGAGAGTCGCACAGTCAATTTGGCCAAAAATCACTTAAATTATTCAAAGTCAAAGAAGACCACAAACTACATTTCTTGACAGCAATGCTAATAACTTTCTTCAAACTGCATATTTCAGGATCAAACTTGGCTGATATGTTCATTACCTTGTGTTCTATCGAATGGTTGTTTCGGATTTCCTCTATCTGTCTTACTTTTTAATCTATAGTCACTCTTACAGAGAGTCGCACAGTCAATTTGGCCAAAATAACTTAAATTATTCTAAGTCAAAGAAGACCACAAACTACATATCTTGACAGCGAGGCTAATAACTTTCTTCAAACTGCATATTTCAGGATCAAACTTGGCTGATATGTTCATTAACTTGTGTTCTATCGAATGGTTGTTTCGGATTTCCTCTATCTGTCTTATTTTTTAATCTATATTCACTCTTACAGAGAGTCGCACAGTCAAGTTGGCCAAAAATCACGAAATTTATTCTAAGTCAAAGAAGACCACAAACTACATATCTTGACAGCGAGGCTAATAACTTTCTTCAAACTGTATATTTCAGGACCAAACTTGGCTGAGATGTTCATTACCTTGTGTTCTATCGAATGGTTATTTCGGATTTCCTCTATCTGTCTTACTTTTTAATCTATAGTCACTCTTACAGAGAGTCGCACAGTCAAGTTGGCCAAAAATCACGAAATTTATTCTAAGTCAAAGAAGACCACAAACTACATTTCTTGACAGCGAGGCTAATAACTTTCTTCAAACTGCATATTTCAGGACCAAACTTGGCTGAGATGTTCATTACCTTGTGTTCTATCGAATGGTTGTTTCGGATTTCCTCTATCTGTCTTACTTTTTAATCTATATTCACTCTTACAGAGAGTCGCACAGTCAATTTGGCCAAAAATCACTTAAATTATTCTAAGTCAAAGAAGACCACAAACTACATTTCTTGACAGCAATGCTAATAACTTTCTTCAAACTGCATATTTCAGGATCAAACTTGGCTGATATGTTCATTACCTTGTGTTCTATCGAATGGTTGTTTCGGATTTCCTCTATCTGTCTTACTTTTTAATCTATAGTCACTCTTACAGAGAGTCGCACAGTCAATTTGGCCAAAATCACTTAAATTATTCTAAGTCAAAGAAGACCACAAACTACATTTCTTGACAGCGATGCTAATAACTTTCTTCAAACTGCATATTTCAGGATCAAACTTGGCTGATATGTTCATTACCTTGTGTTCTATCGAATGGTTGTTTCGGATTTCCTCTATCTGTCTTACTTTTTAATCTATAGTCACTCTTACAGAGAGTCGCACAGTCAATTTGGCAAAAAAACACTAAAATTATTCTAAGTCAAAGAAGACCACAAACTACATTTCTTGACAGCGAGGCTAATAACTTTCTTCAAACTGCATATTTCAGGATCAAACTTGGCTGATATGTTCATTAACTTGTGTTCTATCGAATGGTTATTTCGGATTTCCTCTATCTGTCTTACTTTTTAATCTATAGTCACTCTTACAGAGAGTCGCACAGTCAAGTTGGCCAAAAATCACGAAATTTATTCTAAGTCAAAGAAGACAAGTAACTACATATCTTGACAGCGAGGCTAATAACTTTCTTCAAACTGCATATTTCAGGACCAAACTTGGCTGAGATGTTCATTACCTTGTGTTCTATCGAATGGTTGTTTCGGATTTCCTCTATCTGTCTTATTTTTAAATCTATATTCACTCTTACAGAGAGTCGCACAGTCAATTTGGCCAAAAATCACTTAAATTATTCTAAGTCAAAGAAGACCACAAACTACATTTCTTGACAGCGATGCTAATAACTTTCTTCAAACTGCATATTTCAGGATCAAACTTGGCTGATATGTTCATTACCTTGTGTTCTATCGAATGGTTGTTTCGGATTTCCTCTATCTGTCTTACTTTTTAATCTATAGTCACTCTTACAGAGAGTCGCACAGTCAAGTTGGCCAAAAATCACGAAATTTATTCTAAGTCAAAGAAGACCACAAACTACATTTCTTGACAGCGAGGCTAATAACTTTCTTCAAACTGCATATTTCAGGACCAAACTTGGCTGAGATGTTCATTACCTTGTGTTCTATCGAATGGTTGTTTCGGATTTCCTCTATCTGTCTTACTTTTTAATCTATATTCACTCTTACAGAGAGTCGCACAGTCAATTTGGCCAAAAATCACTTAAATTATTCTAAGTCAAAGAAGACCACAAACTACATTTCTTGACAGCAATGCTAATAACTTTCTTCAAACTGCATATTTCAGGATCAAACTTGGCTGATATGGTTATTACCTTGTGTTCTATCGAATGGTTGTTTCGGATTTCCTCTATCTGTCTTACTTTTTAATCTATAGTCACTCTTACAGAGAGTCGCACAGTCAATTTGGCCAAAATCACTTAAATTATTCTAAGTCAAAGAAGACCACAAACTACATTTCTTGACAGCGATGCTAATAACTTTCTTCAAACTGCATATTTCAGGATCAAACTTGGCTGATATGTTCATTACCTTGTGTTCTATCGAATGGTTGTTTCGGATTTCCTCTATCTGTCTTACTTTTTAATCTATAGTCACTCTTACAGAGAGTCGCACAGTCAATTTGGCAAAAAAACACTTAAATTATTCTAAGTCAAAGAAGACCACAAACTACATTTCTTGACAGCGAGGCTAATAACTTTCTTCAAACTGCATATTTCAGGATCAAACTTGGCTGATATGTTCATTAACTTGTGTTCTATCGAATGGTTATTTCGGATTTCCTCTATCTGTCTTACTTTTTAATCTATAGTCACTCTTACAGAGAGTCGCACAGTCAAGTTGGCCAAAAATCACGAAATTTATTCTAAGTCAAAGAAGACAAGTAACTACATATCTTGACAGCGAGGCTAATAACTTTCTTCAAACTGCATATTTCAGGACCAAACTTGGCTGAGATGTTCATTGCCTTGTGTTCTATCGAATGGTTGTTTCGGATTTCCTCTATCTGTCTTATTTTTAAATCTATATTCACTCTTACAGAGAGTCGCACAGTCAATTTGGCCAAAAATCACTTAAATTATTCTAAGTCAAAGAAGACCACAAACTACATTTCTTGACAGCGAGGCTAATAACTTTCTTCAAACTGCATATTTCAGGATCAAACTTGGCTGATATGTTCATTAACTTGTGTTCTATCGAATGGTTATTTCGGATTTCCTCTATCTGTCTTACTTTTTAATCTATAGTCACTCTTACAGAGAGTCGCACAGTCAAGTTGGCCAAAAATCACGAAATTTATTCTAAGTCAAAGAAGACAAGTAACTACATATCTTGACAGCGAGGCTAATAACTTTCTTCAAACTGCATATTTCAGGACCAAACTTGGCTGAGATGTTCATTACCTTGTGTTCTATCGAATGGTTGTTTCGGATTTCCTCTATCTGTCTTATTTTTAAATCTATATTCACTCTTACAGAGAGTCGCACAGTCAATTTGGCCAAAAATCACTTAAATTATTCTAAGTCAAAGAAGACCACAAACTACATTTCTTGACAGCGATGCTAATAACTTTCTTCAAACTGCATATTTCAGGATCAAACTTGGCTGATATGTTCATTACCTTGTGTTCTATCGAATGGTTGTTTCGGATTTCCTCTATCTGTCTTACTTTTTAATCTATAGTCACTCTTACAGAGAGTCGCACAGTCAATTTGGCAAAAAAACACTTAAATTATTCTAAGTCATAGTAGACCACAAACTACCTATCTTGACAGCGAGGCTAATAACTTTTTTCAAACTGCATATTTCAGGACCAAACATGGCTGAGATGTTCATTACCTTGTGTTCTATCGAATGGTTCTTTCGGATTTCCTCTATCGGTCTTACTTTTTAATCTATATTCACTCTTACAGTGAGTCGCACAGTCAATTTGGCCAAAATCACTTAAATTATTCTAAGTCAAAGAAGACCACAAACTACATTTCTTGACAGCGAGGCTAATAACTTTCTTCAAACTGCATATTTCAGGATCAAACTTGGCTGATATGTTCATTAACTTGTGTTCTATCGAATGGTTGTTTCGGATTTCCTCTATCTGTCTTACTTTTTAATCTATATTCACTCTTACAGAGAGTCGCACAGTCAATTTGGCAAAAAGTCACTTAAATTATTCTAAGTCAAAGAAGACCACAAACTACATTTCTTGACAGCGATGCTAATAACTTTCTTCAAACTGCATATTTCAGGATCAAACTTGGCTGATATGTTCATTAACTTGTGTTCTATCGAATGGTTGTTTCGGATTTCCTCTATCTGTCTTACTTTTTAATCTATATTCACTCTTACAGAGAGTCGCACAGTCAATTTGGCAAAAAATCACTTAAATTATTCTAAGTCAAAGAAGACAAGTAACTACATATCTTGACAGCGAGGCTAATAACTTTCTACAAACTGCATATTTCAGGATCAAACTTGGCTGAGATGTTCATTACCTTGTGTTCTATCGAATGGTTGTTTCGGATTTCCTCTATCTGTCTTACTTTTTAATCTATATTCACTCTTACAGAGAGTCGCACAGTCAATTTGGCCAAAATTCGCATAAATTATTCTAAGTCAAAGAAGACCACAAAGTACATTTCTTGACAGCGAGGCTCATTACTTTCTACAAACTGCATATTTCAGGATCAAACTTGGCTGATATGTTCATTAACTTGTGTTCTATCGAATGGTTCTTTCGGATTTCCTCTATCTGTCTTACTTTTTAATCTATATTCACTCTTACAGAGAGTCGCACAGTCAATTTGGCCAAAATTCGCATAAATTATTCTAAGTCAAAGAAGACCACAAAGTACATTTCTTGACAGCGAGGCTAATAACTTTCTACAAACTACATATTTCAGGACCAAACTTGGCTGAGATGTTCATTACCTTGTGTTCTATCGAATGGTTATTTCGGATTTCCTCTATCTGTCTTACTTTTTAATCTATAGTCACTCTTACAGAGAGTCGCACAGTCAAGTTGGCCAAAAATCACGAAATTTATTCTAAGTCAAAGAAGACAAGTAACTACATATCTTGACAGCGAGGCTAATAACTTTCTTCAAACTGCATATTTCAGGACCAAACTTGGCTGAGATGTTCATTACCTTGTGTTCTATCGAATGGTTGTTTCGGATTTCCTCTATCTGTCTTATTTTTAAATCTATATTCACTCTTACAGAGAGTCGCACAGTCAATTTGGCCAAAAATCACTTAAATTATTCTAAGTCAAAGAAGACCACAAACTACATTTCTTGACAGCGATGCTAATAACTTTCTTCAAACTGCATATTTCAGGATCAAACTTGGCTGATATGTTCATTACCTTGTGTTCTATCGAATGGTTGTTTCGGATTTCCTCTATCTGTCTTACTTTTTAATCTATAGTCACTCTTACAGAGAGTCGCACAGTCAATTTGGCAAAAAAACACTTAAATTATTCTAAGTCATAGTAGACCACAAACTACCTATCTTGACAGCGAGGCTAATAACTTTTTTCAAACTGCATATTTCAGGACCAAACATGGCTGAGATGTTCATTACCTTGTGTTCTATCGAATGGTTCTTTCGGATTTCCTCTATCGGTCTTACTTTTTAATCTATATTCACTCTTACAGTGAGTCGCACAGTCAATTTGGCCAAAATCACTTAAATTATTCTAAGTCAAAGAAGACCACAAACTACATTTCTTGACAGCGAGGCTAATAACTTTCTTCAAACTGCATATTTCAGGATCAAACTTGGCTGATATGTTCATTAACTTGTGTTCTATCGAATGGTTGTTTCGGATTTCCTCTATCTGTCTTACTTTTTAATCTATATTCACTCTTACAGAGAGTCGCACAGTCAATTTGGCAAAAAGTCACTTAAATTATTCTAAGTCAAAGAAGACCACAAACTACATTTCTTGACAGCGATGCTAATAACTTTCTTCAAACTGCATATTTCAGGATCAAACTTGGCTGATATGTTCATTAACTTGTGTTCTATCGAATGGTTCTTTCGGATTTCCTCTATCGGTCTTACTTTTTAATCTATATTCACTCTTACAGTGAGTCGCACAGTCAATTTGGCCAAAATCACTTAAATTATTCTAAGTCAAAGAAGACCACAAACTACATTTCTTGACAGCGAGGCTAATAACTTTCTTCAAACTGCATATTTCAGGATCAAACTTGGCTGATATGTTCATTAACTTGTGTTCTATCGAATGGTTATTTCGGATTTCCTCTATCTGTCTTACTTTTTAATCTATAGTCACTCTTACAGAGAGTCGCACAGTCAAGTTGGCCAAAAATCACGAAATTTATTCTAAGTCAAAGAAGACAAGTAACTACATATCTTGACAGCGAGGCTAATAACTTTCTTCAAACTGCATATTTCAGGACCAAACTTGGCTGAGATGTTCATTACCTTGTGTTCTATCGAATGGTTCTTTCGGATTTCCTCTATCTGTCTTATTTTTAAATCTATATTCACTCTTACAGAAAGTCGCACAGTCAATTTGGCCAAAATCACTTAAATTATTCTAAGTCAAAGAAGACCACAAACTACATTTCTTGACAGCGATGCTAATAACTTTCTTCAAACTGCATATTTCAGAATCAAACTTGGCTGATATGTCCATTACCTTGTGTTCTATCGAATGGTTGTTTCGGATTTCCTCTATCTGTCTTACTTTTTAATCTATAGTCACTCTTACAGAGAGTCGCACAGTCAATTTGGCCAAAATCACTTAAATTATTCTAAGTCAAAGAAGACCACAAACTACATATCTTGACAGCGAGGCTAATAACTTTCTTCAAACTACATATTTCAGGACCAAACTTGGCTGAGATGTTCATTACCTTGTGTTCTATCGAATGGTTATTTCGGATTTCCTCTATCTGTCTTACTTTTTAATCTATAGTCACTCTTACAGAGAGTCGCACAGTCAAGTTGGCCAAAAATCACGAAATTTATTCTAAGTCAAAGAAGACAAGTAACTACATATCTTGACAGCGAGGCTAATAACTTTCTTCAAACTGCATATTTCAGGACCAAACTTGGCTGAGATGTTCATTACCTTGTGTTCTATCGAATGGTTGTTTCGGATTTCCTCTATCTGTCTTACTTTTTAATCTATAGTCACTCTTACAGAGAGTCGCACAGTCAATTTGGCCAAAATCACTTAAATTATTCTAAGTCAAAGAAGACCACAAACTACATTTCTTGACAGCGATGCTAATAACTTTCTTCAAACTGCATATTTCAGAATCAAACTTGGCTGATATGTCCATTACCTTGTGTTCTATCGAATGGTTGTTTCGGATTTCCTCTATCTGTCTTACTTTTTAATCTATAGTCACTCTTACAGAGAGTCGCACAGTCAATTTGGCAAAAAAACACTTAAATTATTCTAAGTCATAGTAGACCACAAACTACCTATCTTGACAGCGAGGCTAATAACTTTTTTCAAACTGCATATTTCAGGACCAAACATGGCTGAGATGTTCATTACCTTGTGTTCTATCGAATGGTTCTTTCGGATTTCCTCTATCGGTCTTACTTTTTAATCTATATTCACTCTTACAGAGAGTCGCACAGTCAATTTGGCCAAAATCACTTAAATTATTCTAAGTCAAAGAAGACCACAAACTACATTTCTTGACAGCGATGCTAATAACTTTCTTCAAACTGCATATTTCAGGATCAAACTTGGCTGATATGTTCATTAAATTGTGTTCTATCGAATGGTTGTTTCGGATTTCCTCTATCTGTCTTACTTTTTAATCTATATTCACTCTTACAGAGAGTCGCACAGTCAATTTGGCAAAAAATCACTTAAATTATTCTAAGTCAAAGAAGACCACAAACTACATTTCTTGACAGCGATGCTAATAACTTTCTTCAAACTGCATATTTCAGGATCAAACTTGGCTGATATGTTCATTAACTTGTGTTCTATCGAATGGTTGTTTCGGATTTCCTCTATCTGTCTTACTTTTTAATCTATATTCACTCTTACAGAGAGTCGCACAGTCAATTTGGCAAAAAATCACTTAAATTATTCTAAGTCATAGTAGACCACAAACTACCTATCTTGACAGCGAGGCTAATAACTTTTTTCAAGCTGCATATTTCAGGACCAAACATGGCTGATATGTTCATTACCTTGTGTTCTATCGAATGGTTATTTCGGATTTCCTCTATCTGTCTTACTTTTTAATCTATATTCACTCTTACAGAGAGTCGCACAGTCAATTTGGCCAAAAATCACTTAAATTATTCTAAGTCAAAGAAGACCACAAACTACATTTCTTGACAGCAATGCTAATAACTTTCTTCAAACTGCATATTTCAGGATCAAACTTGGCTGATATGTTCATTACCTTGTGTTCTATCGAATGGTTGTTTCGGATTTCCTCTATCTGTCTTACTTTTTAATCTATAGTCACTCTTACAGAGAGTCGCACAGTCAATTTGGCCAAAATCACTTAAATTATTCTAAGTCAAAGAAGACCACAAACTACATATCTTGACAGCGAGGCTAATAACTTTCTTCAAACTGCATATTTCAGGATCAAACTTGGCTGATATGTTCATTAACTTGTGTTCTATCGAATGGTTGTTTCGGATTTCCTCTATCTGTCTTATTTTTTAATCTATATTCACTCTTACAGAGAGTCGCACAGTCAATTTGGCCAAAAATCACTTAAATTATTCTAAGTCAAAGAAGACCACAAACTACATATCTTGACAGCGAGGCTAATAACTTTCTTCAAACTACATATTTCAGGACCAAACTTGGCTGAGATGTTCATTACCTTGTGTTCTATCGAATGGTTATTTCGGATTTCCTCTATCTGTCTTACTTTTTAATCTATAGTCACTCTTACAGAGAGTCGCACAGTCAAGTTGGCCAAAAATCACGAAATTTATTCTAAGTCAAAGAAGACAAGTAACTACATATCTTGACAGCGAGGCTAATAACTTTCTTCAAACTGTATATTTCAGGACCAAACTTGGCTGAGATGTTCATTACCTTGTGTTCTATCGAATGGTTATTTCGGATTTCCTCTATCTGTCTTACTTTTTAATCTATAGTCACTCTTACAGAGAGTCGCACAGTCAATTTGGCCAAAATCACTTAAATTATTCTAAGTCAAAGAAGACCACAAACTACATTTCTTGACAGCGATGCTAATAACTTTCTTCAAACTGCATATTTCAGAATCAAACTTGGCTGATATGTCCATTACCTTGTGTTCTATCGAATTGTTGTTTCGGATTTCCTCTATCTGTCTTACTTTTTAATCTATATTCACTCTTACAGAGAGTCGCACAGTCAATTTGGCCAAAAATCACTTAAATTATTCTAAGTCAAAGAAGACCACAAACTACATTTCTTGACAGCAATGCTAATAACTTTCTTCAAACTGCATATTTCAGGATCAAACTTGGCTGATATGTTCATTACCTTGTGTTCTATCGAATGGTTGTTTCGGATTTCCTCTATCTGTCTTACTTTTTAATCTATAGTCACTCTTACAGAGAGTCGCACAGTCAATTTGGCCAAAATCACTTAAATTATTCTAAGTCAAAGAAGACCACAAACTACATTTCTTGACAGCGATGCTAATAACTTTCTTCAAACTGCATATTTCAGGATCAAACTTGGCTGATATGTTCATTACCTTGTGTTCTATCGAATGGTTGTTTCGGATTTCCTCTATCTGTCTTACTTTTTAATCTATAGTCACTCTTACAGAGAGTCGCACAGTCAATTTGGCAAAAAAACACTTAAATTATTCTAAGTCAAAGAAGACCACAAACTACATTTCTTGACAGCGAGGCTAATAACTTTCTTCAAACTGCATATTTCAGGATCAAACTTGGCTGATATGTTCATTAACTTGTGTTCTATCGAATGGTTATTTCGGATTCCCTCTATCTGTCTTACTTTTTAATCTATAGTCACTCTTACAGAGAGTCGCACAGTCAAGTTGGCCAAAAATCACGAAATTTATTCTAAGTCAAAGAAGACAAGTAACTACATATCTTGACAGCGAGGCTAATAACTTTCTTCAAACTGCATATTTCAGGACCAAACTTGGCTGAGATGTTCATTACCTTGTGTTCTATCGAATGGTTGTTTCGGATTTCCTCTATCTGTCTTATTTTTAAATCTATATTCACTCTTACAGAGAGTCGCACAGTCAATTTGGCCAAAAATCACTTAAATTATTCTAAGTCAAAGAAGACCACAAACTACATTTCTTGACAGCGATGCTAATAACTTTCTTCAAACTGCATATTTCAGGATCAAACTTGGCTGATATGTTCATTACCTTGTGTTCTATCGAATGGTTGTTTCGGATTTCCTCTATCTGTCTTACTTTTTAATCTATAGTCACTCTTACAGAGAGTCGCACAGTCAATTTGGCAAAAAAACACTTAAATTATTCTAAGTCATAGTAGACCACAAACTACCTATCTTGACAGCGAGGCTAATAACTTTTTTCAAACTGCATATTTCAGGACCAAACATGGCTGAGATGTTCATTACCTTGTGTTCTATCGAATGGTTCTTTCGGATTTCCTCTATCGGTCTTACTTTTTAATCTATATTCACTCTTACAGTGAGTCGCACAGTCATTTTGGCCAAAATCACTTAAATTATTCTAAGTCAAAGAAGACCACAAACTACATTTCTTGACAGCGAGGCTAATAACTTTCTTCAAACTGCATATTTCAGGATCAAACTTGGCTGATATGTTCATTAACTTGTGTTCTATCGAATGGTTGTTTCGGATTTCCTCTATCTGTCTTACTTTTTAATCTATATTCACTCTTACAGAGAGTCGCACAGTCAATTTGGCAAAAAGTCACTTAAATTATTCTAAGTCAAAGAAGACCACAAACTACATTTCTTGACAGCGATGCTAATAACTTTCTTCAAACTGCATATTTCAGGATCAAACTTGGCTGATATGTTCATTAACTTGTGTTCTATCGAATGGTTGTTTCGGATTTCCTCTATCTGTCTTACTTTTTAATCTATATTCACTCTTACAGAGAGTCGCACAGTCAATTTGGCAAAAAATCACTTAAATTATTCTAAGTCAAAGAAGACAAGTAACTACATATCTTGACAGCGAGGCTAATAACTTTCTACAAACTGCATATTTCAGGATCAAACTTGGCTGAGATGTTCATTACCTTGTGTTCTATCGAATGGTTGTTTCGGATTTCCTCTATCTGTCTTACTTTTTAATCTATATTCACTCTTACAGAGAGTCGCACAGTCAATTTGGCCAAAATTCGCATAAATTATTCTAAGTCAAAGAAGACCACAAAGTACATTTCTTGACAGCGAGGCTCATTACTTTCTACAAACTGCATATTTCAGGATCAAACTTGGCTGATATGTTCATTAACTTGTGTTCTATCGAATGGTTGTTTCGGATTTCCTCTATCTGTCTTACTTTTTAATCTATATTCACTCTTACAGAGAGTCGCACAGTCAATTTGGCAAAAAGTCACTTAAATTATTCTAAGTCAAAGAAGACCACAAACTACATTTCTTGACAGCGATGCTAATAACTTTCTTCAAACTGCATATTTCAGGATCAAACTTGGCTGATATGTTCATTAACTTGTGTTCTATCGAATGGTTGTTTCGGATTTCCTCTATCTGTCTTACTTTTTAATCTATATTCACTCTTACAGAGAGTCGCACAGTCAATTTGGCAAAAAATCACTTAAATTATTCTAAGTCAAAGAAGACCACAAACTACATTTCTTGACAGCGATGCTAATAACTTTCTTCAAACTGCATATTTCAGGATCAAACTTGGCTGATATGTTCATTAACTTGTGTTCTATCGAATGGTTCTTTCGGATTTCCTCTATCTGTCTTACTTTTTAATCTATATTCACTCTTACAGAGAGTCGCACAGTCAATATGGCAAAAAATCACTTAAATTATTCTAAGTCAAAGAAGACAAGTAACTACATATCTTGACAGCGAGGCTAATAACTTTCTACAAACTGCATATTTCAGGATCAAACTTGGCTGATATGTTCATTAACTTGTGTTCTATCGAATGGTTGTTTCGGATTTCCTCTATCTGTCTTATTTTTTAATCTATATTCACTCTTACAGAGAGTCGCACAGTCAATTTGGCCAAAAATCACTTAAATTATTCTAAGTCAAAGAAGACCACAAACTACATATCTTGACAGCGAGGCTAATAACTTTTTTCAAGCTGCATATTTCAGGACCAAACATGGCTGAGATGTTCATTACCTTGTGTTCTATCGAATGGTTCTTTCGGATTTCCTCTATCGGTCTTACTTTTTAATCTATATTCACTCTTACAGAGAGTCGCACAGTCAATTTGGCCAAAAATCACTTAAAATATTCTAAGTCAAAGAAGACCACAAACTACATATCTTGACAGCGAGGCTAATAACTTTCTACAAACTGCATATTTCAGGATCAAACTTGGCTGATATGTTCATTAACTTGTGTTCTATCGAATGTTTTTTTCGGATTTCCTCTATCTATCTTACTTTTTAATCTATATTCACTCTTACAGAGAGTCGCACAGTCAATTTGGCAAAAAAATCACTTAAATTATTCTAAGTCAAAGAAGACAAGTAACTACATATCTTGACAGCGAGGCTAATAATTTCTTCAAACTGCATATTTCAGGATCAAACTTGGCTGATATGTTCATTAACTTGTGTTCTATCGAATGGTTGTTTCGGATTTCCTCTATCTGTCTTATTTTGTAATCTATATTCACTCTTACAGAGAGTCGCACAGTCAATTTGGCCAAAAATCACTTAAATTATTCTAAGTCAAAGATGACCACAAACTACATATCTTGACAGCGAGGCTAATAACTTTCTTCAAACTGCATATTTCAGGATCAAACTTGGCTGAGATGTTCATTACCTTGTGTTCTATCGAATTTTTTATTTCGGATTTCCTCTATCGGTCTTACTTTTTAATCTATATTCACTCTTACAGAGAGTCGCACAGTCAATTTGGCCAAAAATCACTTAAATTATTCTAAGTCAAAGAAGACCACAAACTACATATCTTGACAGCGAGGCTAATAACTTTCTTCAAACTGCATATTTCAGGACCAAACTTGGCTGAGATGTTCATTAACTTGTGTTCTATCGAATGGTTGTTTCGGATTTCCTCTATCTGTCTTACTTTTTAATCTATATTCACTCTTACAGAGAGTCGCACAGTCAATTTGGCAAAAAATCACTTAAATTATTCTAAGTCATAGGAGACCACAAACTACCTATCTTGACAGCGAGGCTAATAACTTTTTTCAAACTGCATATTTCAGGACCAAACATGGCTGAGATGTTCATTACCTTGTGTTCTATCGAATGGTTCTTTCGGATTTTCTCTATCTGTCTTACTTTTTAATCTATATTCACTCTTACAGAGAGTCGCACAGTCAATTTGGCCAAAAATCACTTAAATTATTCTAAGTCAAAGAAGACAAGTAACTACATATCTTGACAGCGAGGCTAATAACTTTTTTCAAACTGCATATTTCAGGACCAAACTTGGCTGAGATGTTCATTACCTTGTGTTCTATCGAATGGTTCTTTCGGATTTCCTCTATCTGTCTTACTTTTTAATCTATATTCACTCTTACAGAGAGTCGCACAGTCAATTTGGCCAAAAATCACTTAAATTATTCTAAGTCAAAGAAGACCACAAACTACATATCTTGACAGCGAGGCTAATAACTTTCTACAAACTGCATATTTCAAGATCAAACTTGGCTGATATGTTCATTAACTTGTGTTCTATCGAATGGTTGTTTCGGATTTCCTCTATCTGTCTTATTTTTTAATCTATATTCACTCTTACAGAGACTCGCACAGTCAATTTGGCCAAAAATCACTTAAATTATTCTAAGTCAAAGAAGACCACAAACTACATATCTTGACAGCGAGGCTAATAACTTTCTTCAAACTGCATATTACAGGATCAAACTTGCCTGAGATGTTCATTACCTTGTGTTCTATCGAATTTTTTATTTCGGATTTCCTCTATCGGTCTTACTTTTTAATCTATATTCACTCTTACAGAGAGTCGCACAGTCAATTTGGCAAAAAATCACTTAAATTATTCTAAGTCAAAGAAGACCACAAACTACATATCTTGACAGCGAGGCTAATAACTTTCTTCAAACTGCATATTTCAGGACCAAACTTGGCTGAGATGTTCATTACCTTGTGTTCTATCGAATGGTTGTTTCGGATTTCCTCTATCTGTCTTACTTTTTAATCTATATTCACTCTTACAGAGAGTCGCACAGTCAATTTGGCCAAAAATCACGAAAATTATTCTAAGTCAAAGAAGACCACAAACTAAATTTCTTGACAGCGATGCTAATAACTTTCTTCAAACTGCATATTTCAGGATCAAACTTGGCTGATATGTTCATTAACTTGTGTTCTATCGAATGGTTGTTTCGGATTTCCTCTATCTGTCTTACTTTTTAATCTATATTCACTCTTACAGAGAGTCGCACAGTCAATTTGGCAAAAAATCACTTAAATTATTCTAAGTCATAGGAGACCACAAACTACCTATCTTGACAGCGAGGCTAATAACTTTTTTCAAACTGCATATTTCAGGACCAAACATGGCTGAGATGTTCATTACCTTGTGTTCTATCGAATGGTTCTTTCGGATTTTCTCTATCTGTCTTACTTTTTAATCTATATTCACTCTTACAGAGAGTCGCACAGTCAATTTGGCCAAAAATCACTTAAATTATTCTAAGTCAAAGAAGACAAGTAACTACATATCTTGACAGCGAGGCTAATAACTTTTTTCAAACTGCATATTTCAGGACCAAACTTGGCTGAGATGTTCATTACCTTGTGTTCTATCGAATGGTTATTTCGGATTTCCTCTATCTGTCTTACTTTTTAATCTATATTCACTCTTACAGAGAGTCGCACAGTCAATTTGGCCAAAAATCACTTAAATTATTCTAAGTCAAAGAAGACCACAAACTACATATCTTGACAGCGAGGCTAATAACTTTCTTCAAACTGCATATTTCAGGACCAAACTTGGCTGAGATGTTCATTACCTTGTGTTCTATCGAATGGTTATTTCGGATTTCCTCTATCTGTCTTACTTTTTAATCTATAGTCACTCTTACAGAGAGTCGCACAGTCAATTTGGCAAAAAATCACTTAAATTATTCTAAGTCATAGTAGACCACAAACTACCTATCTTGACAGCGAGGCTAATAACTTTTTTCAAACTGCATATTTCAGGACCAAACATGGCTGAGATGTTCATTACCTTGTGTTCTATCGAATGGTTCTTTCGGATTTTCTCTATCTGTCTTACTTTTTAATCTATATTCACTCTTACAGAGAGTCGCACAGTCAATTTGGCCAAAAATCACTTAAATTATTCTAAGTCAAAGAAGACCACAAACTACATATCTTGACAGCGAGGCTAATAACTTTCTTCAAACTACATATTTCAGGACCAAACTTGGCTGAGATGTCCATTACCTTGTGTTCTATCGAATGGTTATTTCGGATTTCCTCTATCTGTCTTACTTTTTAATCTATATTCACTCTTACAGAGAGTCGCACAGTCAATTTGGCAAAAAATCACTTAAATTATTCTAAGTCATAGTAGACCACAAACTACCTATCTTGACAGCGAGGCTAATAACTTTTTTCAAACTGCATATTTCAGGACCAAACTTGGCTGAGATGTTCATTACCTTGTGTTCTATCGAATGGTTCTTTCGGATTTCCTCTATCTGTCTTACTTTTTAATCTATATTCACTCTTACAGAGAGTCGCACAGTCAATTTGGCCAAAAATCACTTAAATTATTCTAAGTCAAAGAAGACCACAAACTACATATCTTGACAGCGAGGCTAATAACTTTCTTCAAACTGCATATTTCAGGACCAAACTTGGCTGAGATGTTCATTACCTTGTGTTCTATCGAATGGTTATTTCGGATTTCCTCTATCTGTCTTACTTTTTAATCTATATTCACTCTTACAGAGAGTCGCACAGTCAATTTGGCAAAAAATCACTTAAATTATTCTAAGTCAAAGAAGACCACAAACTACATATCTTGACAGCGAGGCTAATAACTTTCTTCAAACTGCATATTTCAGGACAAAACTTGGCTGAGATGTTCATTACCTTGTGTTCTATCGAATGGTTATTTCGGATTTCCTCTATCTGTCTTACTTTTTAATCTATATTCACTCTTACAGAGAGTCGCACAGTCAATTTGGCAAAAAATCACTTAAATTATTCTAAGTCATAGTAGACCACAAACTACATATCTTGACAGCGAGGCTAATAACTTTCTTCAAACTGCATATTTCAGGACCAAACTTGGCTGAGATGTTCATTACCTTGTGTTCTATCGAATGGTTATTTCGGATTTCCTCTATCTGTCTTACTTTTTAATCTATATTCACTCTTACAGAGAGTCGCACAGTCAATTTGGCAAAAAATCACTTAAATTATTCTAAGTCATAGTAGACCACAAACTACCTATCTTGACAGCGAGGCTAATAACTTTCTTCAAACTGCATATTTCAGGACCAAACTTGGCTGAGATGTTCATTACCTTGTGTTCTATCGAATGGTTATTTCGGATTTCCTCTATCTGTCTTACTTTTTAATCTATAGTCACTCTTACAGAGAGTCGCACAGTCAATTTGGCAAAAAATCACTTAAATTATTCTAAGTCATAGTAGATCACAAACTACCTATCTTGACAGCGAGGCTAATAACTTTTTTCAAACTGCATATTTCAGGACCAAACTTGGCTGAGATGTTCATTACCTTGTGTTCTATCGAATGGTTCTTTCGGATTTCCTCTATCGGTCTTACTTTTTAATCTATAGTCACTCTTACAGAGAGTCGCACAGTCAATTTGGCAAAAAATCACTTAAATTATTCTAAGTCATAGTAGACCACAAACTACCTATCTTGACAGCGAGGCTAATAACTTTTTTCAAACTGCATATTTCAGGACCAAACATGGCTGAGATGTTCATTACCTTGTGTTCTATCGAATGGTTCTTTCGGATTTTCTCTATCTGTCTTACTTTTTAATCTATATTCACTCTTACAGAGAGTCGCACAGTCAATTTGGCAAAAAATCACTTAAATTATTCTAAGTCAAAGAAGACCACAAACTACATATCTTGACAGCGAGGCTAATAACTTTCTTCAAACTGCATATTTCAGGACCAAACTTGGCTGAGATGTTCATTACCTTGTGTTCTATCGAATGGTTATTTCGGATTTCCTCTATCTGTCTTACTTTTTAATCTATATTCACTCTTACAGAGAGTCGCACAGTCAATTTGGCAAAAAATCACTTAAATTATTCTAAGTCATAGTAGACCACAAACTACCTATCTTGACAGCGAGGCTAATAACTTTTTTCAAACTGCATATTTCAGGACCAAACTTGGCTGAGATGTTCATTACCTTGTGTTCTATCGAATGGTTCTTTCGGATTTCCTCTATCTGTCTTACTTTTTAATCTATATTCACTCTTACAGAGAGTCGCACAGTCAATTTGGCCAAAAATCACTTAAATTATTCTAAGTCAAAGAAGACCACAAACTACATATCTTGACAGCGAGGCTAATAACTTTCTTCAAACTGCATATTTCAGGACCAAACTTGGCTGAGATGTTCATTACCTTGTGTTCTATCGAATGGTTATTTCGGATTTCCTCTATCTGTCTTACTTTTTAATCTATATTCACTCTTACAGAGAGTCGCACAGTCAATTTGGCCAAAAATCACTTAAATTATTCTAAGTCATAGTAGACCACAAACTATCTATCTTGACAGCGAGGCTAATAACTTTCTTCAAACTGCATATTTCAGGACCAAACTTGGCTGAGATGTTCATTACCTTGTGTTCTATCGAATGGTTATTTCGGATTTCCTCTATCTGTCTTACTTTTTAATCTATATTCACTCTTACAGAGAGTCGCACAGTCAATTTGGCAAAAAATCACTTAAATTATTCTAAGTCATAGTAGACCACAAACTACCTATCTTGACAGCGAGGCTAATAACTTTTTTCAAACTGCATATTTCAGGACCAAACTTGGCTGAGATGTTCATTACCTTGTGTTCTATCGAATGGTTCTTTCGGATTTCCTCTATCTGTCTTACTTTTTAATCTATATTCACTCTTACAGAGAGTCGCACAGTCAATTTGGCCAAAAATCACTTAAATTATTCTAAGTCAAAGAAGACCACAAACTACATATCTTGACAGCGAGGCTAATAACTTTCTTCAAACTGCATATTTCAGGACCAAACTTGGCTGAGATGTTCATTACCTTGTGTTCTATCGAATGGTTATTTCGGATTTCCTCTATCTGTCTTACTTTTTAATCTATATTCACTCTTACAGAGAGTCGCACAGTCAATTTGGCAAAAAATCACTTAAATTATTCTAAGTCATAGTAGACCACAAACTATCTATCTTGACAGCGAGGCTAATAACTTTCTTCAAACTGCATATTTCAGGACCAAACTTGGCTGAGATGTTCATTACCTTGTGTTCTATCGAATGGTTATTTCGGATTTCCTCTATCTGTCTTACTTTTTAATCTATATTCACTCTTACAGAGAGTCGCACAGTCAATTTGGCAAAAAATCACTTAAATTATTCTAAGTCATAGTAGACCACAAAATACATATCTTGACAGCGAGGCTAATAACTTTCTTCAAACTGCATATTTCAGGACCAAACTTGGCTGAGATGTTCATTACCTTGTGTTCTATCGAATGGTTATTTCGGATTTCCTCTATCTGTCTTACTTTTTAATCTATATTCACTCTTACAGAGAGTCGCACAGTCAATTTGGCAAAAAATCACTTAAATTATTCTAAGTCATAGTAGACCACAAACTACCTATCTTGACAGCGAGGCTAATAACTTTTTTCAAACTGCATATTTCAGGACCAAACTTGGCTGAGATGTTCATTACCTTGTGTTCTATCGAATGGTTCTTTCGGATTTCCTCTATCTGTCTTACTTTTTAATCTATATTCACTCTTACAGAGAGTCGCACAGTCAATTTGGCCAAAAATCACTTAAATTATTCTAAGTCAAAGAAGACCACAAACTACATATCTTGACAGCGAGGCTAATAACTTTCTTCAAACTGCATATTTCAGGACCAAACTTGGCTGAGATGTTCATTACCTTGTGTTCTATCGAATGGTTATTTCGGATTTCCTCTATCTGTCTTACTTTTTAATCTATATTCACTCTTACAGAGAGTCGCACAGTCAATTTGGCAAAAAATCACTTAAATTATTCTAAGTCAAAGAAGACCACAAACTACATATCTTGACAGCGAGGCTAATAACTTTCTTCAAACTGCATATTTCAGGACCAAACTTGGCTGAGATGTTCATTACCTTGTGTTCTATCGAATGGTTATTTCGGATTTCCTCTATCTGTCTTACTTTTTAATCTATATTCACTCTTACAGAGAGTCGCACAGTCAATTTGGCAAAAAATCACTTAAATTATTCTAAGTCATAGTAGACCACAAACTACCTATCTTGACAGCGAGGCTAATAACTTTTTTCAAACTGCATATTTCAGGACCAAACTTGGCTGAGATGTTCATTACCTTGTGTTCTATCGAATGGTTCTTTCGGATTTCCTCTATCGGTCTTACTTTTTAATCTATATTCACTCTTACAGAGAGTCGCACAGTCAATTTGGCCAAAATTCGCATAAATTATTCAAAGTCAAAGAAGACCACAAACTACATATCTTGACAGCGAGGCTAATAACTTTCTTCAAAATGCATATTTCAGGACCAAACTTGGCTGAGATGTTCATTACCTTGTGTTCTATGGAATGGTTGTTTCGGAGTTCCTCTATCTGTCTTACTTTTTAATCTATATTCACTCTTACAGAGAGTCGCACAGTCAATTTGGCAAAAAATCACTTAAATTATTCTAAGTCAAAGAAGACCACAAACTACATATCTTGACAGCGAGGCTAATAACTTTCTTCAAACTGCATATTTCAGGACCAAACTTGGCTGAGATGTTCATTACCTTGTGTTCTATCGAATGGTTATTTCGGATTTCCTCTATCTGTCTTACTTTTTAATCTATATTCACTCTTACAGAGAGTCGCACAGTCAATTTGGCAAAAAATCACTTAAATTATTCTAAGTCATAGTAGACCACAAACTACATATCTTGACAGCGAGGCTAATAACTTTCTTCAAACTGCATATTTCAGGACCAAACTTGGCTGAGATGTTCATTACCTTGTGTTCTATCGAATGGTTATTTCGGATTTCCTCTATCTGTCTTACTTTTTAATCTATATTCACTCTTACAGAGAGTCGCACAGTCAATTTGGCAAAAAATCACTTAAATTATTCTAAGTCATAGTAGACCACAAACTACCTATCTTGACAGCGAGGCTAATAACTTTCTTCAAACTGCATATTTCAGGACCAAACTTGGCTGAGATGTTCATTACCTTGTGTTCTATCGAATGGTTATTTCGGATTTCCTCTATCTGTCTTACTTTTTAATCTATATTCACTCTTACAGAGAGTCGCACAGTCAATTTGGCAAAAAATCACTTAAATTATTCTAAGTCATAGTAGACCACAAACTACCTATCTTGACAGCGAGGCTAATAACTTTTTTCAAACTGCATATTTCAGGACCAAACTTGGCTGAGATGTTCATTACCTTGTGTTCTATCGAATGGTTCTTTCGGATTTCCTCTATCTGTCTTACTTTTTAATCTATATTCACTCTTACAGAGAGTCGCACAGTCAATTTGGCCAAAAATCACTTAAATTATTCTAAGTCAAAGAAGACCACAAACTACATATCTTGACAGCGAGGCTAATAACTTTCTTCAAACTGCATATTTCAGGACCAAACTTGGCTGAGATGTTCATTACCTTGTGTTCTATCGAATGGTTATTTCGGATTTCCTCTATCTGTCTTACTTTTTAATCTATATTCACTCTTACAGAGAGTCGCACAGTCAATTTGGCAAAAAATCACTTAAATTATTTTAAGTCAAAGAAGACCACAAACTACATATCTTGACAGCGAGGCTAATAACTTTCTTCAAACTGCATATTTCAGGACCAAACTTGGCTGAGATGTTCATTACCTTGTGTTCTATCGAATGGTTATTTCGGATTTCCTCTATCTGTCTTACTTTTTAATCTATATTCACTCTTACAGAGAGTCGCACAGTCAATTTGGCAAAAAATCACTTAAATTATTCTAAGTCATAGTAGACCACAAACTACCTATCTTGACAGCGAGGCTAATAACTTTCTTCAAACTGCATATTTCAGGACCAAACTTGGCTGAGATGTTCATTACCTTGTGTTCTATCGAATGGTTATTTCGGATTTCCTCTATCTGTCTTACTTTTTAATCTATATTCACTCTTACAGAGAGTCGCACAGTCAATTTGGCAAAAAATCACTTAAATTATTCTAAGTCATAGTAGACCACAAACTACCTATCTTGACAGCGAGGCTAATAACTTTCTTCAAACTGCATATTTCAGGACCAAACTTGGCTGAGATGTTCATTACCTTGTGTTCTATCGAATGGTTATTTCGGATTTCCTCTATCTGTCTTACTTTTTAATCTATATTCACTCTTACAGAGAGTCGCACAGTCAATTTGGCAAAAAATCACTTAAATTATTCTAAGTCATAGTAGACCACAAACTACATATCTTGACAGCGAGGCTAATAACTTTCTTCAAACTGCATATTTCAGGACCAAACTTGGCTGAGATGTTCATTACCTTGTGTTCTATCGAATGGTTATTTCGGATTTCCTCTATCTGTCTTACTTTTTAATCTATATTCACTCTTACAGAGAGTCGCACAGTCAATTTGGCAAAAAATCACTTAAATTATTCTAAGTCATAGTAGACCACAAACTACCTATCTTGACAGCGAGGCTAATAACTTTTTTCAAACTGCATATTTCAGGACCAAACTTGGCTGAGATGTTCATTACCTTGTGTTCTATCGTATGGTTCTTTCGGATTTCCTCTATCTGTCTTACTTTTTAATCTATATTCACTCTTACAGAGAGTCGCACAGTCAATTTGGCCAAAAATCACTTAAATTATTCTAAGTCAAAGAAGACCACAAACTACATATCTTGACAGCGAGGCTAATAACTTTCTTCAAACTGCATATTTCAGGACCAAACTTGGCTGAGATGTTCATTACCTTGTGTTCTATCGAATGGTTATTTCGGATTTCCTCTATCTGTCTTACTTTTTAATCTATATTCACTCTTACAGAGAGTCGCACAGTCAATTTGGCAAAAAATCACTTAAATTATTCTAAGTCAAAGAAGACCACAAACTACATATCTTGACAGCGAGGCTAATAACTTTCTTCAAACTGCATATTTCAGGACCAAACTTGGCTGAGATGTTCATTACCTTGTGTTCTATCGAATGGTTATTTCGGATTTCCTCTATCTGTCTTACTTTTTAATCTATATTCACTCTTACAGAGAGTCGCACAGTCAATTTGGCAAAAAATCACTTAAATTATTCTAAGTCATAGTAGACCACAAACTACCTATCTTGACAGCGAGGCTAATAACTTTTTTCAAACTGCATATTTCAGGACCAAACTTGGCTGAGATGTTCATTACCTTGTGTTCTATCGAATGGTTCTTTCGGATTTCCTCTATCGGTCTTACTTTTTAATCTATATTCACTCTTACAGAGAGTCGCACAGTCAATTTGGCCAAAATCACTTAAATTATTCTAAGTCAAAGAAGACCACAAACTACATTTCTTGACAGCGATGCTAATAACTTTCTTCAAACTGCATATTTCAGGATCAAACTTGGCTGATATGTTCATTAACTTGTGTTCTATCGAATGGTTGTTTCGGATTTCCTCTATCTGTCTTACTTTTTAATCTATAGTCACTCTTACAGAGAGTCGCACAGTCAATTTGGCAAAAAAACACTTAAATTATTCTAAGTCATAGTAGACCACAAACTACCTATCTTGACAGCGAGGCTAATAACTTTTTTCAAACTGCATATTTCAGGACCAAACATGGCTGAGATGTTCATTACCTTGTGCTCTATCGAATGGTTCTTTCGGATTTCCTCTATCGGTCTTACTTTTTAATCTATATTCACTCTTACAGTGAGTCGCACAGTCAATTTGGCCAAAATCACTTAAATTATTCTAAGTCAAAGAAGACCACAAACTACATTTCTTGACAGCGAGGCTAATAACTTTCTTCAAACTGCATATTTCAGGATCAAACTTGGCTGATATGTTCATTAACTTGTGTTCTATCGAATGGTTGTTTCGGATTTCCTCTATCTGTCTTACTTTTTAATCTATATTCACTCTTACAGAGAGTCGCACAGTCAATTTGGCAAAAAATCACTTAAATTATTCTAAGTCAAAGAAGACCACAAACTACATTTCTTGACAGCGATGCTAATAACTTTCTTCAAACTGCATATTTCAGGATCAAACTTGGCTGATATGTTCATTAACATGTGTTCTATCGAATGGTTCTTTCGGATTTCCTCTATCTGTCTTACTTTTTAATCTATATTCACTCTTACAGAGAGTCGCACAGTCAATTTGGCAAAAAATCACTTAAATTATTCTAAGTCAAAGAATACAAGTAACTACATATCTTGACAGCGAGGCTAATAACTTTCTACAAACTGCATATTTCAGGATCAAACTTGGCTGATATGTTCATTAACTTGTGTTCTATCGAATGGTTGTTTCGGATTTCCTCTATCTGTCTTATTTTTTAATCTATATTCACTCTTACAGAGAGTCGCACAGTCAATTTGGCCAAAAATCACTTAAATTATTCTAAGTCAAAGAAGACCACAAACTACATATCTTGACAGCGAGGCTAATAACTTTCTTCAAACTACATATTTCAGGACCAAACTTGGCTGAGATGTTCATTACCTTGTGTTCTATCGAATGGTTATTTCGGATTTCCTCTATCTGTCTTACTTTTTAATCTATAGTCACTCTTACAGAGAGTCGCACAGTCAAGTTGGCCAAAAATCCCGAAATTTATTCTAAGTCAAAGAAGACAAGTAACTACATATCTTGACAGCGAGGCTAATAACTTTCTTCAAACTGCATATTTCAGGACCAAACTTGGCTGAGATGTTCATTACCTTGTGTTCTATCGAATGGTTCTTTCGGATTTCCTCTATCTGTCTTATTTTTTAATCTATATTCACTCTTACAGAGAGTCGCACAGTCAATTTGGCCAAAATCACTTAAATTATTCTAAGTCAAAGAAGACCACAAACTACATTTCTTGACAGCGATGCTAATAACTTTCTTCAAACTGCATATTTCAGAATCAAACTTGGCTGATATGTCCATTACCTTGTGTTCTATCGAATTGTTGTTTCGGATTTCCTCTATCTGTCTTACTTTTTAATCTATATTCACTCTTACAGAGAGTCGCACAGTCAATTTGGCAAAAAATCACTTAAATTATTCTAAGTCATAGTAGACCACAAACTACCTATCTTGACAGCGAGGCTAATAACTTTTTTCAAACTGCATATTTCAGGACCAAACATGGCTGAGATGTTCATTACCTTTTGTTCTATCGAATGGTTCTTTCGGATTTCCTCTATCGGTCTTACTTTTTAATCTATATTCACTCTTACAGAGAGTCGCACAGTCAATTTGGCCAAAATCACTTAAATTATTCTAAGTCAAAGAAGACCACAAACTACATTTCTTGACAGCGATGCTAATAACTTTCTTCAAACTGCATATTTCAGGATCAAACTTGGCTGATATGTTCATTAACTTGTGTTCTATCGAATGGTTGTTTCGGATTTCCTCTATCTGTCTTACTTTTTAATCTATATTCACTCTTACAGAGAGTCGCACAGTCAATTTGGCAAAAAATCACTTATATTATTCTAAGTCAAAGAAGACCACAAACTACATTTCTTGACAGCGATGCTAATAACTTTCTTCAAACTGCATATTTCAGGATCAAACTTGGCTGATATGTTCATTAACTTGTGTTCTATCGAATGGTTGTTTCGGATTTCCTCTATCTGTCTTACTTTTTAATCTATATTCACTCTTACAGAGAGTCGCACAGTCAATTTGGCAAAAAATCACTTAAATTATTCTAAGTCATAGTAGACCACAAACTACCTATCTTGACAGCGAGGCTAATAACTTTTTTCAAGCTGCATATTTCAGGACCAAACATGGCTGAGATGTTCATTACCTTGTGTTCTATCGAATGGTTATTTCGGATTTCCTCTATCGGTCTTACTTTTTAATCTATATTCACTCTTACAGAGAGTCGCACAGTCAATTTGGCCAAAAATCACTTAAAATATTCTAAGTCAAAGAAGACCACAAACTACATATCTTGACAGCGAGGCTAATAACTTTCTACAAACTGCATATTTCAGGATCAAACTTGGCTGATATGTTCATTAACTTGTGTTCTATCGAATGGTTTTTTCGGATTTCCTCTATCTATCTTACTTTTTAATCTATATTCACTCTTACAGAGAGTCGCACAGTCAATTTGGCAAAAAAATCACTTAAATTATTCTAAGTCAAAGAAGACAAGCAACTACATATCTTAACAGCGAGGCTAATAATTTCTTCAAACTGCATATTTCAGGATCAAACTTGGCTGATATGTTCATTAACTTGTGTTCTATCGAATGGTTGTTTCGGATTTCCTCTATCTGTCTTATTTTTTAATCTATATTCACTCTTACAGAGAGTCGCACAGTCAATTTGGCCAAAAATCACTTAAATTATTCTAAGTCAAAGAAGACCACAAACTACATATCTTGACAGCGAGGCTAATAACTTTCTTCAAACTGCATATTTCAGGATCAAACTTGGCTGAGATGTTCATTACCTTGTGTTCTATCGAATTTTTTATTTCGGATTTCCTCTATCGGTCTTACTTTTTAATCTATATTCACTCTTACAGAGAGTCGCACAGTCAATTTGGCCAAAAATCACTTAAATTATTCTAAGTCAAAGAAGACCACAAACTACATATCTTGACAGCGAGGCTAATAACTTTCTTCAAACTGCATATTTCAGGACCAAACTTGGCTGAGATGTTCATTAACTTGTGTTCTATCGAATGGTTGTTTCGGATTTCCTCTATCTGTCTTACTTTTTAATCTATATTCACTCTTACAGAGAGTCGCACAGTCAATTTGGCAAAAAATCACTTAAATTATTCTAAGTCATAGGAGACCACAAACTACCTATCTTGACAGCGAGGCTAATAACTTTTTTCAAACTGCATATTTCAGGACCAAACATGGCTGAGATGTTCATTACCTTGTGTTCTATCGAATGGTTCTTTCGGATTTTCTCTATCTGTCTTACTTTTTAATCTATATTCACTCTTACAGAGAGTCGCACAGTCAATTTGGCCAAAAATCACTTAAATTATTCTAAGTCAAAGAAGACAAGTAACTACATATCTTGACAGCGAGGCTAATAACTTTTTTCAAACTGCATATTTCAGGACCAAACTTGGCTGAGATGTTCATTACCTTGTGTTCTATCGAATGGTTCTTTCGGATTTCCTCTATCTGTCTTACTTTTTAATCTATATTCACTCTTACAGAGAGTCGCACAGTCAATTTGGCCAAAAATCACTTAAATTATTCTAAGTCAAAGAAGACCACAAACTACATATCTTGACAGCGAGGCTAATAACTTTCTACAAACTGCATATTTCAGGATCAAACTTGGCTGATATGTTCATTAACTTGTGTTCTATCGAATGGTTGTTTCGGATTTCCTCTATCTGTCTTATTTTTTAATCTATATTCACTCTTACAGAGACTCGCACAGTCAATTTGGCCAAAAATCACTTAAATTATTCTAAGTCAAAGAAGACCACAAACTACATATCTTGACAGCGAGGCTAATAACTTTCTTCAAACTGCATATTACAGGATCAAACTTGGCTGAGATGTTCATTACCTTGTGTTCTATCGAATTTTGTATTTCGGATTTCCTCTATCGGTCTTACTTTTTAATCTATATTCACTCTTACAGAGAGTCGCACAGTCAATTTGGCAAAAAATCACTTAAATTATTCTAAGTCAAAGAAGACCACAAACTACATATCTTGACAGCGAGGCTAATAACTTTTTTCAAACTGCATATTTCAGGACCAAACTTGGCTGAGATGTTCATTACCTTGTGTTCTATCGAATGGTTGTTTCGGATTTCCTCTATCTGTCTTACTTTTTAATCTATATTCACTCTTACAGAGAGTCGCACAGTCAATTTGGCAAAAAATCACTTAAATTATTCTAAGTCATAGTAGACCACAAACTACCTATCTTGACAGCGAGGCTAATAACTTTTTTCAAGCTGCATATTTCAGGACCAAACATGGCTGAGATGTTCATTACCTTGTGTTCTATCGAATGGTTCTTTCGGATTTCCTCTATCGGTCTTACTTTTTAATCTATATTCACTCTTACAGAGAGTCGCACAGTCAATTTGGCCAAAAATCACTTAAAATATTCTAAGTCAAAGAAGACCACAAACTACATATCTTGACAGCGAGGCTAATAACTTTCTACAAACTGCATATTTCAGGATCAAACTTGGCTGATATGTTCATTAACTTGTGTTCTATCGAATGGTTTTTTCGGATTTCCTCTATCTATCTTACTTTTTAATCTATATTCACTCTTACAGAGAGTCGCACAGTCAATTTGGCAAAAAAATCACTTAAATTATTCTAAGTCAAAGAAGACAAGCAACTACATATCTTGACAGCGAGGCTAATAACTTTCTTCAAACTGCATATTTCAGGATCAAACTTGGCTGAGATGTTCATTACCTTGTGTTCTATCGAGTTTTTTATTTCGGATTTCCTCTATCGGTCTTACTTTTTAATCTATATTCACTCTTACAGAGAGTCGCACAGTCAATTTGGCCAAAAATCACTTAAATTATTCTAAGTCAAAGAAGACCACAAACTACATATCTTGACAGCGAGGCTAATAACTTTCTTCAAACTGCATATTTCAGGACCAAACTTGGCTGAGATGTTCATTAACTTGTGTTCTATCGAATGGTTGTTTCGGATTTCCTCTATCTGTCTTACTTTTTAATCTATATTCACTCTTACAGAGAGTCGCACAGTCAATTTGGCAAAAAATCACTTAAATTATTCTAAGTCATAGGAGACCACAAACTACCTATCTTGACAGCGAGGCTAATAACTTTTTTCAAACTGCATATTTCAGGACCAAACATGGCTGAGATGTTCATTACCTTGTGTTCTATCGAATGGTTCTTTCTGATTTTCTCTATCTGTCTTACTTTTTAATCTATATTCACTCTTACAGAGAGTCGCACAGTCAATTTGGCCAAAAATCACTTAAATTATTCTAAGTCAAAGAAGACAAGTAACTACATATCTTGACAGCGAGGCTAATAACTTTTTTCAAACTGCATATTTCAGGACCAAACTTGGCTGGGATGTTCATTACCTTGTGTTCTATCGAATGGTTCTTTCGGATTTCCTCTATCTGTCTTACTTTTTAATCTATATTCACTCTTACAGAGAGTCGCACAGTCAATTTGGCCAAAAATCACTTAAATTATTCTAAGTCAAAGAAGACCACAAACTACATATCTTGACAGCGAGGCTAATAACTTTCTACAAACTGCATATTTCAGGATCAAACTTGGCTGATATGTTCATTAACTTGTGTTCTATCGAATGGTTGTTTCGGATTTCCTCTATCTGTCTTATTTTTTAATCTATATTCACTCTTACAGAGACTCGCACAGTCAATTTGGCCAAAAATCACTTAAATTATTCTAAGTCAAAGAAGACCACAAACTACATATCTTGACAGCGAGGCTAATAACTTTCTTCAAACTGCATATTACAGGATCAAACTTGGCTGAGATGTTCATTACCTTGTGTTCTATCGAATTTTTTATTTCGGATTTCCTCTATCGGTCTTACTTTTTAATCTATATTCACTCTTACAGAGAGTCGCACAGTCAATTTGGCAAAAAATCACTTAAATTATTCTAAGTCAAAGAAGACCACAAACTACATATCTTGACAGCGAGGCTAATAACTTTTTTCAAACTGCATATTTCAGGACCAAACTTGGCTGAGATGTTCATTACCTTGTGTTCTATCGAATGGTTGTTTCGGATTTCCTCTATCTGTCTTACTTTTTAATCTATATTCACTCTTACAGAGAGTCGCACAGTCAATTTGGCAAAAAATCACTTAAATTATTCTAAGTCATAGTAGACCACAAACTACCTATCTTGACAGCGAGGCTAATAACTTTTTACAAGCTGCATATTTCAGGACCAAACATGGCTGAGATGTTCATTACCTTGTGTTCTATCGAATGGTTGTTTCGGATTTCCTCTATCTGTCTTACTTTTTAATCTATATTCACTCTTACAGAGAGTCGCACAGTCAATTTGGCAAAAAAATCACTTAAATTATTCTAAGTCAAAGAAGACAAGTAACTACATATCTTGACAGCGAGGCTAATAACTTTCTTCAAACTGCATATTTCAGGATCAAACTTGGCTGAGATGTTCATTACCTTGTGTTCTATCGAATGGTTATTTCGGATTTCCTCTATCGGTCTTACTTTTTAATCTATATTCACTCTTACAGAGAGTCGCACAGTCAATTTGGCAAAAAATCACTTAAATTATTTTAAGTCATAGTAGACCACAAACTACCTATCGTGACAGCGAGGCTAATAACTTTTTTCAAACTGCATATTTCAGGACCAAACTTGGCTGAGATGTTCATTACCTTGTGTTCTATCGAATGGTTATTTCGGATTTCCTCTATCGGTCTTACTTTTTAATCTATATTCACTCTTACAGAGAGTCGCACAGTCAATTTGGCAAAAAATCACTTAAATTATTCTAAGTCATAGTAGACCACAAACTACCTATCTTGACAGCGAGGCTAATAACTTTTTTCAAACTGCATATTTCAGGACCAAACATGGCTGAGATGTTCATTACCTTGTGTTCTATCGAATGGTTCTTTCGGATTTCCTCTATCTGTCTTACTTTTTAATCTATATTCACTCTTACAGAGAGTCGCACAGTCAATTTGGCAAAAAATCACTTAAATTATTGTAAGTCAAAGTAGACCACAAACTACATTTCTTGACAGCGATGCTAATAACTTTCTTCAAACTGCATATTTCAGGACCAAACTTGGCTGATATGTTCATTAACTTGTGTTCTATCGAATGGTTGTTTCGGATTTCCTCTATCTGTCTTACTTTTTAATCTATATTCACTCTTACAGAGAGTCGCACAGTCAATTTGGCCAAAAATCACTTAAATTATTCTAAGTCATAGTAGACCACAAACTACCTATCTTGACAGCGAGGCTAATAACTTTTTTCAAACTGCATATTTCAGGACCAAACATGGCTGAGATGTTCATTACCTTGTGTTCTATCGAATGGTTCTTTCGGATTTTCTCTATCTGTCTTACTTTTTAATCTATATTCACTCTTACAGAGAGTCGCACAGTCAATTTGGCCAAAAATCACTTAAATTATTCTAAGTCAAAGAAGACAAGTAACTACATATCTTGACAGCGAGGCTAATAACTTTTTTCAAACTGCATATTTCAGGACCAAACTTGGCTGAGATGTTCATTACCTTGTGTTCTATCGAATGGTTATTTCGGATTTCCTCTATCTGTCTTACTTTTTAAACTATATTCACTCTTACAGAGACTCGCACAGTCAATTTGGCAAAAAATCACTTAAATTATTCTAAGTCATAGTAGACCACAAACTACCTATCTTGACAGCGAGGCTAATAACTTTTTTCAAACTGCATATTTCAGGACCAAACATGGCTGAGATGTTCATTACCTTGTGTTCTATCGAATGGTTCTTTCGGATTTCCTCTATCTGTCTTACTTTTTAATCTATATTCACTCTTACAGAGAGTCGCACAGTCAATTTGGCAAAAAATCACTTAAATTATTCTAAGTCAAAGTAGACCACAAACTACATTTCTTGACAGCGATGCTAATAACTTTCTTCAAACTGCATATTTCAGGACCAAACTTGGCTGATATGTTCATTAACTTGTGTTCTATCGAATGGTTGTTTCGGATTTCCTCTATCTGTCTTACTTTTTAATCTATATTCACTCTTACAGAGAGTCGCACAGTCAATTTGGCCAAAAATCACTTAAATTATTCTAAGTCATAGTAGACCACAAACTACCTATCTTGACAGCGAGGCTAATAACTTTTTTCAAACTGCATATTTCAGGACCAAACATGGCTGAGATGTTCATTACCTTGTGTTCTATCGAATGGTTCTTTCGGATTTTCTCTATCTGTCTTACTTTTTAATCTATATTCACTCTTACAGAGAGTCGCACAGTCAATTTGGCCAAAAATCACTTAAATTATTCTAAGTCAAAGAAGACCACAAACTACATATCTTGACAGCGAGGCTAATAACTTTCTTCAAACTGCATATTTCAGGACCAAACTTGGCTGAGATGTTCATTACCTTGTGTTCTATCGAATGGTTATTTCGGATTTCCTCTATCTGTCTTACTTTTTAATCTATATTCACTCTTACAGAGAGTCGCACAGTCAATTTGGCAAAAAATCACTTAAATTATTCTAAGTCATAGTAGACCACAAACTACCTATCTTGACAGCGAGGCTAATAACTTTTTTCAAACTGCATATTTCAGGACCAAACTTGGCTGAGATGTTCATTACCTTGTGTTCTATCGAATGGTTCTTTCGGATTTCCTCTATCGGTCTTACTTTTTAATCTATATTCACTCTTACAGAGAGTCGCACAGTCAATTTGGCCAAAATCACTTAAATTATTCTAAGTCAAAGAAGACCACAAACTACATTTCTTGACAGCGATGCTAATAACTTTCTTCAAACTGCATATTTCAGGATCAAACTTGGCTGATATGTTCATTAACTTGTGTTCTATCGAATGGTTGTTTCGGATTTCCTCTATCTGTCTTACTTTTTAATCTATATTCACTCTTACAGAGAGTCGCACAGTCAATTTGGCAAAAAATCACTTAAATTATTCTAAGTCATAGTAGACCACAAACTACCTATCTTGACAGCGAGGCTAATAACTTTTTTCAAGCTGCATATTTCAGGACCAAACATGGCTGAGATGTTCATTACCTTGTGTTCTATCGAATGGTTGTTTCGGATTTCCTCTATCTGTCTTACTTTTTAATCTATATTCACTCTTACAGAGAGTCGCACAGTCAATTTGGCAAAAAAATCACTTAAATTATTCTAAGTCAAAGAAGACAAGTAACTACATATCTTGACAGCGAGGCTAATAACTTTCTTCAAACTGCATATTTCAGGATCAAACTTGGCTGAGATGTTCATTACCTTGTGTTCTATCGAATGGTTGTTTCGGATTTCCTCTATCTGTCTTACTTTTTAATCTATATTCACTCTTACAGAGAGTCGCACAGTCAATTTGGCCAAAAATCACTTAAATTATTATAAGTCAAAGAAGACCACAAACTACATTTCTTGACAGCGAGGCTAATAACTTTCTTCAAACTACATATTTCAGGACCAAACTTGGCTGAGATGTTCATTACCTTGTGTTCTATCGAATGGTTATTTCGGATTTCCTCTATCGGTCTTACTTTTTAATCTATATTCACTCTTACAGAGAGTCGCACAGTCAATTTGGCAAAAAATCACTTAAATTATTTTAAGTCATAGTAGACCACAAACTACCTATCGTGACAGCGAGGCTAATAACTTTTCTCAAACTGCATATTTCAGGACCAAACTTGGCTGAGATGTTCATTACCTTGTGTTCTATCGAATGGTTATTTCGGATTTCCTCTATCGGTCTTACTTTTTAATCTATATTCACTCTTACAGAGAGTCGCACAGTCAATTTGGCAAAAAATCACTTAAATTATTCTAAGTCATAGTAGACCACAAACTACCTATCTTGACAGCGAGGCTAATAACTTTTTTCAAACTGTATATTTCAGGACCAAACATGGCTGAGATGTTCATTACCTTGTGTTCTATCGAATGGTTGTTTCGGATTTCCTCTATCTGTCTTACTTTTTAATCTATATTCACTCTTACAGAGAGTCGCACAGTCAATTTGGCCAAAAATCACTTAAATTATTCTAAGTCAAAGAAGACAAGTAACTACCTATCTTGACAGCGAGGCTAATAACTTTTTTCAAACTGCATATTTCAGGACCAAACATGGCTGAGATGTTCATTACCTTGTGTTCTATCGAATGGTTCTTTCGGATTTCCTCTATCGGTCTTACTTTTTAATCTATATTCACTCTTACAGAGAGTCGCACAGTCAATTTGGCCAAAAATCACTTAAATTATTCTAAGTCAAAGAAGACCACAAACTACATATCTTGACAGCGAGGCTAATAACTTTCTTCAAACTACATATTCCAGGATCAAACTTGGCTGATATGTTCATTACCTTGTGTTCTATCGAATGGTTGTTTCGGATTTCCTCTATCGGTCTTACTTTTTAATCTATATTCACTCTTACAGAGAGTCGCACAGTCAATTTGGCAAAAAATCACTTAAATTATTCTAAGTCAAAGAAGACCACAAACTACATATCTTGACAGCGAGGCTAATAACTTTCTTCAAACTGCATATTTCAGGACCAAACTTGGCTGAGATGTTCATTACCTTGTGTTCTATCGAATGGTTATTTCGGATTTCCTCTATCTGTCTTACTTTTTAATCTATAGTCACTCTTACAGAGAGTCGCACAGTCAATTTGGCAAAAAATCACTTAAATTATTCTAAGTCATAGTAGACCACAAACTACCTATCTTGACAGCGAGGCTAATAACTTTTTTCAAACTGCATATTTCAGGACCAAACATGGCTGAGATGTTCATTACCTTGTGTTCTATCGAATGGTTCTTTCGGATTTCCTCTATCTGTCTTACTTTTTAATCTATATTCACTCTTACAGAGAGTCGCACAGTCAATTTGGCAAAAAATCACTTAAATTATTCTAAGTCAAAGTAGACCACAAACTACATTTCTTGACAGCGATGCTAATAACTTTCTTCAAACTGCATATTTCAGGACCAAACTTGGCTGATATGTTCATTAACTTGTGTTCTATCGAATGGTTGTTTCGGATTTCCTCTATCTGTCTTACTTTTTAATCTATATTCACTCTTACAGAGAGTCGCACAGTCAATTTGGCCAAAAATCACTTAAATTATTCTAAGTCATAGTAGACCACAAACTACCTATCTTGACAGCGAGGCTAATAACTTTTTTCAAACTGCATATTTCAGGACCAAACTTGGCTGAGATGTTCATTACCTTGTGTTCTATCGAATGGTTCTTTCGGATTTCCTCTATCGGTCTTACTTTTTAATCTATATTCACTCTTACAGAGAGTCGCACAGTCAATTTGGCCAAAATCACTTAAATTATTCTAAGTCAAAGAAGACCACAAACTACATTTCTTGACAGCGATGCTAATAACTTTCTTCAAACTGCATATTTCAGGATCAAACTTGGCTGATATGTTCATTAACTTGTGTTCTATCGAATGGTTGTTTCGGATTTCCTCTATCTGTCTTACTTTTTAATCTATATTCACTCTTACAGAGAGTCGCACAGTCAATTTGGCAAAAAATCACTTAAATTATTGTAAGTCATAGTAGACCACAAACTACCTATCTTGACAGCGAGGCTAATAACTTTTTTCAAGCTGCATATTTCAGGACCAAACATGGCTGAGATGTTCATTACCTTGTGTTCTATCGAATGGTTGTTTCGGATTTCCTCTATCTGTCTTACTTTTTAATCTATATTCACTCTTACAGAGAGTCGCACAGTCAATTTGGCAAAAAAATCACTTAAATTATTCTAAGTCAAAGAAGACAAGTAACTACATATCTTGACAGCGAGGCTAATAACTTTCTTCAAACTGCATATTTCAGGATCAAACTTGGCTGAGATGTTCATTACCTTGTGTTCTATCGAATGGTTGTTTCGGATTTCCTCTATCTGTCTTACTTTTTAATCTATATTCACTCTTACAGAGAGTCGCACAGTCAATTTGGCCAAAAATCACTTAAATTATTATAAGTCAAAGAAGACCACAAACTACATTTCTTGACAGCGAGGCTAATAACTTTCTTCAAACTACATATTTCAGGACCAAACTTGGCTGAGATGTTCATTACCTTGTGTTCTATCGAATGGTTATTTCGGATTTCCTCTATCGGTCTTACTTTTTAATCTATATTCACTCTTACAGAGAGTCGCACAGTCAATTTGGCAAAAAATCACTTAAATTATTTTAAGTCATAGTAGACCACAAACTACCTATCGTGACAGCGAGGCTAATAACTTTTCTCAAACTGCATATTTCAGGACCAAACTTGGCTGAGATGTTCATTACCTTGTGTTCTATCGAATGGTTATTTCGGATTTCCTCTATCGGTCTTACTTTTTAATCTATATTCACTCTTACAGAGAGTCGCACAGTCAATTTGGCAAAAAATCACTTAAATTATTCTAAGTCATAGTAGACCACAAACTACCTATCTTGACAGCGAGGCTAATAACTTTTTTCAAACTGTATATTTCAGGACCAAACATGGCTGAGATGTTCATTACCTTGTGTTCTATCGAATGGTTGTTTCGGATTTCCTCTATCTGTCTTACTTTTTAATCTATATTCACTCTTACAGAGAGTCGCACAGTCAATTTGGCCAAAAATCACTTAAATTATTCTAAGTCAAAGAAGACAAGTAACTACCTATCTTGACAGCGAGGCTAATAACTTTTTTCAAACTGCATATTTCAGGACCAAACATGGCTGAGATGTTCATTACCTTGTGTTCTATCGAATGGTTCTTTCGGATTTCCTCTATCGGTCTTACTTTTTAATCTATATTCACTCTTACAGAGAGTCGCACAGTCAATTTGGCCAAAAATCACTTAAATTATTCTAAGTCAAAGAAGACCACAAACTACATATCTTGACAGCGAGGCTAATAACTTTCTTCAAACTACATATTTCAGGATCAAACTTGGCTGATATGTTCATTACCTTGTGTTCTATCGAATGGTTGTTTCGGATTTCCTCTATCGGTCTTACTTTTTAATCTATATTCACTCTTACAGAGAGTCGCACAGTCAATTTGGCAAAAAATCACTTAAATTATTCTAAGTCAAAGAAGACCACAAACTACATATCTTGACAGCGAGGCTAATAACTTTCTTCAAACTACATATTTCAGGATCAAACTTGGCTGATATGTTCATTACCTTGTGTTCTATCGAATGGTTCTTTCGGATTTCCTCTATCGGTCTTACTTTTTAATCTATATTCACTCTTACAGAGAGTCGCACAGTCAATTTGGCAAAAAATCACTTAAATTATTCTAAGTCATAGTAGACCACAAACTACCTATCTTGACAGCGAGGCTAATAACTTTTTTCAAACTGCATATTTCAGGACCAAACATGGCTGAGATGTTCATTACCTTGTGTTCTATCGAATGGTTCTTTCGGATTTCCTCTATCTGTCTTACTTTTTAATCTATATTCACTCTTACAGAGAGTCGCACAGTCAATTTGGCCAAAAATCACGAAAATTATTCTAAGTCAAAGAAGACCACAAACTACATATCTTGACAGCGAGGCTAATAACTTTTTTCAAACTGCATATTTCAGGACCAAACATGGCTGAGATGTTCATTACCTTGTGTTCTATCGAATGGTTCTTTCGGATTTCCTCTATCGGTCTTACTTTTTAATCTATATTCACTCTTACAGAGAGTCGCACAGTCAATTTGGCAAAAAATCACTTAAATTAGTCTAAGTCATAGTAGACCACAAACTACATTTCTTGACAGCGATGCTAATAACTTTCTTCAAACTGCATATTTCAGGATCAAACTTGGCTGATATGTTCATTAACTTGTGTTCTATCGAATGGTTGTTTCGGATTTCCTCTATCTGTCTTACTTTTTAATCTATATTCACTCTTACAGAGAGTCGCACAGTCAATTTGGCCAAAAATCACTTAAATTATTTTAAGTCATAGTAGACCACAAACTACCTATCTTGACAGCGAGGCTAATAACTTTTTTCAAACTGCATATTTCAGGACCAAACATGGCTGAGATGTTCATGACCTTGTGTTCTATCGAATGGTTCTTTCGGATTTAATCTATCGGTCTTACTTTTTAATCTATATTCACTCTTACAGAGAATCACATAGTCAATTTGGCCAAAAATCACGAAAATTATTCTAAGTCAAAGAAGACCACAAACTACATTTCTTGACAGCGAGGCTAATAACTTTCTTCAAACTGCATATTTCAGGACCAAACTTGGCTGATATGTTCATTACCTATTGTTCTATCGAATGGTTATTTCGGATTTCCTCTATCTGTCTTACTTTTTAATGTATATTCACTCTTACAAAGAGTCGCATAGTCAATTTGGCCAAAAATTACCAAAATTATTCTAAGTCAAAGAAGACCACAAACTACATATCTTGACAGCGAGGCTAATAACTTTTTTCAAACTGCATATTTCAGGACCAAACATGGCTGAGATGTTCATTACCTTGTGTTCTATCGAATGGTTCTTTCGGATTTCCTCTATCTGTCTTACTTTTTAATCTATATTCACTCTTACAGAGAGTCGCACAGTCAATTTGGCAAAAAATCACTTAAATTATTCTAAGTCAAAGTAGACCACAAACTACATTTCTTGACAGCGATGCTAATAACTTTCTTCAAACTGCATATTTCAGGATCAAACTTGGCTGATATGTTCATTAACTTGTGTTCTATCGAATGGTTGTTTCGGATTTCCTCTATCTGTCTTACTTTTTAATCTATATTCACTCTTACAGAGAGTCGCACAGTCAATTTGGCCAAAAATCACTTAAATTATTTTAAGTCATAGTAGACCACAAACTACCTATCTTGACAGCGAGGCTAATAACTTTTTTCAAACTGCATATTTCAGGACCAAACATGGCTGAGATGTTCATTACCTTGTGTTCTATCGAATGGTTCTTTCGGATTTAATCTATCGGTCTTACTTTTTAATCTATATTCACTCTTACAGAGAATCACATAGTCAATTTGGCCAAAAATCACGAAAATTGTTCTAAGTCAAAGAAGACCACAAACTACATTTCTTGACAGCGAGGCTAATAACTTTCTTCAAACTGCATATTTCAGGACCAAACTTGGCTGATATGTTCATTACCTATTGTTCTATCGAATGGTTATTTCGGATTTCCTCTATCTGTCTTACTTTTTAATGTATATTCACTCTTACAAAGAGTCGCATAGTCAATTTGGCCAAAAATTACCAAAATTATTCTAAGTCAAAGAAGACCACAAACTACATATCTTGACAGCGAGGCTAATAACTTTCTTCAAACTGCATATTTCAGGACCAAACTTGGCTGAGATGTTCATTACCTTGTGTTCTATCGAATGGTTGTTTCGGATTTCCTCTATCTGTCTTACTTTTTAATCTATATTCACTCTTACAGAGAGTCGCACAGTCAATTTGGCAAAAAATCACTTAAATTATTTTAAGTCATAGTAGACCACAAACTACCTATCTTGACAGCGAGGCTAATAACTTTTTTCAAACTGCATATTTCAGGACCAAACATGGCTGAGATGTTCATTACCTTGTGTTCTATCGAATGGTTGTTTCGGATTTCCTCTATCTGTCTTACTTTTTAATCTATATTCACTCTTACAGAGAGTCGCACAGTCAATTTGGCAAAAAATCACTTAAATTATTCTAAGTCAAAGTAGACCACAAACTACATTTCTTGACAGCGATGCTAATAACTTTCTTCAAACTGCATATTTCAGGACCAAACTTGGCTGAGATGTTCATTACCTTGTGTTCTATCGAATGGTTCTTTCGGATTTCCTCTATCTGTCTTACTTTTTAATCTATATTCACTCTTACAGAGAGTCGCACAGTCAATTTGGCCAAAAATCACTTAAATTATTCTTAGTCAAAGAAGACCACAAACTACATTTCTTGACAGCGATGCTAATAACTTTCTTCAAACTGCAAATTTCAGGATCAAACTTGGCTGATATGTTCATTAACTTGTGTTCTATCGAATGGTTGTTTCGGATTTCCTCTATCTGTCTTACTTTTTAATCTATATTCACTCTTACAGAGAGTCGCACAGTCAATTTGGCAAAAAATCACTTAAATTATTCTAAGTCATAGTAGACCACAAACTACCTATCTTGACAGCGAATCTAATAACTTTTTTCAAACTGCATATTTCAGGACCAAACATGGCTGAGATGTTCATTACCTTGTGTTCTATCGAATGGTTCTTTCGGATTTCCTCTATCGGTCTTACTTTTTAATCTATATTCACCCTTACAGAGAGTCGCACAGTCAATTTGGCCAAAAATCACTTAAATTATTCTAAGTCAAAGAAGACCACAAACTACATATCTTGACAGCGAGGCTAATAACTTTCTACAAACTGCATATTTATGGATCAAACTTGGCTGATATGTTCATTAACTTGTGTTCTATCGAATGGTTGTTTCGGATTTCCTCTATCTGTCTTATTTTTTAATCTATATTCACTCTTACAGAGAGTCGCACAGTCAATTTGGCCAAAAATTACTTAAATTATTCTAAGTCAAAGAAGACCACAAACTACATATCTTGACAGCGAGGCTAATAACTTTCTTCAAACTACATATTTCAGGACCAAACTTGGCTGAGATGTTCATTACCTTGTGTTCTATCGAATGGTTGTTTCGGATTTCCTCTATCGGTCTTACCTTTTAATCTATATTCACTCTTACAGAGAGTCGCACAGTCAATTTGGCCAAAAATCACTTAAATTATTCTAAGTCATAGTAGACCACAAACTACCTATCTTGACAGCGAGGCTAATAACTTTTTTCAAACTGCATATTTCAGGACCAAACATGGCTGAGATGTTCATTACCTTGTGTTCTATCGAATGGTTCTTTCGGATTTCCTCTATCAGTCTTACTTTTTAATCTATATTCACTCTTACAGAGAGTCGCACAGTCAATTTGGCCAAAAATCACTTAAATTATTCTAAGTCAAAGAAGACCACAAACTACATTTCTTTACAGCGATGCTTATAACTTTCTTCAAACTGCATATTTCAGGATCAAACTTGGCAGATATGTTCATTACCTTGTGTTCTATCGAATGGTTGTTTCGGATTTCCTCTATCGGTCTTACTTTTTAATCTATATTCACTCTTACAGAGAGTCGCACAGTCAATTTGGCCAAAAATCACTTAAATTATTCTAAGTCAAAGAAGACCACAAACTACATTTCTTGACAGCGATGCTTATAACTTTCTTCAAACTGCATATTTCAGGATCAAACTTGGCTGATATGTTCATTAACTTGTGTTCTATCGAATGGTTGTTTCGGATTTCCTCTATCGGTCTTACTTTTTAATCTATATTCACTCTTACAGAGAGTCGCACAGTCAATTTGGCCAAAAATCACTGAAATTATTCTAAGTCAAAGAAGACCACAAACTACATATCTTGACAGCGAGGCTAATAACTTTCTACAAACTGCATATTTCAGGATCAAACTTGGCTGATATGTTCATTAACTTGTGTTCTATCGAATGGTTGTTTCGGATTTCCTCTATCTGTCTTATTTTTTAATCTATATTCACTCTTACAGAGAGTCGCACAGTCAATTTGGCCAAAAATCACTTAAATTATTCTAAGTCAAAGAAGACCACAAACTACATATCTTGACAGCGAGGCTAATAACTTTCTTCAAACTACATATTTCAGGACCAAACTTGGCTGAGATGTTCATTACCTTGTGTTCTATCGAATGGTTATTTCGGATTTCCTCTATCGGTCTTACTTTTTAATCTATATTCACTCTTACAGAGAGTCGCACAGTCAATTTGGCCAAAAATCACTTAAATTATTCTAAGTCATAGTAGACCACAAACTACCTATCTTGACAGCGAGGCTAATAACTTTTTTCAAACTGCATATTTCAGGACCAAACATGGCTGAGATGTTCATTACCTTGTGTTCTATCGAATGGTTCTTTCGGATTTCCTCTATCAGTCTTACTTTTTAATCTATATTCACTCTTACAGAGAGTCGCACAGTCAATTTGGCCAAAAATCACTTAAATTATTCTAAGTCAAAGAAGACCACAAACTACATTTCTTGACAGCGATGCTTATAACTTTCTTCAAACTGCATATTTCAGGATCAAACTTGGCTGATATGTTCTTTACCTTGTGTTCTATCGAATGGTTGTTTCGGATTTCCTCTATCGGTCTTACTTTTTAATCTATATTCACTCTTACAGAGAGTCGCACAGTCAATTTGGCCAAAAATCACTTAAATTATTCTAAGTCAAAGAAGACCACAAACTACATTTCTTGACAGCGATGCTTATAACTTTCTTCAAACTGCATATTTCAGGATCAAACTTGGCTGATATGTTCATTAACTTGTGTTCTATCGAATGGTTGTTTCGGATTTCCTCTATCGGTCTTACTTTTTAATCTATATTCACTCTTACAGAGAGTCGCACAGTCAATTTGGCCAAAAATCACTGAAATTATTCTAAGTCAAAGAAGACCACAAACTACATATCTTGACAGCGAGGCTAATAACTTTCTACAAACTGCATATTTCAGGATCAAACTTGGCTGATATGTTCATTAACTTGTGTTCTATCGAATGGTTGTTTCGGATTTCCTCTATCTGTCTTATTTTTTAATCTATATTCACTCTTACAGAGAGTCGCACAGTCAATTTGGCCAAAAATCACTTAAATTATTCTAAGTCAAAGAAGACCACAAACTACATTTCTTGACAGCGAGGCTAATAACTTTTTTCAAACTGTATATTTCAGGACCAAACATGGCTGAGATGTTCATTACCTTGTGTTCTATCGAATGGTTGTTTCGGATTTCCTCTATCTGTCTTACTTTTTAATCTATATTCACTCTTACAGAGAGTCGCACAGTCAATTTGGCCAAAAATCACTTAAATTATTCTAAGTCAAAGAAGACAAGTAACTACCTATCTTGACAGCGAGGCTAATAACTTTTTTCAAACTGCATATTTCAGGACCAAACATGGCTGAGATGTTCATTACCTTGTGTTCTATCGAATGGTTCTTTCGGATTTCCTCTATCGGTCTTACTTTTTAATCTATATTCACTCTTACAGAGAGTCGCACAGTCAATTTGGCCAAAAATCACTTAAATTATTCTAAGTCATAGTAGACCACAAACTACCTATCTTGACAGCGAGGCTAATAACTTTTTTCAAACTGCATATTTCAGGACCAAACATGGCTGAGATGTTCATTACCTTGTGTTCTATCGAATGGTTCTTTCGGATTTCCTCTATCAGTCTTACTTTTTAATCTATATTCACTCTTACAGAGAGTCGCACAGTCAATTTGGCCAAAAATCACTTAAATTATTCTAAGTCAAAGAAGACCACAAACTACATTTCTTGACAGCGATGCTTATAACTTTCTTCAAACTGCATATTTCAGGATCAAACTTGGCTGATATGTTCATTACCTTGTGTTCTATCGAATGGTTGTTTCGGATTTCCTCTATCGGTCTTACTTTTTAATCTATATTCACTCTTACAGAGAGTCGCACAGTCAATTTGGCCAAAAATCACTTAAATTATTCTAAGTCAAAGAAGACCACAAACTACATTTCTTGACAGCGATGCTTATAACTTTCTTCAAACTGCATATTTCAGGATCAAACTTGGCTGATATGTTCATTAACTTGTGTTCTATCGAATGGTTGTTTCGGATTTCCTCTATCGGTCTTACTTTTTAATCTATATTCACTCTTACAGAGAGTCGCACAGTCAATTTGGCCAAAAATCACTTAAATTATTCTAAGTCAAAGAAGACCACAAACTACATATCTTGACAGCGAGGCTAATAACTTTCTACAAACTGCATATTTCAGGATCAAACTTGTCTGATATGTTCATTAACTTGTGTTCTATCGAATGGTTGTTTCGGATTTCCTCTATCTGTCTTATTTTTTAATCTATATTCACTCTTACAGAGAGTCGCACAGTCAATTTGGCCAAAAATCACTTAAATTATTCTAAGTCAAAGAAGACCACAAACTACATATCTTGACAGCGAGGCTAATAACTTTCTTCAAACTACATATTTCAGGACCAAACTTGGCTGAGATGTTCATTACCTTGTGTTCTATCGAATGGTTATTTCGGATTTCCTCTATCTGTCTTACTTTTTAATCTATATTCACTCTTACAGAGAGTCGCACAGTCAATTTGGCCAAAAATCACTTAAATTATTCTAAGTCATAGTAGACCACAAACTACCTATCTTGACAGCGAGGCTAATAACTTTTTTCAAACTGCATATTTCAGGACCAAACATGGCTGAGATGTTCATTACCTTGTGTTCTATCGAATGGTTCTTTCGGATTTCCTCTATCGGTCTTACTTTTTAATCTATATTCACTCTTACAGAGAGTCGCACAGTCAATTTGGCCAAAAATCACTTAAATTATTCTAAGTCAAAGAAGACCACAAACTACATTTCTTGACAGCGATGCTTATAACTTTCTTCAAACTGCATATTTCAGGATCAAACTTGGCTGATATGTTCATTACCTTGTGTTCTATCGAATGGTTGTTTCGGATTTCCTCTATCTGTCTTACTTTTTAATCTATATTCACTCTTACAGAGAGTCGCACAGTCAATTTGGCCAAAATTCGCATAAATTATTCTAAGTCAAAGAAGATAAGTAACTACATATCTTGACAGCGAGGCTAATAACTTTCTTCAAACTGCATATTTCAGGACCAAACTTGGCTGATATGTTCATTACCTTGTGTTCTATCGAATGGTTCTTTCGGATTTCCTCTATCGGTCTTACTTTTTAATCTATATTCACTCTTACAGAGAGTCGCACAGTCAATTTGGCCAAAAATCACTTAAATTATTCTAAGTCAAAGAAGACCACAAACTACATATCTTGACAGCGAGGCTAATAACTTTCTTCAAACTACATATTTCAGGACCAAACTTGGCTGAGATGTTCATTACCTTGTGTTCTATCGAATGGTTATTTCGGATTTCCTCTATCGGTCTTACTTTTTAATCTATATTCACTCTTACAGAGAGTCGCACAGTCAATTTGGCAAAAAATCACTTAAATTATTCTAAGTCATAGTAGACCACAAACTACCTATCTTGACAGCGAGGCTAATAACTTTTTTCAAACTGCATATTTCAGGACCAAACATGGCTGAGATGTTCATTACCTTGTGTTCTATCGAATGGTTCTTTCGGATTTCCTCTATCGGTCTTACTTTTTAATCTATATTCACTCTTACAGAGAGTCGCACAGTCAATTTGGCCAAAAATCACTTAAATTATTCTAAGTCATAGTAGACCACAAACTACATATCTTGACAGCGAGGCTAATAACTTTTTTCAAACTGCATATTTCAGGACCAAACATGGCTGAGATGTTCATTACCTTGTGTTCTATCGAATGGTTCTTTCGGATTTCCTCTATCGGTCTTACTTTTTAATCTATATTCACTCCTACAGAGAGTCGCACAGTCAATTTGGCCAAAAATCACTTAAATTATTCTAAGTCAAAGAAGACCACAAACTACATATCTTGACAGCGAGGCTAATAACTTTCTACAAACTGCATATTTCAGGATCAAACTTGGCTGATATGTTCATTAACTTGTGTTCTATCGAATGGTTGTTTCGGATTTCCTCTATCTGTCTTATTTTTTAATCTATATTCACTCTTACAGAGAGTCGCACAGTCAATTTGGCCAAAAATCACTTAAATTATTCTAAGTCAAAGAAGACCACAAACTACATATCTTGACAGCGAGGCTAATAACTTTCTTCAAACTACATATTTCAGGACCAAACTTGGCTGAGATGTTCATTACCTTGTGTTCTATCGAATGGTTATTTCGGATTTCCTCTATCGGTCTTACTTTTTAATCTATATTCACTCTTACAGAGAGTCGCACAGTCAATTTGGCCAAAAATCACTTAAATTATTCTAAGTCATAGTAGACCACAAACTACCTATCTTGACAGCGAGGCTAATAACTTTTTTCAAACTGCATATTTCAGGACCAAACATGGCTGAGATGTTCATTACCTTGTGTTCTATCGAATGGTTCTTTCGGATTTCCTCTATCGGTCTTACTTTTTAATCTATATTCACTCTTACAGAGAGTCGCACAGTCAATTTGGCCAAAAATCACTTAAATTATTCTAAGTCAAAGAAGACCACAAACTACATTTCTTGACAGCGATGCTTATAACTTTCTTCAAACTGCATATTTCAGGATCAAACTTGGCTGATATGTTCATTACCTTGTGTTCTATCGAATGGTTGTTTCGGATTTCCTCTATCTGTCTTACTTTTTAATCTATATTCACTCTTACAGAGAGTCGCACAGTCAATTTGGCCAAAATTCGCATAAATTATTCTTAGTCAAAGAAGATAAGTAACTACATATCTTGACAGCGAGGCTAATAACTTTCTTCAAACTGCATATTTCAGGACCAAACTTGGCTGATATGTTCATTACCTTGTGTTCTATCGAATGGTTCTTTCGGATTTCCTCTATCGGTCTTACTTTTTAATCTATATTCACTCTTACAGAGAGTCGCACAGTCAATTTGGCCAAAAATCACTTAAATTATTCTAAGTCAAAGAAGACCACAAACTACATATCTTGACAGCGAGGCTAATAACTTTCTTCAAACTACATATTTCAGGACCAAACTTGGCTGAGATGTTCATTACCTTGTGTTCTATCGAATGGTTATTTCGGATTTCCTCTATCGGTCTTACTTTTTAATCTATATTCACTCTTACAGAGAGTCGCACAGTCAATTTGGCAAAAAATCACTTAAATTATTCTAAGTCATAGTAGACCACAAACTACCTATCTTGACAGCGAGGCTAATAACTTTTTTCAAACTGCATATTTCAGGACCAAACATGGCTGAGATGTTCATTACCTTGTGTTCTATCGAATGGTTCTTTCGGATTTCCTCTATCGGTCTTACTTTTTAATCTATATTCACTCTTACAGAGAGTCGCACAGTCAATTTGGCAAAAAATCACTTAAATTATTCTAAGTCATAGTAGACCACAAACTACATATCTTGACAGCGAGGCTAATAACTTTTTTCAAACTGCATATTTCAGGACCAAACATGGCTGAGATGTTCATTACCTTGTGTTCTATCGAATGGTTCTTTCGGATTTCCTCTATCGGTCTTACTTTTTAATCTATATTCACTCTTACAGAGAGTCGCACAGTCAATTTGGCCGAAAATCACTTAAACTATTCTAAGTCAAAGAAGACCACAAACTACATTTCTTGACAGCGATGCTTATAACTTTCTTCAAACTGCATATTTCAGGATCAAACTTGGCTGATATGTTCATTACCTTGTGTTCTATCGAATGGTTGTTTCGGATTTCCTCTATCTGTCTTACTTTTTAATCTATATTCACTCTTACAGAGCGTCGCACAGTCAATTTGGCCAAAATTGGCATAAATTATTATAAGTCAAAGAAGACAAGTAACTACATATCTTGACAGCGAGGCTAATAACTTTCTTCAAACTGCATATTTCATTACCAAACTTGGCTGAGATGTTCATTACCTTGTGTTCTATCGAATGGTTCTTTCGGATTTCCTCTATCTGTCTTACTTTTTAATCTATATTCACTCTTACAGAGAGTCGCACAGTCAATTTGGCCAAAATTGGCATAAATTATTATAAGTCAAAGAAGACAAGTAACTACATATCTTGACAGCGAGGCTGATAACTTTCTTCAAACTGCATATTTCAGGACCAAACTTGGCTGAGATGTTCATTACCTTGTGTTCTATCGAATGGTTGTTTCGGATTTCCTCTATCTGTGTTACTTTTTAATCTATATTCACTCTTACAGAGAGTCGCACAGTCAATTTGGCCAAAAATCACTTAAATTATTCTAAGTCAAAGAAGACCACAAACTACATATCTTGACAGCGAGGCTAATAACTTTCTACAAACTGCATATTTCAGGATCAAACTTGGCTGATATGTTCATTAACTTGTGTTCTATCGAATGGTTGTTTCGGATTTCCTCTATCTGTCTTATTTTTTAATCTATATTCACTCTTACAGAGAGTCGCACAGTCAATTTGGCCAAAAATCACTTAAATTATTCTAAGTCATAGTAGACCACAAACTACATATCTTGACAGCGAGGCTAATAACTTTTTTCAAACTGCATATTTCAGGACCAAACATGGCTGAGATGTTCATTACCTTGTGTTCTATCGAATGGTTTTTTCGGATTTCCTCTATCGGTCTTACTTTTTAATCTATATTCACTCTTACAGAGAGTCGCACAGTCAATTTGGCCAAAAATCACTTAAATTATTCTAAGTAAAAAAAGACCACAAACTACATTTCTTGACAGCGATGCTAATAACTTTCTTCAAACTGCATATTTCAGGATCAAACTTGGCTAAAATGTTCATTAACTTGTGTTCTATCGAATGGTTGTTTCGGATTTCCTCTATCTGTCTTACTTTTTAATCTATATTCACTCTTACAGAGAGTCGCACAGTCAATTTGGCCAAAAATCACTTAAATTATTCTAAGTCATAGTAGACCACAAACTACCTATCTTGACAGCGAGGCTAATAACTTTTTTCAAACTGCATATTTCAGGACCAAACATGGCTGAGATGTTCATTACCTTGTGTTCTATCGAATGGTTCTTTCGGATTTCCTCTATCGGTCTTACTTTTTAATCTATATTCACTCTTACAGAGAGTCGCACAGTCAATTTGGCCAAAAATCACTTAAATTATTCTAAGTCAAAGAAGACCACAAACTACATATCTTGACAGCGAGGCTAATAACTTTCTACAAACTGCATATTTCAGGATCAAACTTGGCTGATATGTTCATTAACTTGTGTTCTATCGAATGGTTGTTTCGGATTTCCTCTATCTGTCTTATTTTTTAATCTATATTCACTCTTACAGAAAGTCGCACAGTCAATTTGGCCAAAAATCACTTAAATTATTCTAAGTCAAAGAAGACCACAAACTACATATCTTGACAGCGAGGCTAATAACTTTCTTCAAACTACATATTTCAGGACCAAACTTGGCTGAGATGTTCATTACCTTGTGTTCTATCGAATGGTTATTTCGGATTTCCTCTATCGGTCTTACTTTTTAATCTATATTCACTCTTACAGAGAGTCGCACAGTCAATTTGGCCAAAAATCACTTAAATTATTCTAAGTCATAGTAGACCACAAACTACCTATCTTGACAGCGAGGCTAATAACTTTTTTCAAACTGCATATTTCAGGACAAAACATGGCTGAGATGTTCATTACCTTGTGTTCTATCGAATGGTTCTTTCGGATTTCCTCTATCGGTCTTACTTTTTAATCTATATTCACTCTTACAGAGAGTCGCACAGTCAATTTGGCCGAAAATCACTTAAACTATTCTAAGTCAAAGAAGACCACAAACTACATTTCTTGACAGCGATGCTTATAACTTTCTTCAAACTGCATATTTCAGGATCAAACTTGGCTGATATGTTCATTACCTTGTGTTCTATCGAATGGTTGTTTCGGATTTCCTCTATCTGTCTTACTTTTTAATCTATATTCACTCTTACAGAGAGTCGCACAGTCAATTTGGCCAAAATTGGCATAAATTATTATAAGTCAAAGAAGACAAGTAACTACATATCTTGACAGCGAGGCTAATAACTTTCTTCAAACTGCATATTTCAGGACCAAACTTGGCTGAGATGTTCATTACCTTGTGTTCTATCGAATGGTTGTTTCGGATTTCCTCTATCTGTGTTACTTTTTAATCTATATTCACTCTTACAGAGAGTCGCACAGTCAATTTGGCCAAAAATCACTTAAATTATTCTAAGTCAAAGAAGACCACAAACTACATATCTTGACAGCGAGGCTAATAACTTTCTACAAACTGCATATTTCAGGATCAAACTTGGCTGATATGTTCATTAACTTGTGTTCTATCGAATGGTTGTTTCGGATTTCCTCTATCTGTCTTATTTTTTAATCTATATTCACTCTTACAGAAAGTCGCACAGTCAATTTGGCCAAAAATCACTTAAATTATTCTAAGTCAAAGAAGACCACAAACTACATATCTTGACAGCGAGGCTAATAACTTTCTTCAAACTACATATTTCAGGACCAAACTTGGCTGAGATGTTCATTACCTTGTGTTCTATCGAATGGTTATTTCGGATTTCCTCTATCGGTCTTACTTTTTAATCTATATTCACTCTTACAGAGAGTCGCACAGTCAATTTGGCCAAAAATCACTTAAATTATTCTAAGTCATAGTAGACCACAAACTACCTATCTTGACAGCGAGGCTAATAACTTTTTTCAAACTGCATATTTCAGGACAAAACATGGCTGAGATGTTCATTACCTTGTGTTCTATCGAATGGTTCTTTCGGATTTCCTCTATCGGTCTTACTTTTTAATCTATATTCACTCTTACAGAGAGTCGCACAGTCAATTTGGCCGAAAATCACTTAAACTATTCTAAGTCAAAGAAGACCACAAACTACATTTCTTGACAGCGATGCTTATAACTTTCTTCAAACTGCATATTTCAGGATCAAACTTGGCTGATATGTTCATTACCTTGTGTTCTATCGAATGGTTGTTTCGGATTTCCTCTATCTGTCTTACTTTTTAATCTATATTCACTCTTACAGAGAGTCGCACAGTCAATTTGGCCAAAATTGGCATAAATTATTATAAGTCAAAGAAGACAAGTAACTACATATCTTGACAGCGAGGCTAATAACTTTCTTCAAACTGCATATTTCAGGACCAAACTTGGCTGAGATGTTCATTACCTTGTGTTCTATCGAATGGTTGTTTCGGATTTCCTCTATCTGTGTTACTTTTTAATCTATATTCACTCTTACAGAGAGTCGCACAGTCAATTTGGCCAAAAATCACTTAAATTATTCTAAGTCAAAGAAGACCACAAACTACATATCTTGACAGCGAGGCTAATAACTTTCTACAAACTGCATATTTCAGGATCAAACTTGGCTGATATGTTCATTAACTTGTGTTCTATCGAATGGTTGTTTCGGATTTCCTCTATCTGTCTTATTTTTTAATCTATATTCACTCTTACAGAAAGTCGCACAGTCAATTTGGCCAAAAATCACTTAAATTATTCTAAGTCAAAGAAGACCACAAACTACATATCTTGACAGCGAGGCTAATAACTTTCTTCAAACTACATATTTCAGGACCAAACTTGGCTGAGATGTTCATTACCTTGTGTTCTATCGAATGGTTATTTCGGATTTCCTCTATCGGTCTTACTTTTTAATCTATATTCACTCTTACAGAGAGTCGCACAGTCAATTTGGCCAAAAATCACTTAAATTATTCTAAGTCAAAGAAGACCACAAACTACATATCTTGACAGCGAGGCTAATAACTTTTTTCAAACTGCATATTTCAGGACCAAACATGGCTGAGATGTTCATTACCTTGTGTTCTATCGAATGGTTCTTTCGGATTTCCTCTATCGGTCTTACTTTTTAATCTATATTCACTCTTACAGAGAGTCGCACAGTCAATTTGGCCAAAAATCACTTAAATTATTCTAAGTAAAAAAAGACCACAAACTACATTTCTTGACAGCGATGCTAATAACTTTCTTCAAACTGCATATTTCAGGATCAAACTTGGCTGATATGTTCATTAACTTGTGTTCTATCGAATGGTTGTTTCGGATTTCCTCTATCTGTCTTACTTTTTAATCTATATTCACTCTTACAGAGAGTCGCACAGTCAATTTGGCCAAAAATCACTTAAATTATTCTAAGTCATAGTAGACCACAAACTACCTATCTTGACAGCGAGGCTAATAACTTTTTTCAAACTGCATATTTCAGGACCAAACATGGCTGAGATGTTCATTACCTTGTGTTCTATCGAATGGTTCTTTCGGATTTCCTCTATCGGTCTTACTTTTTAATCTATATTCACTCTTACAGAGAGTCGCACAGTCAATTTGGCCAAAAATCACTTAAATTATTCTAAGTCAAAGAAGACCACAAACTACATATCTTGACAGCGAGGCTAATAACTTTCTTCAAACTACATATTTCAGGACCAAACTTGGCTGAGATGTTCATTACCTTGTGTTCTATCGAATGGTTATTTCGGATTTCCTCTATCGGTCTTACTTTTTAATCTATATTCACTCTTACAGAGAGTCGCACAGTCAATTTGGCAAAAAATCACTTAAATTATTCTAAGTCAAAGAAGACCACAAACTACATATCTTGACAGCGAGGCTAATAACTTTCTTCAAACTACATATTTCAGGACCAAACTTGGCTGAGATGTTCATTACCTTGTGTTCTATCGAATGGTTATTTCGGATTTCCTCTATCGGTCTTACTTTTTAATCTATATTCACTCTTACAGAGAGTCGCACAGTCAATTTGGCCAAAAATCACTTAAATTATTCTAAGTCAAAGAAGACCACAAACTACATATCTTGACAGCGAGGCTAATAACTTTTTTCAAACTGCATATTTCAGGACCAAACATGGCTGAGATGTTCATTACCTTGTGTTCTATCGAATGGTTCTTTCGGATTTCCTCTATCGGTCTTACTTTTTAATCTATATTCACTCTTACAGAGAGTCGCACAGTCAATTTGGCCAAAAATCACTTAAATTATTCTAAGTAAAAAAAGACCACAAACTACATTTCTTGACAGCGATGCTAATAACTTTCTTCCAACTGCATATTTCAGGATCAAACTTGGCTGATATGTTCATTAACTTGTGTTCTATCGAATGGTTGTTTCGGATTTCCTCTATCTGTCTTACTTTTTAATCTATATTCACTCTTACAGAGAGTCGCACAGTCAATTTGGCCAAAAATCACTTAAATTATTCTAAGTCATAGTAGACCACAAACTACCTATCTTGACAGCGAGGCTAATAACTTTTTTCAAACTGCATATTTCAGGACCAAACATGGCTGAGATGTTCATTACCTTGTGTTCTATCGAATGGTTCTTTCGGATTTCCTCTATCGGTCTTACTTTTTAATCTATATTCACTCTTACAGAGAGTCGCACAGTCAATTTGGCCAAAAATCACTTAAATTATTCTAAGTCAAAGAAGACCACAAACTACATATCTTGACAGCGAGGCTAATAACTTTCTTCAAACTACATATTTCAGGACCAAACTTGGCTGAGATGTTCATTACCTTGTGTTCTATCGAATGGTTATTTCGGATTTCCTCTATCGGTCTTACTTTTTAATCTATATTCACTCTTACAGAGAGTCGCACAGTCAATTTGGCAAAAAATCACTTAAATTATTCTAAGTCATAGTAGACCACAAACTACCTATCTTGACAGCGAGGCTAATAACTTTTTTCAAACTGCATATTTCAGGACCAAACATGGCTGAGATGTTCATTACCTTGTGTTCTATCGAATGGTTCTTTCGGATTTCCTCTATCGGTCTTACTTTTTAATCTATATTCACTCTTACAGAGAGTCGCACAGTCAATTTGGCCAAAAATCACTTAAATTATTCTAAGTCAAAGAAGACCACAAACTACATATCTTGACAGCGAGGCTAATAACTTTCTACAAACTGCATATTTCAGGATCAAACTTGGCTGATATGTTCATTAACTTGTGTTCTATCGAATGGTTGTTTCGGATTTCCTCTATCTGTCTTATTTTTTAATCTATATTCACTCTTACAGAAAGTCGCACAGTCAATTTGGCCAAAAATCACTTAAATTATTCTAAGTCAAAGAAGACCACAAACTACATATCTTGACAGCGAGGCTAATAACTTTCTTCAAACTACATATTTCAGGACCAAACTTGGCTGAGATGTTCATTACCTTGTGTTCTATCGAATGGTTATTTCGGATTTCCTCTATCGGTCTTACTTTTTAATCTATATTCACTCTTACAGAGAGTCGCACAGTCAATTTGGCCAAAAATCACTTAAATTATTCTAAGTAAAAAAAGACCACAAACTACATTTCTTGACAGCGATGCTAATAACTTTCTTCAAACTGCATATTTCAGGATCAAACTTGGCTAAAATGTTCATTAACTTGTGTTCTATCGAATGGTTGTTTCGGATTTCCTCTATCTGTCTTACTTTTTAATCTATATTCACTCTTACAGAGAGTCGCACAGTCAATTTGGCAAAAAATCACTTAAATTATTCTAAGTCATAGTAGACCACAAACTACCTATCTTGACAGCGAGGCTAATAACTTTTTTCAAACTGCATATTTCAGGACCAAACATGGATGAGATGTTCATTACCTTGTGTTCTATCGAATGGTTCTTTCGGATTTCCTCTATCGGTCTTACTTTTTAATCTATATTCACTCTTACAGAGAGTCGCACAGTCAATTTGGCCAAAAATCACTTAAATTATTCTAAGTCAAAGAAGACCACAAACTACATATCTTGACAGCGAGGCTAATAACTTTCTTCAAACTACATATTTCAGGACCAAACTTGGCTGAGATGTTCATTACCTTGTGTTCTATCGAATGGTTATTTCGGATTTCCTCTATCCGTCTTACTTTTTAATCTATAGTCACTCTTACAGAGAGTCGCACAGTCAAGTTGGCCAAAAATCACGAAAATTATTCTAAGTCAAAGAAGACCACAAACTACATTTCTTGACAGCGATGCTAATAAATTTCTTCAAACTGCATATTTCAGGACCAAACTTGGCTGAGATGTTCATTACCTTGTGTTCTATCGAATGGTTCTTTCGGATTTCCTCTATCGGTCTTACTTTTTAATCTATATTCACTCTTACAGAGAGTCGCACAGTCAATTTGGCCAAAAATCACTTAAATTATTCTAAGTCAAAGAAGACCACAAACTACATTTCTTGACAGCGATGCTAATAACTTTCTTCAAACTGCATATTTCAGGATCAAACTTGGCTGATATGTTCATTAACTTGTGTTCTATCGAATGGTTGTTTCGGATTTCCTCTATCTGTCTTACTTTTTAATCTATATTCACTCTTACAGAGAGTCGCACAGTCAATTTGGCAAAAAATCACTTAAATTATTCTAAGTCATAGTAGACCACAAACTACCTATCTTGACAGCGAGGCTAATAACTTTTTTCAAACTGCATATTTCAGGACCAAACATGGATGAGATGTTCATTACCTTGTGTTCTATCGAATGGTTCTTTCGGATTTCCTCTATCGGTCTTACTTTTTAATCTATATTCACTCTTACAGAGAGTCGCACAGTCAATTTGGCCAAAAATCACTTAAATTATTCTAAGTCAAAGAAGACCACAAACTACATATCTTGACAGCGAGGCTAATAACTTTCTTCAAACTACATATTTCAGGACCAAACTTGGCTGAGATGTTCATTACCTTGTGTTCTATCGAATGGTTATTTCGGATTTCCTCTATCGGTCTTACTTTTTAATCTATATTCACTCTTACAGAGAGTCGCACAGTCAATTTGGCCAAAAATCACTTAAATTATTCTAAGTAAAAAAAGACCACAAACTACATTTCTTGACAGCGATGCTAATAACTTTCTTCAAACTGCATATTTCAGGATCAAACTTGGCTAAAATGTTCATTAACTTGTGTTCTATCGAATGGTTGTTTCGGATTTCCTCTATCTGTCTTACTTTTTAATCTATATTCACTCTTACAGAGAGTCGCACAGTCAATTTGGCAAAAAATCACTTAAATTATTCTAAGTCATAGTAGACCACAAACTACATTTCTTGACAGCGATGCTAATAACTTTTTTCAAACTGCATATTTCAGGACCAAACTTGGCTGAGATGTTCATTACCTTGTGTTCTATCGAATGGTTCTTTCGGATTTCCTCTATCGGTCTTACTTTTTAATCGATATTCACTCTTACAGAGAGTCGCACAGTCAATTTGGCCAAAAATCACTTAAATTATTCTAAGTCAAAGAAGACCACAAACTACATTTCTTGACAGCGATGCTAATAACTTTCTTCAAACTGCATATTTCAGGATCAAACTTGGCTGATATGTTCATTAACTTGTGTTCTATCGAATGGTTGTTTCGGATTTCCTCTATCTGTCTTACTTTTTAATCTATATTCACTCTTACAGAGAGTCGCACAGTCAATTTGGCAAAAAATCACTTAAATTATTCTAAGTCATAGTAGACCACAAACTACCTATCTTGACAGCGAGGCTAATAACTTTTTTCAAACTGCATATTTCAGGACCAAACATGGATGAGATGTTCATTACCTTGTGTTCTATCGAATGGTTCTTTCGGATTTCCTCTATCGGTCTTACTTTTTAATCTATATTCACTCTTACAGAGAGTCGCACAGTCAATTTGGCCAAAAATCACTTAAATTATTCTAAGTCAAAGAAGACCACAAACTACATATCTTGACAGCGAGGCTAATAACTTTCTTCAAACTACATATTTCAGGACCAAACTTGGCTGAGATGTTCATTACCTTGTGTTCTATCGAATGGTTATTTCGGATTTCCTCTATCTGTCTTACTTTTTAATCTATAGTCACTCTTACAGAGAGTCGCACAGTCAAGTTGGCCAAAAATCACGAAAATTATTCTAAGTCAAAGAAGACCACAAACTACATTTCTTGACAGCGATGCTAATAAATTTCTTCAAACTGCATATTTCAGGACCAAACATGGCTGAGATGTTCATTACCTTGTGTTCTATCGAATGGTTCTTTCGGATTTCCTCTATCGGTCTTACTTTTTAATCTATATTCACTCTTACAGAGAGTCGCACAGTCAATTTGGCCAAAAATCACTTAAATTATTCTAAGTCAAAGAAGACCACAAACTACATTTCTTGACAGCGATGCTAATAACTTTCTTCAAACTGCATATTTCAGGATCAAACTTGGCTGATATGTTCATTAACTTGTGTTCTATCGAATGGTTGTTTCGGATTTCCTCTATCTGTCTTACTTTTTAATCTATATTCACTCTTACAGAGAGTCGCACAGTCAATTTGGCAAAAAATCACTTAAATTATTCTAAGTCATAGTAGACCACAAACTACCTATCTTGACAGCGAGGCTAATAACTTTTTTCAAACTGCATATTTCAGGACCAAACATGGCTGAGATGTTCATTACCTTGTGTTCTATCGAATGGTTCTTTCGGATTTCCTCTATCTGTCTTACTTTTTAATCTATATTCACTCTTACAGAGAGTCGCACAGTCAATTTGGCAAAAAATCACTTAAATTATTCTAAGTCACAGTAGACCACAAACTACCTATCTTGACAGCGAGGCTAATAACTTTCTTCAAACTACATATTTCAGGACCAAACTTGGCTGAGATGTTCATTACCTTGTGTTCTATCGAATGGTTATTTCGGATTTCCTCTATCTGTCTTACTTTTTAATCTATAGTCACTCTTACAGAGAGTCGCACAGTCAAGTTGGCCAAAAATCACGAAAATTATTCTAAGTCAAAGAAGACCACAAACTACATTTCTTGACAGCGATGCTAATAAATTTCTTCAAACTGCATATTTCAGGACCAAACTTGGCTGAGATGTTCATTACCTTGTGTTCTATCGAATGGTTCTTTCGGATTTCCTCTATCGGTCTTACTTTTTAATCTATATTCACTCTTACAGAGAGTCGCACAGTCAATTTGGCCAAAAATCACTTAAATTATTCTAAGTCAAAGAAGACCACAAACTACATTTCTTGACAGCGATGCTAATAACTTTCTTCAAACTGCATATTTCAGGATCAAACTTGGCTGATATGTTCATTAACTTGTGTTCTATCGAATGGTTGTTTCGGATTTCCTCTATCTGTCTTACTTTTTAATCTATATTCACTCTTACAGAGAGTCGCACAGTCAATTTGGCAAAAAATCACTTAAATTATTCTAAGTCATAGTAGACCACAAACTACCTATCTTGACAGCGAGGCTAATAACTTTTTTCAAACTGCATATTTCAGGACCAAACATGGCTGAGATGTTCATTACCTTGTGTTCTATCGAATGGTTCTTTCGGATTTCCTCTATCTGTCTTACTTTTTAATCTATATTCACTCTTACAGAGAGTCGCACAGTCAATTTGGCCAAAAATCACTTAAATTATTCTAAGTCAAAGAAGACCACAAACTACATATCTTGACAGCGAGGCTAATAACTTTCTTCAAACTGCATATTTCAGGATCAAACTTGGCTGATATGTTCATTAACTTGTGTTCTATCGAATGGTTGTTTCGGATTTCCTCTATCTGTCTTATTTTTTAATCTATATTCACTCTTACAGAGAGTCGCACAGTCAATTTGGCCAAAAATCACTTAAATTATTCTAAGTCATAGTAGACCACAAACTACCTATCTTGACAGCGAGGCTAATAACTTTTTTCAAACTGAATATTTCAGGACCAAACATGACTGAGATGTTCATTACCTTGTGTTCTATCGAATGGTTCTTTCGGATTTCCTCTATCGGTCTTACTTTTTAATCTATATTCACTCTTACAGAGAGTCGCACAGTCAATTTGGCCAAAAATCACTTAAATTATTCTAAGTCAAAGAAGACCACAAACTACATATCTTGACAGCGAGGCTAATAACTTTCTACAAACTGCATATTTCAGGATCAAACTTGGCTGATATGTTCATTAACTTGTGTTCTATCGAATGGTTGTTTCGGATTTCCTCTATCTGTCTTATTTTTTAATCTATATTCACTCTTACAGAGAGTCGCACAGTCAATTTGGCCAAAAATCACTTAAATTATTCTAAGTCATAGTAGACCACAAACTACCTATCTTGACAGCGAGGCTAATAACTTTTTTCAAACTGCATATTTCAGGACCAAACATGGCTGAGATGTTCATTACCTTGTGTTCTATCGAATGGTTCTTTCGGATTTCCTCTATCGGTCTTACTTTTTAATCTATATTCACTCTTACAGAGAGTCGCACAGTCAATTTGGCCAAAAATCACTTAAATTATTCTAAGTCAAAGAAGACCACAAACTACATATCTTGACAGCGAGGCTAATAACTTTCTACAAACTGCATATTTCAGGATCAAACTTGGCTGATATGTTCATTAACTTGTGTTCTATCGAATGGTTCTTTCGGATTTCCTCTATCTGTCTTATTTTTTAATCTATATTCACTCTTACAGAAAGTCGCACAGTCAATTTGGCCAAAAATCACTTAAATTATTCTAAGTCAAAGAAGACCACAAACTACATATCTTGACAGCGAGGCTAATAACTTTCTTCAAACTACATATTTCAGGACCAAACTTGGCTGAGATGTTCATTACCTTGTGTTCTATCGAATGGTTATTTCGGATTTCCTCTATCGGTCTTACTTTTTAATCTATATTCACTCTTACAGAGAGTCGCACAGTCAATTTGGCCAAAAATCACTTAAATTATTCTAAGTCAAAGAAGACCACAAACTACATATCTTGAAAGCGAGGCTAATAACTTTCTTCAAACTACATATTTCAGGACCAAACTTGGCTGAGATGTTCATTACCTTGTGTTCTATCGAATGGTTATTTCGGATTTCCTCTATCTGTCTTACTTTTTAATCTATAGTCACTCTTACAGAGAGTCGCACAGTCAAGTTGGCCAAAAATCACGAAAATTATTCTAAGTCAAAGAAGACCACAAACTACAATTCTTGACAGCGATGCTAATAAATTTCTTCAAACTGCATATTTCAGGACCAAACTTGGCTGAGATGTTCATTACCTTATGTTCTATCGAATGGTTCTTTCGGATTTCCTCTATCGGTCTTACTTTTTAATCTATATTCACTCTTACAGAGAGTCGCACAGTCAATTTGGCCAAAAATCACTTAAATTATTCTAAGTCAAAGAAGACCACAAACTACATATCTTGACAGCGAGGCTAATAACTTTCTTCAAACTACATATTTCAGGACCAAACTTGGCTGAGATGTTCATTACCTTGTGTTCTATCGAATGGTTATTTCGGATTTCCTCTATCTGTCTTACTTTTTAATCTATAGTCACTCTTACAGAGAGTCGCACAGTCAAGTTGGCCAAAAATCACGAAAATTATTCTAAGTCAAAGAAGACCACAAACTACATTTCTTGACAGCGATGCTAATAACTTTCTTCAAACTGCATATTTCAGGATCAAACTTGGCTGATATGTTCATTAACTTGTGTTCTATCGAATGGTTGTTTCGGATTTCCTCTATCTGTCTTACTTTTTAATCTATATTCACTCTTACAGAGAGTCGCACAGTCAATTTGGCAAAAAAGCACTTAAATTATTCTAAGTCATAGTAGACCACAAACTACCTATCTTGACAGCGAGGCTAATAACTTTTTTCAAACTGCATATTTCAGGACCAAACATGGCTGAGATGTTCATTACCTTGTGTTCTATCGAATGGTTCTTTCGGATTTCCTCTATCGGTCTTACTTTTTAATCTATATTCACTCTTACAGAGAGTCGCACAGTCAATTTGGCCAAAAATCACTTAAATTATTCTAAGTCAAAAAAGACCACAAACTACATTTCTTGACAGCGATGCTAATAACTTTCTTCAAACTGCATATTTCAGGATCAAACTTGGCTGATATGTTCATTAACTTGTGTTCTATCGAATGGTTGTTTCGGATTTCCTCTATCTGTCTTACTTTTTAATCTATATTCACTCTTACAGAGAGTCGCACAGTCAATTTGGCAAAAAATCACTTAAATTATTCTAAGTCATAGTAGACCACAAACTACCTATCTTGACAGCGAGGCTAATAACTTTTTTCAAACTGCATATTTCAGGATCAAACTTGGCTGAGTTGTTCATTACCTTGTGTTCTATCGAATGGTTATTTCGGATTTCCTCTATCTGTCTTACTTTTTAATCTATATTCACTCTTACAGAGAGTCGCACAGTCAATTTGGCCAAAAATCACTTAAATTATTCTAAGTCAAAGAAGACCACAAACTACATATCTTGACAGCGAGGCTAATAACTTTCTTCAAACTGCATATTTCAGGATCAAACTTGGCTGAGTTGTTCATTACCTTGTGTTCTATCGAATGGTTCTTTCGGATTTCCTCTATCGGTCTTACTTTTTAATCTATATTCACTCTTACAGAGAGTCGCACAGTCAATTTGGCCAAAAATCACTTAAATTATTCTAAGTCAAAGAAGACCACAAACTACATATCTTGACAGCGAGGCTAATAACTTTCTTCAAACTACATATTTCAGGACCAAACTTGGCTGAGATGTTCATTACCTTGTGTTCTATCGAATGGTTATTTCGGATTTCCTCTATCTGTCTTACTTTTTAATCTATAGTCACTCTTACAGAGAGTCGCACAGTCAAGTTGGCCAAAAATCACGAAAATTATTCTAAGTCAAAGAAGACCACAAACTACATTTCTTGACAGCGATGCTAATAAATTTCTTCAAACTGCATATTTCAGGATCAAACTTGGCTGATATGTTCAATAACTTGTCTTCTATCGAATGGTTATTTCGGATTTCCTCTATCTGTCTTACTTTTTAATCTATATTCACTTTTACAGAGAGTCGCAGAGTCAATTTGGCAAAAAATCACTTAAATTATTCTAAGTCAAAGAAGACCACAAACTACATATCTTGACAGCGAGGCTAATAACTTTCTTCAAACTGCATATTTCAGGATCAAACTTGGCTGAGTTGTTCATTACCTTGTGTTCTATCGAATGGTTATTTCGGATTTCCTCTATCTGTCTTACTTTTTAATCTATATTCACTCTTACAGAGAGTCGCACAGTCAATTTGGCCAAAAATCACGAAAATTATTCTAAGTCAAAGAAGACCACAAACTACATTTCTTGACAGCGATGCTAATAACTTTCTTCAAACTGCATATTTCAGGATCAAACTTGGCTGATATGTTCATTAACTTGTGTTCTATCGAATGGTTCTTTCGGATTTCCTCTATCTGTCTTATTTTTTAATCTATATTCACTCTTACAGAAAGTCGCACAGTCAATTTGGCCAAAAATCACTTAAATTATTCTAAGTCAAAGAAGACCACAAACTACATATCTTGACAGCGAGGCTAATAACTTTCTTCAAACTACATATTTCAGGACCAAACTTGGCTGAGATGTTCATTACCTTGTGTTCTATCGAATGGTTATTTCGGATTTCCTCTATCGGTCTTACTTTTTAATCTATATTCACTCTTACAGAGAGTCGCACAGTCAATTTGGCCAAAAATCACTTAAATTATTCTAAGTCAAAGAAGACAAGTAACTACATATCTTGACAGCGAGGCTAATAACTTTCTTCAAACTACATATTTCAGGACCAAACTTGGCTGAGATGTTCATTACCTTGTGTTCTATCGAATGGTTATTTCGGATTTCCTCTATCTGTCTTACTTTTTAATCTATAGTCACTCTTACAGAGAGTCGCACAGTCAAGTTGGCCAAAAATCACGAAAATTATTCTAAGTCAAAGAAGACCACAAACTACAATTCTTGACAGCGATGCTAATAAATTTCTTCAAACTGCATATTTCAGGACCAAACTTGGCTGAGATGTTCATTACCTTGTGTTCTATCGAATGGTTCTTTCGGATTTCCTCTATCGGTCTTACTTTTTAATCTATATTCACTCTTACAGAGAGTCGCACAGTCAATTTGGCCAAAAATCACTTAAATTATTCTAAGTCAAAGAAGACCACAAACTACATATCTTGACAGCGAGGCTAATAACTTTCTTCAAACTACATATTTCAGGACCAAACTTGGCTGAGATGTTCATTACCTTGTGTTCTATCGAATGGTTATTTCGGATTTCCTCTATCTGTCTTACTTTTTAATCTATAGTCACTCTTACAGAGAGTCGCACAGTCAAGTTGGCCAAAAATCACGAAAATTATTCTAAGTCAAAAAAGACCACAAACTACATTTCTTGACAGCGATGCTAATAACTTTCTTCAAACTGCATATTTCAGGATCAAACTTGGCTGATATGTTCATTAACTTGTGTTCTATCGAATGGTTGTTTCGGATTTCCTCTATCTGTCTTACTTTTTAATCTATATTCACTCTTACAGAGAGTCGCACAGTCAATTTGGCAAAAAATCACTTAAATTATTCTAAGTCATAGTAGACCACAAACTACCTATCTTGACAGCGAGGCTAATAACTTTTTTCAAACTGCATATTTCAGGATCAAACTTGGCTGAGTTGTTCATTACCTTGTGTTCTATCGAATGGTTATTTCGGATTTCCTCTATCTGTCTTACTTTTTAATCTATATTCACTCTTACAGAGAGTCGCACAGTCAATTTGGCCAAAAATCACTTAAATTATTCTAAGTCAAAGAAGACCACAAACTACATATCTTGACAGCGAGGCTAATAACTTTCTTCAAACTGCATATTTCAGGATCAAACTTGGCTGAGTTGTTCATTACCTTGTGTTCTATCGAATGGTTCTTTCGGATTTCCTCTATCGGTCTTACTTTTTAATCTATATTCACTCTTACAGAGAGTCGCACAGTCAATTTGGCCAAAAATCACTTAAATTATTCTAAGTCAAAGAAGACCACAAACTACATATCTTGACAGCGAGGCTAATAACTTTCTTCAAACTACATATTTCAGGACCAAACTTGGCTGAGATGTTCATTACCTTGTGTTCTATCGAATGGTTATTTCGGATTTCCTCTATCTGTCTTACTTTTTAATCTATAGTCACTCTTACAGAGAGTCGCACAGTCAAGTTGGCCAAAAATCACGAAAATTATTCTAAGTCAAAGAAGACCACAAACTACATTTCTTGACAGCGATGCTAATAAATTTCTGCAAACTGCATATTTCAGGATCAAACTTGGCTGATATGTTCAATAACTTGTCTTCTATCGAATGGTTATTTCGGATTTCCTCTATCTGTCTTACTTTTTAATCTATATTCACTTTTACAGAGAGTCGCAGAGTCAATTTGGCCAAAAATCACTTAAATTATTCTAAGTCAAAGAAGACCACAAACTACATATCTTGACAGCGAGGCTAATAACTTTCTTCAAACTGCATATTTCAGGATCAAACTTGGCTGAGTTGTTCATTACCTTGTGTTCTATCGAATGGTTATTTCGGATTTCCTCTATCTGTCTTACTTTTTAATCTATATTCACTCTTACAGAGAGTCGCACAGTCAATTTGGCCAAAAATCACGAAAATTATTCTAAGTCAAAGAAGACCACAAACTACATTTCTTGACAGCGATGCTAATAACTTTCTTCAAACTGCATATTTCAGGATCAAACTTGGCTGATATGTTCATTAACTTGTGTTCTATCGAATGGTTCTTTCGGATTTCCTCTATCTGTCTTATTTTTTAATCTATATTCACTCTTACAGAAAGTCGCACAGTCAATTTGGCCAAAAATCACTTAAATTATTCTAAGTCAAAGAAGACCACAAACTACATATCTTGACAGCGAGGCTAATAACTTTCTTCAAACTACATATTTCAGGACCAAACTTGGCTGAGATGTTCATTACCTTGTGTTCTATCGAATGGTTATTTCGGATTTCCTCTATCGGTCTTACTTTTTAATCTATATTCACTCTTACAGAGAGTCGCACAGTCAATTTGGCCAAAAATCACTTAAATTATTATAAGTCAAAGAAGACCACAAACTACATATCTTGACAGCGAGGCTAATAACTTTCTTCAAACTACATATTTCAGGACCAAACTTGGCTGAGATGTTCATTACCTTGTGTTCTATCGAATGGTTATTTCGGATTTCCTCTATCTGTCTTACTTTTTAATCTATAGTCACTCTTACAGAGAGTCGCACAGTCAAGTTGGCCAAAAATCACGAAAATTATTCTAAGTCAAAGAAGACCACAAACTACAATTCTTGACAGCGATGCTAATAAATTTCTTCAAACTGCATATTTCAGGACCAAACTTGGCTGAGATGTTCATTACCTTGTGTTCTATCGAATGGTTCTTTCGGATTTCCTCTATCGGTCTTACTTTTTAATCTATATTCACTCTTACAGAGAGTCGCACAGTCAATTTGGCCAAAAATCACTTAAATTATTCTAAGTCAAAGAAGACCACAAACTACATATCTTGACAGCGAGGCTAATAACTTTATTCAAACTACATATTTCAGGACCAAACTTGGCTGAGATGTTCATTACCTTGTGTTCTATCGAATGGTTATTTCGGATTTCCTCTATCTGTCTTACTTTTTAATCTATAGTCACTCTTACAGAGAGTCGCACAGTCAAGTTGGCCAAAAATCACGAAAATTATTCTAAGTCAAAGAAGACCACAAACTACATTTCTTGACAGCGATGCTAATAACTTTCTTCAAACTGCATATTTCAGGATCAAACTTGGCTGATATGTTCATTAACTTGTGTTCTATCGAATGGTTGTTTCGGATTTCCTCTATCTGTCTTACTTTTTAATCTATATTCACTCTTACAGAGAGTCGCACAGTCAATTTGGCAAAAAAGCACTTAAATTATTCTAAGTCATAGTAGACCACAAACTACCTATCTTGACAGCGAGGCTAATAACTTTTTTCAAACTGCATATTTCAGGACCAAACATGGCTGAGATGTTCATTACCTTGTGTTCTATCGAATGGTTCTTTCGGATTTCCTCTATCGGTCTTACTTTTTAATCTATATTCACTCTTACAGAGAGTCGCACAGTCAATTTGGCCAAAAATCACTTAAATTATTCTAAGTCAAAAAAGACCACAAACTACATTTCTTGACAGCGATGCTAATAACTTTCTTCAAACTGCATATTTCAGGATCAAACTTGGCTGATATGTTCATTAACTTGTGTTCTATCGAATGGTTGTTTCGGATTTCCTCTATCTGTCTTACTTTTTAATCTATATTCACTCTTACAGAGAGTCGCACAGTCAATTTGGCAAAAAATCACTTAAATTATTCTAAGTCATAGTAGACCACAAACTACCTATCTTGACAGCGAGGCTAATAACTTTTTTCAAACTGCATATTTCAGGATCAAACTTGGCTGAGTTGTTCATTACCTTGTGTTCTATCGAATGGTTATTTCGGATTTCCTCTATCTGTCTTACTTTTTAATCTATATTCACTCTTACAGAGAGTCGCACAGTCAATTTGGCCAAAAATCACTTAAATTATTCTAAGTCAAAGAAGACCACAAACTACATATCTTGACAGCGAGGCTAATAACTTTCTTCAAACTGCATATTTCAGGATCAAACTTGGCTGAGTTGTTCATTACCTTGTGTTCTATCGAATGGTTCTTTCGGATTTCCTCTATCGGTCTTACTTTTTAATCTATATTCACTCTTACAGAGAGTCGCACAGTCAATTTGGCCAAAAATCACTTAAATTATTCTAAGTCAAAGAAGACCACAAACTACATATCTTGACAGCGAGGCTAATAACTTTCTTCAAACTACATATTTCAGGACCAAACTTGGCTGAGATGTTCATTACCTTGTGTTCTATCGAATGGTTCTTTCGGATTTCCTCTATCTGTCTTACTTTTTAATCTATAGTCACTCTTACAGAGAGTCGCACAGTCAAGTTGGCCAAAAATCACGAAAATTATTCTAAGTCAAAGAAGACCACAAACTACATTTCTTGACAGCGATGCTAATAAATTTCTTCAAACTGCATATTTCAGGATCAAACTTGGCTGATATGTTCAATAACTTGTCTTCTATCGAATGGTTATTTCGGATTTCCTCTATCTGTCTTACTTTTAAATCTATATTCACTTTTACAGAGAGTCGCAGAGTCAATTTGGCCAAAAATCACTTAAATTATTCTAAGTCAAAGAAGACCACAAACTACATATCTTGACAGCGAGGCTAATAACTTTCTTCAAACTGCATATTTCAGGATCAAACTTGGCTGAGTTGTTCATTACCTTGTGTTCTATCGAATGGTTATTTCGGATTTCCTCTATCTGTCTTACTTTTTAATCTATATTCACTCTTACAGAGAGTCGCACAGTCAATTTGGCCAAAAATCACGAAAATTATTCTAAGTCAAAGAAGACCACAAACTACATTTCTTGACAGCGATGCTAATAACTTTCTTCAAACTGCATATTTCAGGATCAAACTTGGCTGATATGTTCATTAACTTGTGTTCTATCGAATGGTTCTTTCGGATTTCCTCTATCTGTCTTACTTTTTAATCTATATTCACTCTTACAGAGAGTCGCACAGTCAATTTGGCAAAAAATCACTTAATTTATTCTAAGTCATAGTAGACCACAAACTACCTATCTTGACAGCGAGGCTAATAACTTTTTTCAAACTGCATATTTCAGGACCAAACATGGCTGAGATGTTCATTACCTTGTGTTCTATCGAATGGTTCTTTCGGATTTCCTCTATCTGTCTTACTTTTTAATCTATATTCACTCTTACAGAGAGTCGCAGAGTCAATTTGGCCAAAAATTACTTAAATTATTCTAAGTCAAAGAAGACCACAAACTACATATCTTGACAGCGAGGCTAATAACTTTCTTCAAACTGCATATTTCAGGATCAAACTTGGCTGAGTTGTTCATTAACTTGTGTTCTATCGAATGGTTATTTCGGATTTCCTCTATCTGTCTTACTTTTTAATCTATATTCACTCTTACATAGAGTCGCACAGTCAATTTGGCCAAAAATCACTTAAATTATTCTAAGTCAAAGAAGACCACAAACTACATATCTTGACAGCGAGGCTAATAACTTTCTTCAAACTACATATTTCAGGACCAAACTTGGCTGAGATGTCCATTACCTTGTGTTCTATCGAATGGTTATTTCGGATTTCCTCTATCTGTCTTACTTTTTAATCTATATTCACTCTTACAGAGAGTCGCACAGTCAATTTGGCAAAAAATCACTTAAATTATTCTAAGTCATAGTAGACCACAAACTACCTATCTTGACAGCGAGGCTAATAATTTTTTTCAAACTGCATATTTCAGGACCAAACATGGCTGAGATGTTCATTACCTTGTGTTCTATCGAATGGTTCTTTCGGATTTCCTCTATCTGTCTTACTTTTTCATCTATATTCACTCTTACAGAGAGTCGCACAGTCAATTTGGCCAAAAATCACTTAAATTATTCTAAGTCAAAGAAGACCACAAACTACATATCTTGACAGCGAGGCTAATAACTTTCTACAAACTGCATATTTCAGGATCAAACTTGGCCGATATGTCCATTAACTTGTGTTCTATCGAATGGTTGTTTCGGATTTCCTCTATCTGTCTTATTTTTTAATCTATATTCACTCTTACAGAGAGTCGCACAGTCAATTTGGCCAAAAATCACTTAAATTATTCTAAGTCAAAGAAGACCACAAACTACATATCTTGACAGCGAGGCTAATAACTTTCTTCAAACTACATATTTCAGGACCAAACTTGGCTGAGATGTCCATTACCTTGTGTTCTATCGAATGGTTATTTCGGATTTCCTCTATCTGTCTTACTTTTTAATCTATAGTCACTCTTACAGAGAGTCGCACAGTCAAGTTGGCCAAAAATCACGAAAATTATTCTAAGTCAAAGAAGACCACAAACTACATTTCTTGACAGCGATGCTAATAACTTTCTTCAAACTGCATATTTCAGGATCAAACTTGGCTGATATGTTCATTAACTTGTGTTCTATCGAATGGTTGTTTCGGATTTCCTCTATCTGTCTTACTTTTTAATCTATATTCACTCTTACAGAGAGTCGCACAGTCAATTTGGCAAAAAAGCACTTAAATTATTCTAAGTCATAGTAGACCACAAACTACCTATCTTGACAGCGAGGCTAATAACTTTTTTCAAACTGAATATTTCAGGACCAAACATGGCTGAGATGTTCATTACCTTGTGTTCTATCGAATGGTTCTTTCGGATTTCCTCTATCGGTCTTACTTTTTAATCTATATTCACTCTTACAGAGAGTCGCACAGTCAATTTGGCCAAAAATCACTTAAATTATTCTAAGTCAAAGAAGACCACAAACTACATATCTTGACAGCGAGGCTAATAACTTTCTTCAAACTACATATTTCAGGACCAAACTTGGCTGAGATGTCCATTACCTTGTGTTCTATCGAATGGTTATTTCGGATTTCCTCTATCTGTCTTACTTTTTAATCTATAGTCACTGTTACAGAGAGTCGCACAGTCAAGTTGGCCAAAAATCACGAAAATTATTCTAAGTCAAAGAAGACCACAAACTACATTTCTTGACAGCGATGCTAATAACTTTCTTCAAACTGCATATTTCAGGATCAAACTTGGCTGATATGTTCATTAACTTGTGTTCTATCGAATGGTTGTTTCGGATTTCCTCTATCTGTCTTACTTTTTAATCTATATTCACTCTTACAGAGAGTCGCACAGTCAATTTGGCAAAAAAGCACTTAAACTATTCTAAGTCATAGTAGACCACAAACTACCTATCTTGACAGCGAGGCTAATAACTTTTTTCAAACTGCATATTTCAGGACCAAACATGGCTGAGATGTTCATTACCTTGTGTTCTATCGAATGGTTCTTTCGGATTTCCTCTATCGGTCTTACTTTTTAATCTATATTCACTCTTACAGAGAGTCGCACAGTCAATTTGGCCAAAAATCACTTAAATTATTCTGAGTCAAAAAAGACCACAAACTACATTTCTTGACAGCGATGCTAATAACTTTCTTCAAACTGCATATTTCAGGATCAAACTTGGCTGATATGTTCATTAACTTGTGTTCTATCGAATGGTTGTTTCGGATTTCCTCTATCTGTCTTACTTTTTAATCTATATTCACTCTTACAGAGAGTCGCACAGTCAATTTGGCAAAAAATCACTTAAATTATTCTAAGTCATAGTAGACCACAAACTACCTATCTTGACAGCGAGGCTAATAACTTTTTTCAAACTGAATATTTCAGGACCAAACATGGCTGAGATGTTCATTACCTTGTGTTCTATCGAATGGTTCTTTCGGATTTCCTCTATCGGTCTTACTTTTTAATCTATATTCACTCTTACAGAGAGTCGCACAGTCAATTTGGCAAAAAATCACTTAAATTATTCTAAGTCAAAGAAGACCACAAACTACATATCTTGACAGCGAGGCTAATAACTTTCTTCAAACTACATATTTCAGGACCAAACTTGGCTGAGATGTTCATTACCTTGTGTTCTATCGAATGGTTATTTCGGATTTCCTCTATCTGTCTTACTTTTTAATCTATAGTCACTCTTACAGAGAGTCGCACAGTCAAGTTGGCCAAAAATCACGAAAATTATTCTAAGTCAAAGAAGACCACTAACTACCTATCTTGACAGCGAGGCTAATAACTTTCTTCAAACTAAATATTTCAGGACCAAACTTGGCTGATGTGTTCATTACCATGTATTCTATCGAATGGTTCTTTCGGATATCATCTATCTGTCTTACTTTTTATTCTATTTTCACTCTTATAGAGAGTCGCACAGTCAATTTGGCCAAAAATCACTTAAATTATTCTAAGTCAAAGAAGACCACAAACTACATATCTTGACAGCGAGGCTAATAACTTTCTTCAAACTACATATTTCAGGACCAAACTTGGCTGAGATGTCCATTACCTTGTGTTCTATCGAATGGTTATTTCGGATTTCCTCTATCTGTCTTACTTTTTAATCTATAGTCACTGTTACAGAGAGTCGCACAGTCAAGTTGGCCAAAAATCACGAAAATTATTCTAAGTCAAAGAAGACCACAAACTACATTTCTTGACAGCGATGCTAATAACTTTCTTCAAACTGCATATTTCAGGATCAAACTTGGCTGATATGTTCATTAACTTGTGTTCTATCGAATGGTTGTTTCGGATTTCCTCTATCTGTCTTACTTTTTAATCTATATTCACTCTTACAGAGAGTCGCACAGTCAATTTGGCAAAAAAGCACTTAAACTATTCTAAGTCATAGTAGACCACAAACTACCTATCTTGACAGCGAGGCTAATAACTTTTTTCAAACTGCATATTTCAGGACCAAACATGGCTGAGATGTTCATTACCTTGTGTTCTATCGAATGGTTCTTTCGGATTTCCTCTATCGGTCTTACTTTTTAATCTATATTCACTCTTACAGAGAGTCGCACAGTCAATTTGGCCAAAAATCACTTAAATTATTCTGAGTCAAAAAAGACCACAAACTACATTTCTTGACAGCGATGCTAATAACTTTCTTCAAACTGCATATTTCAGGATCAAACTTGGCTGATATGTTCATTAACTTGTGTTCTATCGAATGGTTGTTTCGGATTTCCTCTATCTGTCTTACTTTTTAATCTATATTCACTCTTACAGAGAGTCGCACAGTCAATTTGGCAAAAAATCACTTAAATTATTCTAAGTCAAAGAAGACCACAAACTACATATCTTGACAGCGAGGCTAATAACTTTCTTCAAACTACATATTTCAGGACCAAACTTGGCTGAGATGTTCATTACCTTGTGTTCTATCGAATGGTTATTTCGGATTTCCTCTATCTGTCTTACTTTTTAATCTATAGTCACTCTTACAGAGAGTCGCACAGTCAAGTTGGCCAAAAATCACGAAAATTATTCTAAGTCAAAGAAGACCACAAACTACATTTCTTGACAGCGATGCTAATAACTTTCTTCAAACTGCATATTTCAGGATCAAACTTGGCTGATATGTTCATTAACTTGTGTTCTATCGAATGGTTCTTTCGGATTTCCTCTATCTGTCTTACTTTTTAATCTATATTCACTCTTACAGAGAGTCGCACAGTCAATTTGGCAAAAAATCACTTAAATTATTCTAAGTCATAGTAGACCACAAACTACCTATCTTGACAGCGAGGCTAATAACTTTTTTCAAACTGCATATTTCAGGATCAAACTTGGCTGATATGTTCATTAACTTGTCTTCTATCGAATGGTTATTTCGGATTTCCTCTATCTGTCTTACTTTTTAATCTATATTCACTTTTACAGAGAGTCGCAGAGTCAATTTGGCCAAAAATCACTTAAATTATTCTAAGTCAAAGAAGACCACAAACTACATATCTTGACAGCGAGGCTAATAACTTTCTTCAAACTGCATATTTCAGGATCAAACTTGGCTGAGTTGTTCATTACCTTGTGTTCTATCGAATGGTTATTTCGGATTTCCTCTATCTGTCTTACTTTTTAATCTATATTCACTCTTACAGAGAGTCGCACAGTCAATTTGGCCAAAAATCACGAAAATTATTCTAAGTCAAAGAAGACCACAAACTACATTTCTTGACAGCGATGCTAATAACTTTCTTCAAACTGCATATTTCAGGATCAAACTTGGCTGATATGTTCATTAACTTGTGTTCTATCGAATGGTTCTTTCGGATTTCCTCTATCTGTCTTACTTTTTAATCTATATTCACTCTTACAGAGAGTCGCACAGTCAATTTGGCAAAAAATCACTTAAATTATTCTAAGTCATAGTAGACCACAAACTACCTATCTTGACAGCGAGGCTAATAACTTTTTTCAAACTGCATATTTCAGGACCAAACATGGCTGAGATGTTCATTACCTTGTGTTCTATCGAATGGTTCTTTCGGATTTCCTCTATCTGTCTTACTTTTTAATCTATATTCACTCTTACAGAGAGTCGCAGAGTCAATTTGGCCAAAAATTACTTAAATTATTCTAAGTCATAGTAGACCACAAACTACCTATCTTGACAGCGAGGCTAATAATTTTTTTCAAACTGCATATTTCAGGACCAAACATGGCTGAGATGTTCATTACCTTGTGTTCTATCGAATGGTTCTTTCGGATTTCCTCTATCTGTCTTACTTTTTAATCTATATTCACTCTTACAGAGAGTCGCACAGTCAATTTGGCCAAAAATCACTTAAATTATTCTAAGTCAAAGAAGACCACAAACTACATATCTTGACAGCGAGGCTAATAACTTTCTACAAACTGCATATTTCAGGATCAAACTTGGCTGATATGTTCATTAACTTGTGTTCTATCGAATGGTTGTTTCGGATTTCCTCTATCTGTCTTATTTTTTAATCTATATTCACTCTTACAGAGAGTCGCACAGTCAATTTGGCCAAAAATCACTTAAATTATTCTAAGTCAAAGAAGACCACAAACTACATATCTTGACAGCGAGGCTAATAACTTTCTTCAAACTACATATTTCAGGATCAAACTTGACTGATATGTTCATTAACTTGTGTTCTATCGAATGGTTGTTTCGGATTTCCTCTATCTGTCTTACTTTTTAATCTATAGTCACTCTTACAGAGAGTCGCACAGTCAAGTTGGCCAAAAATCACGAAAATTATTCTAAGTCAAAGAAGACCACAAACTACATTTCTTGACAGCGATGCTAATAACTTTCTTCAAACTGCATATTTCAGGATCAAACTTGGCTGATATGTTCATTAACTTGTGTTCTATCGAATGGTTGTTTCGGATTTCCTCTATCTGTCTTACTTTTTAATCTATATTCACTCTTACAGAGAGTCGCACAGTCAATTTGGCCAAAAATCACTTAAATTATTCTAAGTCAAAGAAGACCACAAACTACATATCTTGACAGCGAGGCTAATAACTTTCTTCAAACTGCATATTTCAGGATCAAACTTGGCTGAGTTGTTCATTACCTTGTGTTCTATCGAATGGTTATTTCGGATTTCCTCTATCTGTCTTACTTTTTAATCTATAGTCACTCTTACAGAGAGTCGCAAAGTCAATTTGGCCAAAAATCACGAAAATTATTCTAAGTCAAAGAAGACCACAAACTACATTCCTTGACAGCGATGCTAATAACTTTCTTCAAACTACATATTTCAGGATCAAACTTGGCTGATATGTTCATTAACTTGTGTTCTATCGAATGGTTGTTTCGGATTTCCTCTATCTGTCTTACTTTTTAATCTATAGTCACTCTTACAGAGAGTCGCAGAGTCAATTTGGCCAAAAATCACTTAAATTATTCTAAGTCAAAGAAGACCACAAACTACATATCTTGACAGCGAGGCTAATAACTTTCTTCAAACTGCATATTTCAGGATCAAACTTGGCTGAGTTGTTCATTACCTTGTGTTCTATCGAATGGTTAATTCGGATTTCCTCTATCTGTCTTACTTTTTAATCTATATTCACTCTTACAGAGAGTCGCACAGTCAATTTGGCCAAAAATCACTTAAATTATTCTAAGTCAAAGAAGACCACAAACTACATATCTTGACAGCGAGGCTAATAACTTTCTTCAAACTGCATATTTCAGGATCAAACTTGGCTGAGTTGTTCATTACCTTGTGTTCTATCGAATGGTTGTTTCGGATTTCCTCTATCTGTCTTACTTTTTAATCTATATTCACTCTTACAGAGAGTCGCACAGTCAATTTGGCCAAAAATCACTTAAATTATTCTAAGTCAAAGAAGACCACAAACTACATTTCTTGACAGCGATGCTAATAACTTTCTTCAAACTGCATATTTCAGGATCAAACTTTGCTGATATGTTCATTAACTTGTGTTCTATCGAATGGTTGTTTCGGATTTCCTCTATCTGTCTTACTTTTTAATCTATAGTCACTCTTACAGAGAGTCGCACAGTCAATTTGGCCAAAAATCGAGGAAATTATTCTAAGTCAAAGAAGACCACTAACTACCTATCTTGACAGCGAGGCTAATAACTTTTTTCAAACTGCATATTTCAGGACCAAACATGGCTGAGATGTTCATTACCTTGTGTTCTATCGAATGGTTCTTTCGGATTTCCTCTATCTGTCTTACTTTTTAATCTATATTCACTCTTACAGAGAGTCGCAGAGTCAATTTGGCCAAAAATTACTTAAATTATTCTAAGTCATAGTAGACCACAAACTACCTATCTTGACAGCGAGGCTAATAATTTTTTTCAAACTGCATATTTCAGGACCAAACATGGCTGAGATGTTCATTACCTTGTGTTCTATCGAATGGTTCTTTCGGATTTCCTCTATCTGTCTTACTTTTTAATCTATATTCACTCTTACAGAGAGTCGCACAGTCAATTTGGCCAAAAATCACTTAAATTATTCTAAGTCAAAGAAGACCACAAACTACATATCTTGACAGCGAGGCTAATAACTTTCTACAAACTGCATATTTCAGGATCAAACTTGGCTGATATGTTCATTAACTTGTGTTCTATCGAATGGTTGTTTCGGATTTCCTCTATCTGTCTTATTTTTTAATCTATATTCACTCTTACAGAGAGTCGCACAGTCAATTTGGCCAAAAATCACTTAAATTATTCTAAGTCAAAGAAGACCACAAACTACATATCTTGACAGCGAGGCTAATAACTTTCTTCAAACTACATATTTCAGGATCAAACTTGACTGATATGTTCATTAACTTGTGTTCTATCGAATGGTTGTTTCGGATTTCCTCTATCTGTCTTACTTTTTAATCTATAGTCACTCTTACAGAGAGTCGCACAGTCAAGTTGCCCAAAAATCACGAAAATTATTCTAAGTCAAAGAAGACCACAAACTACATTTCTTGACAGCGATGCTAATAACTTTCTTCAAACTGCATATTTCAGGATCAAACTTGGCTGATATGTTCATTAACTTGTGTGCTATCGAATGGTTGTTTCGGATTTCCTCTATCTGTCTTACTTTTTAATCTATATTCACTCTTACAGAGAGTCGCACAGTCAATTTGGCCAAAAATCACTTAAATTATTCTAAGTCAAAGAAGACCACAAACTACATATCTTGACAGCGAGGCTAATAACTTTCTTCAAACTGCATATTTCAGGATCAAACTTGGCTGAGTTGTTCATTACCTTGTGTTCTATCGAATGGTTATTTCGGATTTCCTCTATCTGTCTTACTTTTTAATCTATAGTCACTCTTACAGAGAGTCGCAAAGTCAATTTGGCCAAAAATCACGAAAATTATTCTAAGTCAAAGAAGACCACAAACTACATTCCTTGACAGCGATGCTAATAACTTTCTTCAAACTACATATTTCAGGATCAAACTTGGCTGATATGTTCATTAACTTGTGTTCTATCGAATGGTTGTTTCGGATTTCCTCTATCTGTCTTACTTTTTAATCTATAGTCACTCTTACAGAGAGTCGCAGAGTCAATTTGGCCAAAAATCACTTAAATTATTCTAAGTCAAAGAAGACCACAAACTACATATCTTGACAGCGAGGCTAATAACTTTCTTCAAACTGCATATTTCAGGATCAAACTTGGCTGAGTTGTTCATTACCTTGTGTTCTATCGAATGGTTAATTCGGATTTCCTCTATCTGTCTTACTTTTTAATCTATATTCACTCTTACAGAGAGTCGCACAGTCAATTTGGCCAAAAATCACTTAAATTATTCTAAGTCAAAGAAGACCACAAACTACATATCTTGACAGCGAGGCTAATAACTTTCTTCAAACTGCATATTTCAGGATCAAACTTGGCTGAGTTGTTCATTACCTTGTGTTCTATCGAATGGTTATTTCGGATTTCCTCTATCTGTCTTACTTTTTAATCTATATTCACTCTTACAGAGAGTCGCACAGTCAATTTGGCCAAAAATCACTTAAATTATTCTAAGTCAAAGAAGACCACAAACTACATTTCTTGACAGCGATGCTAATAACTTTCTTCAAACTGCATATTTCAGGATCAAACTTTGCTGATATGTTCATTAACTTGTGTTCTATCGAATGGTTGTTTCGGATTTCCTCTATCTGTCTTACTTTTTAATCTATAGTCACTCTTACAGAGAGTCGCACAGTCAAGTTGGCCAAAAATCACGAAAATTATTCTAAGTCAAAGAAGACCACAAACTACATTTCTTGACAGCGATGCTAATAACTTTCTTCAAACTGCATATTTCAGGATCAAACTTGGCTGATATGTTCATTAACTTGTGTTCTATCGAATGGTTGTTTCGGATTTCCTCTATCTGTCTTACTTTTTAATCTATATTCACTCTTACAGAGAGTCGCACAGTCAATTTGGCCAAAAATCACTTAAATTATTCTAAGTCAAAGAAGACCACAAACTACATATCTTGACAGCGAGGCTAATAACTTTCTTCAAACTGCATATTTCAGGATCAAACTTGGCTGAGTTGTTCATTACCTTGTGTTCTATCGAATGGTTATTTCGGATTTCCTCTATCTGTCTTACTTTTTAATCTATAGTCACTCTTACAGAGAGTCGCACAGTCAATTTGGCAAAAAATCACTTAAATTATTCTAAGTCATAGTAGACCACAAACTACCTATCTTGACAGCGAGGCTAATAACTTTTTTCAAACTGAATATTTCAGGACCAAACATGGCTGAGATGTTCATTACCTTGTGTTCTATCGAATGGTTCTTTCGGATTTCCTCTATCGGTCTTACTTTTTAATCTATATTCACTCTTACAGAGAGTCGCACAGTCAATTTGGCCAAAAATCACTTAAATTATTCTAAGTCAAAGAAGACCACAAACTACATATCTTGACAGCGAGGCTAATAACTTTCTTCAAACTACATATTTCAGGACCAAACTTGGCTGAGATGTTCATTACCTTGTGTTCTATCGAATGGTTATTTCGGATTTCCTCTATCTGTCTTACTTTTTAATCTATAGTCACTCTTACAGAGAGTCGCACAGTCAAGTTGGCCAAAAATCACGAAAATTATTCTAAGTCAAAGAAGACCACAAACTACATTTCTTGACAGCGATGCTAATAACTTTCTTCAAACTGCATATTTCAGGATCAAACTTGGCTGATATGTTCATTAACTTGTGTTCTATCGAATGGTTCTTTCGGATTTCCTCTATCTGTCTTACTTTTTAATCTATATTCACTCTTACAGAGAGTCGCACAGTCAATTTGGCAAAAAATCACTTAAATTATTTTAAGTCATAGTAGACCACAAACTACCTATCTTGACAGCGAGGCTAATAACTTTTTTCAAACTGCATATTTCAGGACCAAACATGGCTGAGATGTTCATTACCTTGTGTTCTATCGAATGGTTGTTTCGGATTTCCTCTATCTGTCTTACTTTTTAATCTATATTCACTCTTACAGAGAGTCGCAGAGTCAATTTGGCCAAAAATTACTTAAATTATTCTAAGTCAAAGAAGACCACAAACTACATATCTTGACAGCGATGCTAATATATTTCTTCAAACTGCATATTTCAGGATCAAACTTGGCTGATATGTTCATTAACTTGTCTTCTATCGAATGGTTATTTCGGATTTCCTCTATCTGTCTTACTTTTTAATCTATATTCACTTTTACAGAGAGTCGCAGAGTCAATTTGGCCAAAAATCACTTAAATTATTCTAAGTCAAAGAAGACCACAAACTACATATCTTGACAGCGAGGCTAATAACTTTCTTCAAACTGCATATTTCAGGATCAAACTTGGCTGATATGTTCATTAACTTGTGTTCTATCGAATGGTTCTTTCGGATTTCCTCTATCTGTCTTACTTTTTAATCTATATTCACTCTTACAGAGAGTCGCAGAGTCAATTTGGCCAAAAATTACTTAAATTATTCTAAGTCAAAGAAGACCACAAACTACATATCTTGACAGCGAGGCTAATAACTTTCTTCAAACTGCATATTTCAGGATCAAACTTGGCTGAGTTGTTCATTACCTTGTGTTCTATCGAATGGTTATTTCGGATTTCCTCTATCTGTCTTACTTTTTAATCTATATTCACTCTTACAGAGTGTCGCACAGTCAATTTGGCCAAAAATCACGAAAATTGTTCTAAGTCAAAGAAGACCACAAACTACATTTCTTGACAGCGATGCTAATAACTTTCTTCAAACTGCATATTTCAGGATCAAACTTGGCTGATATGTTCATTAACTTGTGTTCTATCGAATGGTTGTTTCGGATTTCCTCTATCTGTCTTACTTTTTAATCTATATTCACTCTTACAGAGAGTCGCACAGTCAATTTGGCAAAAAATCACTTAAATTATTCTAAGTCATTGTAGACCACAAACTACCTATCTTGACAGCGAGGCTAATAATTTTTTTCAAACTGCATATTTCAGGACCAAACATGGCTGAGATGTTCATTACCTTGTGTTCTATCGAATGGTTCTTTCGGATTTCCTCTATCTGTCTTACTTTTTAATCTATATTCACTCTTACAGAGAGTCGCACAGTCAATTTGGCCAAAAATCACTTAAATTATTCTAAGTCAAAGAAGACCACAAACTACATATCTTGACAGCGAGGCTAATAACTTTCTACAAACTGCATATTTCAGGATCAAACTTGGCTGATATGTTCATTAACTTGTGTTCTATCGAATGGTTGTTTCGGATTTCCTCTATCTGTCTTATTTTTTAATCTATATTCACTCTTACAGAGAGTCGCAGAGTCAATTTGGCCAAAAATTACTTAAATTATTCTAAGTCAAAGAAGACCACAAACTACATATCTTGACAGCGATGCTAATATATTTCTTCAAACTGCATATTTCAGGATCAAACTTGGCTGATATGTTCATTAACTTGTCTTCTATCGAATGGTTATTTCGGATTTCCTCTATCTGTCTTACTTTTTAATCTATATTCACTTTTACAGAGAGTCGCAGAGTCAATTTGGCCAAAAATCACTTAAATTATTCTAAGTCAAAGAAGACCACAAACTACATATCTTGACAGCGAGGCTAATAACTTTCTTCAAACTGCATATTTCAGGATCAAACTTGGCTGATATGTTCATTAACTTGTGTTCTATCGATTGGTTCTTTCGGATTTCCTCTATCTGTCTTACTTTTTAATCTATATTCACTCTTACAGAGAGTCGCACAGTCAATTTGGCAAAAAATCACTTAAATTATTCTAAGTCATAGTAGACCACAAACTACCTATCTTGACAGCGAGGCTAATAACTTTTTTCAAACTGCATATTTCAGGACCAAACATGGCTGAGATGTTCATTACCTTGTGTTCTATCGAATGGTTCTTTCGGATTTCCTCTATCTGTCTTACTTTTTAATCTATATTCACTCTTACAGAGAGTCGCAGAGTCAATTTGGCCAAAAATTACTTAAATTATTCTAAGTCAAAGAAGACCACAAACTACATATCTTGACAGCGAGGCTAATAACTTTCTTCAAACTGCATATTTCAGGATCAAACTTGGCTGAGTTGTTCATTACCTTGTGTTCTATCGAATGGTTATTTCGGATTTCCTCTATCTGTCTTACTTTTTAATCTATATTCACTCTTACAGAGTGTCGCACAGTCAATTTGGCCAAAAATCACGAAAATTGTTCTAAGTCAAAGAAGACCACAAACTACATTTCTTGACAGCGATGCTAATAACTTTCTTCAAACTGCATATTTCAGGATCAAACTTGGCTGATATGTTCATTAACTTGTGTTCTATCGAATGGTTGTTTCGGATTTCCTCTATCTGTCTTACTTTTTAATCTATATTCACTCTTACAGAGAGTCGCACAGTCAATTTGGCAAAAAATCACTTAAATTATTCTAAGTCATTGTAGACCACAAACTACCTATCTTGACAGCGAGGCTAATAATTTTTTTCAAACTGCATATTTCAGGACCAAACATGGCTGAGATGTTCATTACCTTGTGTTCTATCGAATGGTTCTTTCGGATTTCCTCTATCTGTCTTACTTTTTAATCTATATTCACTCTTACAGAGAGTCGCACAGTCAATTTGGCCAAAAATCACTTAAATTATTCTAAGTCAAAGAAGACCACAAACTACATATCTTGACAGCGAGGCTAATAACTTTCTACAAACTGCATATTTCAGGATCAAACTTGGCTGATATGTTCATTAACTTGTGTTCTATCGAATGGTTGTTTCGGATTTCCTCTATCTGTCTTATTTTTTAATCTATATTCACTCTTACAGAGAGTCGCACAGTCAATTTGGCCAAAAATCACTTAAATTATTCTAAGTCAAAGAAGACCACAAACTACATATCTTGACAGCGAGGCTAATAACTTTCTTCAAACTACATATTTCAGGATCAAACTTGGCTGATATGTTCAGTACATTGTGTTCTATCGAATGGTTATTTCGGATTTCCTCTATCTGTCTTACTTTTTAATCTATATTCACTTTTACAGAGAGTCGCAGAGTCAATTTGGCCAAAAATCACTTAAATTATTCTAAGTCAAAGAAGACCACAAACTACATATCTTGACAGCGAGGCTAATAACTTTCTACAAACTGCATATTTCAGGATCAAACTTGGCTGATATGTTCATTAACTTGTGTTCTATCGAATGGTTGTTTCGGATTTCCTCTATCTGTCTTACTTTTTAATCTATAGTCACTCTTACAGAGAGTCGCACAGTCAAGTTGGCCAAAAATCACGAAAATTATTCTAAGTCAAAGAAGACCACAAACTACATTTCTTGACAGCGATGCTAATAACTTTCTTCAAACTGCATATTTCAGGATCAAACTTTGCTGATATGTTCATTAACTTGTGTTCTATCGAATGGTTGTTTCGGATTTCCTCTATCTGTCTTACTTTTTAATCTATAGTCACTCTTACAGAGAGTCGCACAGTCAAGTTGGCCAAAAATCACGAAAATTATTCTAAGTCAAAGAAGACCACAAACTACATTTCTTGACAGCGATGCTAATAACTTTCTTCAAACTGCATATTGCAGGATCAAACTTGGCTGATATGTTCATTAACTTGTGTTCTATCGAATGGTTGTTTCGGATTTCCTCTATCTGTCTTACTTTTTAATCTATATTCACTCTTACAGAGAGTCGCACAGTCAATTTGGCCAAAAATCACTTAAATTATTCTAAGTCAAAGAAGACCACAAACTACATATCTTGACAGCGAGGCTAATAACTTTCTTCAAACTGCATATTTCAGGATCAAACTTGGCTGAGTTGTTCATTACCTTGTGTTCTATCGAATGGTTATTTCGGATTTCCTCTATCTGTCTTACTTTTTAATCTATAGTCACTCTTACAGAGAGTCGCAAAGTCAATTTGGCCAAAAATCACGAAAATTATTCTAAGTCAAAGAAGACCACAAACTACATTCCTTGACAGCGATGCTAATAACTTTCTTCAAACTACATATTTCAGGATCAAACTTGGCTGATATGTTCATTAACTTGTGTTCTATCGAATGGTTGTTTCGGATTTCCTCTATCTGTCTTACTTTTTAATCTATATTCACTCTTACAGAGAGTCGCAGAGTCAATTTGGCCAAAAATCACTTAAATTATTCTAAGTCAAAGAAGACCACAAACTACATATCTTGACAGCGAGGCTAATAACTTTCTTCAAACTGCATATTTCAGGATCAAACTTGGCTGAGTTGTTCATTACCTTGTGTTCTATCGAATGGTTATTTCGGATTTCCTCTATCTGTCTTACTTTTTAATCTATAGTCACTCTTACAGAGAGTCGCACAGTCAATTTGGCCAAAAATCACTTAAATTATTCTAAGTCATAGTAGACCACAAACTACCTATCTTGACAGCGAGGCTAATAACTTTTTTCAAACTGCATATTTCAGGACCAAACATGGCTGAGATGTTCATTACCTTGTGTTCTATCGAATGGTTCTTTCGGATTTCCTCTATCTGTCTTACTTTTTAATCTATATTCACTCTTACAGAGAGTCGCAGAGTCAATTTGGCCAAAAATCACTTAAATTATTCTAAGTCAAAGAAGACCACAAACTACATATCTTGACAGCGAGGCTAATAACTTTCTTCAAACTGCATATTTCAGGATCAAACTTGGCTGAGTTGTTCATTACCTTGTGTTCTATCGAATGGTTAATTCGGATTTCCTCTATCTGTCTTACTTTTTAATCTATATTCACTCTTACAGAGAGTCGCACAGTCAATTTGGCCAAAAATCACTTAAATTATTCTAAGTCAAAGAAGACCACAAACTACATATCTTGACAGCGAGGCTAATAACTTTCTTCAAACTGCATATTTCAGGATCAAACTTGGCTGAGTTGTTCATTACCTTGTGTTCTATCGAATGGTTATTTCGGATTTCCTCTATCTGTCTTACTTTTTAATCTATATTCACTCTTGCAGAGAGTCGCACAGTCAATTTGGCCAAAAATCACTTAAATTATTCTAAGTCAAAGAAGACCACAAACTACATATCTTGACAGCGAGGCTAATAACTTTCTTCAAACTGCATATTTCAGGACCAAACTTGGCTGATGTGTTCATTACCATGTGTTCTATCGAATGGTTCTTTCGGATATCATCTATCTGTCTTACATTTTAATCTATATTCACTCTTACAGAGAGTCGCACAGTCAATTTGGCCAAAAATCACTTAAATTATTCTAAGTCAAAGAAGACCACAAACTACATATCTTGACAGCGAGGCTAATAACTTTCTTCAAACTGCATATTTCAGGATCAAACTTGGCTGAGTTGTTCATTACCTTGTGTTCTATCGAATGGTTATTTCGGATTTCCTCTATCTGTCTTACTTTTTAATCTATAGTCACTCTTACAGAGAGTCGCACAGTCAATTTGGCCAAAAATCACGAAAATTATTCTAAGTCAAAGAAGACCACAAACTACATTTCTTGACAGCGATGCTAATAACTTTCTTCAAACTGCATATTTCAGGACCAAACATGGCTGAGATGTTCATTACCTTGTGTTCTATCGAATGGTTCTTTCGGATTTCCTCTATCTGTCTTACTTTTTAATCTATATTCACTCTTACAGAGAGTCGCACAGTCAATTTGGCCAAAAATCACTTAAATTATTCTAAGTCAAAGAAGACCACAAACTACATATCTTGACAGCGAGGCTAATAACTTTCTTCAAACTGCATATTTCAGGATCAAACTTGGCTGAGTTGTTCATTACCTTGTGTTCTATCGAATGGTTAATTCGGATTTCCTCTATCTGTCTTACTTTTTAATCTATATTCACTCTTACAGAGAGTCGCACAGTCAATTTGGCCAAAAATCACTTAAATTATTCTAAGTCAAAGAAGACCACAAACTACATATCTTGACAGCGAGGCTAATAACTTTCTTCAAACTACATATTTCAGGATCAAACTTGGCTGATATGTTCAGTACATTGTGTTCTATCGAATGGTTATTTCGGATTTCCTCTATCTATCTTACTTTTTAATCTATATTCACTTTTACAGAGAGTCGCAGAGTCAATTTGGCCAAAAATCACTTAAATTATTCTAAGTCAAAGAAGACCACAAACTACATATCTTGACAGCGAGGCTAATAACTTTCTTCAAACTGCATATTTCAGGATCAAACTTGGCTGAGTTGTTCATTACCTTGTGTTCTATCGAATGGTTATTTCGGATTTCCTCTATCTGTCTTACTTTTTAATCTATAGTCACTCTTACAGAGAGTCGCACAGTCAATTTGGCCAAAAATCACTTAAATTATTCTAAGTCATAGTAGACCACAAACTACCTATCTTGACAGCGAGGCTAATAACTTTTTTCAAACTGCATATTTCAGGACCAAACATGGCTGAGATGTTCATTACCTTGTGTTCTATCGAATGGTTCTTTCGGATTTCCTCTATCTGTCTTACTTTTTAATCTATATTCACTCTTACAGAGAGTCGCAGAGTCAATTTGGCCAAAAATCACTTAAATTATTCTAAGTCAAAGAAGACCACAAACTACATATCTTGACAGCGAGGCTAATAACTTTCTTCAAACTGCATATTTCAGGATCAAACTTGGCTGAGTTGTTCATTACCTTGTGTTCTATCGAATGGTTAATTCGGATTTCCTCTATCTGTCTTACTTTTTAATCTATATTCACTCTTACAGAGAGTCGCACAGTCAATTTGGCCAAAAATCACTTAAATTATTCTAAGTCAAAGAAGACCACAAACTACATATCTTGACAGCGAGGCTAATAACTTTCTTCAAACTGCATATTTCAGGATCAAACTTGGCTGAGTTGTTCATTACCTTGTGTTCTATCGAATGGTTATTTCGGATTTCCTCTATCTGTCTTACTTTTTAATCTATATTCACTCTTACAGAGAGTCGCACAGTCAATTTGGCCAAAAATCACTTAAATTATTCTAAGTCAAAGAAGACCACAAACTACATATTTTGACAGCGAGGCTAATAACTTTCTTCAAACTGCATATTTCAGGACCAAACTTGGCTGATGTGTTCATTACCATGTGTTCTATCGAATGGTTCTTTCGGATATCATCTATCTGTCTTTCATTTTAATCTATATTCACTCTTACAGAGAGTCGCACAGTCAATTTGGCCAAAAATCACTTAAATTATTCTAAGTCAAAGAAGACCACAAACTACATATCTTGACAGCGAGGCTAATAACTTTCTTCAAACTGCATATTTCAGGATCATACTTGGCTGAGTTGTTCAATACCTTGTGTTCTATCGAATGGTTATTTCGGATTTCCTCTATCTGTCTTACTTTTTAATCTATAGTCACTCTTACAGAGAGTCGCACAGTCAATTTGGCCAAAAATCACGAAAATTATTCTAAGTCAAAGAAGACCACAAACTACATTTCTTGACAGCGATGCTAATAACTTTCTTCAAACTGCATATTTCAGGATCAAACTTGGCTGATATGTTCATTAACTTGTGTTCTATCGAATGGTTGTTTCGGATTTCCTCTATCTGTCTTACTTTTTAATCTATATTCACTCTTACAGAGAGTCGCACGGTCAATTTGGCAAAAAATCACTTAAATTATTCTAAGTCATAGTAGACCACAAACTACCTATCTTCACAGCGAGGCTAATAACTTTTTTCAAACTGCATATTTCAGGACCAAACATGGCTGAGATGTTCATTACCTTGTGTTCTATCGAATGGTTCTTTCGGATTTCCTCTATCTGTCTTACTTTTTAATCTATATTCACTCTTACAGAGAGTCGCACAGTCAATTTGGCCAAAAATCACTTAAATTATTCTAAGTCAAAGAAGACCACAAACTACATATCTTGACAGCGAGGCTAATAACTTTCTTCAAACTGCATATTTCAGGACCAAACTTGGCTGATGTGTTCATTACCATGTGTTCTATCGAATGGTTCTTTCGGATATCATCTATCTGTCTTACATTTTAATCTATATTCACTCTTACAGAGAGTCGCACAGTCAATTTGGCCAAAAATCACTTAAATTATTCTAAGTCAAAGAAGACCACAAACTACATATCTTGACAGCGAGGCTAATAACTTTCTTCAAACTGCATATTTCAGGATCAAACTTGGCTGAGTTGTTCATTACCTTGTGTTCTATCGAATGGTTATTTCGGATTTCCTCTATCTGTCTTACTTTTTAATCTATATTCACTCTTACAGAGAGTCGCACAGTCAATTTGGCCAAAAATCACTTAAATTATTCTAAGTCAAAGAAGACCACAAACTACATATCTTGACAGCGAGGCTAATAACTTTCTTCAAACTGCATATTTCAGGATCAAACTTGGCTGAGTTGTTCATTACCTTGTGTTCTATCGAATGGTTAATTCGGATTTCCTCTATCTGTCTTACTTTTTAATCTATATTCACTCTTACAGAGAGTCGCACAGTCAATTTGGCCAAAAATCACTTAAATTATTCTAAGTCAAAGAAGACCACAAACTACATATCTTGACAGCGAGGCTAATAACTTTCTTCAAACTGCATATTTCAGGATCAAACTTGGCTGAGTTGTTCATTACCTTGTGTTCTATCGAATGGTTATTTCGGATTTCCTCTATCTGTCTTACTTTTTAATCTATATTCACTCTTACAGAGAGTCGCACAGTCAATTTGGCCAAAAATCACTTAAATTATTCTAAGTCAAAGAAGACCACAAACTACATATCTTGACAGCGAGGCTAATAACTTTCTTCAAACTACATATTTCAGGATCAAACTTGGCTGATATGTTCAGTACATTGTGTTCTATCGAATGGTTATTTCGGATTTCCTCTATCTGTCTTACTTTTTAATCTATATTCACTCTTACAGAGAGTCGCACGGTCAATTTGGCAAAAAATCACTTAAATTATTCTAAGTCATAGTAGACCACAAACTACCTATCTTCACAGCGAGGCTAATAACTTTTTTCAAACTGCATATTTCAGGACCAAACATGGCTGAGATGTTCATTACCTTGTGTTCTATCGAATGGTTCTTTCGGATTTCCTCTATCTGTCTTACTTTTTAATCTATATTCACTCTTACAGAGAGTCGCACAGTCAATTTGGCCAAAAATCACTTAAATTATTCTAAGTCAAAGAAGACCACAAACTACATATCTTGACAGCGAGGCTAATAACTTTCTTCAAACTGCATATTTCAGGACCAAACTTGGCTGATGTGTTCATTACCATGTGTTCTATCGAATGGTTCTTTCGGATATCATCTATCTGTCTTACATTTTAATCTATATTCACTCTTACAGAGAGTCGCACAGTCAATTTGGCCAAAAATCACTTAAATTATTCTAAGTCAAAGAAGACCACAAACTACATATCTTGACAGCGAGGCTAATAACTTTCTTCAAACTGCATATTTCAGGATCAAACTTGGCTGAGTTGTTCATTACCTTGTGTTCTATCGAATGGTTATTTCGGATTTCCTCTATCTGTCTTACTTTTTAATCTATAGTCACTCTTACAGAGAGTCGCACAGTCAATTTGGCCAAAAATCACGAAAATTATTCTAAGTCAAAGAAGACCACAAACTACATTTCTTGACAGCGATGCTAATAACTTTCTTCAAACTGCATATTTCAGGATCAAACTTGGCTGATATGTTCATTAACTTGTGTTCTATCGAATGGTTGTTTCGGATTTCCTCTATCTGTCTTACTTTTTAATCTATATTCACTCTTACAGAGAGTCGCACGGTCAATTTGGCAAAAAATCACTTAAATTATTCTAAGTCATAGTAGACCACAAACTACCTATCTTCACAGCGAGGCTAATAACTTTTTTCAAACTGCATATTTCAGGACCAAACATGGCTGAGATGTTCATTACCTTGTGTTCTATCGAATGGTTCTTTCGGATTTCCTCTATTTGTCTTACTTTTTAATCTATATTCACTCTTACAGAGAGTCGCACAGTCAATTTGGCCAAAAATCACTTAAATTATTCTAAGTCAAAGAAGACCACAAACTACATATCTTGACAGCGAGGCTAATAACTTTCTTCAAACTGCATATTTCAGGACCAAACTTGGCTGATGTGTTCATTACCATGTGTTCTATCGAATGGTTCTTTCGGATATCATCTATCTGTCTTACATTTTAATCTATATTCACTCTTACAGAGAGTCGCACAGTCAATTTGGCCAAAAATCACTTAAATTATTCTAAGTCAAAGAAGACCACAAACTACATATCTTGACAGCGAGGCTAATAACTTTCTTCAAACTGCATATTTCAGGATCAAACTTGGCTGATATGTTCATTAACTTGTGTTCTATCGAATGATTGTTTCGGATTTCCTCTCTCTGTCTTACTTTTTAATCCATATTCACTCTTACAGAGAGTCGCACGGTCAATTTGGCAAAAAATCACTTAAATTATTCTAAGTCATAGTAGACCACAAACTACCTATCTTCACAGCGAGGCTAATAACTTTTTTCAAACTGCATATTTCAGGACCAAACATGGCTCAGATGTTCATTACCTTGTGTTCTATCGAATGGTTCTTTCGGATTTCCTCTATCTGTCTTACTTTTTAATCTATATTCACTCTTACAGAGAGTCGCACAGTCAATTTGGCCAAAAATCACTTAAATTATTCTAAGTCAAAGAAGACCACAAACTACATATCTTGACAGCGAGGCTAATAACTTTCTTCAAACTGCATATTTCAGGACCAAACTTGGCTGATGTGTTCATTACCATGTGTTCTATCGAATGGTTCTTTCGGATATCATCTATCTGTCTTACATTTTAATCTATATTCACTCTTACAGAGAGTCGCACAGTCAATTTGGCCAAAAATCACTTAAATTATTCTAAGTCAAAGAAGACCACAAACTACATATCTTGACAGCGAGGCTAATAACTTTCTTCAAACTGCATATTTCAGGATCAAACTTGGCTGAGTTGTTCATTACCTTGTGTTCTATCGAATGGTTATTTCGGATTTCCTCTATCTGTCTTACTTTTTAATCTATAGTCACTCTTACAGAGAGTCGCACAGTCAATTTGGCCAAAAATCACGAAAATTATTCTAAGTCAAAGAAGACCACAAACTGCATTTCTTGACAGCGATGCTAATAACTTTCTTCAAACTGCATATTTCAGGATCAAACTTGGCTGATATGTTCATTAACTTGTGTTCTATCGAATGGTTGTTTCGGATTTCCTCTATCTGTCTTACTTTTTAATCTATATTCACTCTTACAGAGAGTCGCACAGTCAATTTGGCAAAAAATCACTTAAATTATTCTAAGTCATAGTAGACCACAAACTACCTATCTTCACAGCGAGGCTAATAACTTTTTTCAAACTGCATATTTCAGGACCAAACATGGCTGAGATGTTCATTACCTTGTGTTCTATCGAATGGTTCTTTCGGATTTCCTCTATCTGTCTTACTTTTTAATCTATATTCACTCTTACAGAGAGTCGCACAGTCAATTTGGCAAAAAATCACTTAAATTATTCTAAGTCAAAGAAGACCACAAACTACATATCTTGACAGCGAGGCTAATAACTTTCTACAAACTGCATATTTCAGGATCAAACTTGGCTGATATGTTCATTAACTTGTGTTCTATCGAATGGTTGTTTCGGATTTCCTCTATCTGTCTTATTTTTTAATCTATATTCACTCTTACAGAGAGTCGCACAGTCAATTTGGCAAAAAATCACTTAAATTATTCTAAGTCATAGTAGACCACAAACTACCTATCTTGACAGCGAGGCTAATAACTTTTTTCAAACTGCATATTTCAGGACCAAACATGGCTGAGATGTTCATTACCTTGTGTTCTATCGAATGGTTCTTTCGGATTTCCTCTATCTGTCTTACTTTTTAATCTATATTCACTTTTACAGAGAGTCGCAGAGTCAATTTGGCCAAAAATCACTTAAATTATTCTAAGTCAAAGAAGACCACAAACTACATATCTTGACAGCGAGGCTAATAACTTTCTTCAAACTGCATATTTCAGGATCAAACTTGGCTGAGTTGTTCATTACCTTGTGTTCTATCGAATGGTTATTTCGGATTTCCTCTATCTGTCTTACTTTTTAATCTATATTCACTCGTACAGAGAGTCGCACAGTCAATTTGGCCAAAAATCACTTAAATTATTCTAAGTCAAAGAAGACCACAAACTACATATCTTGACACCGAGGCTAATAACTTTCTTCAAACTGCATATTTCAGGATCAAACTTGGCTGAGTTGTTCATTACCTTGTGTTCTATCGAATGGTTATTTCGGATTTCCTCTATCTGTCTTATTTTTTAATCTATATTCACTCTTACAGAGAGTCGCACAGTCAATTTGGCCAAAAATCACTTAAATTATTCTAAGTCAAAGAAGACCACAAACTACATATCTTGACAGCGAGGCTAATAACTTTCTTCAAACTGCATATTTCAGGATCAAACTTGGCTGAGTTGTTCATTACCTTGTGTTCTATCGAATGGTTATTTCGGATTTCCTCTATCTGTCTTACTTTTTAATCTATAGTCACTCTTACAGAGAGTCGCACAGTCAATTTGGCCAAAAATCACGAAAATTATTCTAAGTCAAAGAAGACCACAAACTACATTTCTTGACAGCGAGGCTAATAACTTTCTTCAAACTGCATATTTCAGGACCAAACTTGGCTGATGTGTTCATTACCATGTGTTCTATCGAATGGTTCTTTCGGATATCATCTATCTGTCTTACATTTTAATCTATATTCACTCTTACAGAGAGTCGCACAGTCAATTTGGCAAAAAATCACTTAAATTATTCTAAGTCATAGTAGACCACAAACTACCTATCTTGACAGCGAGGCTAATAACTTTTTTCAAACTGCATATTTCAGGACCAAACATGGCTGAGATGTTCATTACCTTGTGTTCTATCGAATGGTTCTTTCGGATTTCCTCTATCTGTCTTACTTTTTAATCTATATTCACTTTTACAGAGAGTCGCAGAGTCAATTTGGCCAAAAATCACTTAAATTATTCTAAGTCAAAGAAGACCACAAACTACATATCTTGACAGCGAGGCTAATAACTTTCTTCAAACTGCATATTTCAGGATCAAACTTGGCTGAGTTGTTCATTACCTTGTGTTCTATCGAATGGTTATTTCGGATTTCCTCTATCTGTCTTACTTTTTAATCTATATTCACTCGTACAGAGAGTCGCACAGTCAATTTGGCCAAAAATCACTTAAATTATTCTAAGTCAAAGAAGACCACAAACTACATATCTTGACACCGAGGCTAATAACTTTCTTCAAACTGCATATTTCAGGATCAAACTTGGCTGAGTTGTTCATTACCTTGTGTTCTATCGAATGGTTCTTTCGGATTTCCTCTATCTGTCTTATTTTTTAATCTATATTCACTCTTACAGAGAGTCGCACAGTCAATTTGGCCAAAAATCACTTAAATTATTCTAAGTCAAAGAAGACCACAAACTACATATCTTGACAGCGAGGCTAATAACTTTCTTCAAACTGCATATTTCAGGATCAAACTTGGCTGAGTTGTTCATTACCTTGTGTTCTATCGAATGGTTATTTCGGATTTCCTCTATCTGTCTTACTTTTTAATCTATAGTCACTCTTACAGAGAGTCGCACAGTCAATTTGGCCAAAAATCACGAAAATTATTCTAAGTCAAAGAAGACCACAAACTACATTTCTTGACAGCGATGCTAATAACTTTCTTCAAACTGCATATTTCAGGATCAAACTTGGCTGATATGTTCATTAACTTGTGTTCTATCGAATGGTTCTTTCGGATTTCCTCTATCTGTCTTACTTTTTAATCTATATTCACTCTTACAGAGAGTCGCACAGTCAATTTGGCCAAAAATCACTTAAATTATTCTAAGTCAAAGAAGACCACAAACTACATTTCTTGACAGCGATGCTAATAACTTTCTTCAAACTGCATATTTCAGGATCAAACTTGGCTGATATGTTCATTAACTTGTGTTCTATCGAATGGTTGTTTTGGATTTCCTCTATCTGTCTTACTTTTTAATCTATATTCACTCTTACAGAGAGTCGCACAGTCAATTTGGCAAAAAATCACTTAAATTATTCTAAGTCAAAGAAGACCACAAACTACATATCTTGACAGCGAGGCTAATAACTTTCTACAAACTGCATATTTCAGGGTCAAACTTGGCTGATATGTTCATTAACTTGTGTTCTATCGAATGGTTGTTTCGGATTTCCTCTATCTGTCTTACTTTTTAATCTATATTCACTCTTACAGAGAGTCGCACGGTCAATTTGGCAAAAAATCACTTAAATTATTCTAAGTCATAGTAGACCACAAACTACCTATCTTCACAGCGAGGCTAATAACTTTTTTCAAACTGCATATTTCAGGACCAAACATGGCTGAGATGTTCATTACCTTGTGTTCTATCGAATGGTTCTTTCGGATTTCCTCTATCTGTCTTACTTTTTAATCTATATTCACTCTTACAGAGAGTCGCACAGTCAATTTGGCCAAAAATCACTTAAATTATTCTAAGTCAAAGAAGACCACAAACTACATATCTTGACAGCGAGGCTAATAACTTTCTTCAAACTGCATATTTCAGGACCAAACTTGGCTGATGTGTTCATTACCATGTGTTCTATCGAATGGTTCTTTCGGATATCATCTATCTGTCTTATATTTTAATCTATATTCACTCTTACAGAGAGTCGCACAGTCAATTTGGCCAAAAATCACTTAAATTATTCTAAGTCAAAGAAGACCACAAACTACATATCTTGACAGCGAGGCTAATAACTTTCTTCAAACTGCATATTTCAGGATCAAACTTGGCTGAGTTGTTCATTACCTTGTGTTCTATCGAATGGTTATTTCGGATTTCCTCTATCTGTCTTACTTTTTAATCTATAGTCACTCTTACAGAGAGTCGCACAGTCAATTTGGCCAAAAATCACGAAAATTATTCTAAGTCAAAGAAGACCACAAACTACATTTCTTGACAGCGATGCTAATAACTTTCTTCAAACTGCATATTTCAGGATCAAACTTGGCTGATATGTTCATTAACTTGTGTTCTATCGAATGGTTGTTTCGGATTTCCTCTATCTGTCTTACTTTTTAATCTATATTCACTCTTACAGAGAGTCGCACGGTCAATTTGGCAAAAAATCACTTAAATTATTCTAAGTCATAGTAGACCACAAACTACCTATCTTCACAGCGAGGCTAATAACTTTTTTCAAACTGCATATTTCAGGACCAAACATGGCTGAGATGTTCATTACCTTGTGTTCTATCGAATGGTTCTTTCGGATTTCCTCTATCTGTCTTACTTTTTAATCTATATTCACTCTTACAGAGAGTCGCACAGTCAATTTGGCCAAAAATCACTTAAATTATTCTAAGTCAAAGAAGACCACAAACTACATATCTTGACAGCGAGGCTAATAACTTTCTTCAAACTGCATATTTCAGGACCAAACTTGGCTGATGTGTTCATTACCATGTGTTCTATCGAATGGTTCTTTCGGATATCATCTATCTGTCTTTCATTTTAATCTATATTCACTCTTACAGAGAGTCGCACAGTCAATTTGGCCAAAAATCACTTAAATTATTCTAAGTCAAAGAAGACCACAAACTACATATCTTGACAGCGAGGCTAATAACTTTCTTCAAACTGCATATTTCAGGATCAAACTTGGCTGAGTTGTTCATTACCTTGTGTTCTATCGAATGGTTATTTCGGATTTCCTCTATCTGTCTTACTTTTTAATCTATAGTCACTCTTACAGAGAGTCGCACAGTCAATTTGGCCAAAAATCACGAAAATTATTCTAAGTCAAAGAAGACCACAAACTGCATTTCTTGACAGCGATGCTAATAACTTTCTTCAAACTGCATATTTCAGGATCAAACTTGGCTGATATGTTCATTAACTTGTGTTCTATCGAATGGTTGTTTCGGATTTCCTCTATCTGTCTTACTTTTTAATCTATATTCACTCTTACAGAGAGTCGCACAGTCAATTTGGCAAAAAATCACTTAAATTATTTTAAGTCATAGTAGACCACAAACTACCTATCTTCACAGCGAGGCTAATAACTTTTTTCAAACTGCATATTTCAGGACCAAACATGGCTGAGGTGTTCATTACCTTGTGTTCTATCGAATGGTTCTTTCGGATTTCCTCTATCTGTCTTACTTTTTAATCTATATTCACTCTTACAGAGAGTCGCACAGTCAATTTGGCCAAAAATCACTTAAATTATTCTAAGTCATAGTAGACCACAAACTACCTATCTTGACAGCGAGGCTAATAACTTTTTTCAAACTGCATATTTCAGGACCAAACATGGCTGAGATGTTCATTACCTTGTGTTCTATCGAATGGTTCTTTCGGATTTCCTCTATCTGTCTTACTTTTTAATCTATATTCACTTTTACAGAGAGTCGCAGAGTCAATTTGGCCAAAAATCACTTAAATTATTCTAAGTCAAAGAAGACCACAAACTACATATCTTGACAGCGAGGCTAATAACTTTCTTCAAACTGCATATTTCAGGATCAAACTTGGCTGAGTTGTTCATTACCTTGTGTTCTATCGAATGGTTATTTCGGATTTCCTCTATCTGTCTTACTTTTTAATCTATATTCACTCGTACAGAGAGTCGCACAGTCAATTTGGCCAAAAATCACTTAAATTATTCTAAGTCAAAGAAGACCACAAACTACATATCTTGACACCGAGGCTAATAACTTTCTTCAAACTGCATATTTCAGGATCAAACTTGGTTGAGTTGTTCATTACCTTGTGTTCTATCGAATGGTTATTTCGGATTTCCTCTATCTGTCTTATTTTTTAATCTATATTCACTCTTACAGAGAGTCGCACAGTCAATTTGGCCAAAAATCACTTAAATTATTCTAAGTCAAAGAAGACCACAAACTACATATCTTGACAGCGAGGCTAATAACTTTCTTCAAACTGCATATTTCAGGATCAAACTTGGCTGAGTTGTTCATTACCTTGTGTTCTATCGAATGGTTATTTCGGATTTCCTCTATCTGTCTTACTTTTTAATCTATAGTCACTCTTACAGAGAGTCGCACAGTCAATTTGGCCAAAAATCACGAAAATTATTCTAAGTCAAAGAAGACCACAAACTACATTTCTTGACAGCGATGCTAATAACTTTCTTCAAACTGCATATTTCAGGATCAAACTTGGCTGATATGTTCATTAACTTGTGTTCTATCGAATGGTTGTTTCGGATTTCCTCTATCTGTCTTACTTTTTAATCTATATTCACTCTTACAGAGAGTCGCACAGTCAATTTGGCAAAAAATCACTTAAATTATTCTAAGTCATAGTAGACCACAAACTACCTATCTTGACAGCGAGGCTAATAACTTTTTTCAAACTGCATATTTTCAGGACCAAACATGGCTGAGATGTTCATTACCTTGTGTTCTATCGAATGGTTCTTTCGGATTTCCTCTATCTGTCTTACTTTTTAATCTATATTCACTCTTACAGAGAGTCGCACAGTCAATTTGGCCAAAAATCACTTAAATTATTCTAAGTCAAAGAAGACCACAAACTACATATCTTGACAGCGAGGCTAATAACTTTCTTCAAACTGCATATTTCAGGATCAAACTTGGCTGAGTTGTTCATTACCTTGTGTTCTATCGAATGGTTATTTCGGATTTCCTCTATCTGTCTTACTTTTTAATCTATATTCACTCGTACAGAGAGTCGCACAGTCAATTTGGCCAAAAATCACTTAAATTATTCTAAGTCAAAGAAGACCACAAACTACATATCTTGACACCGAGGCTAATAACTTTCTTCAAACTGCATATTTCAGGATCAAACTTGGCTGAGTTGTTCATTACCTTGTGTTCTATCGAATGGTTATTTCGGATTTCCTCTATCTGTCTTATTTTTTAATCTATATTCACTCTTACAGAGAGTCGCACAGTCAATTTGGCCAAAAATCACTTAAATTATTCTAAGTCAAAGAAGACCACAAACTACATATCTTGACAGCGAGGCTAATAACTTTCTTCAAACTGCATATTTCAGGATCAAACTTGGCTGAGTTGTTCATTACCTTTTGTTCTATCGAATGGTTATTTCGGATTTCCTCTATCTGTCTTACTTTTTAATCTATAGTCACTCTTACAGAGAGTCGCACAGTCAATTTGGCCAAAAATCACGAAAATTATTCTAAGTCAAAGAAGACCACAAACTACATTTCTTGACAGCGATGCTAATAACTTTCTTCAAACTGCATATTTCAGGATCAAACTTGGCTGAGTTGTTCATTACCTTGTGTTCTATCGAATGGTTATTTCGGATTTCCTCTATCTGTCTTATTTTTTAATCTATATTCACTCTTACAGAGAGTCGCACAGTCAATTTGGCCAAAAATCACTTAAATTATTCTAAGTCAAAGAAGACCACAAACTACATATCTTGACAGCGAGGCTAATAACTTTCTTCAAACTGCATATTTCAGGATCAAACTTGGCTGAGTTGTTCATTACCTTGTGTTCTATCGAATGGTTATTTCGGATTTCCTCTATCTGTCTTACTTTTTAATCTATAGTCACTCTTACAGAGAGTCGCACAGTCAATTTGGCCAAAAATCACGAAAATTATTCTAAGTCAAAGAAGACCACAAACTACATTTCTTGACAGCGATGCTAATAACTTTCTTCAAACTGCATATTTCAGGATCTAACTTGGCTGATATGTTCATTAACTTGTGTTCTATCGAATGGTTATTTCGGATTTCCTCTATCTGTCTTACTTTTTAATCTATATTCACTCTTACAGAGAGTCGCACAGTCAATTTGGCAAAAAATCACTTAAATTATTCTAAGTCATAGTAGACCACTAACTACCTATCTTGACAGCGAGGCTAATAACTTTTTTCAAACTGCATATTTCAGGACCAAACATGGCTGAGATGTTCATTACCTTGTGTTCTATCGAATGGTTCTTTCGGATTTCCTCTATCGGTCTTACTTTTTAATCTTTATTCACTCTTACAGAGAGTCGCACAGTCAATTTGGCCAAAAATCACTTAAATTATTCTAAGTCAAAGAAGACCACAAACTACATATCTTGACAGCGAGGCTAATAACTTTCTACAAACTGCATATTTCAGGACCAAACTTGGCTGATATGTTCATTAACTTGTGTTCTATCGAATGGTTGTTTCGGATTTCCTCTAGCTGTCTTATTTTTTAATCTATATTCACTCTTACAGAGAGTCGCACAGTCAATTTGGCCAAAAATCACTTAAATTATTCTAAGTCAAAGAAGAGCACAAACTACATATCTTGACAGCGAGGCTAAAATATAATAACTTTCTTCAAACTACATATTTCAGGACCAAACTTGGCTGAGATGTTCATTACCTTGTGTTCTATCGAATGGTTATTTCGGATTTCCTCTATCTGTCTTACTTTTTAATCTATAGTCACTCTTACAGAGAGTCGCACAGTCAATTTGGCAAAAAATCACTTAAATTATTCTAAGTCATAGTAGACCACAAACTACCTATCTTGACAGCGAGGCTAATAACTTTTTTTCAAACTGCATATTTCAGGACCAAACATGGCTGAGATGTTCATTACCTTGTGTTCTATCGAATGGTTCTTTCGGATTTCCTCTATCTGTCTTACTTTTTAATCTATATTCACTCTTACAGAGAGTCGCACAGTCAATTTGGCCAAAAATCACGAAAATTATTCTAAGTCAAAGAAGACCACAAACTACATTTCTTGACAGCGATGCTAATAACTTTCTTCAAACTGCATATTTCAGGATCAAACTTGGCTGATATGTTCATTAACTTGTGTTCTATCGAATGGTTGTTTCGGATTTCCTCTATCTGTCTTACTTTTTAATCTATATTCACTCTTACAGAGAGTCGCACAGTCAATTTGGCCAAAAATCACTTAAATTATTCTAAGTCAAAGAAGACCACAAACTACATTTCTTGACAGCGATGCTAATAACTTTCTTCAAACTGCATATTTCAGGATCAAACTTGGCTGATATGTTCATTAACTTGTGTTCTATCGAATGGTTGTTTTGGATTTCCTCTATCTGTCTTACTTTTTAATCTATATTCACTCTTACAGAGAGTCGCACAGTCAATTTGGCAAAAAATCACTTAAATTATTCTAAGTCAAAGAAGACCACAAACTACATATCTTGACAGCGAGGCTAATAACTTTCTACAAACTGCATATTTCAGGGTCAAACTTGGCTGATATGTTCATTAACTTGTGTTCTATCGAATGGTTGTTTCGGATTTCCTCTCTCTGTCTTATTTTTTAATCTATATTCACTCTTACAGAGAGTCGCACAGTCAATTTGGCCAAAGATCACTTAAATTATTCTAAGTCAAAGAAGACCACAAACTACATATCTTGACAGCGAGGCTAATAACTTTCTTCAAACTACATATTTCAGGATCAAACTTGGCTGATATGTTCAGTACATTGTGTTCTATCGAATGGTTATTTCGGATTTCCTCTATCTGTCTTACTTTTTAATCTATATTCACTTTTACAGAGAGTCGCACAGTCAATTTGGCCAAAAATCACTTAAATTATTCTAAGTCAAAGAAGACCACAAACTACATATCTTGACAGCGAGGCTAATAACTTTCTACAAACTGCATATTTCAGGACCAAACTTGGCTGATATGTTCATTAACTTGTGTTCTATCGAATGGTTGTTTCGGATTTCCTCTAGCTGTCTTATTTTTTAATCTATATTCACTCTTACAGAGAGTCGCACAGTCAATTTGGCCAAAAATCACTTAAATTATTCTAAGTCAAAGAAGACCACAAACTACATATCTTGACAGCGAGGCTAAAATATAATAACTTTCTTCAAACTACATATTTCAGGACCAAACTTGGCTGAGATGTTCATTACCTTGTGTTCTATCGAATGGTTATTTCGGATTTCCTCTATCTGTCTTACTTTTTAATCTATAGTCACTCTTACAGAGAGTCGCACAGTCAATTTGGCAAAAAATCACTTAAATTATTCTAAGTCATAGTAGACCACAAACTACCTATCTTGACAGCGAGGCTAATAACTTTTTTCAAACTGCATATTTCAGGACCAAACATGGCTGAGATGTTCATTACCTTGTGTTCTATCGAATGGTTCTTTCGGATTTCCTCTATCTGTCTTACTTTTTAATCTATATTCACTCTTACAGAGAGTCGCACAGTCAATTTGGCCAAAAATCACGAAAATTATTCTAAGTCAAAGAAGACCACAAACTACATTTCTTGACAGCGATGCTAATAACTTTCTTCAAACTGCATATTTCAGGATCAAACTTGGCTGATATGTTCATTAACTTGTGTTCTATCGAATGGTTGTTTCGGATTTCCTCTATCTGTCTTACTTTTTAATCTATATTCACTCTTACAGAGAGTCGCACAGTCAATTTGGCCAAAAATCACTTAAATTATTCTAAGTCAAAGAAGACCACAAACTACATTTCTTGACAGCGATGCTAATAACTTTCTTCAAACTGCATATTTCAGGATCAAACTTGGCTGATATGTTCATTAACTTGTGTTCTATCGAATGGTTGTTTTGGATTTCCTCTATCTGTCTTACTTTTTAATCTATATTCACTCTTACAGAGAGTCGCACAGTCAATTTGGCAAAAAATCACTTAAATTATTCTAAGTCAAAGAAGACCACAAACTACATATCTTGACAGCGAGGCTAATAACTTTCTACAAACTGCATATTTCAGGGTCAAACTTGGCTGATATGTTCATTAACTTGTGTTCTATCGAATGGTTGTTTCGGATTTCCTCTATCTGTCTTATTTTTTAATCTATATTCACTCTTACAGAGAGTCGCACAGTCAATTTGGCCAAAGATCACTTAAATTATTCTAAGTCAAAGAAGACCACAAACTACATATCTTGACAGCGAGGCTAATAACTTTCTTCAAACTACATATTTCAGGATCAAACTTGGCTGATATGTTCAGTACATTGTGTTCTATCGAATGGTTATTTCGGATTTCCTCTATCTGTCTTACTTTTTAATCTATATTCACTTTTACAGAGAGTCGCAGAGTCAATTTGGCCAAAAATCACTTAAATTATTCTAAGTCAAAGAAGACCACAAACTACATATCTTGACAGCGAGGCTAATAACTTTCTACAAACTGCATATTTCAGGATCAAACTTGGCTGATATGTTCATTAACTTGTGTTCTATCGAATGGTTGTTTCGGATTTCCTCTATCTGTCTTATTTTTTAATCTATATTCACTCTTACAGAGAGTCGCACAGTCAATTTGGCCAAAAATCACTTAAATTATTCTAAGTCAAAGAAGACCACAAACTACATATCTTGACAGCGAGGCTAATAACTTTCTTCAAACTGCATATTTCAGGATCAAACTTGGCTGAGTTGTTCATTAACTTGTGTTCTATCGAATGGTTATTTCGGATTTCCTCTATCTGTCTTACTTTTTAATCTATAGTCACTCTTACAGAGAGTCGCACAGTCAATTTGGCCAAAAATCACTTAAATTATTCTAAGTCAAAGAAGACCACAAACTACATATCTTAACAGCGAGGCTAATAACTTTCTTCAAACTGCATATTTCAGGATCAAACTTGGCTGAGTTGTTCATTACCTTGTGTTCTATCGAATGGTTATTTCGGATTTCCTCTATCTGTCTTACTTTTAAATCTATAGTCACTCTTACAGAGAGTCGCACAGTCAATTTGGCCAAAAATCACTTAAATTATTCTAAGTCAAAGAAGACCACAAACTACATTTCTTGACAGCGATGCTAATAACTTTCTTCAAACTGCATATTTCAGGATCAAACTTGGCTGATATGTTCATTAACTTGTGTTCTATCGAATGGTTATTTCGGATTTCCTCTATCTGTCTTACTTTTTAATCTATATTCACACTTACAGAGAGTCGCACAGTCAATTTGGCAAAAAATCACTTAAATTATTCTAAGTCATAGTAGACCACTAACTACCTATCTTGACAGCGAGGCTAATAACTTTTTTCAAACTGCATATTTCAGGACCAAACATGGCTGAGATGTTCATTACCTTGTGTTCTATCGAATGGTTCTTTCGGATTTCCTCTATCGGTCTTACTTTTTAATCTCTATTCACTCTTACAGAGAGTCGCACAGTCAATTTGGCCAAAAATCACTTAAATTATTCTAAGTCAAAGAAGACCACAAACTACATATCTTGACAGCGAGGCTAATAACTTTCTACAAACTGCATATTTCAGGACCAAACTTGGCTGATATGTTCATTAACTTGTGTTCTATCGAATGGTTGTTTCGGATTTCCTCTAGCTGTCTTATTTTTTAATCTATATTCACTCTTACAGAGAGTCGCACAGTCAATTTGGCCAAAAATCACTTAAATTATTCTAAGTCAAAGAAGAGCACAAACTACATATCTTGACAGCGAGGCTAAAATATAATAACTTTCTTCAAACTACATATTTCAGGACCAAACTTGGCTGAGATGTTCATTACCTTGTGTTCTATCGAATGGTTATTTCGGATTTCCTCTATCTGTCTTACTTTTTAATCTATAGTCACTCTTACAGAGAGTCGCACAGTCAATTTGGCCAAAAATCACTTAAATTATTCTAAGTCATAGTAGACCACAAACTACCTATCTTGACAGCGAGGCTAATAACTTTTTTCAAGCTGCATATTTCAGGACCAAACATGGCTGAGATGTTCATTACCTTCTGTTCTATCGAATGGTTCTTTCGGATTTCCTCTATCGGTCTTACTTTTTAATCTATATTCACTCTTACAGAGAGTCGCACAGTCAATTTGGCCAAAAATCACTTAAATTATTCTAAGTCATAGTAGACCACAAACTACCTATCTTGACAGCGAGGCTAATAACTTTCTATAAACTGCATATTTCAGGATCAAACTTTCCTGAGATGTTCATTACCTTGTGTTCTATCGAATGGTTGTTTCGGATTTCCTCTATCTGTCTTACATTTTAATCTAAATTCACTCTTACAAAGAGTCGCATAGTCAATTTGGCCCAAAATAACGAAAATTATTCTAAGTCAAAGAAGACCACTAACTACCTATCTTGACAACGGGGGTAATAACTTTCTTCAAACTGCATATTTCAGGACCAAACTTGGCTGATGTGTTCATTACCATGTGTTCTATCGAATGGTTCTTTCGGATATCATCTATCTGTCTTAGATTTTAATCTATATTCACTCTTATAGAGAGTCGCACAGTCAATTTGGCCAAAAATCACTTAAATTATTCTAAGTCAAAGAAGACCACTAACTACATATCTTGACAGCGAGGCTTATAACTTTCTATAAACTGCATATTTCAGGATCAAACTTTCCTGAGATGTTCATTACCTTGTGTTCTATCGAATGGTTGTTTCGGATTTCCTCTATCTGTCTTACGTTTTAATCTATATTCACTCTTATAGAGAGTCGCACAGTAAATTTGGCCAAAAATAACGAAAATTATTCTAAGTCAAAGAAGACCACTAACTACCTATCTTGACAGCGAGGCTAATAACTTTCTTCAAACTACATATTTCAGGACCAAACTTGGCTGATGTGTTCATTACCATGTGTTCTATCGAAAGGTTCTTTCGGATATCATCTATCTGTCTTACTTTTTAATCTATATTCACTCTTATAGAGAGTCGCACAGTCAATTTGGCCAAAAATCACTTAAATTATTCTAAGTCAAAGAAGACCACTAACTACATATCTTGACAGCGAGGCTAATAACTTTCTATAAACTGCATATTTCAGGATCAAACTTTCCTGAGATGTTCATTACCTTGTGTTCTATCGAATGGTTGTTTCGGATTTCCTCTATCGGTCTTATTTTTTAATCTATATTCACTCTTACAGAGAGTCGCACAGTCAATTTGGCCAAAAATCACTTAAATTATTCTAAGTCATAGTAGACCACAAACTACCTATCTTGACAGCGAGGCTAATAACTTTCTATAAACTGCATATTTCAGGATCAAACTTTCCTGAGATGTTCATTACCTTGTGTTCTATCGAATGGTTGTTTCGGATTTCCTCTATCTGTCTTACATTTTAATCTAAATTCACTCTTACAGAGAGTCGCATAGTCAATTTGGCCCAAAATAACGAAAATTATTCTAAGTCAAAGAAGACCACTAACTACCTATCTTGACAACGGGGCTAATAACTTTCTTCAAACTGCATATTTCAGGACCAAACTTGGCTGATGTGTTCATTACCATGTGTTCTATCGAATGGTTCTTTCGGATATCATCTATCTGTCTTACATTTTAATCTATATTCACTCTTATAGAGAGTCGCACAGTCAATTTGGCCAACAATCACTTAAATTATTCTAAGTCAAAGAAGACCACTAACTACATATCTTGACAGCGAGGCTTATAACTTTCTATAAACTGCATATTTCAGGATCAAACTTTCCTGAGATGTTCATTACCTTGTGTTCTATCGAATGGTTGTTTCGGATTTCCTCTATCTGTCTTACATTTTAATCTAAATTCACTCTTACAGAGAGTCGCATAGTCAATTTGGCCCAAAATAACGAAAATTATTCTAAGTCAAAGAAGACCACTAACTACCTATCTTGACAACGGGGCTAATAACTTTCTTCAAACTGCATATTTCAGGACCAAACTTGGCTGATGTGTTCATTACCATGTGTTCTATCGAATGGTTCTTTCGGATATCATCTATCTGTCTTACATTTTAATCTATATTCACTCTTATAGAGAGTCGCACAGTCAATTTGGCCAAAAATCACTTAAATTATTCTAAGTCAAAGAAGACCACTAACTACATATCTTGACAGCGAGGCTTATAACTTTCTATAAACTGCATATTTCAGGATCAAACTTTCCTGAGATGTTCATTACCTTGTGTTCTATCGAATGGTTGTTTCGGATTTCCTCTATCTGTCTTACGTTTTAATCTATATTCACTCTTATAGAGAGTCGCACAGTAAATTTGGCCAAAAATAACGAAAATTATTCTAAGTCAAAGAAGACCACAAACTACCTATCTTGACAGCGAGGCTAATAACTTTCTATAAACTGCATATTTCAGGATCAAACTTTCCTGAGATGTTCATTACCTTGTGTTCTATCGAATGGTTGTTTCGGATTTCTTCTATCTGTCTTACATTTTAATCTAAATTCACTCTTACAGAGAGTCGCATAGTCAATTTTTGCCCAAAATAACGAAAATTATTCTAAGTCAAAGAAGACCACTAACTACCTATCTTGACAGCGAGGCTAATAACTTTCTTCAAACTTCATATTTCAGGATCAAACTTTCCTGAGATGTTCATTACCTTGTGTTCTATCGAATGGTTGTTTCGGATTTCCTCTATCTGTCTTACTTTTTAATCTATATTCACTCTTACAGAGAGTCGCACAGTCAATTTGGCAAAAAATCACTTAAATTATTCTAAGTCATAGTAGACCACAAACTACCTATCTTGACAGCGAGGCTAATAACTTTTTTCAAACTGCATATTTCAGGACCAAACTTGGCTGAGATGTTCATTACCTTGTGTTCTATCGAATGGTTCTTTCGGATTTTCTCTATCTGTCTTACTTTTTAATCTATATTCACTCTTACAGAGAGTCGCACAGTCAATTTGGCCAAAAATCACTTAAATTATTCTAAGTCAAAGAAGACCACTAACTACCTATCTTGACAACGGGGTTAATAACTTTCTTCAAACTGCATATTTCAGGACCAAACTTGGCTGATGTGTTCATTACCATGTGTTCTATCGAATGGTTGTTTCGGATTTCCTCTATCTGTCTTACTTTTTAATCTATATTCACTCTTACAGAGAGTCGCACAGTCAATTTGGCCAAAAATCACTTAAATTATTCTAAGTCAAAGAAGACCACAAACTACATATCTTGACAGCGAGGCTAATAACTTTCTTCAAACTGCATATTTCAGGATCAAACTTGGCTGAGTTGTTCATTACCTTGTGTTCTATCGAATGGTTATTTCGGATTTCCTCTATCTGTCTTACTTTTTAATCTATATTCACTTTTACAGAGAGTCGCAGAGTCAATTTGGCCAAAAATCACTTAAATTATTCTAAGTCAAAGAAGACCACAAACTACATATCTTGACAGCGAGGCTAATAACTTTCTTCAAACTGCATATTTCAGGATCAAACTTGGCTGAGTTGTTCATTACCTTGTGTTCTATCGAATGGTTATTTCGGATTTCCTCTATCTGTCTTACTTTTTAATCTATATTCACTTTTACAGAGAGTCGCAGAGTCAATTTGGCCAAAAATCACTTAAATTATTCTAAGTCAAAGAAGACCACAAACTACATATCTTGACAGCGAGGCTAATAACTTTCTTCAAACTGCATATTTCAGGATCAAACTTGGCTGAGTTGTTCATTACCTTGTGTTCTATCGAATGGTTATTTCGGATTTCCTCTATCTGTCTTACTTTTTAATCTATATTCACTCTTACAGAGAGTCGCACAGTCAATTTGGCCAAAAATCACTTAAATTATTCTAAGTCAAAGAAGACCACAAACTACATATCTTGACAGCGAGGCTAATAACTTTCTTCAAACTGCATATTTCAGGATCAAACTTGGCTGAGTTGTTCATTACCTTGTGTTCTATCGAATGGTTGTTTCGGATTTCCTCTATCTGTCTTACTTTTTAATCTATATTCACTCTTACAGAGAGTCGCACAGTCAATTTGGCCAAAAATCACTTAAATTATTCTAAGTCATAGTAGACCACAAACTACCTATCTTGACAGCGAGGCTAATAACTTTTTTCAAACTGCATATTTCAGGACCAAACATGGCTGAGATGTTCATTACCTTGTGTTCTATCGAATGGTTCTTTCGGATTTCCTCTATCTGTCTTACTTTTTAATCTATATTCACTCTTACAGAGAGTCGCACAGTCAATTTGGCCAAAAATCACTTAAATTATTCTAAGTCAATGAAGACCACAAACTACATATCTTGACAGCGAGGCTAATAACTTTCTAAAAACTGCATATTTCAGGATCAAACTTGGCTGATATGTTCATTAACTTGTGTTCTATTGAATGGTTGTTTCGGATTTCCTCTATCTGTCTTATTTTTTAATCTATATTCACTCTTACAGAGAGTCGCACAGTCAATTTGGCCAAAAATCACTTAAATTATTCTAACTCAAAGAAGACCACAAAATACATATCTTGACAGCGAGGCTAATAACTTTCTTCAAACTACATATTTCAGGATCAAACTTGGCTGATATGTTCAGTACATTGTGTTCTATCGAATGGTTATTTCGGATTTCCTCTATCTGTCTTACTTTTTAATCTATATTCACTTTTACAGAGAGTCGCAGAGTCAATTTGGCCAAAAATCACTTAAATTATTCTAAGTCAAAGAAGACCACAAACTACATATCTTGACAGCGAGGCTAATAACTTTCTTCAAACTGCATATTTCAGGATCAAACTTGGCTGATATGTTCATTAACTTGTGTTCTATCGAATGGTTGTTTCGGATTTCCTCTATCTGTCTTACTTTTTAATCTATATTCACTCTTACAGAGAGTCGCACAGTCAATTTGGCCAAAAATCACTTAAATTATTCTAAGTCAAAGAAGACCACAAACTACATATCTTGACAGCGAGGCTAATAACTTTCTTCAAACTGCATATTTCAGGATCAAACTTGGCTGAGATGTTCATTACCTTGTGTTCTATCGAATGGTTATTTCGGATTTCCTCTATCTGTCTTACTTTTTAATCTATATTCACTCTTACAGAGAGTCGCACAGTCAATTTGGCCAAAAATCACTTAAATTATTCTAAGTCAAAGAAGACCACAAACTACATATCTTGACAGCGAGGCTAATAACTTTCTTCAAACTGCATATTTCAGGATCAAACTTGGCTGAGTTGTTCATTACCTTGTGTTCTATCGAATGGTTGTTTCGGATTTCCTCTATCTGTCTTACTTTTTAATCTATATTCACTCTTACAGAGAGTCGCACAGTCAATTTGGCAAAAAATCACTTAAATTATTCTAAGTCATAGTAGACCACAAACTACCTATCTTGACAGCGAGGCTAATAACTTTTTTCAAACTGCATATTTCAGGACCAAACATGGCTGAGATGTTCATTACCTTGTGTTCTATCGAATGGTTCTTTCGGATTTCCTCTATCTGTCTTACTTTTTAATCTATATTCACTCTTACAGAGAGTCGCACAGTCAATTTGGCCAAAAATCACTTAAATTATTCTAAGTCAATGAAGACCACAAACTACATATCTTGACAGCGAGGCTAATAACTTTCTACAAACTGCATATTTCAGGATCAAACTTGGCTGATATGTTCATTAACTTGTGTTCTATTGAATGGTTGTTTCGGATTTCCTCTATCTGTCTTATTTTTTAATCTATATTCACTCTTACAGAGAGTCGCACAGTCAATTTGGCCAAAAATCACTTAAATTATTCTAACTCAAAGAAGACCACAAAATACATATCTTGACAGCGAGGCTAATAACTTTCTTCAAACTACATATTTCAGGATCAAACTTGGCTGATATGTTCAGTACATTGTGTTCTATCGAATGGTTATTTCGGATTGCCTCTATCTGTCTTACTTTTTAATCTATATTCACTTTTACAGAGAGTCGCAGAGTCAATTTGGCCAAAAATCACTTAAATTATTCTAAGTCAAAGAAGACCACAAACTACATATCTTGACAGCGAGGCTAATAACTTTCTTCAAACTGCATATTTCAGGATCAAACTTGGCTGAGTTGTTCATTACCTTGTGTTCTATCGAATGGTTCTTTCGGATTTCCTCTATCTGTCTTACTTTTTAATCTATATTCACTCTTACAGAGAGTCGCACAGTCAATTTGGCCAAAAATCACTTAAATTATTCTAAGTCAAAGAAGACCACAAACTACATATCTTGACAGCGAGGCTAATAACTTTCTTCAAACTGCATATTTCAGGATCAAACTTGGCTGAGTTGTTCATTACCTTGTGTTCTATCGAATGGTTATTTCGGATTTCCTCTATCTGTCTTACTTTTAAATCTATAGTCACTCTTACAGAGAGTCGCACAGTCAATTTGGCCAAAAATCACTTAAATTATTCTAAGTCAAAGAAGACCACAAACTACATATCTTGACAGCGATGCTAATAACTTTCTTCAAACTGCATATTTCAGGATCAAACTTGGCTGATATGTTCATTAACTTGTGTTCTATCGAATGGTTGTTTCGGATTTCCTCTATCTGTCTTACTTTTTAATCTATATTCACTCTTACAGAGAGTCGCACAGTCAATTTGGCAAAAAATCACTTAAATTATTCTAAGTCATAGTAGACCACAAACTACCTATCTTGACAGCGAGGCTAATAACTTTTTTCAAACTGCATATTTCAGGACCAAACATGGCTGAGATGTTCATTACCTTGTGTTCTATCGAATGGTTCTTTCGGATTTCCTCTATCGGTCTTACTTTTTAATCTTTATTCACTCTTACAGAGAGTCGCACAGTCAATTTGGCCAAAAATCACTTAAATTATTCTAAGTCATAGTAGACCACAAACTACCTATCTTGACAGCGAGGCTAATAACTTTTTTCAAGCTGCATATTTCAGGACCAAACTTGGCTGAGATGTTCATTACCTTGTGTTCTATCGAATGGTTATTTCGGATTTCCTCTATCTGTTTTACTTTTTAATCTATATTCACTCTTACAGAGAGTCGCACAGTCAATTTAGCCAAAAATCACTTAAATTATTCTAAGTCAAAGAAGACCACTAACTACATATCTTGACAACGGGGCCAATTACTTTCTTCAAACTGCATTTTTCAGGACCAAACTTGGCTGAGATGTTCATTACCGTGTGTTCTATCGAATGCTACTTTCGGATATCATCTATCTGTCTTACTTTTTAATCTATATTCACTCTTACAGAGAGTCGCACTGTCAATTTAGCCAAAAATCACTTTAATTATTCTAAGTCAAAGAAGACCACTAACTACATATCTTGACAACGGGGCCAATTACTTTCTTCAAACTGCATATTTCAGGACCAAACTTGGCTGAGATGTTCATTACCGTGTGTTCTATCGAATGCTACTTTCGGATTTCCTCTATCTGTCTTACGTTTTAATCTATATTCCCTCTTATAGAGAGTCGCACAGTATATTTGGCCAAAAATCACTTAAATTATTCTAAGTCAAAGAAGACCACTAACTACCTATCTTGACAGCGAGGCTAATAACTTTCTTCAAACTACATATTTCAGGACCAAACTTGGCTGATGTGTTCATTACCATGTATTCTATCGAATGGTTCTTTCGGATATCATCTATCTGTCTTACTTTTTAATCTATATTCAATCTAATAGAGAGTCACACAGTAAATTTGGCCAAAAATCAAGGAAATTATTCTAAGTCCAAGAAGACCAGTAACTACATATCTTGACAGCGAGGCTAATAACTTTCTATAAACTGCATATTTCAGGAATAAACTTTCCTGAGATGTTCATTACCTTGTGTTCTATCGAATTCTTCTTTCGTATTTCCTCTATCTGTTCTACTTTTTATTATATTTTCACTCTAATAGGGAGTCGATCAGTCAATATGGCCAAAAATCACTTAAATTATTCTAAGTCAAAGAAGACCACTAACTACCTATCTTGACAGCGAGGCTAATAACTTTCTTCAAACTGCATATTTCAGGACCAAACTTGGCTGAGATGTTCATTACCGTGTGTTCTATCGAATGCTACTTTCGGATATCATCTATCTGTCTTACTTTTTAATCTATATTCACTCTTACAGAGAGTCGCACTGTCAATTTAGCCAAAAATCACTTTAATTATTCTAAGTCAAAGAAGACCACTAACTACATATCTTGACAACGGGGCCAATTACTTTCTTCAAACTGCATATTTCAGGACCAAACTTGGCTGAGATGTTCATTACCGTGTGTTCTATCGAATGCTACTTTCGGATTTCCTCTATCTGTCTTACGTTTTAATCTATATTCCCTCTTATAGAGAGTCGCACAGTATATTTGGCCAAAAATCACTTAAATTATTCTAAGTCAAAGAAGACCACTAACTACCTATCTTGACAGCGAGGCTAATAACTTTCTTCAAACTACATATTTCAGGACCAAACTTGGCTGATGTGTTCATTACCATGTATTCTATCGAATGGTTCTTTCGGATATCATCTATCTGTCTTACTTTTTAATCTATATTCAATCTAATAGAGAGTCACACAGTAAATTTGGCCAAAAATCAAGGAAATTATTCTAAGTCCAAGAAGACCAGTAACTACATATCTTGACAGCGAGGCTAATAACTTTCTATAAACTGCATATTTCAGGATCAAACTTTCCTGAGATGTTCATTACCTTGTGTTCTATCGAATTCTTCTTTCGTATTTCCTCTATCTGTTCTACTTTTTATTATATTTTCACTCTTATAGGGAGTCGATCAGTCAATATGGCCAAAAATCACTTAAATTATTCTAAGTCAAAGAAGACCACTAACTACCTATCTTGACAGCGAGGCTAATAACTTTCTTCAAACTGCATATTTCAGGACCAAACTTGGCTGATGTGTTCATTACCATGTATTCTATCGAATGGTTCTTTCGGATATCATCTATCTGTTCTACTTTTTATTCTATTTTCACTCTTACAGAGAGTCACACAATAAATTTGGCCAAAAATCAAGGAAATTATTCTAAGTCAAAGAAGACCACTAACTACATATCTTGACAGCGAGGCTAATAACTTTCTTCAAACTGCATATTTCAGGACCAAACTTGGCTGAGATGTTCATTACCATGTGTTCTATCGAATGGTTCTTTCGGATATCATCTATCTGTCTTACTTTTTATTCTATTTTCACTCTTATAGAGAGTCGATCAGTCAATTTGGCCAAAAATCACTTAAATTATTCTAAGTCAAAGAAGACCACTAACTACATATCTTGACAGCGAGGCTAATAACTTTCTTCAAACTGCATATTTCAGGACCAAACTTGGCTGAGATGTTCATTACCATGTGTTCTATCGAATGGTTCTTTCGTATTTCCTCTATCTGTTCTACTTTTTATTCTATTTTCACTCTTACAGAGAGTCACACAGTAAATTTGGCCAAAAATCAAGGAAATTATTCTAAGTCAAAGAAGAACACTAACTACATATCTTGACAACGAGGCCAATAACTTTCTTCAAACTGCATATTTCAGGACCAAACTTGGCTGATGTGTTCACTACCATGTATTCTATCGAATGGTTCTTTCGGATATCATCTATCTGTCTTACTTTCTAATCTATATTCACTCGTACAGAGAGTCGCACAGTCAATTTAGCCAAAAATCACTTTAATTATTCTAAGTCAAAGAAGACCACTAACTACATATCTTGACAACGGGGCCAATTACTTTCTTCAAACTGCATATTTCAGGACCAAACTTGGCTGAGATGTTCATTACCGTGTGTTCTATCGAATGCTACTTTCGGATTTCCTCTATCTGTCTTACGTTTTAATCTATATTCACTCTTATAGAGAGTCGCACAGTAAATTTGGCCAAAAATCACTTAAATTATTCTAAGTCAAAGAAGACCACTAACTACCTATCTTGACAGCGAGGCTAATAACTTTCTTCAAACTACATATTTCAGGACCAAACTTGGCTGATGTGTTCATTACCATGTATTCTATCGAATGGTTCTTTCGGATATCATCTATCTGTCTTACTTTTTAATCTATATTCAATCTAATAGAGAGTCACACAGTAAATTTGGCCAAAAATCAAGGAAATTATTCTAAGTCCAAGAAGACCAGTAACTACATATCTTGACAGCGAGGCTAATAACTTTCTATAAACTGCATATTTCAGGATCAAACTTTCCTGAGATGTTCATTACCTTGTGTTCTATCGAATTCTTCTTTCGTATTTCCTCTATCTGTTCTACTTTTTATTATATTTTCACTCTTATAGGGAGTCGATCAGTCAATATGGCCAAAAATCACTTAAATTATTCTAAGTCAAAGAAGACCACTAACTACCTATCTTGACAGCGAGGCTAATAACTTTCTTCAAACTGCATATTTCAGGACCAAACTTGGCTGATGTGTTCATTACCATGTATTCTATCGAATGGTTCTTTCGGATATCATCTATCTGTTCTACTTTTTATTCTATTTTCACTCTTACAGAGAGTCACACAATAAATTTGGCCAAAAATCAAGGAAATTATTCTAAGTCAAAGAAGACCACTAACTACATATCTTGACAGCGAGGCTAATAACTTTCTTCAAACTGCATATTTCAGGACCAAACTTGGCTGAGATGTTCATTACCATGTGTTCTATCGAATGGTTCTTTCGGATATCATCTATCTGTCTTACTTTTTATTCTATTTTCACTCTTATAGAGAGTCGATCAGTCAATTTGGCAAAAAATCACTTAAATTATTCTATGTCAAAGAAGACCACTAACTACATATCTTGACAGCGAGGCTAATAACTTTCTTCAAACTGCATATTTCAGGACCAAACTTGGCTGAGATGTTCATTACCATGTGTTCTATCGAATGGTTCTTTCGTATTTCCTCTATCTGTTCTACTTTTTATTCTATTTTCACTCTTACAGAGAGTCACACAGTAAATTTGGCCAAAAATCAAGGAAATTATTCTAAGTCAAAGAAGAACACTAACTACATATCTTGACAACGAGGCCAATAACTTTCTTCAAACTGCATATTTCAGGACCAAACTTGGCTGATGTGTTCACTACCATGTATTCTATCGAATGGTTCTTTCGGATATCATCTATCTGTCTTACTTTCTAATCTATATTCACTCGTACAGAGAGTCGCACAGTCAATTTAGCCAAAAATCACTTTAATTATTCTAAGTCAAAGAAGACCACTAACTACATATCTTGACAACGGGGCCAATTACTTTCTTCAAACTGCATATTTCAGGACCAAACTTGGCTGAGATGTTCATTACCGTGTGTTCTATCGAATGCTACTTTCGGATTTCCTCTATCTGTCTTACGTTTTAATCTATATTCACTCTTATAGAGAGTCGCACAGTAAATTTGGCCAAAAATCACTTAAATTATTCTAAGTCAAAGAAGACCACTAACTACCTATCTTGACAGCGAGGCTAATAACTTTCTTCAAACTACATATTTCAGGACCAAACTTGGCTGATGTGTTCATTACCATGTATTCTATCGAATGGTTCTTTCGGATATCATCTATCTGTCTTACTTCTAATTCTATTTTCACTCTTATAGAGAGTCGATCAGTCAATTTGGCCAAAAATCACTTAAATTATTCTAAGTCAAAGAAGATAAGTAACTACATATCTTGACAGCGAGGCTAATACCTTTCTATAAACTGCATTTCAGGATCAAACTTGACTGAGATGATCATTACCTTGTGTTCTATCGAATGGTTCTTTCGGATATCATCTATCTGTCTTACTTTTTATTCTATTTTCACTCTTATAGAGAGTCGATCAGTCAATTTGGCAAAAAATCACTTAAATTATTCTATGTCAAAGAAGACCACTAACTACCTATCTTGACAGCGAGGCTAATAACTTTCTTCAAACTGCATATTTCAGGACCAAACTTGGCTGATGTGTTCATTACCATGTATTCTATCGAATGGTTCTTTCGGATATCATCTATCTGTCTTACTTTTTAATCTATATTCAATCTAATAGAGAGTCACACAGTAAATTTGGCCAAAAATCAAGGAAATTATTCTATGTCAAAGAAGACCACTAACTACATATCTTGACAGCGAGGCTAATAACTTTCTTCAAACTGCATATTTCAGGACCAAACTTGGCTGAGATGTTCATTACCATGTGTTCTATCGAATGGTTCTTTCGTATTTCCTCTATCTGTTCTACTTTTTATTCTATTTTCACTCTTACAGAGAGTCACACAGTAAATTTGGCCAAAAATCAAGGAAATTATTCTAAGTCAAAGAAGAACACTAACTACATATCTTGACAACGAGGCCAATAACTTTCTTCAAACTGCATATTTCAGGACCAAACTTGGCTGATGTGTTCACTACCATGTATCTTATCTAATGGTTCTTTCGGATATCATCTATCTGTCTTACTTTCTAATCTATATTCACTCGTACAGAGAGTCGCACAGTCAATTTAGCCAAAAATCACTTTAATTATTCTAAGTCAAAGAAGACCACTAACTACATATCTTGACAACGGGGCCAATTACTTTCTTCAAACTGCATATATCAGGACCAAACTTGGCTGAGATGTTCATTACCGTGTGTTCTATCGAATGCTACTTTCGGATTTCCTCTATCTGTCTTACGTTTTAATCTATATTCACTCTTATAGAGAGTCGCACAGTAAATTTGGCCAAAAATCACTTAAATTATTCTAAGTCAAAGAAGACCACTAACTACCTATCTTGACAGCGAGGCTAATAACTTTCTTCAAACTACATATTTCAGGACCAAACTTGGCTGATGTGTTCATTACCATGTATTCTATCGGATGGTTCTTTCGGATATCATCTATCTGTCTTACTTTTTATTCTATTTTCACTCTTATAGAGAGTCGATCAGTCAATTTGGCCAAAAATCACTTAAATTATTCTAAGTCAAAGAAGATAAGTAACTACATATCTTGACAGCGAGGCTAATACCTTTCTATAAACTGCATTTCAGGATCAAACTTGGCTGAGATGATCATTACCTTGTGTTCTATCGAAAGGTTCTTTCGTATTTCCTCTATCTGTTCTACTTTTTATTCTATTTTCACTCTTACAGAGAGTCACACAGTAAATTTGGCCAAAAATCAAGGAAATTATTCTAAGTCAAAGAAGAACACTAACTACATATCTTGACAACGAGGCCAATAACTTTCTTCAAACTGCATATTTCAGGACCAAACTTGGCTGATGTGTTCACTACCATGTATTCTATCGAATGGTTCTTTCGGATATCATCTATCTGTCTTACTTTCTAATCTATATTCACTCGTACAGAGAGTCGCACAGTAAATTTGGCCAAAAATCACTTAAATTATTCTAAGTCAAAGAAGACCACTAACTACCTATCTTGACAGCGAGGCTAATAACTTTCTTCAAACTACATATTTCAGGACCAAACTTGGCTGATGTGTTCATTACCATGTATTCTATCGAATGGTTCTTTCGGATATCATCTATCTGTCTTACTTTTTATTCTATTTTCACTCTTATAGAGAGTCGATCAGTCAATTTGGCAAAAAATCACTTAAATTATTCTATGTCAAAGAAGACCACTAACTACCTATCTTGACAGCGAGGCTAATAACTTTCTTCAAACTACATATTTCAGGACCAAACTTGGCTGATGTGTTAATTACCATGTATTCTATCGAATGGTTCTTTCGGATATCATATATCTGTCTTACTTTTTAATCTATATTCAATCTAATAGAGAGTCGATCAGTCAATTTTGGCCAAAAATCACTTTAATTATTCTAAGTCAAAGAAGACCACTAACTACATATCTTGACAACGGGGCCAATTACTTTCTTCAAGCTGCATATTTCATGACCAAACTTGGCTGAGATGTTCATTACCATGTGTTCTATCGAATGCTTCTTTCGGATTTCCTCTATCTGTCTTACGTTTTAATATATATTCACTCTTATAGAGAGTCACACAGTAAATTTGGCCAAAAATCAAGGAAATTATTCTAAGTCAAGGAAGACCACTAACTACATATCTTGACAGCGAGGCTAATAACTTTCTATGAACTGCATATTTCAGGATCAAACTTTCCTGAGATGTTCATTACCTTGTGTTCTATCGAATGGTTGTTTCGGATGTCCTCTATCTGTCTTACATTTTAATCTAAATTCACTCTAACAGAGAGTCGCATAGTCAATTTGGCCCAAAATAACGAAAATTATTATAAGTCAAAGAAGGCCACTAACTACCTATCTTGACAGCGAGGCTAATAACTTTCTTCAAACTGCATATTTCAGGACCAAACTTGGATGATGTGTTCATTACCATGTATTCTATCGAATGGTTCTTTCGGATATCATCTATCTGTCTTACTTTTTAATCTATATTCATTCTCTATCACTTTAATTATTCTAAGTCAAAGAAGACCACTAACTACATATCTTGACAGCGAGGCTAATAACTTTCTATAAACTGCATATTTCAGGATCAAACTTTCCTGAGATGTTCATTACCTTGTGTTCTATCGAATGGTTGTTTCGGATTTCCTCTATCTGTCTTACTTTCTAATCTATATTCACTCTTACAGAGAGTCGCATAGCCAATTTGGCCAAAAATCACATAAAATATTCTAAGTCAAAGTAGAGCACCAACTACATTTCGTGACAGCGAGGCTAATAACTTTCTTCAAACTGCATGTTTCAGGACCAAACTTGGCTGAGATGTTCATTACCATGTGTTCTATCGAATGTTTATTTCGTATTTCCTCTATCTGTTCTCCTTTTTATTCTATTTTCAGTCTTATAGAGAGTCGATCAGTCAATTTGGCCAAAAATCGCTTAAATTATTCTAAGTCAAAGAAGACCACTAACTACCTATCTTGACAGCGAGGCTAATAACTTTCTTCAAACTGCGTATTTCAGGACCAAACGTGGCTGAGATGTTCATTACCATGTTTTCTATCTAATGGTTCTTTCGAATATCATCTATCTGTCATAATTTTTATTCTATTTTCACTCTTATAGAGAGTCGATCAGTCAATTTGGCCAAAAATCACTTAAATTATTCTAAGTCAAAGAAGACCACTAACTACCTATCTTGACAGCGAGGCTAATAACTTTCTTCAAACTGCATATTTCAGGACCAAACTTGGCTGATGTGTTCATTACCATGTGTTCTATCGAATGGTTGTTTCGGATTTCCTCTATCTGTCTTACGTTTTAATCTATATTCACTCTTATAGAGTGTCGCACAATAAATTTGTCCAAAAATAACGAAAATTATTCTAAGTCAAAGAAGACCACTAACTACCTATCTTGACAGCGAGGCTAATAACTTTCTTCAAACTACATATTTCAGGGCCAAACTTGGCTGATGTGTTCATTACCATGTATTCTATCGAATGGTTCTTTCGGATATCATCTATCTGTCTTACTTTTTATTCTATTTTCACTCTTATAGAGAGTCGATCAGTCAATTTGGCCAAAAATAACGAAAATTATTCTAAGTCAAAGAAGACCACTAACTACCTATCTTGACAGCGAGGCTAATAACTTTCTTCAAACTGCATATTTCAGGACCACACTTGGCTGATGTGTTCATTACCATGTGTTCTATCGAATGGTTCTTTCGGATTTCCTTTATCTGTCTTACGTTATAATCTATATTCACTTTTATAGACTGTCGCACAATAAAGTTGGCCAAAAATAACGAAAATTATTCTAAGTCAAAGAAGACCACTGACTACCTATCTTGACAGCGAGGCTAATAACTTTCTTCAAACTGCATGTTTCAGGACCAAACTTGGCTGAGATGTTCATTACCGTGTGTTCTATCGAATGCTACTTTCGGATTTCCTCTATCTGTCTTACGTTTTAATCTATATTCACTCTTATAGAGAGTCGCACAGTAAATTTGGCCAAAAATCACTTAAATTATTCTAAGTCAAAGAAGACCACTAACTACCTATCTTGACAGCGAGGCTAATACCTTTCTATCAACTGCATATTTCAGGATCAAACTTGGCTGAGATGTTCATTACCTTGTGTTCTATCGAATTGTTATTTCGGATTTCCTCTATCTGTCTTACTTTTTAATCTATATTCACTCTTACAGAGAGTCGCACAGTCAATTTGGCCAAACATCACTTAAATTATTCTAAGTCAAAGAAGACCACTAACTACCTATCTTGACAGCGAGGCTAATAACTTTCTTCAAACTGCATATTTCAGGACCAAACTTGGCTGATGTGTTCATTACCATGTGTTCTATCGAATGGTTGTTTCGGATTTCCTCTATCTGTCTTACGTTTTAATCTATATTCACTCTTATAGAGTGTCGCACAATAAATTTGTCCAAAAATAACGAAAATTATTCTAAGTCAAAGAAGACCACTAACTACCTATCTTGACAGCGAGGCTAATAACTTTCTTCAAACTACATATTTCAGGGCCAAACTTGGCTGATGTGTTCATTACCATGTATTCTATCGAATGGTTCTTTCGGATATCATCTATCTGTCTTACTTTTTATTCTATTTTCACTCTTATAGAGAGTCGATCAGTCAATTTGGCCAAAAATAACGAAAATTATTCTAAGTCAAAGAAGACCACTAACTACCTATCTTGACAGCGAGGCTAATAACTTTCTTCAAACTGCATATTTCAGGACCACACTTGGCTGATGTGTTCATTACCATGTGTTCTATCGAATGGTTCTTTCGGATTTCCTTTATCTGTCTTACGTTATAATCTATATTCACTTTTATAGACTGTCGCACAATAAAGTTGGCCAAAAATAACGAAAATTATTCTAAGTCAAAGAAGACCACTGACTACCTATCTTGACAGCGAGGCTAATAACTTTCTTCAAACTGCATGTTTCAGGACCAAACTTGGCTGAGATGTTCATTACCGTGTGTTCTATCGAATGCTACTTTCGGATTTCCTCTATCTGTCTTACGTTTTAATCTATATTCACTCTTATAGAGAGTCGCACAGTAAATTTGGCCAAAAATCACTTAAATTATTCTAAGTCAAAGAAGACCACTAACTACCTATCTTGACAGCGAGGCTAATACCTTTCTATCAACTGCATATTTCAGGATCAAACTTGGCTGAGATGTTCATTACCTTGTGTTCTATCGAATTGTTATTTCGGATTTCCTCTATCTGTCTTACTTTTTAATCTATATTCACTCTTACAGAGAGTCGCACAGTCAATTTGGCCAAACATCACTTAAATTATTCTAAGTCAAAGAAGACCACTAACTACCTATCTTGACAGCGAGGCTAATAACTTTCTTCAAACTACATATTTCAGGACCAAACTTGGCTGATCTGTTCATTACCATGTATTCTATCGAATGGTTCTTACGGATATCATCTATCTGTCTTACTTTTTATTCTATTTTCACTCTTATAGAGAGTCGATCAGTCAATTTGGCCAAAAATCACTTAAATTATTATAAGTCCAAGAAGACCACTAACTACATATCTTGACAGCGAGGCTAATAACTTTCTATAAACTGCATATTTCAGGATCAAACTTTCCTGAGATGTTCATTACCTTGTGTTCTATCGAATGGTTGTTTCGGATTTCCTCTATCTGTCTTACGTTTTAATCTATATTCACTCTTATAGAGATTCGCACAGTCAATTTGGCCAAAAATCACTTAAATTATTCTAAGTCAAAGAAGACCACTAACTACCTATCTTGACAGCGAGGCTAATAACTTTCTTCAAACTACATATTTCAGGTCCAAACTTGGCTGATGTGTTCATTACCATGTGTTCTATCTAATGGTTCTTTCGGATATCATCTATCTGTCCCACTTTTTATTCTATTTTCACTCTTATAGAGAGTCGATCAGTCAATTTGGCCAAAAATCGAGGAAATTATTCTAAGTCAAAGAAGACCACTAACTACCTATCTTGACAGCGAGGCTAATAACTTTCTTCAAACTGCATATTTCAGGACCAAACTTGGCTGAAATGTTCATTACATTGTGTTCTATCGAATGGTTGTTTCGGATTTCCTCTATCTGTCTTACGTTTTAATCTATATTCACTCTTATAGAGATTCGAACAGTCAATATGGCCAAAAATCACTTAAATTATTCTAAGTCAAAGAAGACCACTAACTACCTATCTTGACAGCGAGGCTAATAACTTTCTTCAAACTGCATATTATAGGACCAAACTTGGCTGATGTGTTCATTACCTTGTGTTCTATCTAATGGTTCTTTCGGATATCATCTATCTGTCTTACTTTCTAATCTATATTCACTCTTACAGAGAGTCGCACAGTCAATTTGGCCAAAAATCACTTAAATTATTCTAAGTCAAAGAAGACAAGTAACTACATATCTTGACAGCGAGGCTAATAACTTTCTTCAAACTGCATATTTCAGGACCAAACTTGGCTGAGATGTTCATTACCTTGTGTTCTATCGAATGGTTGTTTCGGATTTCCTCTATCTGTCTTACTTTTTAATCTATATTCACTCTTACAGAGCGTCGCACAGTCAATTTGGCCAAAAATCACTTAAATTATTCTAAGTCATAGTAGACCACAAACTACCTATCTTGACAGCGAGGCTAATAACTTTCTTCAAACTGCATATTTCAGGATCAAACTTGGCTGAGATGTTCATTACCTTGTGTTCTATCGAATGGTTATTTCGGATTTCCTCTATCGGTCTTACTTTTTAATCTATATTCACTCTTACAGAGAGTCGCACAGTCAATTTGGCCAAAAATCACTTAAATTATTCTAAGTCAAAGAAGACCGCTAACTACATATCTTGACAGCGAGGCTAATAACTTTCTTCAAACTGCATGTTTCAGGACCAAACTTGGCTGAGATGTTCATTACCATGTGTTCTATCGAATGGTTCTTTCGTATTTCCTCTATCTGTTCTACTTTTTATTCTATTTTCAGTCTGATAGAGAGTCGATCAGTCAATTTGGCCAAAAATCGCTTAAATTATTCTAAGTCAAAGAAGACCACTAACTACCTATCTTGACAGCGAGGCTAATAACTTTCTTCAAACTGCATATTTCAGGACCAAACGTGGCTGAGATGTTCATTACCATGTTTTCTATCTAATGGTTCTTTCGGATATCATCTATCTGTCTTACTTTTTATTCTATTTTCACTCTTATAGAGAGTCGATCAGTCAATTTGGCCAAAAATCACTTAAATTATTCTAAGTCAAAGAAGACCACTAACTACCTATCTTGACAGCGAGGCTAATAACTTTCTTCAAACTACATATTTCAGGACCAAACTTGGCTGATGTGTTCATTACCATGTATTCTATCGAATGGTTCTTTCGGATATCATCTATCTGTCTTACTTTTTATTCTATTTTCACTCTTATAGAGAGTCGATCAGTCAATATGGCCAAAAATAACGAAAATTATTCTAACTCAAAGAAGACCACTAACTACCTATCTTGACAGCGAGGCTAATAACTTTCTTCAAACTGCATATTTCAGGACCAAACTTGGCTGATGTGTTCATTACCATGTGTTCTATCGAATGGTTCTTTCGGATTTCCTTTATCTGTCTTACGTTTTAATCTATATTCACTCTTATAGAGTGTCGCAAAATAAAGTTGGCCAAAAATAACGAAAATTATTCTAAGTCAAAGAAGACCACTAACTACCTATCTTGACAGCGAGGCTAATAACTTTCTTCAAACTGCATGTTTCAGGTCCAAACTTGGCTGAGATGTTCATTACCATGTGTTCTATCGAATGCTACTTTCGGATTTCCTCTATCTGTCTTACGTTTTAATCTATATTCACTCTTATAGAGAGTCACACAGTAAATTTGGCCAAAAATCACTTAAATTATTCTAAGTCAAAGAAGACCACTAACTACCTATCTTGACAGCGAGGCTAATACCTTTCTATCAACTGCATATTTCAGGATCAAACTTGGCTGAGATGTTCATTACCTTGTGTTCTATCGAATGGTTATTTCGGATTTCCTCTATCTGTCTTACTTTTTAATCTATATTCACTCTTACAGAGAGTCGCACAGTCAATTTGGCCAAACATCACTTAAATTATTCTAAGTCAAAGAAGACCACAAACTACCTATCTTGACAGCGAGGCTAATAACTTTCTTCAAACTGCATATTTCAGGACCAAACTTGGCTGATGTGTTCATTACCATGTGTTCTATCGAATGGTTCTTTCGGATTTCCTTTATCTGTCTTACGTTTTAATCTATATTCACTCTTATAGAGTGTCGCACAGTAAATTTGGCCAAAAATAACGAAAATTATTCTAAGTCAAAGAAGACCACTAACTACCTATCTTGACAGCGAGGCTAATAACTTTCTTCAAACTGCATATTTCAGGACCAAACTTGGCTGATGTGTTCATTACCATGTGTTCTATCGAATGGTTCTTTCGGATTTCCTTTATCTGTCTTACGTTTTAATCTATATTCACTCTTATAGAGTGTCGCACAGTAAATTTGGCCAAAAATCACTTAAATTATTCTAAGTCTAAGAAGATAAGTAACTACATATCTTGACAGCGAGGCTAATACCTTTCTATAAACTGCATATTTCAGGATCAAACTTGGCTGAGATGTTCATTACCTTGTGTTCTATCGAATGGTTATTTCGGATTTCCTCTATCTGTCTTACGTTTTAATCTATATTCACTCTTACAGAGAGTCGCACAGTCAATTAGGCCAAACATCACTTAAATTATTCTAAGTCAAAGAAGACCACTAACTACCTATCTTGACAGCGAGGCTAATAACTTTCTTCAAACTGCATATTTCAGGACCAAACTTGGCTGATGTGTTCATTACCATGTGTTCTATCGAATGGTTCTTTCGGATTTCCTTTATCTGTCTTACGTTTCAATCTATATTCACTCTTATAGAGTGTCGCACAGTAAATTTGGCCAAAAATAACGAAATTTATTCTAAGTCAAAGAAGACCACTAACTACATATCTTGACAGCGAGGCTAATAACTTTCTTCAAACTACATATTTCAGGACCAAACTTGGCTGATGTGTTCATTACCATGTATTCTATCGAATGGTTCTTTCGGATATCATCTATCTGTCTTACTTTTTATTCTATTTTCACTCTTATAGAGAGTCGATCAGTCAATTTGGCCAAAAATAACGAAAATTATTCTAAGTCAAAGAAGACCACTAACTACATATCTTGACAGCGAGGCTAATAACTTTCTTCAAACTGCATATTTCAGGACCAAACTTGGCTGATGTGTTCATTACCATGTGTTCTATCGAATGGTTCTTTCGGATTTCCTTTATCTGTCTTACGTTTTAATCTATATTCACTCTTATAGAGTGTCGCACAGTAAATTTGGCCAAAAATCACTTAAATTATTCTAAGTCAAAGAAGACCACTAACTACATATCTTGACAGCGAGGCTAATAACTTTCTTCAAACTACATATTTCAGGACCAAACTTGGCTGATGTGTTCATTACCATGTATTCTATCGAATGGTTCTTTCGGATATCATCTATCTGTCTTACTTTTTATTCTATTTTCACTCTTATAGAGAGTCGATCAGTCAATTTGGCCAAAAATAACGAAAATTATTCTAAGTCAAAGAAGACCACTAACTACATATCTTGACAGCGAGGCTAATAACTTTCTTCAAACTACATATTTCAGGACCAAACGTGGCTGAGATGTTCATTACCATGTGTTCTATCTAATGGTTCTTTCGGATATCATCTATCTGTCCCACTTTTTATTCTATTTTCACTCTTATAGAGAGTCGATCAGTCAATTTGGCCAAAAATCGAGTAAATTATTCTAAGTCAAAGAAGACCACTAACTACCTATCTTGACAGCGAGGCTAATAACTTTCTTCAAACTGCATATTTCGGGACCAAACTTGGCTGATGTGTTCATTACCATGTGTTCTATCGAATGGTTCTTTCGGATTTCCTTTATCTGTCTTACGTTTTAATCTATATTCACTCTTATAGAGTGTCGCACAGTAAATTTGGCCAAAAATCACTTAAATTATTCTAAGTCTAAGAAGATAAGTAACTACATATCTTGACAGCGAGGCTAATACCTTTCTATAAACTGCATATTTCAGGATCAAACTTGGCTGAGATGTTCATTACCTTGTGTTCTATCGAATGGTTATTTCGAATTTCCTCTATCTGTCTTACGTTTTAATCTATATTCACTCTTACAGAGAGTCGCACAGTCAATTTGGCCAAACATCACTTAAATTATTCTAAGTCAAAGAAGACCACTAACTACCTATCTTGACAGCGAGGCTAATAACTTTCTTCAAACTGCATATTTCAGGACCAAACTTGGCTGATGTGTTCATTACCATGTGTTCTATCGAATGGTTCTTTCGGATTTCCTTTATCTGTCTTACGTTTTAATCTATATTCACTCTTATAGAGTGTCGCACAGTAAATTTGGCCAAAAATAACGAAAATTATTCTAAGTCAAAGAAGACCACTAACTACATATCTTGACAGCGAGGCTAATAACTTTCTTCAAACTACATATTTCAGGACCAAACTTGGCTGATGTGTTCATTACCATGTATTCAATCTAATGGTTCTTTCGGATATCATCTATCTGTCCCACTTTTTATTCTATTTTCACTCTTATAGAGAGTCGATCAGTCAATTTGGCCAAAAATCACTTAAATTATTCTAAGTCAAAGAAGACCACTAACTACCTATCTTGACAGCGAGGCTAATAACTTTCTTCAAACTGCATATTTCATGACCAAACTCGGCTGAAATGTTCATTACCTTGTGTTTTATCGAATGGTTGTTACGGATTTCCTCTATCTGTCTTACGTTTTAATCTATATTCACTCTTATAGAGATTCGAACAGTCAATATGGCCAAAAACAACGAAAATTATTCTAAGTCAAAGAAGACCACTAACTACCTATCTTGACAGCGAGGCTAATAACTTTCTTCAAACTGCATATTTCAGGACCAAACTTGGCTGAGATGTTCATTACCTTGTGTTCTATCGAATGGTTATTTCGGATTTCCTCTATCTGTCTTACGTTTTAATCTATATTCACTCTTACAGAGAGTCGCATAGTCAATTTGGCCAAACATCACTTAAATTATTCTAAGTCAAAGAAGACCACTAACTACCTATCTTGACAGCGAGGCTAATAACTTTCTTCAAACTGCATATTTCAGGACCAAACTTGGCTGATGTGTTCATTACCATGTGTTCTATCGAATGGTTCTTTCGGATTTCCTTTATCTGTCTTACGTTTTAATCTATATTCACTCTTATAGAGTGTCGCAGAGTAAATTTGGCCAAAAATAACGAAAATTATTCTAAGTCAAAGAAGACCACTAACTACCTATCTTGACAGCGAGGCTAATAACTTTCTTCAAACTGCATATTTCATGACCAAACTCGGCTGAAATGTTCATTACCTTGTGTTCTATCGAATGGTTCTTTCGGATTTCCTCTATCTGTCTTACGTTTTAATCTATATTCACTCTTATAGAGATTCGAACAGTCAATATGGCCAAAAATCACTTAAATTATTCTAAGTCAAAGAAGACCACTAACTACCTATCTTGACAGCGAGGCTAATAACTTTCTTCAAACTGCATATTTCATGACCAAACTCGGCTGAGATGTTCATTACCTTGTGTTCTATCGAATGGTTATTTCGGATTTCCTCTATCTGTCTTACGTTTTAATCTATATTCACTCTTATAGAGAGTCGCACAGTAAATTTGGCCAAAAATAACGAAAATTATTCTAAGTCAAAGAAGACCACTAACTACATATCTTGACAACGGGGCCAATTACTTTCTTCAAACTGCATATTTCATGACCAAACTTGGCTGAGATGTTCATTACCATGTGTTCTATCGAATGCTTCTTTCGGATTTCCTCTATCTGTCTTACGTTTTAATCTATATTCACTCTTAAAGAGAGTCGCACAGTCAATTTGGCCAAAAATCACTTAAATTATTCTAAGTCAAAGAAGACCTTTAACTACCTATCTTGACAGCGAGGCTAATAACTTTCTTCAAACTGCATATTTCAGGACCAAACTTGGCTGAAATGTTCATTACCTTGTGTTCTATCGAATGGTTGTTTCGGATTTCCTCTATCTGTCTTACGTTTTAATCTATATTCACTCTTATAGAGTGTCGCACAGTAAATTTGGCCAAAAATAACGAAAATTATTCTAAGTCAAAGAAGACCACTAACTACATATCTTGACAGCGAGGCTAATAACTTTCTTCAAACTACATATTTCAGGACCAAACTTGGCTGATGTGTTCATTACCATGTATTCTATCGAATGGTTCTTTCGGATATCATCTATCTGTCTTACTTTTTATTCTATTTTCACTCTTATAGAGAGTCGATCAGTCAATTTGGCCAAAAATCACTTAAATTATTCTAAGTCAAAGAAGACCACTAACTACCTATCTTGACAGCGAGGCTAATAACTTTCTTCAAACTGCATATTTCATGACCAAACTCGGCTGAAATGTTCATTACCTTGTGTTCTATCGAATGGTTGTTACGGATTTCCTCTATCTGTCTTACGTTTTAATCTATATTCACTCTTATAGAGATTCGAACAGTCAATATGGCCAAAAATCACTTAAATTATTCTAAGTCAAAGAAGACCACTAACTACCTATCTTGACAGCGAGGCTAATAACTTTCTTCAAACTGCATATTTCATGACCAAACTCGGCTGAGATGTTCATTACCTTGTGTTCTATCGAATGCTTCTTTCGGATTTCCTCTATCTGTCTTACGTTTTGATCTATATTCACTCTTATAGAGAGTCGCACAGTAAATTTGGCCAAAAATAACGAAAATTATTCTAAGTCAAAGAAGACCACTAACTACATATCTTGACAACGGGGCCAATTACTTTCCTCAAACTGCATATTTCATGACCAAACTTGGCTGAGATGTTCATTACCATGTGTTCTATCGAATGCTTCTTTCGGATTTCCTCTATCTGTCTTACGTTTTAATCTATATTCACTCTTATAGAGAGTCGCACAGTCAATTTGGCCAAAAATCACTTAAATTATTCTAAGTCAAAGAAGACCACTAACTACCTATCTTGACAGCGAGGCTAATAACTTTCTTCAAACTGCATATTTCAGGACCAAACTTGGCTGAAATGTTCATTACCTTGTGTTCTATCGAATGGTTGTTTCGGATTTCCTCTATCTGTCTTACGTTTTAATCTATATTCACTCTTATAGAGATTCGAACAGTCAATATGGCCAAAAATCACTTAAATTATTCTAAGTCAAAGAAGACCACTAACTACCTATCTTGACAGCGAGGCTAATAACTTTCTTCAAACTGCATATTTCAGGACCAAACTTGGCTGATGTGTTCATTACCATGTGTTCTATCGAATGGTTCTTTCGGATTTCCTTTATCTGTCTTACGTTTTAATCTATATTCACTCTTATAGAGTGTCGCACAGTAAATTTGGCCAAAAATCACTTAAATTATTCTAAGTCTAAGAAGATAAGTAACTACATATCTTGACAGCGAGGCTAATACCTTTCTATAAACTGCATATTTCAGGATCAAACTTGGCTGATGTGTTCATTACCATGTGTTCTATCGAATGGTTCTTTCGGAATTCCTTTATCTGTCTTACGTTTTAATCTATATTCACTCTTATAGAGTGTCGCACAGTAAATTTGGCCAAAAATCACTTAAATTATTCTAAGTCTAAGAAGATAAGTAACTACATATCTTGACAGCGAGGCTAATACCTTTCTATAAACTGCATATTTCAGGATCAAACTTGGCTGAGTTGTTCATTACCTTGTGTTCTATCGAATGGTTATTTCGGATTTCCTCTATCTGTCTTACGTTTTAATCTATATTCACTCTTACAGAGAGTCGCACAGTCAATTAGGCCAAACATCACTTAAATTATTCTAAGTCAAAGAAGACCACTAACTACCTATCTTGACAGCGAGGCTAATAACTTTCTTCAAACTGCATATTTCAGGACCAAACTTGGCTGATGTGTTCATTACCATGTGTTCTATCGAATGGTTCTTTCGGATTTCCTTTATCTGTCTTACGTTTTAATCTATATTCACTCTTATAGAGTGTCGCACAGTAAATTTGGCCAAAAATAACGAAAATTATTCTAAGTCAAAGAAGACCACTAACTACATATCTTGACAGCGAGGCTAATAACTTTCTTCAAACTACATATTTCAGGACCAAACTTGGCTGATGTGTTCATTACCATGTATTCTATCGAATGGTTCTTTCGGATATCATCTATCTGTCTTACTTTTTATTCTATTTTCACTCTTATAGAGAGTCGATCAGTCAATTTGGCCAAAAATAACGAAAATTATTCTAAGTCAAAGAAGACCACTAACTACATATCTTGACAGCGAGGCTAATAACTTTCTTCAAACTGCATATTTCAGGACCAAACTTGGCTGATGTGTTCATTACCATGTGTTCTATCGAATGGTTCTTTCGGATTTCCTTTATCTGTCTTACGTTTTAATCTATATTCACTCTTATAGAGTGTCGCAGAGTAAATTTGGCCAAAAATCACTTAAATTATTCTAAGTCTAAGAAGATAAGTAACTACATATCTTGACAGCGAGGCTAATACCTTTCTATAAACTGCATATTTCAGGATCAAACTTGGCTGAGATGTTCATTACCTTGTGTTCTATCGAATGGTTATTTCGGATTTCCTCTATCTGTCTTACGTTTTAATCTATATTCACTCTTACAGAGAGTCGCACAGTCAATTAGGCCAAACATCACTTAAATTATTCTAAGTCAAAGAAGACCACTAACTACCTATCTTGACAGCGAGGCTAATAACTTTCTTCAAACTGCATATTTCAGGACCAAACTTGGCTGATGTGTTCATTACCATGTGTTCTATCGAATGGTTCTTTCGGATTTCCTTTATCTGTCTTACGTTTTAATCTATATTCACTCTTATAGAGTGTCGCACAGTAAATTTGGCCAAAAATAACGAAAATTATTCTAAGTCAAAGAAGACCACTAACTACATATCTTGACAGCGAGGCTAATAACTTTCTTCAAACTACATATTTCAGGACCAAACTTGGCTGATGTGTTCATTACCATGTATTCTATCGAATGGTTCTTTCGGATATCATCTATCTGTCTTACTTTTTATTCTATTTTCACTCTTATAGAGAGTCGATCAGTCAATTTGGCCAAAAATAACGAAAATTATTCTAAGTCAAAGAAGACCACTAACTACATATCTTGACAGCGAGGCTAATAACTTTCTTCAAACTGCATATTTCAGGACCAAACTTGGCTGATGTGTTCATTACCATGTGTTCTATCGAATGGTTCTTTCGGATTTCCTTTATCTGTCTTACGTTTTAATCTATATTCACTCTTATAGAGTGTCGCACAGTAAATTTGGCCAAAAATCACTTAAATTATTCTAAGTCTAAGAAGATAAGTAACTACATATCTTGACAGCGAGGCTAATACCTTTCTATAAACTGCATATTTCAGGATCAAACTTGGCTGAGATGTTCATTACCTTGTGTTCTATCGAATGGTTATTTCGGATTTCCTCTATCTGTCTTACGTTTTAATCTATATTCACTCTTACAGAGAGTCGCACAGTCAATTTGGCCAAACATCACTTAAATTATTCTAAGTCAAAGAAGACCACTAACTACCTATCTTGACAGCGAGGCTAATAACTTTCTTCAAACTGCATATTTCAGGACCAAACTTGGCTGATATGTTCATTACCATGTGTTCTATCGAATGGTTCTTTCGGATTTCCTTTATCTGTCTTACGTTTTAATCTATATTCACTCTTATAGAGTGTCGCACAGTAAATTTGGCCAAAAATAACGAAAATTATTCTAAGTCAAAGAAGACCACTAACTACATATCTTGACAGCGAGGCTAATAACTTTCTTCAAACTACATATTTCAGGACCAAACTTGGCTGATGTGTTCATTACCATGTATTCTATCGAATGGTTCTTTCGGATATCATCTATCTGTCTTACTTTTTATTCTATTTTCACTCTTATAGAGAGTCGATCAGTCAATTTGGCCAAAAATCACTTAAATTATTCTAAGTCAAAGAAGACCACTAACTACATATCTTGACAGCGAGGCTAATAACTTTCTTCAAACTGCATATTTCAGGACCAAACTTGGCTGATGTGTTCATTACCATGTATTCTATCGAATGGTTCTTTCGGATATCATCTATCTGTCTTACTTTTTATTCTATTTTCACTCTTATAGAGAGTCGATCAGTCAATTTGGCCAAAAATCACTTAAATTATTCTAAGTCAAAGAAGACCACTAACTACCTATCTTGACAGCGAGGCTAATAACTTTCTTCAAACTGCATATTTCATGACCAAACTCGGCTGAAATGTTCATTACCTTGTGTTCTATCGAATGGTTGTTACGGATTTCCTCTATCTGTCTTACGTTTTAATCTATATTCACTCTTATAGAGATTCGAACAGTCAATATGGCCAAAAATCACTTAAATTATTCTAAGTCAAAGAAGACCACTAACTACCTATCTTGACAGCGAGGCTAATAACTTTCTTCAAACTGCATATTTCATGACCAAACTCGGCTGAGATGTTCATTACCTTGTGTTCTATCGAATGCTTCTTTCGGATTTCCTCTATCTGTCTTACGTTTTAATCTATATTCACTCTTATAGAGAGTCGCACAGTAAATTTGGCCAAAAATAACGAAAATTATTCTAAGTCAAAGAAGACCACTAACTACATATCTTGACAACGGGGCCAATTACTTTCTTCAAACTGCATATTTCATGACCAAACTTTGCTGAGATGTTCATTACCATGTGTTCTATCGAATGCTTCTTTCGGATTTCCTCTATCTGTCTTACGTTTTAATCTATATTCACTCTTATAGAGAGTCGCACAGTCAATTTGGCCAAAAATCACTTAAATTATTCTAAGTCAAAGAAGACCACTAACTACCTATCTTGACAGCGAGGCTAATAACTTTCTTCAAACTGCATATTTCAGGACCAAACTTGGCTGAAATGTTCATTACCTTGTGTTCTATCGAATGGTTGTTTCGGATTTCCTCTATCTGTCTTACGTTTTAATCTATATTCACTCTTATAGAGATTCGAACAGTCAATATGGCCAAAAATCACTTAAATTATTCTAAGTCAAAGAAGACCACTAACTACATATCTTGACAGCGAGGCTAATAACTTTCTTCAAACTGCATATTTCAGGACCAAACTTGGCTGATGTGTTCATTACCATGTGTTCTATCGAATGGTTCTTTCGGATTTCCTTTATCTGTCTTACGTTTTAATCTATATTCACTCTTATAGAGTGTCGCAGAGTAAATTTGGCCAAAAATCACTTAAATTATTCTAAGTCTAAGAAGATAAGTAACTACATATCTTGACAGCGAGGCTAATACCTTTCTATAAACTGCATATTTCAGGATCAAACTTGGCTGAGATGTTCATTACCTTGTGTTCTATCGAATGGTTATTTCGGATTTCCTCTATCTGTCTTACGTTTTAATCTATATTCACTCTTACAGAGAGTCGCACAGTCAATTAGGCCAAACATCACTTAAATTATTCTAAGTCAAAGAAGACCACTAACTACCTATCTTGACAGCGAGGCTAATAACTTTCTTCAAACTGCATATTTCAGGACCAAACTTGGCTGATGTGTTCATTACCATGTGTTCTATCGAATGGTTCTTTCGGATTTCCTTTATCTGTCTTACGTTTTAATCTATATTCACTCTTATAGAGTGTCGCACAGTAAATTTGGCCAAAAATAACGAAAATTATTCTAAGTCAAAGAAGACCACTAACTACATATCTTGACAGCGAGGCTAATAACTTTCTTCAAACTACATATTTCAGGACCAAACTTGGCTGATGTGTTCATTACCATGTATTCTATCGAATGGTTCTTTCGGATATCATCTATCTGTCTTACTTTTTATTCTATTTTCACTCTTATAGAGAGTCGATCAGTCAATTTGGCCAAAAATAACGAAAATTATTCTAAGTCAAAGAAGACCACTAACTACATATCTTGACAGCGAGGCTAATAACTTTCTTCAAACTGCATATTTCAGGACCAAACTTGGCTGATGTGTTCATTACCATGTGTTCTATCGAATGGTTCTTTCGGATTTCCTTTATCTGTCTTACGTTTTAATCTATATTCACTCTTATAGAGTGTCGCACAGTAAATTTGGCCAAAAATCACTTAAATTATTCTAAGTCTAAGAAGATAAGTAACTACATATCTTGACAGCGAGGCTAATACCTTTCTATAAACTGCATATTTCAGGATCAAACTTGGCTGAGATGTTCATTACCTTGTGTTCTATCGAATGGTTATTTCGGATTTCCTCTATCTGTCTTACGTTTTAATCTATATTCACTCTTACAGAGAGTCGCACAGTCAATTTGGCCAAACATCACTTAAATTATTCTAAGTCAAAGAAGACCACTAACTACCTATCTTGACAGCGAGGCTAATAACTTTCTTCAAACTGCATATTTCAGGACCAAACTTGGCTGATATGTTCATTACCATGTGTTCTATCGAATGGTTCTTTCGGATTTCCTTTATCTGTCTTACGTTTTAATCTATATTCACTCTTATAGAGTGTCGCACAGTAAATTTGGCCAAAAATAACGAAAATTATTCTAAGTCAAAGAAGACCACTAACTACATATCTTGACAGCGAGGCTAATAACTTTCTTCAAACTACATATTTCAGGACCAAACTTGGCTGATGTGTTCATTACCATGTATTCTATCGAATGGTTCTTTCGGATATCATCTATCTGTCTTACTTTTTATTCTATTTTCACTCTTATAGAGAGTCGATCAGTCAATTTGGCCAAAAATCACTTAAATTATTCTAAGTCAAAGAAGACCACTAACTACATATCTTGACAGCGAGGCTAATAACTTTCTTCAAACTACATATTTCAGGACCAAACTTGGCTGATGTGTTCATTACCATGTATTCTATCGAATGGTTCTTTCGGATATCATCTATCTGTCTTACTTTTTATTCTATTTTCACTCTTATAGAGAGTCGATCAGTCAATTTGGCCAAAAATCACTTAAATTATTCTAAGTCAAAGAAGACCACTAACTACCTATCTTGACAGCGAGGCTAATAACTTTCTTCAAACTGCATATTTCATGACCAAACTCGGCTGAAATGTTCATTACCTTGTGTTCTATCGAATGGTTGTTACGGATTTCCTCTATCTGTCTTACGTTTTAATCTATATTCACTCTTATAGAGATTCGAACAGTCAATATGGCCAAAAATCACTTAAATTATTCTAAGTCAAAGAAGACCACTAACTACCTATCTTGACAGCGAGGCTAATAACTTTCTTCAAACTGCATATTTCATGACCAAACTCGGCTGAGATGTTCATTACCTTGTGTTCTATCGAATGCTTCTTTCGGATTTCCTCTATCTGTCTTACGTTTTAATCTATATTCACTCTTATAGAGAGTCGCACAGTAAATTTGGCCAAAAATAACGAAAATTATTCTAAGTCAAAGAAGACCACTAACTACATATCTTGACAACGGGGCCAATTACTTTCTTCAAACTGCATATTTCATGACCAAACTTGGCTGAGATGTTCATTACCATGTGTTCTATCGAATGCTTCTTTCGGATTTCCTCTATCTGTCTTACGTTTTAATCTATATTCACTCTTATAGAGAGTCGCACAGTAAATTTGGCCAAAAATCACTTAAATTATTCTAAGTCAAAGAAGACCACTAACTACCTATCTTGACAGCGAGGCTAATAACTTTCTTCAAACTGCATATTTCAGGACCAAACTTGGCTGAAATGTTCATTACCTTGTGTTCTATCGAATGGTTGTTTCGGATTTCCTCTATCTGTCTTACGTTTTAATCTATATTCACTCTTATAGAGATTCGAACAGTCAATATGGCCAAAAATCACTTAAATTATTCTAAGTCAAAGAAGACCACTAACTACCTATCTTGACAGCGAGGCTAATAACTTTCTTCAAACTGCATATTTCAGGACCAAACTTGGCTGATGTGTTCATTACCATGTGTTCTATCGAATGGTTCTTTCGGATTTCCTTTATCTGTCTTACGTTTTAATCTATATTCACTCTTATAGAGTGTCGCACAGTAAATTTGGCCAAAAATCACTTAAATTATTCTAAGTCTAAGAAGATAAGTAACTACATATCTTGACAGCGAGGCTAATACCTTTCTATAAACTGCATATTTCAGGATCAAACTTGGCTGAGATGTTCATTACCTTGTGTTCTATCGAATGGTTATTTCGGATTTCCTCTATCTGTCTTACGTTTTAATCTATATTCACTCTTACAGAGAGTCGCACAGTCAATTAGGCCAAACATCACTTAAATTATTCTAAGTCAAAGAAGACCACTAACTACCTATCTTGACAGCGAGGCTAATAACTTTCTTCAAACTGCATATTTCAGGACCAAACTTGGCTGATGTGTTCATTACCTTGTGTTCTATCGAATGGTTCTTTCGGATATCATCTATCTGTCTTACTTTTTATTCTATTTTCACTCTTATAGAGAGTCGATCAGTCAATTTGGCCAAAAATAACGAAAATTATTCTAAGTCAAAGAAGACCACTAACTACATATCTTGACAGCGAGGCTAATAACTTTCTTCAAACTACATATTTCAGGACCAAACTTGGCTGATGTGTTCATTACCATGTATTCTATCGAATGGTTCTTTCGGATATCATCTATCTGTCTTACTTTTTATTCTATTTTCACTCTTATAGAGAGTCGATCAGTCAATTTGGCCAAAAATAACGAAAATTATTCTAAGTCAAAGAAGACCACTAACTACATATCTTGACAGCGAGGCTAATAACTTTCTTCAAACTGCATATTTCAGGACCAAACTTGGCTGATGTGTTCATTACCATGTGTTCTATCGAATGGTTCTTTCGGATTTCCTTTATCTGTCTTACGTTTTAATCTATATTCACTCTTATAGAGTGTCGCACAGTAAATTTGGCCAAAAATCACTTAAATTATTCTAAGTCTAAGAAGATAAGTAACTACATATCTTGACAGCGAGGCTAATACCTTTCTATAAACTGCATATTTCAGGATCAAACTTGGCTGAGATGTTCATTACCTTGTGTTCTATCGAATGGTTATTTCGGATTTCCTCTATCTGTCTTACGTTTTAATCTATATTCACTCTTACAGAGAGTCGCACAGTCAATTTGGCCAAACATCACTTAAATTATTCTAAGTCAAAGAAGACCACTAACTACCTATCTTGACAGCGAGGCTAATAACTTTCTTCAAACTGCATATTTCAGGACCAAACTTGGCTGATGTGTTCATTACCATGTGTTCTATCGAATGGTTCTTTCGGATTTCCTTTATCTGTCTTACGTTTTAATCTATATTCACTCTTATAGAGTGTCGCACAGTAAATTTGGCCAAAAATCACTTAAATTATTCTAAGTCTAAGAAGATAAGTAACTACATATCTTGACAGCGAGGCTAATACCTTTCTATAAACTGCATATTTCAGGATCAAACTTGGCTGAGATGTTCATTACCTTGTGTTCTATCGAATGGTTATTTCGGATTTCCTCTATCTGTCTTACGTTTTAATCTATATTCACTCTTACAGAGAGTCGCACAGTCAATTTGGCCAAACATCACTTAAATTATTCTAAGTCAAAGAAGACCACTAACTACCTATCTTGACAGCGAGGCTAATAACTTTCTTCAAACTGCATATTTCAGGACCAAACTTGGCTGAAATGTTCATTACCTTGTGTTCTATCGAATGGTTGTTTCGGATTTCCTCCAACTGTCTTACGTTTTAATCTATATTCACTCTTATAGAGATTCGAACAGTCAATATGGCCAAAAATCACTTAAATTATTCTAAGTCAAAGAAGACCACTAACTACCTATCTTGACAGCGAGGCTAATAACTTTCTTCAAACTGCATATTTCAGGACCAAACTTGGCTGATGTGTTCATTACCATGTGTTCTATCGAATGGTTCTTTCGGATTTCCTTTATCTGTCTTACGTTTTAATCTATATTCACTCTTATAGAGTGTCGCACAGTAAATTTGGCCAAAAATCACTTAAATTATTCTAAGTCTAAGAAGATAAGTAACTACATATCTTGACAGCGAGGCTAATACCTTTCTATAAACTGCATATTTCAGGATCAAACTTGGCTGAGATGTTCATTACCTTGTGTTCTATCGAATGGTTATTTCGGATTTCCTCTATCTGTCTTACGTTTTAATCTATATTCACTCTTACAGAGAGTCGCACAGTCAATCAGGCCAAACATCACTTAAATTATTCTAAGTCAAAGAAGACCACTAACTACCTATCTTGACAGCGAGGCTAATAACTTTCTTCAAACTGCATATTTCAGGACCAAACTTGGCTGATGTGTTCATTACCATGTGTTCTATCGAATGGTTCTTTCGGATATCATCTATCTGTCTTACTTTTTATTCTATTTTCACTCTTATAGAGAGTCGATCAGTCAATTTGGCCAAAAATAACGAAAATTATTCTAAGTCAAAGAAGACCACTAACTACATATCTTGACAGCGAGGCTAATAACTTTCTTCAAACTACATATTTCAGGACCAAACTTGGCTGATGTGTTCATTACCATGTGTTCTATCGAATGGTTCTTTCGGATATCATCTATCTGTCTTACTTTTTATTCTATTTTCACTCTTATAGAGTGTCGCACAGTAAATTTGGCCAAAAATCACTTAAATTATTCTAAGTCTAAGAAGATAAGTAACTACATATCTTGACAGCGAGGCTAATACCTTTCTATAAACTGCATATTTCAGGATCAAACTTGGCTGAGATGTTCATTACCTTGTGTTCTATCGAATGGTTATTTCGGATTTCCTCTATCTGTCTTACGTTTTAATCTATATTCACTCTTACAGAGAGTCGCACAGTCAATTTGGCCAAACATCACTTAAATTATTCTAAGTCAAAGAAGACCACTAACTACCTATCTTGACAGCGAGGCTAATAACTTTCTTCAAACTGCATATTTCAGGACCAAACTTGGCTGATGTGTTCATTACCATGTGTTCTATCGAATGGTTCTTTCGGATTTCCTTTATCTGTCTTACGTTTTAATCTATATTCACTCTTATAGAGTGTCGCACAGTAAATTTGGCCAAAAATCACTTAAATTATTCTAAGTCTAAGAAGATAAGTAACTACATATCTCGACAGCGAGGCTAATACCTTTCTATAAACTGCATATTTCAGGATCAAACTTGGCTGAGATGTTCATTACCTTGTGTTCTATCGAATGGTTATTTCGGATTTCCTCTATCTGTCTTACGTTTTAATCTATATTCACTCTTACAGAGAGTCGCACAGTCAATTAGGCCAAACATCACTTAAATTATTCTAAGTCAAAGAAGACCACTAACTACCTATCTTGACAGCGAGGCTAATAACTTTCTTCAAACTGCATATTTCAGGACCAAACTTGGCTGATGTGTTCATTACCATGTGTTCTATCGAATGCTTCTTTCGGATTTCCTCTATCTGTCTTACGTTTTAATCTATATTCACTCTTATAGAGAGTCGCACAGTAAATTTGGCCAAAAATAACGAAAATTATTCTAAGTCAAAGAAGACCACTAACTACCTATCTTGACAGCGAGGCTAATAACTTTCTTCAAACTGCATATTTCAGGACCAAACTTGGCTGATGTGTTCATTACCATGTGTTCTATCGAATGGTTCTTTCGGATATCATCTATCTGTCTTACTTTTTATTCTATTTTCACTCTTATAGAGAGTCGATCAGTCAATTTGGCCAAAAATAACGAAAATTATTCTAAGTCAAAGAAGACCACTAACTACATATCTTGACAGCGAGGCTAATAACTTTCTTCAAACTACATATTTCAGGACCAAACTTGGCTGATGTGTTCATTACCATGTATTCTATCGAATGGTTCTTTCGGATATCATCTATCTGTCTTACTTTTTATTCTATTTTCACTCTTATAGAGAGTCGATCAGTCAATTTGGCCAAAAATAACGAAAATTATTCTAAGTCAAAGAAGACCACTAACTACATATCTTGACAGCGAGGCTAATAACTTTCTTCAAACTGCATATTTCAGGACCAAACTTGGCTGATGTGTTCATTACCATGTGTTCTATCGAATGGTTCTTTCGGATTTCCTTTATCTGTCTTACGTTTTAATCTATATTCACTCTTATAGAGTGTCGCACAGTAAATTTGGCCAAAAATCACTTAAATTATTCTAAGTCTAAGAAGATAAGTAACTACATATCTTGACAGCGAGGCTAATACCTTTCTATAAACTGCATATTTCAGGATCAAACTTGGCTGAGATGTTCATTACCTTGTGTTCTATCGAATGGTTATTTCGGATTTCCTCTATCTGTCTTACGTTTTAATCTATATTCACTCTTACAGAGAGTCGCACAGTCAATTTGGCCAAACATCACTTAAATTATTCTAAGTCAAAGAAGACCACTAACTACCTATCTTGACAGCGAGGCTAATAACTTTCTTCAAACTGCATATTTCAGGACCAAACTTGGCTGATGTGTTCATTACCATGTGTTCTATCGAATGGTTCTTTCGGATTTCCTTTATCTGTCTTACGTTTTAATCTATATTCACTCTTATAGAGAGTCGCACAGTCAATTTGGCCAAACATCACTTAAATTATTCTAAGTCTAAGAAGATAAGTAACTACATATCTTGACAGCGAGGCTAATACCTTTCTAAAAACTGCATATTTCAGGATCAAACTTGGCTGAGATGTTCATTACCTTGTGTTCTATCGAATGGTTATTTCGGATTTCCTCTATCTGTCTTACGTTTTAATCTATATTCACTCTTACAGAGAGTCGCACAGTCAATTTGGCCAAACATCACTTAAATTATTCTAAGTCAAAGAAGACCACTAACTACCTATCTTGACAGCGAGGCTAATAACTTTCTTCAAACTTCATATTTCAGGACCAAACTTAGCTGATGTGTTCATTACCTTGTGTTCTATCGAATGGTTATTTCGGATTTCCTCTATCTGTCTTACGTTTTAATCTATATTCACTCTTACAGAGAGTCGCACAGTCAATTTGGCCAAACATCACTTAAATTATTCTAAGTCAAAGAAGACCACTAACTACCTATCTTGACAGCGAGGCTAATAACTTTCTTCAAACTGCATATTTCAGGACCAAACTTGGCTGAAATGTTCATTACCTTGTGTTCTATCAAATGGTTGTTTCGGATTTCCTCTATCTGTCTTACGTTTTAATCTATATTCACTCTTATAGAGATTCGAACAGTCAATTTGGCCAAAAATCACTTAAATTATTCTAAGTCAAAGAAGACCACTAACTACCTATCTTGACAGCGAGGCTAATAACTTTCTTCAAACTGCATATTTCATGACCAAACTTGGCTGAGATGTTCATTACCATGTGTTCTATCGAATGCTTCTTTCGGATTTCCTCTATCTGTCTTACGTTTTAATCTATATTCACTCTTATAGAGAGTCGCACAGTAAATTTGGCCAAAAATAACGAAAATTATTCTAAGTCTAAGAAGACCACTAACTACCTATCTTGACAGCGAGTCTAATAACTTTCTTCAAACTGCATATTTCATGACCAAACTTGGCTGAGATGTTCATTACCATGTGTTCTATCGAATGCTTCTTTCGGATTTCCTCTATCTGTCTTACGTTTTAATCTATATTCACTCTTATAGAGAGTCGCACAGTAAATTTGGCCAAAAATAACGAAAATTATTCTAAGTCAAAGAAGACCACTAACTACATATCTTGACAACGGGGCCAATTACTTTCTTCAAACTGCATATTTCATGACCAAACTTGGCTGAGATGTTCATTACCATGTGTTCTATCGAATGCTTCTTTCGGATTTCCTCTATCTGTCCTACGTTTTAATCTATATTCACTCTTATAGAGAGTCGCACAGTAAATTTGGCCAAAAATAACGAAAATTATTCTAAGTCAAAGAAGACCACTAACTACCTATCTTGACAGCGAGGCTAATAACTTTCTATAAACTGCATATTTCAGGATCAAACTTTCCTGAGATGTGTATTACCTTGTGTTCTATCGAATGGTTGTTTCGGATTTCCTCTATCTGTCTTACATTTTAATCTAAATCCACTCTTACAGAGTGTCGCATAGTCAATTTGGCCCAAAATAACGAAATTATTATAAGTCAAAGAAGACCACTTACTACCTATCTTGACAGCGAGGCTAATAACTTTCTTCAAACTGCATATTTCAGGACCAAACTTGGCTGAAATGTTCATTACCTTGTGTTCTATCAAATGCTTCTTTCGGATTTCCTTTATCTGTCTTACGTTTCAATCTATATTCACTCTTATAGAGAGTCGCACAGTAAATTTGGCCACAAATAACGAAAATTATTCTAAGTCTAAGAAGACCACTAACTACCTATCTTGACAGCGAGTCTAATAACTTTCTTCAAACTACATATTTCATGACCAAACTTGGCTGATGTGTTCATTACCATGTGTTCTATCGAATGGTTCTTTCGGATATCATCTATCTGTCTTACGTTTTAATCTATATTCACTCTTATAGAGAGTCGCACAGTCAATTTGGCCAAAAATCACTTAAATTATTCTAAGTCAAAGAAGACCACTAACTACATATCTTGACAGCGAGGCTAATAACTTTCTATAAACTGCATATTTCAGGATCAAACTTTCCTGAGATGTTCATTACCTTGTGTTCTATCGAATGGTTGTTTCGGATTTCCTCTATCTGTCTTACGTTTTAATCTATATTCACTCTTACAGAGAGTCGCACAGTAAATTTGGCCAAAAATAACGAAAATTATTTTAAGTCAAAGAAGACCACTAACTACCTATCTTGACAGCGAGGCTAATAACTTTCTTCAAACTACATATTTCAGGACCAAACTTGGCTGATGTGTTCATTACCAGGTGTTCTATCGAATGGTTCTTTCGGATATCATCTATCTGTCTTACGTTTTAATCTATATTCACTCTTATAGAGAGTCGCACAGTAAATTTGGCCAAAAATAACGAAAATTATTCTAAGTCAAAGAAGACCACTAACTACATATCTTGACAGCGAGGCTAATAACTTTCTTCAAACTACATATTTCAGGACCAAACTTGGCTGATGTGTTCATTACCATGTATTCTATCGAAAGGTTCTTTCGGATATCATCTATCTGTCTTACTTTTTATTCTATTTTCACTCTTATAGAGAGTCGATCAGTCAGTTTGGCCAAAAATAACGAAAATTATTCTAAGTCAAAGAAGACCACTAACTACATATCTTGACAGCGAGGCTAATAACTTTCTTCAAACTGCATATTTCAGGACCAAACTTGGCTGATGTGTTCATTACCATGTGTTCTATCGAATGGTTCTTTCGGATTTCCTTTATCTGTCTTACGTTTTAATCTATATTCACTCTTATAGAGTGTCGCACAGTAAATTTGGCCAAAAATCACTTAAATTATTCTAAGTCTAAGAAGATAAGTAACTACATATCTTGACAGCGAGGCTAATAACTTTCTATAAACTGCATATTTCAGGATCAAACTTTCCTGAGATGTTCATTACCTTGTGTTCTATCGAATGGTTGTTTCGGATTTCCTCTATCTGTCTTACGTTTTAATCTATATTCACTCTTACAGAGAGTCGCACAGTAAATTTGGCCAAAAATAACGAAAATTATTTTAAGTCAAAGAAGACCACTAACTACCTATCTTGACAGCGAGGCTAATAACTTTCTTCAAACTACATATTTCAGGACCAAACTTGGCTGATGTGTTCATTACCAGGTGTTCTATCGAATGGTTCTTTCGGATATCATCTATCTGTCTTACGTTTTAATCTATATTCACTCTTATAGAGAGTCGCACAGTAAATTTGGCCAAAAATAACGAAAATTATTCTAAGTCAAAGAAGACCACTAACTACATATCTTGACAGCGAGGCTAATAACTTTCTTCAAACTACATATTTCAGGACCAAACTTGGCTGATGTGTTCATTACCATGTATTCTATCGAAAGGTTCTTTCGGATATCATCTATCTGTCTTACTTTTTATTCTATTTTCACTCTTATAGAGAGTCGATCAGTCAGTTTGGCCAAAAATAACGAAAATTATTCTAAGTCAAAGAAGACCACTAACTACATATCTTGACAGCGAGGCTAATAACTTTCTTCAAACTGCATATTTCAGGACCAAACTTGGCTGATGTGTTCATTACCATGTGTTCTATCGAATGGTTCTTTCGGATTTCCTTTATCTGTCTTACGTTTTAATCTATATTCACTCTTATAGAGTGTCGCACAGTAAATTTGGCCAAAAATCACTTAAATTATTCTAAGTCTAAGAAGATAAGTAACTACATATCTTGACAGCGAGGCTAATAACTTTCTATAAACTGCATATTTCAGGATCAAACTTTCCTGAGATGTTCATTACCTTGTGTTCTATCGAATGGTTGTTTCGGATTTCCTCTATCTGTCTTACGTTTTAATCTATATTCACTCTTACAGAGAGTCGCACAGTAAATTTGGCCAAAAATAACGAAAATTATTTTAAGTCAAAGAAGACCACTAACTACCTATCTTGACAGCGAGGCTAATAACTTTCTTCAAACTACATATTTCAGGACCAAACTTGGCTGATGTGTTCATTACCAGGTGTTCTATCGAATGGTTCTTTCGGATATCATCTATCTGTCTTACGTTTTAATCTATATTCACTCTTATAGAGAGTCGCACAGTAAATTTGGCCAAAAATAACGAAAATTATTCTAAGTCAAAGAAGACCACTAACTACATATCTTGACAGCGAGGCTAATAACTTTCTTCAAACTACATATTTCAGGACCAAACTTGGCTGATGTGTTCATTACCATGTATTCTATCGAAAGGTTCTTTCGGATATCATCTATCTGTCTTACTTTTTATTCTATTTTCACTCTTATAGAGAGTCGATCAGTCAATTTGGCCAAAAATAACGAAAATTATTCTAAGTCAAAGAAGACCACTAACTACATATCTTGACAGCGAGGCTAATAACTTTCTTCAAACTGCATATTTCAGGACCAAACTTGGCTGATGTGTTCATTACCATGTGTTCTATCGAATGGTTCTTTCGGATTTCCTTTATCTGTCTTACGTTTTAATCTATATTCACTCTTATAGAGTGTCGCACAGTAAATTTGGCCAAAAATCACTTAAATTATTCTAAGTCTAAGAAGATAAGTAACTACATATCTTGACAGCGAGGCTAATACCTTTCTATAAACTGCATATTTCAGGATCAAACTTGGCTATCGAATGGTTCTTTCGGATTTCCTTTATCTGTCTTACGTTTTAATCTATATTCACTCTTATAGAGTGTCGCACAGTAAATTTGGCCAAAAATAACGAAAATTATTCTAAGTCAAAGAAGACCACTAACTACATATCTTGACAGCGAGGCTAATAACTTTCTTCAAACTACATATTTCAGGACCAAACTTGGCTGATGTGTTCATTACCATGTATTCTATCGAATGGTTCTTTCGGATATCATCTATCTGTCTTACTTTTTATTCTATTTTCACTCTTATAGAGAGTCGATCAGTCAATTTGGCCAAAAATAACGAAAATTATTCTAAGTCAAAGAAGACCACTAACTACATATCTTGACAGCGAGGCTAATAACTTTCTTCAAACTGCATATTTCAGGACCAAACTCGGCTGATGTGTTCATTACCATGTATTCTATCGAATGGTCCTTTCGGATATCATCTATATGTCTTACTTTTTAATCTATATTCAATCTAATAGAGAGTCACACAGTAAATTTGGCCAAAAATCAAGGAAATTATTATAAGTCAAAGAAGACCACTAACTACATATCTTGACAGCGAGGCTAATAACTTTCTTCAAACTGCATATTTCAGGATCAAACTTGGCTGAGATGTTCATTACCATGTGTTCTATCGAATGGTTCTTTCGGATTTCCTTTATCTGTCTTACGTTTTAATCTATATTCACTCTTATAGAGTGTCGCACAGTAAATTTGGCCAAAAATAACGAAAATTATTCTAAGTCAAAGAAGACCACTAACTACATATCTTGACAGCGAGGCTAATAACTTTCTTCAAACTACATATTTCAGGACCAAACTTGGCTGATGTGTTCATTACCATGTATTCTATCGAATGGTTCTTTCGGATATCATCTATCTGTCTTACTTTTTATTCTATTTTCACTCTTATAGAGAGTCGATCAGTCAATTTGGCCAAAAATAACGAAAATTATTCTAAGTCAAAGAAGACCACTAACTACATATCTTGACAGCGAGGCTAATAACTTTCTTCAAACTACATATTTCAGGACCAAACGTGGCTGAGATGTTCATTACCATGTGTTCTATCTAATGGTTCTTTCGGATATCATCTATCTGTCCTACTTTTTATTCTATTTTCACTCTTATAGAGAGTCGATCAGTCAATTTGGCCAAAAATCGAGGAAATTATTCTAAGTCAAAGAAGACCACTAACTACCTATCTTGACAGCGAGGCTAATAACTTTCTTCAAACTGCATATTTCAGGACCAAACTTGGCTGATGTGTTCATTACCATGTGTTCTATCGAATGGTTCTTTCGGATTTCCTTTATCTGTCTTACGTTTTAATCTATATTCACTCTTATAGAGTGTCGCACAGTAAATTTGGCCAAAAATCACTTAAATTATTCTAAGTCTAAGAAGATAAGTAACTACATATCTTGACAGCGAGGCTAATACCTTTCTATAAACTGCATATTTCAGGATCAAACTTGGCTGAGATGTTCATTACCTTGTGTTCTATCGAATGGTTATTTCGGATTTCCTCTATCTTTCTTACGTTTTAATCTATATTCACTCTTACAGAGAGTCGCACAGTCAATTTGGCCAAACATCACTTAAATTATTCTAAGTCAAAGAAGACCACTAACTACCTATCTTGACAGCGAGGCTAATAACTTTCTTCAAACTGCATATTTCAGGACCAAACTTGGCTGATGTGTTCATTACCATGTGTTCTATCGAATGGTTCTTTCGGATTTCCTTTATCTGTCTTACGTTTTAATCTATATTCACTCTTATAGAGTGTCGCACAGTAAATTTGGCCAAAAATAACGAAAATTATTCTAAGTCAAAGAAGACCACTAACTACATATCTTGACAGCGAGGCTAATAACTTTCTTCAAACTTCATATTTCAGGACCAAACTTGGCTGATGTGTTCATTACCATGTATTCTATCGAATGGTTCTTTCGGATATCATCTATCTGTCTTACTTTTTATTCTATTTTCACTCTTATAGAGAGTCGATCAGTCAATTTGGCCAAAAATCACTTAAATTATTCTAAGTCAAAGAAGACCACTAACTACCTATCTTGACAGCGAGGCTAATAACTTTCTTCAAACTGCATATTTCAGGACCAAACTTGGCTGATGTGTTCATTACCATGTGTTCTATCGAATGGTTCTTTCGGATATCATCTATCTGTCTTACTTTATATTCTATTTTCACTCTTATAGAGAGTCGCACAGTAAATTTGGCCCAAAATAACTTAAATTATTCTAAGTCTAAGAAGATAAGTAACTACATATCTTGACAGCGAGGCTAATACCTTTCTATAAACTGCATATTTCAGGATCAAACTTGGCTGAGATGTTCATTACCTTGTGTTCTATCGAATGGTTATTTCGGATTTCCTCTATCTGTCTTACGTTTTAATCTATATTCACTCTTACAGAGAGTCGCATAGTCAATTTGGCCAAACATCACTTAAATTATTTTAAGTCAAAGAAGACCACTAACTACCTATCTTGACAGCGAGGCTAATAACTTTCTTCAAACTACATATTTCAGGACCAAACTTGGCTGATGTGTTCATTACCAGGTGTTCTATCGAATGGTTCTTTCGGATATCATCTATCTGTCTTACGTTTTAATCTATATTCACTCTTAATCGAGTGTCGCACATTAAATTTGGCCAAAAATAACGAAAATTATTCTAAGTCAAAGAAGACCACTAACTACATATCTTGACAACGGGGCCAATTACTTTCTTCAAACTGCATATTTCATGACCAAACTTGGCTGAGATGTTCATTACCATGTGTTCTATCGAATGCTTCTTTCGGATTTCCTCTATCTGTCTTACGTTTTAATCTATATTCACTCTTATAGAGAGTCGCACAGTCAATTTGGCCAAAAATCACTTAAATTATTCTAAGTCAAAGAAGACCACTAACTACCTATCTTGACAGCGAGGCTAATAACTTTCTTCAAACTGCATATTTCAGGACCAAACTTGGCTGAAATGTTCATTACCTTGTGTTCTATCGAATGGTTGTTTCGGATTTCCTCTATCTGTCTTACGTTTTAATCTATATTCACTCTTATAGAGATTCGAACAGTCAATATGGCCAAAAATCACTTAAATTATTCTAAGTCAAAGAAGACCACTAACTACCTATCTTGACAGCGAGGCTAATAACTTTCTTCAAACTGCATATTTCAGGACCAAACTTGGCTGATGTGTTCATTACCATGTGTTCTATCGAATGGTTCTTTCGGATATCATCTATCTGTCTTACTTTTTATTCTATTTTCACTCTTATAGAGAGTCGATCAGTCAATTTGGCCAAAAATAACGAAAATTATTCTAAGTCAAAGAAGACCACTAACTACATATCTTGACAGCGAGGCTAATAACTTTCTTCAAACTACATATTTCAGGACCAAACGTGGCTGAGATGTTCATTACCATGTGTTCTATCTAATGGTTCTTTCGGATATCATCTATCTGTCCTACTTTTTATTCTATTTTCACTCTTATAGAGAGTCGATCAGTCAATTTGGCCAAAAATCGAGGAAATTATTCTAAGTCAAAGAAGACCACTAACTACCTATCTTGACAGCGAGGCTAATAACTTTCTTCAAACTGCATATTTCAGGACCAAACTTGGCTGATGTGTTCATTACCATGTGTTCTATCGAATGGTTCTTTCGGATTTCCTTTATCTGTCTTACGTTTTAATCTATATTCACTCTTATAGAGTGTCGCACAGTAAATTTGGCCAAAAATCACTTAAATTATTCTAAGTCTAAGAAGATAAGTAACTACATATCTTGACAGCGAGGCTAATACCTTTCTATAAACTGCATATTTCAGGATCAAACTTGGCTGAGATGTTCATTACCTTGTGTTCTATCGAATGGTTATTTCGGATTTCCTCTATCTGTCTTACGTTTTAATCTATATTCACTCTTACAGAGAGTCGCACAGTCAATTTGGCCAAACATCACTTAAATTATTCTAAGTCAAAGAAGACCACTAACTACCTATCTTGACAGCGAGGCTAATAACTTTCTTCAAACTGCATATTTCAGGACCAAACTTGGCTGATGTGTTCATTACCATGTGTTTTATCGAATGGTTCTTTCGGATTTCCTTTATCTGTCTTACGTTTTAATCTATATTCACTCTTATAGAGTGTCGCACAGTAAATTTGGCCAAAAATAACGAAAATTATTCTAAGTCAAAGAAGACCACTAACTACATATCTTGACAGCGAGGCTAATAACTTTCTTCAAACTACATATTTCAGGACCAAACTTGGCTGATGTGTTCATTACCATGTATTCTATCGAATGGTTCTTTCGGATATCATCTATCTGTCTTACTTTTTATTCTATTTTCACTCTTATAGAGAGTCGATCAGTCAATTTGGCCAAAAATCACTTAAATTATTCTAAGTCAAAGAAGACCACTAACTACCTATCTTGACAGCGAGGCTAATAACTTTCTTCAAACTGCATATTTCAGGACCAAACTTGGCTGATGTGTTCATTACCATGTGTTCTATCGAATGGTTCTTTCGGATATCATCTATCTGTCTTACTTTTTATTCTATTTTCACTCTTATAGAGAGTCGCACAGTAAATTTGGCCCAAAATAACTTAAATTATTCTAAGTCTAAGAAGATAAGTAACTACATATCTTGACAGCGAGGCTAATACCTTTCTATAAACTGCATATTTCAGGATCAAACTTGGCTGAGATGTTCATTACCTTGTGTTCTATCGAATGGTTATTTCGGATTTCCTCTATCTGTCTTACGTTTTAATCTATATTCACTCTTATAGAGTGTCGCATAGTCAATTTGGCCAAACATCACTTAAATTATTCTAAGTCAAAGAAGACCACTAACTACCTATCTTGACAGCGAGGCTAATAACTTTCTTCAAACTGCATATTTCAGGACCAAACTTGGCTGATGTGTTCATTACCATGTGTTCTATCGAATGGTTCTTTCGGATTTCCTTTATCTGTCTTCCGTTTTAATCTATATTCACTCTTAATCGAGTGTCGCACATTAAATTTGGCCAAAAATAACGAAAATTATTCTAAGTCAAAGAAGACCACTAACTACATATCTTGACAACGGGGCCAATTACTTTCTTCAAACTGCATATTTCATGACCAAACTTGGCTGAGATGTTCATTACCATGTGTTCTATCGAATGCTTCTTTCGGATTTCCTCTATCTGTCTTACGTTTTAATCTATATTCACTCTTATAGAGAGTCGCACAGTCAATTTGGCCAAAAATCACTTAAATTATTCTAAGTCAAAGAAGACCACTAACTACCTATCTTGACAGCGAGGCTAATAACTTTCTTCAAACTGCATATTTCAGGACCAAACTTGGCTGAGATGTTCATTACCTTGTGTTCTATCGAATGGTTGTTTCGGATTTCCTCTATCTGTCTTACGTTTTAATCTATATTCACTCTTATAGAGTGTCGCACAGTAAATTTGGCCAAAAATAACGAAAATTATTCTAAGTCAAAGAAGACCACTAACTACATATCTTGACAGCGAGGCTAATAACTTTCTTCAAACTACATATTTCAGGACCAAACTTGGCTGATGTGTTCATTACCATGTATTCTATCGAATGGTTCTTTCGGATATCATCTATCTGTCTTACTTTTTATTCTATTTTCACTCTTATAGAGAGTCGATCAGTCAATTTGGCCAAAAATCACTTAAATTATTCTAAGTCAAAGAAGACCACTAACTACCTATCTTGACAGCGAGGCTAATAACTTTCTTCAAACTGCATATTTCAGGACCAAACTTGGCTGATGTGTTCATTACCATGTGTTCTATCGAATGGTTCTTTCGGATATCATCTATCTGTCTTACTTTTTATTCTATTTTCACTCTTATAGAGAGTCGCACAGTAAATTTGGCCCAAAATAACTTAAATTATTCTAAGTCTAAGAAGATAAGTAACTACATATCTTGACAGCGAGGCTAATACCTTTCTATAAACTGCATATTTCAGGATCAAACTTGGCTGAGATGTTCATTACCTTGTGTTCTATCGAATGGTTATTTCGGATTTCCTCTATCTGTCTTACGTTTTAATCTATATTCACTCTTACAGAGAGTCGCATAGTCAATTTGGCCAAACATCACTTAAATTATTCTAAGTCAAAGAAGACCACTAACTACCTATCTTGACAGCGAGGCTAATAACTTTCTTCAAACTGCATATTTCAGGACCAAACTTGGCTGATGTGTTCATTACCATGTGTTCTATCGAATGGTTCTTTCGGATTTCCTTTATCTGTCTTCCGTTTTAATCTATATTCACTCTTAATCGAGTGTCGCACATTAAATTTGGCCAAAAATAACGAAAATTATTCTAAGTCAAAGAAGACCACTAACTACATATCTTGACAACGGGGCCAATTACTTTCTTCAAACTGCATATTTCATGACCAAACTTGGCTGAGATGTTCATTACCATGTGTTCTATCGAATGCTTCTTTCGGATTTCCTCTATCTGTCTTACGTTTTAATCTATATTCACTCTTATAGAGAGTCGCACAGTCAATTTGGCCAAAAATCACTTAAATTATTCTAAGTCAAAGAAGACCACTAACTACCTATCTTGACAGCGAGGCTAATAACTTTCTTCAAACTGCATATTTCAGGACCAAACTTGGCTGAAATGTTCATTACCTTGTGTTCTATCGAATGGTTGTTTCGGATTTCCTCTATCTGTCTTACGTTTTAATCTATATTCACTCTTATAGAGATTCGAACAGTCAATATGGCCAAAAATCACTTAAATTATTCTAAGTCAAAGAAGACCACTAACTACCTATCTTGACAGCGAGGCTAATAACTTTCTTCAAACTGCATATTTCAGGACCAAACTTTGCTGATGTGTTCATTACCATGTGTTCTATCGAATGGTTCTTTCGGATTTCCTTTATCTGTCTTACGTTTTAATCTATATTCACTCTTATAGAGTGTCGCACAGTAAATTTGGCCAAAAATCACTTAAATTATTCTAAGTCTAAGAAGATAAGTAACTACATATCTTGACAGCGAGGCTAATACCTTTCTATAAACTGCATATTTCAGGATCAAACTTGGCTGAGATGTTCATTACCTTGTGTTCTATCGAATGGTTATTTCGGATTTCCTCTATCTGTCTTACGTTTTAATCTATATTCACTCTTACAGAGAGTCGCACAGTCAATTTGGCCAAACATCACTTAAATTATTCTAAGTCAAAGAAGACCACTAACTACCTATCTTGACAGCGAGGCTAATAACTTTCTTCAAACTACTTATTTCAGGACCAAACTTGGCTGATGTGTTCATTACCATGTGTTCTATCGAATGCTTCTTTCGGATTTCCTCTATCTGTCTTACGTTTTAATCTATATTCACTCTTATAGAGAGTCGCACAGTAAATTTGGCCCAAAATAACGAAAATTATTCTAAGTGAAAGAAGACCACTAACTACCTATCTTGACAGCGAGGCTAATAACTTTCTTCAAACTGCATATTATAGGACCAAACTTGGCTGATGTGTTCATTACCTTGTGTTCTATCGAATGGTTCTTTCGGATATCATCTATCTGTCTTACTTTTTAATCTATATTCACTCTTATAGAGAGTCACACAGTAAATTTGGCCAAAAATCACTTTAATTATTCTAAGTCCAAGAAGACCACTAACTACATATCTTGACAACGAGGCCAATAATTTTCTTCAAACTGCATATTTCAGGACCAAACGTGGCTGAGATGTTCATTACCTTGTGTTCTATCGAATGGTTCTTTCGGATTTCCTCTATCTGTCTTACGTTTTAATCTATATTCACTCTTACAGAGAGTCGCACAGTCAATTTGGCCAAACATCACTTAAATTATTCTAAGTCAAAGAAGACCACTAACTACCTATCTTGACAGCGAGGCTAATAACTTTCTTCAAACTACATATTTCAGGACCAAACTTGGCTGATGTGTTCATTACCATGTGTTCTATCGAATGCTTCTTTCGGATTTCCTCTATCTGTCTTACGTTTTAATCTATATTCACTCTTATAGAGAGTCGCACAGTAAATTTGGCCCAAAATAACGAAAATTATTCTAAGTGAAAGAAGACCACTAACTACCTATCTTGACAGCGAGGCTAATAACTTTCTTCAAACTGCATATTATAGGACCAAACTTGGCTGATGTGTTCATTACCTTGTGTTCTATCGAATGGTTCTTTCGGATATCATCTATCTGTCTTACTTTTTAATCTATATTCACTCTTATAGAGAGTCACACAGTAAATTTGGCCAAAAATCACTTTAATTATTCTAAGTCCAAGAAGACCACTAACTACATATCTTGACAACGAGGCCAAAAATTTTCTTCAAACTGCATATTTCAGGACCAAACGTGGCTGATGTGTTCATTACCATGTATTCTATCTAATGGTTCTTTCGGATATCATCTGTCTGTCTTACTTTTTATTCTATGTTCACTCTTATAGAGAGTCGATCAGTCAATTTGGCTCAAAATCACGGAAATTATTCTAAGTCAAAGAAGACCACTAACTACCTATCTTGACAGCGAGGCTAATACCTTTCTTCAAACTGCATATTTCAGGACCAAACTTGGCTGAAATGTTCATTACCTTGTGTTCTATCGAATGGTTCTTTCGGATTTCCTTTATCTGTCTTACGTTTTAATCTATATTCACTCTTATAGAGTGTCGCACAATAAATTTGGCCAAAAATCACGGAAATTATTCTAAGTCAAAGAAGACCACTAACTACCTATCTTGACAGCGAGGCTAATAACTTTCTTCAAACTACATATTTCAGGACCAAACTTGGCTGATGTGTTAATTACCATGTATTCTATCGAATGGTTCTTACGGATATCATCTATCTGTCTTACTTTTTATTCTATTTCTACTCTTATAGAGAGTCGATCAGTCAATTTGGCCAAAAATCACTTAAATTATTCTAAGTCAAAGAAGACCACTAACTACCTATCTTGACAGCGAGGCTAATAACTTTCTTCAAACTGCATGTTTCAGGACCAAACTTGGCTGAGATGTTCATTACATTGTGTTCTATCGAATGCTTCTTTCGGATTTCCTCTATCTGTCTTACGTTTTAATCTATATTCACTCTTATAGAGAGTCGCACAGTAAATTTGGCCCAAAATAACGAAAATTATTCTAAGTGAAAGAAGACCACTAACTACCTATCTTGACAGCGAGGCTAATAACTTTCTTCAAACTGCATATTATAGGACCAAACTTGGCTGATGTGTTCATTACCTTGTGTTCTATCGAATGCTTCTTTCGGATATCATCTATCTGTCTTACTTTTTAATCTATATTCACTCTTATAGAGAGTCACACAGTAAATTTGGCCAAAAATCACTTTAATTATTCTAAGTCAAAGAAGACCACTAACTACATATCTTGACAACGAGGCCAATAACTTTCTTCAAACTGCATATTTCAGGACCAAACGTGGCTGAGATGTTCATTACCATGTATTCTATCTAATGGTTCTTTCGGATATCATCTGTCTGTCTTACTTTTTATTCTATTTTCACTCTTATAGAGAGTCGATCAGTCAATTTGGCTCAAAATCACGGAAATTATTCTAAGTCAAAGAAGACCACTAACTACCTATCTTGACAGCGAGGCTAATAACTTTCTTCAAACTGCATATTTCAGGACCAAACTTGGCTGAAATGTTCATTACCTTGTGTTCTATCGAATGGTTCTTTCGGATTTCCTTTATCTGTCTTACGTTTTAATCTATATTCACTCTTATAGAGTGTCGCACAATAAATTTGGCCAAAAATCACGGAAATTATTCTAAGTCAAAGAAGACCACTAACTACCTATCTTGACAGCGAGGCTAATAACTTTCTTCAAACTACATATTTCAGGACCAAACTTGGCTGATGTGTTAATTACCATGTATTCTATCGAATGGTTCTTACGGATTTCATCTATCTGTCTTACTTTTTATTCTATTTTCACTCTTATAGAGAGTCGATCAGTCAATTTGGCCAAAAATCACTTAAATTATTCTAAGTCAAAGAAGACCACTAACTACCTATCTTGACAGCGAGGCTAATAACTTTCTCCAAACTGCATATTTCATGACCAAACTTGGCAGAGATGTTCATTACCATGTGTTCTATCGAATGCTTCTTTCGGATTTCCTTTATCTGTCTTACGTTTTAATCTATATTCACTCTTATAGAGAGTCACACAGTAAATTTGGCCCAAAATAACGAAAATTATTCTAAGTGAAAGAAGACCACTAACTACCTATCTTAACAGCGAGGCTAATAACTTTCTTCAAACTGCATATTATAGGACCAAACTTGGCTGATGTGTTCATTACCTTGTGTTCTATCGAATGCTTCTTTCGGATATCATCTATCTGTCTTACTTTTCAATCTATATTCACTCTTATAGAGAGTCACACAGTAAATTTGGCCAAAAATCACTTTAATTATTCTAAGTCAAAGAAGACCACTAACAACATATCTTGACAACGAGGCCAATAATTTTCTTCAAACTGCATATTTCAGGACCAAACGTGGCTGATGTGTTCATTACCATGTATTCTATCTAATGGTTCTTTCGGATATCATCTGTCTGTCTTACTTTTTATTCTATTTTCACTCTTATAGAGAGTCGATCAGTCAATTTGGCCAAAAATCACGGAAATTATTCTAAGTCAAAGAAGACCACTAACTACCTATCTTGACAGCGAGGCTAATAACTTTCTTCAAACTACATATTTCAGGACCAAACTTGGCTGATGTGTTAATTACCATGTATTCTATCGAATGGTTCTTACGGATTTCATCTATCTGTCTTACTTTTTATTCTATTTTCACTCTTATAGAGAGTCGATCAGTCAATTTGGCCAAAAATCACTTAAATTATTCTAAGTCAAAGAAGACCACTAACTACCTATCTTGACAGCGAGGCTAATAACTTTCTCCAAACTGCATATTTCATGACCAAACTTGGCAGAGATGTTCATTACCATGTGTTCTATCGAATGCTTCTTTCGGATTTCCTTTATCTGTCTTACGTTTTAATCTATATTCACTCTTATAGAGAGTCGCACAGTAAATTTGGCCCAAAATAACGAAAATTATTCTAAGTGAAAGAAGACCACTAACTACCTATCTTAACAGCGAGGCTAATAACTTTCTTCAAACTGCATATTATAGGACCAAACTTGGCTGATGTGTTCATTACCTTGTGTTCTATCGAATGCTTCTTTCGGATATCATCTATCTGTCTTACTTTTCAATCTATATTCACTCTTATAGAGAGTCACACAGTAAATTTGGCCAAAAATCACTTTAATTATTCTAAGTCAAAGAAGACCACTAACAACATATCTTGACAACGAGGCCAATAATTTTCTTCAAACTGCATATTTCAGGACCAAACGTGGCTGATGTGTTCATTACCATGTATTCTATCTAATGGTTCTTTCGGATATCATCTGTCTGTCTTACTTTTTATTCTATTTTCACTCTTATAGAGAGTCGATCAGTCAATTTGGCCAAAAATCACGGAAATTATTCTAAGTCAAAGAAGACCACTAACTACCTATCTTGACAGCGAGGCTAATAACTTTCTTCAAACTACATATTTCAGGACCAAACTTGGCTGATGTGTTAATTACCATGTATTCTATCGAATGGTTCTTACGGATTTCATCTATCTGTCTTACTTTTTATTCTATTTTCACTCTTATAGAGAGTCGATCAGTCAATTTGGCCAAAAATCACTTAAATTATTCTAAGTCAAAGAAGACCACTAACTACCTATCTTGACAGCGAGGCTAATAACTTTCTCCAAACTGCATATTTCATGACCAAACTTGGCAGAGATGTTCATTACCATGTGTTCTATCGAATGCTTCTTTCGGATTTCCTTTATCTGTCTTACGTTTTAATCTATATTCACTCTTATAGAGAGTCGCACAGTAAATTTGGCCCAAAATAACGAAAATTATTCTAAGTGAAAGAAGACCACTAACTACCTATCTTAACAGCGAGGCTAATAACTTTCTTCAAACTGCATATTATAGGACCAAACTTGGCTGATGTGTTCATTACCTTGTGTTCTATCGAATGCTTCTTTCGGATATCATCTATCTGTCTTACTTTTCAATCTATATTCACTCTTATAGAGAGTCACACAGTAAATTTGGCCAAAAATCACTTTAATTATTCTAAGTCAAAGAAGACCACTAACAACATATCTTGACAACGAGGCCAATAATTTTCTTCAAACTGCATATTTCAGGACCAAACGTGGCTGATGTGTTCATTACCATGTATTCTATCTAATGGTTCTTTCGGATATCATCTGTCTGTCTTACTTTTTATTCTATTTTCACTCTTATAGAGAGTCGATCAGTCAATTTGGCCAAAAATCACGGAAATTATTCTAAGTCAAAGAAGACCACTAACTACCTATCTTGACAGCGAGGCTAATAACTTTCTTCAAACTACATATTTCAGGACCAAACTTGGCTGATGTGTTAATTACCATGTATTCTATCGAATGGTTCTTACGGATATCATCTATCTGTCTTACTTTTTATTCTATTTTCACTCTTAAGCTTATAGAGAGTCGATCAGTCAATTTGGCCAAAAATCACTTAAATTATTCTAAGACAAAGAAGACCATTAACTACCTATCTTGACAGCGAGGCTAATAACTTTCTTCAAACTGCATGTTTCAGGACCAAACTTGGCTGAGATGTTCATTACATTGTGTTCTATCGAATGGTTCTTTCGGATTTCCTCTATCTGTCTTACGTTTTAATCTATATTCACTCTTATAGAGAGTCGATCAGTCAATTTGGCCAAAAATCACGGAAATTATTCTAAGTCAAAGAAGACCACTAACTACCTATCTTGACAGCGAGGCTAATAACTTTCTCCAAACTGCATATTTCATGACCAAACTTGGCAGAGATGTTCATTACCATGTGTTCTATCGAATGCTTCTTTCGGATTTCCTTTATCTGTCTTACGTTTTAATCTATATTCACTCTTACAGAGAGTCGCACAGTCAATTAGGCCAAACATCACTTAAATTATTCTAAGTCAAAGAAGACCACCAACTACATATCTTGACAGCGAGGCTAATAACTTTCTATAAACTGCATATTTCAGGATCAAACTTTCCTGAGATGTTCATTACCTTGTGTTCTATCGAATGGTTGTTTCGGATTTCCTCTATCTGTCTTACATTTTAATCTAAATTCACTCTTACAGAGAGTCGCATAGTCAATTTGGCCCAAAATAACGACAATTATTCTAAGTCAAAGAAGACCACTAACTACCTATCTTGACAGCGAGGCTAATAACTTTCTTCAAACTGCATATTTCATGACCAAACTTGGCTGATGTGTTCATTACCTTGTGTTCTATCGAATGCTTCTTTCGGATTTCCTTTATCTGTCTTACGTTTTAATCTATATTCACTCTTATAGAGAGTCGCACAGTAAATTTGGCCCAAAATAACGAAAATTATTCTAAGTGAAAGAAGACCACTAACTACCTATCTTAACAGCGAGGCTAATAACTTTCTTCAAACTGCATATTATAGGACCAAACTTGGCTGATGTGTTCATTACCTTGTGTTCTATCGAATGCTTCTTTCGGATATCATCTATCTGTCTTACTTTTCAATCTATATTCACTCTTATAGAGAGTCACACAGTAAATTTGGCCAAAAATCACTTTAATTATTCTAAGTCAAAGAAGACCACTAACAACATATCTTGACAACGAGGCCAATAATTTTCTTCAAACTGCATATTTCAGGACCAAACGTGGCTGATGTGTTCATTACCATGTATTCTATCTAATGGTTCTTTCGGATATCATCTGTCTGTCTTACTTTTTATTCTATTTTCACTCTTATAGAGAGTCGATCAGTCAATTTGGCCAAAAATCACGGAAATTATTCTAAGTCAAAGAAGACCACTAACTACCTATCTTGACAGCGAGGCTAATAACTTTCTTCAAACTACATATTTCAGGACCAAACTTGGCTGATGTGTTAATTACCATGTATTCTATCGAATGGTTCTTACGGATTTCATCTATCTGTCTTACTTTTTATTCTATTTTCACTCTTATAGAGAGTCGATCAGTCAATTTGGCCAAAAATCACTTAAATTATTCTAAGTCAAAGAAGACCACTAACTACCTATCTTGACAGCGAGGCTAATAACTTTCTCCAAACTGCATATTTCATGACCAAACTTGGCAGAGATGTTCATTACCATGTGTTCTATCGAATGCTTCTTTCGGATTTCCTTTATCTGTCTTACGTTTTAATCTATATTCACTCTTATAGAGAGTCGCACAGTAAATTTGGCCCAAAATAACGAAAATTATTCTAAGTGAAAGAAGACCACTAACTACCTATCTTAACAGCGAGGCTAATAACTTTCTTCAAACTGCATATTATAGGACCAAACTTGGCTGATGTGTTCATTACCTTGTGTTCTATCGAATGCTTCTTTCGGATATCATCTATCTGTCTTACTTTTCAATCTATATTCACTCTTATAGAGAGTCACACAGTAAATTTGGCCAAAAATCACTTTAATTATTCTAAGTCAAAGAAGACCACTAACAACATATCTTGACAACGAGGCCAATAATTTTCTTCAAACTGCATATTTCAGGACCAAACGTGGCTGATGTGTTCATTACCATGTATTCTATCTAATGGTTCTTTCGGATATCATCTGTCTGTCTTACTTTTTATTCTATTTTCACTCTTATAGAGAGTCGATCAGTCAATTTGGCCAAAAATCACGGAAATTATTCTAAGTCAAAGAAGACCACTAACTACCTATCTTGACAGCGAGGCTAATAACTTTCTTCAAACTACATATTTCAGGACCAAACTTGGCTGATGTGTTAATTACCATGTATTCTATCGAATGGTTCTTACGGATATCATCTATCTGTCTTACTTTTTATTCTATTTTCACTCTTAAGCTTATAGAGAGTCGATCAGTCAATTTGGCCAAAAATCACTTAAATTATTCTAAGACAAAGAAGACCATTAACTACCTATCTTGACAGCGAGGCTAATAACTTTCTTCAAACTGCATGTTTCAGGACCAAACTTGGCTGAGATGTTCATTACATTGTGTTCTATCGAATGGTTCTTTCGGATTTCCTCTATCTGTCTTACGTTTTAATCTATATTCACTCTTATAGAGAGTCGATCAGTCAATTTGGCCAAAAATCACGGAAATTATTCTAAGTCAAAGAAGACCACTAACTACCTATCTTGACAGCGAGGCTAATAACTTTCTCCAAACTGCATATTTCATGACCAAACTTGGCAGAGATGTTCATTACCATGTGTTCTATCGAATGCTTCTTTCGGATTTCCTTTATCTGTCTTACGTTTTAATCTATATTCACTCTTACAGAGAGTCGCACAGTCAATTAGGCCAAACATCACTTAAATTATTCTAAGTCAAAGAAGACCACCAACTACATATCTTGACAGCGAGGCTAATAACTTTCTATAAACTGCATATTTCAGGATCAAACTTTCCTGAGATGTTCATTACCTTGTGTTCTATCGAATGGTTGTTTCGGATTTCCTCTATCTGTCTTACATTTTAATCTAAATTCACTCTTACAGAGAGTCGCATAGTCAATTTGGCCCAAAATAACGACAATTATTCTAAGTCAAAGAACACCACTAACTACCTATCTTGACAGCGAGGCTAATAACTTTCTTCAAACTGCATATTTCAGGACCAAACTTGGCTGATGTGTTCATTACCATGTGTTCTATCGAATGGTTCTTTCGGATATCATCTATCTGTCTTACTTTCTAATCTATATTCACTCTTACAGAGATCCGATCAGTCAATTTAGCCAAAAATCACTTAAATTATTCTAAGTCAAAGAAGACCACTAACTACATATCTTGACAACGGGGCCAATTACTTTCTTCAAACTGCATATTTCATGACCAAACTTGGCTGAGATGTTCACTGCCATGTGTTCTATCGAATGCTTCTTTCGGATTTCCTCTATCTGTCTTACGTTTTAATCAATATTCACTCTTATAGAGAGTCGCACATTAAATTTGGCCAAAAATAACGAAAATTAATCTAAGTCAAAGAAGACCACTAACTACATATCTTGACAACGGCTCCAATTACTTTCTTCAAACTGCATATTTCAGGACCAAACCTGGCTGATGTGTTCATTACCATGTATTCTATCGAATGGTTCTTTCGGATATCATCTATCTGTCTTACTTTTAAATCTATATTCAATCTAATAGAGAGTCACACAGTAAATTTGGCCAATAATCAAGGAAATTATTCTAAGTCAAAGAAGACCACTAACTACCTATCTTGACAGCGAGGCTAATAACTTTCTTCAAACTACATATTTCAGGACCAAACTTGGCTGATGTGTTCATTACCATGTATTCTATCGAATGGTTCTTTCGGATATCATCTATCTGTCTTACTTTTTAATCTATATTCAATCTAATAGAGAGTCACACAGTAAATTTGGCCAAAAATCAAGGAAATTATTCTAAGTCAAAGAAGACCACTAACTACATATCTTGACAGCGAGGCTAATAACTTTCTATAAACTGCATATTTCAGGATCAAACTTTCCTGAGATGTTCATTACCTTGTGTTCTATCGAATGGATGTTTCGGATTTCCTCTATCTGTCTTACATTTTAATCTAAATTCACTCTTACAGAGAGTCGCATAGTCAATTTGGCCCAAAATAACGAAAATTATTCTAAGTCAAAGAAGACCACTAAAAACCTATCTTGAGAGCGAGGCTAATTACTTTCTTCAAACTGCATATTTCAGGAATAAACTTGGCTGATGTGTTCATTACCATGTGTTCTATCGAATGGTCCTTTCGGATATCATCTATCTGTCTTACTTTCTAATCTATATTCACTCTTACAGAGAGTCGCACAGTCAATTTAGCCAAAAATCACTTAAATTATTCTAAGTCAAAGAAGACCACTAACTACATATCTTGACAACGGCTCCAATTACTTTCTTCAAACTGCATATTTCAGGACCAAACTTGGCTGTGATGTTCATTACCATGTGTTCTATCGAATGGTTCTTTCGTATTTCCTCTATCTGTTCTACTTTTTATTCTATTTTCACTCTTATAGCGAGTCGATCAGTCAAATTTGCCAAAAATCGCTTAAATTATTCAAGTCAAAGAAGACCACTAACTACATATCTTGACAGCGAGGCTAATAACTTTCTATAAACTGCATATTTCAGGACCAAACTTGGCTGAGATGTTCATTGCCTTGTGTTCTATCGAATGGTTCTTTCGTATTTCCTCTATCTGTTCTACTTTTTATTTTATTTTCACTCTTATAGAGAGTCGATCAGTCAATTTGGCCAAAACTCGCTTAAATTATTCTAAGTCAAAGAAGACCACTAACTACCTATCTTGACAGCGAGGCTAATAACTTTCTCCAAACTGCATATTTCATGACCAAACTTGGCAGAGATGTTCATTACCATGTGTTCTACCGAATGCTTATTTCGGATTTCCTTTATCTGTCTTACGTTTTAATCTATATTCACTCTTATAGAGTGTCGCACAATAAATTTGGCCAAAAATCACGGAAATTATTCTAAGTCAAAGAAGACCACTAACTACCTATCTTGACAGCGAGGCTAATAACTTTCTTCAAACTACATATTTCAGGACCAAACTTGGCTGATGTGTTAATTACCATGTATTCTATCGAATGCTTCTTTCGGATATCATCTATCTGTCTTACTTTTTAATCTATATTCACTCTTATAGAGAGTCACACAGTAAATTTGGCCAAAAATCACTTAAATTATTCTAAGTCAAAGAAGACCACTAACTACCTATCTTGACAGCGAGGCTAATAACTTTCTTCAAACTGCATGTTTCAGGACCAAACTTGGCTGAGATGTTCATTACATTGTGTTCTATCGAATGGTTCTATCGGATTTCCTCTATCTGTCTTACGTTATAATCTATATTCACTCTTATAGAGAGTCGATCAGTCAATTTGGCCAAAAATCACGGAAATTATTCTAAGTCAAAGAAGACCACTAACTACCTATCTTGACAGCGAGGCTAATAACTTTCTTCAAACTGCATATTTCAGGACCAAACTTGGCTGAAATGTTCATTACCTTGTGTTCTATCAAATGGTTGTTTCGGATTTCCTCTATCTGTCTTACGTTTTAATCTATATTCACTCTTATAGAGATTCGAACAGTCAATTTGGCCAAAAATCAAGGAAATTATTCTAAGTCAAAGAAGACCACTAACTACATATCTTGACAGCGAGGCTAATAACTTTCTATAAACTGCATATTTCAGGACCAAACTTGGCTGAGATGTTCATTACCATTTGTTCTATCGAATGGTTCTTTCGTATTTCCTCTATCTGTTCTACTTTTTATTCTATTTTCACTCTTATAGAGAGTCGATCAGTCAATTTGGCCAAAAATCGCTTAAATTATTCTAAGTCAAAGAAGACCACTAACTACCTATCTTGACAGCGAGGCTAATAACTTTCTTCAAACTGCATATTTCAGGACCAAACTTGGCTGAAATGTTCATTACCATGTGTTCTATCGAATGGTTGTTTCGGATTTCCTCTATCTGTCTTACGTTTTAATCTATATTCACTCTTATAGAGATTCGAACAGTCAATTTGGCCAAAAATCGCTTAAATTATTCCAAGTCAAAGAAGACCACTAACTACCTATCTTGACAGCGAGGCTAATAACTTTCTTCAAACTGCATATTTCAGGACCAAACTTGGCTGATGTGTTCATTACCATGTATTCTATCGAATGATTCTTTCGGATATCATCTATCTGTCTTACTTTTTATTCTATTTTCACTCTTATAGAGAGTCGCACAGTAAATTTGGCCAAAAATCTCTTAAATTATTCTAAGTCAAAGAAGACCACTAACTACCTATCTTGACAGCGAGGCTAATAACTTTCTTCAAACTGCATATTTCATGACCAAACTTGGCAGAGATGTTCATTACCATGTGTTCTATCGAATGCTTCTTTCGGATTTCCTCTATCTGTCTTACGTTTTAATCTATATTCACTCTTATAGAGAGTCGCACAGTAAATTTGGCCAAAAATAACGAAAATTATTCTAAGTCTAAGAAGACCACTAACTACCTATCTTGACAGCGAGGCTAATAACTTTCTTCAAACTACATATTTCAGGACCAAACTTGGCTGATGTGTTCATTACCATGTGTTCTATCAAATGGTTGTTTCGGATTTCCTCTATCTGTCTTACGTTTTAATCTATATTCACTCTTATAGAGATTCGAACAGTCAATTTGGCCAAAAATCAAGGAAATTATTCTAAGTCAAAGAAGACCACTAACTACATATCTTGACAGCGAGGCTAATAACTTTCTATAAACTGCATATTTCAGGACCAAACTTGGCTGAGATGTTCATTACCATTTGTTCTATCGAATGGTTCTTTCGTATTTCCTCTATCTGTTCTACTTTTTATTCTATTTTCACTCTTATAGAGAGTCGATCAGTCAATTTGGCCAAAAATCGCTTAAATTATTCTAAGTCAAAGAAGACCACTAACTACCTATCTTGACAGCGAGGCTAATAACTTTCTTCAAACTGCATATTTCAGGACCAAACTTGGCTGAAATGTTCATTACCATGTGTTCTATCGAATGGTTGTTTCGGATTTCCTCTATCTGTCTTACGTTTTAATCTATATTCACTCTTATAGAGATTCGAACAGTCAATTTGGCCAAAAATCGCTTAAATTATTCCAAGTCAAAGAAGACCACTAACTACCTATCTTGACAGCGAGGCTAATAACTTTCTTCAAACTGCATATTTCAGGACCAAACTTGGCTGATGTGTTCATTACCATGTATTCTATCGAATGATTCTTTCGGATATCATCTATCTGTCTTACTTTTTATTCTATTTTCACTCTTATAGAGAGTCGCACAGTAAATTTGGCCAAAAATCTCTTAAATTATTCTAAGTCAAAGAAGACCACTAACTACCTATCTTGACAGCGAGGCTAATAACTTTCTTCAAACTGCATATTTCATGACCAAACTTGGCAGAGATGTTCATTACCATGTGTTCTATCGAATGCTTCTTTCGGATTTCCTCTATCTGTCTTACGTTTTAATCTATATTCACTCTTATAGAGAGTCGCACAGTAAATTTGGCCAAAAATAACGAAAATTATTCTAAGTCAAAGAAGACCACTAACTACCTATCTTGACAGCGAGGCTAATAACTTTCTTCAAACTGCATATTTCAGGACCAAACTTGGCTGATGTGTTCATTACCATGTATTCTATCGAATGATTCTTTCGGATATCATCTATCTGTCTTACTTTTTATTCTATTTTCACTCTTATAGAGAGTCGCACAGTAAATTTGGCCAAAAATCTCTTAAATTATTCTAAGTCAAAGAAGACCACTAACTACCTATCTTGACAGCGAGGCTAATAACTTTCTTCAAACTGCATATTTCATGACCAAACTTGGCAGAGATGTTCATTACCATGTGTTCTATCGAATGCTTCTTTCGGATTTCCTCTATCTGTCTTACGTTTTAATCTATATTCACTCTTATAGAGAGTCGCACAGTAAATTTGGCCAAAAATAACGAAAATTATTCTAAGTCTAAGAAGACCACTAACTACCTATCTTGACAGCGAGTCTAATAACTTTCTTCAAACTACATATTTCAGGACCAAACTTGGCTGATGTGTTCATTACCATGTGTTCTATCGAATGGTTCTTTCGGATATCATCTATCTGTCTTACGTTTAAATCTATATTCAATCTAATAGAGAGTCACACAGTAAATTTGGCCAAAAATCAAGGAAATTATTCTAAGTCAAAGAAGACCACTAACTACATATCTTGACAGCGAGGCTAATAACTTTCTATAAACTGCATATTTCAGGACCAAACTTGGCTGAGATGTTCATTACCATTTGTTCTATCGAATGGTTCTTTCGTATTTCCTCTATCTGTTCTACTTTTTATTCTATTTTCACTCTTATAGAGAGTCGATCAGTCAATTTGGCCAAAAATCGCTTAAATTATTCTAAGTCAAAGAAGACCACTAACTACCTATCTTGACAGCGAGGCTAATAACTTTCTTCAAACTGCATATTTCAGGACCAAACTTGGCTGAAATGTTCATTACCATGTGTTCTATCGAATGGTTGTTTCGGATTTCCTCTATCTGTCTTACGTTTTAATCTATATTCACTCTTATAGAGATTCGAACAGTCAATTTGGCCAAAAATCGCTTAAATTATTCCAAGTCAAAGAAGACCACTAACTACCTATCTTGACAGCGAGGCTAATAACTTTCTTCAAACTGCATATTTCAGGACCAAACTTGGCTGATGTGTTCATTACCATGTATTCTATCGAATGGTTCTTTCGGATATCATCTATCTGTCTTACTTTTTATTCTATTTTCACTCATATAGAGAGTCGATCAGTCAATTTGGCCAAAAATCGCTTAAATTATTCTACGTCAAAGAAGACCACTAACTACCTATCTTGACAGCGAGGCTAATAACTTTCTTCAAACTGCATATTTCAGGACCAAACTTGGCTGAAATGTTCATTACCATGTGTTCTATCGAATGGTTGTTTCGGATTTCCTCTATCTGTCTTACGTTTTAATCTATATTCACTCTTATAGAGATTCGAACAGTCAATTTGGCCAAAAATCGCTTAAATTATTCTAAGTCAAAGAAGACCACTAACTACCTATCTTGACAGCGAGGCTAATAACTTTCTTCAAACTGCATATTTCATGACCAAACTTGGCTGATGTGTTCATTACCTTGTGTTCTATCGAATGGTTCTTTCGGATATCATCTATCTGTCTTACTTTCTAATCTATATTCACTCTTACAGAGAGTCGCACAGTCAATTTAGCCAAAAATCACTTTAATTATTCTAAGTCAAAGAAGACCACTAACTACCTATCTTGACAGCGAGGCTAATAACTTTCTTCAAACTGCATATTTCAGGACCAAACTTGGCTGAAATGTTCATTACCTTGTGTTATATCGAATGGTTGTTACGGATTTCCTCTATCTGTCTTACGTTTTAATCTATATTCACTCTTATAGAGATTCGAACAGTCAATATGGCCAAAAATCACTTAAATTATTCTAAGTCAAAGAAGACCACTAACTACCTATATTGACAGCGAGGCTAATAACTTTCTTCAAACTGCATATTTCATGACCAAACTCGGCTGAGATGTTCATTACCTTGTGTTCTATCGAATGCTTCTTTCGGATTTCCTCTATCTGTCTTACGTTTTAATCTATATTCACTCTTATAGAGAGTCGCACAGTCAATTTGGCCAAAAATCACTTAAATTATTCTAAGTCAAAGAAGACCACTAACTACATATCTTGACAGCGAGGCTAATAACTTTCTATAAACTGCATATTTCAGGATCAAACTTTCCTGAGATGTTCATTACCATGTATTCTATCGAATGGTTCTTTCGGATATCATCTATCTGTCTTACTTTTTATTCTATTTTCACTCTTATAGAGAGTCGATCAGTCAATTTGGCCAAAAATCACTTAAATTATTCTAAGTCAAAGAAGACCACTAACTACCTATCTTGACAGCGAGGCTAATAACTTTCTTCAAACTGCATATTTCAGGACCAAACTTGGCTGAAATGTTCATTACCTTGTGTTCTATCGAATGGTTGTTACGGATTTCCTCTATCTGTCTTACGTTTTAATCTATATTCACTCTTATAGAGATTCGCATAGTCAATTTGGCCCAAAATAACGAAAATTATTCTAAGTGAAAGAAGACCACTAACTACCTATCTTGACAGCGAGGCTAATAACTTTCTTCAAACTGCATATTATAGGACCAAACTTGGCTGATGTGTTCATTACCTTGTGTTCTATCGAATGGTTCTTTCGGATATCATCTATCTGTCTTACTTTCTAATCTATATTCACTCTTACAGAGAGTCGCACAGTCAATTTAGCCAAAAATCACTTTAATTATTCTAAGTCAAAGAAGACCACTAACTACATATCTTGACAACGAGGCCAATAACTTTCTTCAAACTGCATATTTCAGGACCAAACGTGGCTGATGTGTTCATTACCATGTATTCTATCTAATTGTTCTTTCGAATATCATCTATCTGTCTTACTTTTTATTCTATTTTCACTCTTATAGAGAGTCGATCAGTCAATTTGTCCAAAAATCACTTTAATTATTCTAAGTCAAAGAAGACCACTAACTACCTATCTTGACAGCGAGGCTAATAACTTTCTTCAAACTGCATATTTCATGACCAAACTCGGCTGAAATGTTCATTACCTTGTGTTCTATCGAATGGTTGTTACGGATTTCCTCTATCTGTCTTACGTTTTAATCTATATTCACTCTTATAGAGATTCGAACAGTCAATATGGCCAAAAATAACTTAAATTATTCTAAGTCAAAAAAGACCACTAACTACATATCTTGACAACGGGGCCAATTACTTTCTTCAAACTGCATAGTTCATGACCAAACTTGGCTGAGATGTTCATTACCATGTGTTCTATCGAATGCTTCTTTCGGATTTCCTATATCTGTCTTACGTTTTAATCTATATTCACTCTTATAGAGAGTCGATCAGTCAATTTGGCCAAAAATCACTTAAATTATTCTAAGTCAAAGAAGACCACTAACTACATATCTTGACAGCGAGGCTAATAACTTTCTATAAACTGCATATTTCAGGATCAAACTTTCCTGAGATGTTCATTACCTTGTGTTCTATCGAATGGTTGTTACGGATTTCCTCTATCTGTCTTACGTTTTAATCTATATTCAATCTAATAGAGAGTCACACAGTAAATTTGGCCAAAAATCGCTTAAATTATTCTAAGTCAAAGAAGACCACTTACTACATATCTTGACAGCGAGGCTAATAACTTTCTATAAACTGCATATTTCAGGACCAAACTTGGCTGAGATGTTCATTACCATTTGTTCTATCGAATGGTTCTTTCGTATTTCCTCTATCTGTTCTACTTTTTATTCTATTTTCACTCTTATAGAGAGTCGATCAGTCAATTTGGCCAAAAATCGCTTAAATTATTCTAAGTCAAAGAAGACCACTTACTACATATCTTGACAGCGAGGCTAATAACTTTCTTCAAACTGCATATTTCAGGACCAAACTTGGCTGAAATGTTCATTACCATGTGTTCTATCGAATGGTTGTTTCGGATTTCCTCTATCTGTCTTACGTTTTAATCTATATTCACTCTTATAGAGATTCGAACAGTCAATTTGGCCAAAAATCGCTTAAATTATTCCAAGTCAAAGAAGACCACTAACTACCTATCTTGACAGCGAGGCTAATAACTTTCTTCAAACTGCATATTTCAGGACCAAACTTGGCTGATGTGTTCATTACCATGTATTCTATCGAATGGTTCTTTCGGATATCATCTATCTGTCTTACTTTTTATTCTATTTTCACTCTTATAGAGAGTCGATCAGTCAATTTGGCCAAAAATCACGGAAATTATTCTAAGTCAAAGAAGACCACTAACTACCTCTCTTGACAGCGAGGCTAATAACTTTCTTCAAACTGCATATTTCAGGACCAAACTTGGCTGAGATGTTCATTACCTTGTGTTCTATCGAATGGTTGTTACGGATTTCCTCTATCTGTCTTACGTTTTAATCTATATTCACTCTTATAGAGATTCGAACAGTCAATATGGCCAAAAATCACTTAAATTATTCTAAGTCAAAGAAGACCACTAACTACCTATCTTGACAGCGAGGCTAATAACTTTCTTCAAACTGCATATTTCATGACCAAACTCGGCTGAGATGTTCATTACCTTGTGTTCTATCGGATGCTTCTTTCGGATTTCCTCTATCTGTCTTACGTTTTAATCTATATTCACTCTTATAGAGAGTCGCACAGTAAATTTGGCCAAAAATAACGAAAATTATTCTAAGTCAAAGAAGACCACTAACTACCTATCTTGACAGCGAGGCTAATAACTTTCTTCAAACTGCATGTTTCAGGACCAAACTTGGCTGAGATGTTCATTACATTGTGTTCTATCGAATGGTTCTTTCGGATTTCCTCTGTCTGTCTTACGTTTTAATCTATATTCACTCTTATAGAGATTCGAACAGTAAATTTGGCCAAAAATCACGGAAATTATTCTAAGTCAAAGAAGACCACTAACTATCTATCTTGACAGCGAAGCTAATAACTTTCTTCAAACTGCATATTTCATGACCAAACTTGGCTGAGATGTTCATTACCATGTGTTCTATCGAATGCTTCTTTCGGATTTCCTCTATCTGTCTTACGTTTTAATCTATATTCACTCTTATAGAGAGTCGCACAGTAAATTTGGCCAAAAATAACGAAAATTATTCTAAGTCAAAGAAGACCACTAACTACCTATCTTGACAGCGAGGCTAATAACTTTCTATAAACTGCATATTTCAGGATCAAACTTTCCTGAGATGTTTATTACCTTGTGTTCTATCGAATGGTTGTTTCGGATTTCCTCTATCTGTCTTACATTTTAATCTAAATCCACTCTTACAGAGTGTCGCATAGTCAATTTGGCCCAAAATAACGAAATTATTCTAAGTCAAAGAAGACCACTAACTACCTATCTTGACAGCGAGGCTAATAACTTTCTTCAAACTGCATGTTTCAGGACCAAACTTGGCTGAGATGTTCATTACATTGTGTTCTATCGAATGGTTCTTTCGGATTTCCTCTATCTGTCTTACGTTTTAATCTATATTCACTCTTATAGAGAGTCGATCAGTCAATTTGGCCAAAAATCACGGAAATTATTCTAAGTCAAAGAAGACCACTAACTACCTATCTTGACAGCGAGGCTAATAACTTTCTTCAAACTGCATATTTCAGGACCAAACTTGGCTGAAATATTCATTACCTTGTGTTCTATCAAATGGTTGTTTCGGATTTCCTCTATCTGTCTTACGTTTTAATCTATATTCACTCTTATAGAGATTCGAACAGTCAATTTGGCCAAAAATCACTTAAATTATTCTAAGTCAAAGAAGACCACTAACTACCTATCTTGACAGCGAGGCTAATAACTTTCTTCAAACTGCATGTTTCAGGACCAAACTTGGCTGAGATGTTCATTACATTGTGTTCTATCGAATGGTTCTTTCGGATTTCCTCTATCTGTCTTACGTTTTAATCTATATTCACTCTTATAGAGAGTCGCACAGTAAATTTGGCCAAAAATAACGAAAATTATTCTAAGTCTAAGAAGACCACTAACTACCTATCTTGACAGCGAGTCTAATAACTTTCTTCAAACTGCATATTTCATGACCAAACTTGGCTGAGATGTTCATTACCATGTGTTCTATCGAATGCTTCTTTCGGATTTCCTCTATCTGTCTTACGTTTTAATCTATATTCACTCTTATAGAGAGTCGCACAGTAAATTTGGCCAAAAATAACGAAAATTATTCTAAGTCAAAGAAGACCACTAACTACATATCTTGACAACGGGGCCAATTACTTTCTTCAAACTGCATATTTCATGACCAAACTTGGCTGAGATGTTCATTACCATGTGTTCTATCGAATGCTTCTTTCGGATTTCCTCTATCTGTCCTACGTTTTAATCTATATTCACTCTTATAGAGAGTCGCACAGTAAATTTGGCCAAAAATAACGAAAATTATTCTAAGTCAAAGAAGACCACTAACTACCTATCTTGACAGCGAGGCTAATAACTTTCTATAAACTGCATATTTCAGGATCAAACTTTCCTGAGATGTTTATTACCTTGTGTTCTATCGAATGGTTGTTTCGGATTTCCTCTATCTGTCTTACATTTTAATCTAAATCCACTCTTACAGAGTGTCGCATAGTCAATTTGGCCCAAAATAACGAAATTATTCTAAGTCAAAGAAGACCACTAACTACCTATCTTGACAGCGAGGCTAATAACTTTCTTCAAACTGCATGTTTCAGGACCAAACTTGGCTGAGATGTTCATTACATTGTGTTCTATCGAATGGTTCTTTCGGATTTCCTCTATCTGTCTTACGTTTTAATCTATATTCACTCTTATAGAGAGTCGCACAGTAAATTTGGCCAAAAATAACGAAAATTATTCTAAGTCAAAGAAGACCACTAACTACATATCTTGACAACGGGGCCAATTACTTTCTTCAAACTGCATATTTCATGACCAAACTTGGCTGAGATGTTCATTACCATGTGTTCTATCGAATGCTTCTTTCGGATTTCCTCTATCTGTCCTACGTTTTAATCTATATTCACTCTTATAGAGAGTCGCACAGTAAATTTGGCCAAAAATAACGAAAATTATTCTAAGTCAAAGAAGACCACTAACTACCTATCTTGACAGCGAGGCTAATAACTTTCTATAAACTGCATATTTCAGGATCAAACTTTCCTGAGATGTTTATTACCTTGTGTTCTATCGAATGGTTGTTTCGGATTTCCTCTATCTGTCTTACATTTTAATCTAAATCCACTCTTACAGAGTGTCGCATAGTCAATTTGGCCCAAAATAACGAAATTATTCTAAGTCAAAGAAGACCACTAACTACCTATCTTGACAGCGAGGCTAATAACTTTCTTCAAACTGCATGTTTCAGGACCAAACTTGGCTGAGATGTTCATTACATTGTGTTCTATCGAATGGTTCTTTCGGATTTCCTCTATCTGTCTTACGTTTTAATCTATATTCACTCTTATAGAGAGTCGCACAGTAAATTTGGCCAAAAATAACGAAAATTATTCTAAGTCAAAGAAGACCACTAACTACATATCTTGACAACGGGGCCAATTACTTTCTTCAAACTGCATATTTCATGACCAAACTTGGCTGAGATGTTCATTACCTTGTGTTCTATCAAATGGTTGTTTCGGATTTCCTCTATCTGTCTTACGTTTTAATCTATATTCACTCTTATAGAGATTCGAACAGTCAATTTGGCCAAAAATCACTTAAATTATTCTAAGTCAAAGAAGACCACTAACTACCTATCTTGACAGCGAGGCTAATAACTTTCTTCAAACTGCATATTTCATGACCAAACTTGGCTGAGATGTTCATTACCATGTGTTCTATCGAATGCTTCTTTCGGATTTCCTCTATCTGTCTTACGTTTTAATCTATATTCACTCTTATAGAGAGTCGCACAGTAAATTTGGCCAAAAATAACGAAAATTATTCTAAGTCTAAGAAGACCACTAACTACCTATCTTGACAGCGAGTCTAATAACTTTCTTCAAACTGCATATTTCATGACCAAACTTGGCTGAGATGTTCATTACCATGTGTTCTATCGAATGCTTCTTTCGGATTTCCTCTATCTGTCTTACGTTTTAATCTATATTCACTCTTATAGAGAGTCGCACAGTAAATTTGGCCAAAAATAACGAAAATTATTCTAAGTCAAAGAAGACCACTAACTACATATCTTGACAACGGGGCCAATTACTTTCTTCAAACTGCATATTTCATGACCAAACTTGGCTGAGATGTTCATTACCATGTGTTCTATCGAATGCTTCTTTCGGATTTCCTCTATCTGTCCTACGTTTTAATCTATATTCACTCTTATAGAGAGTCGCACAGTAAATTTGGCCAAAAATAACGAAAATTATTCTAAGTCAAAGAAGACCACTAACTACCTATCTTGACAGCGAGGCTAATAACTTTCTATAAACTGCATATTTCAGGATCAAACTTTCCTGAGATGTTTATTACCTTGTGTTCTATCGAATGGTTGTTTCGGATTTCCTCTATCTGTCTTACATTTTAATCTAAATCCACTCTTACAGAGTGTCGCATAGTCAATTTGGCCCAAAATAACGAAATTATTATAAGTCAAAGAAGACCACTTACTACCTATCTTGACAGCGAGGCTAATAACTTTCTTCAAACTGCATATTTCAGGACCAAACTTGGCTGAAATGTTCATTACCTTGTGTTCTATCAAATGCTTCTTTCGGATTTCCTCTATCTGTCTTACGTTTTAATCTATATTCACTCTTATAGAGAGTCGCACAGTAAATTTGGCCACAAATAACGAAAATTATTCTAAGTCTAAGAAGACCACTAACTACCTATCTTGACAGCGAGGCTAATAACTTTCTATAAACTGCATATTTCAGGATCAAACTTCCCTGAGATGTTCATTACCTTGTGTTCTATCGAATGGTTGTTTCGGATTTCCTCTATCTGTCTTACATTTTAATCTAAATTCACTCTTACAGAGAGTCGCATAGTCAATTTGGCCCAAAATAACGAAAATTATTCTAAGTCAAAGAAGACCACTAACTATCTATCTTGACAACGGGGCTAATAACTTTCTTCAAACTACATATTTCAGGACCAAACTTGGCTGATGTGTTCATTACCATGTGTTCTATCGAATGGTTCTTTCGGATATCATCTATCTGTCTTACGTTTTAATCTATATTCACTCTTATAGAGAGTCGCACAGTCAATTTGGCCAAAAATCACTTAAATTATTCTAAGTCAAAGAAGACCACTAACTACATATCTTGACAGCGAGGCTAATAACTTTCTATAAACTGCATATTTCAGGATCAAACTTTCCTGAGATGTTCATTACCTTGTGTTCTATCGAATGGTTGTTTCGGATTTCCTCTATCTGTCTTACGTTTTAATCTATATTCACTCTTACAGAGAGTCGCACAGTAAATTTGGCCAAAAATAACGAAAATTATTCTAAGTCAAAGAAGACCACTAACTACCTATCTTGACAGCGAGGCTAATAACTTTCTTCAAACTACATATTTCAGGACCAAACTTGGCTGATGTGTTCATTACCAGGTGTTCTATCGAATGGTTCTTTCGGATATCATCTATCTGTCTTACGTTTTAATCTATATTCACTCTTATAGAGATTCGAACAGTAAATTTGGCCAAAAATCACGGAAATTATTCTAAGTCAAAGAAGACCACTAACTATCTATCTTGACAGCGAAGCTAATAACTTTCTTCAAACTGCATATTTCATGACCAAACTTGGCTGAGATGTTCATTACCATGTGTTCTATCGAATGCTTCTTTCGGATATCATCTATCTGTCTTACTTTTTATTCTATTTTCACTCTTATAGAGAGTCGATCAGTCAATTTGGCCAAAAATCACGGAAATTATTCTAAGTCAAAGAAGACCACTTACTACCTATCTTGACAGCGAGGCTAATAACTTTCTTCAAACTGCATATTTCAGGACCAAACTTGGCTGAAATGTTCATTACCTTGTGTTCTATCAAATGCTTCTTTCGGATTTCCTCTATCTGTCTTACGTTTTAATCTATATTCACTCTTATAGAGAGTCGCACAGTAAATTTGGCCACAAATAACGAAAATTATTCTAAGTCTAAGAAGACCACTAACTACCTATCTTGACAGCGAGGCTAATAACTTTCTATAAACTGCATATTTCAGGATCAAACTTCCCTGAGATGTTCATTACCTTGTGTTCTATCGAATGGTTGTTTCGGATTTCCTCTATCTGTCTTACATTTTAATCTAAATTCACTCTTACAGAGAGTCGCATAGTCAATTTGGCCCAAAATAACGAAAATTATTCTAAGTCAAAGAAGACCACTAACTATCTATCTTGACAACGGGGCTAATAACTTTCTTCAAACTACATATTTCAGGACCAAACTTGGCTGATGTGTTCATTACCATGTGTTCTATCGAATGGTTCTTTCGGATATCATCTATCTGTCTTACGTTTTAATCTATATTCACTCTTATAGAGAGTCGCACAGTCAATTTGGCCAAAAATCACTTAAATTATTCTAAGTCAAAGAAGACCACTAACTACATATCTTGACAGCGAGGCTAATAACTTTCTATAAACTGCATATTTCAGGATCAAACTTCCCTGAGATGTTCATTACCTTGTGTTCTATCGAATGGTTGTTTCGGATTTCCTCTATCTGTCTTACATTTTAATCTAAATTCACTCTTACAGAGAGTCGCACAGTAAATTTGGCCAAAAATAACGAAAATTATTCTAAGTCAAAGAAGACCACTAACTACCTATCTTGACAGCGAGGCTAATAACTTTCTTCAAACTACATATTTCAGGACCAAACTTGGCTGATGTGTTCATTACCAGGTGTTCTATCGAATGGTTCTTTCGGATATCATCTATCTGTCTTACGTTTTAATCTATATTCACTCTTATAGAGAGTCGCACAGTAAATTTGGCCAAAAATAACGAAAATTATTCTAAGTCAAAGAAGACCACTAACTACATATCTTGACAGCGAGGCTAATAACTTTCTATAAACTGCATATTTCAGGATCAAACTTTCCTGAGATGTTCATTACCTTGTGTTCTATCGAATGGTTGTTTCGGATTTCCTCTATCTGTCTTACGTTTTAATCTATATTCACTCTTATAGAGAGTCGCACAGTCAATTTGGCCAAAAATGACGAAAATTATTCTAAGTCAAAGAAGACCACTAACTACCTATCTTGACAACGGGGCTAATAACTTTCTTCAAACTACATATTTCAGGACCACACTTGGCTGATGTGTTCATTACCATGTGTTCTATCGAATGGTTCTTTCGGATATCATCTATCTGTCTTACGTTTTAATCTATATTCACTCTTATAGAGAGTCGCACAGTCAATTTGGCCAAAAATCACTTAAATTATTCTAAGTCAAAGAAGACCACTAACTACATATCTTGACAGCGAGGCTAATAACTTTCTATAAACTGCATATTTCAGGATCAAACTTTCCTGAGATGTTCATTACCTTGTGTTCTATCGAATGGTTGTTTCGGATTTCCTCTATCTGTCTTACGTTTTAATCTATATTCACTCTTATAGAGATTCGCACAGTAAATTTGGCCAAAAATAACGAAAATTATTCTAAGTCAAAGAAGACCACTAACTACCTATCTTGACAGCGAGGCTAATAACTTTCTTCAAACTACATATTTCAGGACCATACTTGGTTGATGTGTTCATTACCATGTGTTCTATCGAATGGTTCTTTCGGATATCATCTATCTGTCTTACGTTTTAATCTATATTCAATCTAATAGAGAGTCACACAGTAAATTTGGCCAAAAATAACGAAAATTATTCTAAGTCAAAGAAGACCACTAACTACATATCTTGACAGCGAGGCTAATAACTTTCTATAAACTGCATATTTCAGGATCAAACTTTCCTGAGATGTTCATTACCTTGTGTTCTATCGAATGATTGTTTCGGATTTCCTCTATCTGTCTTACGTTTTAATCTATATTCACTCTTACAGAGAGTCGCACAGTAAATTTGGCCAAAAATCACGTAAATTATTCTAAGTCAAAGAAGACCACTAACTACATATCTTGACAGCGAGGCTAATAACTTTCTATAAACTGCATATTTCAGGATCAAACTTCCCTGAGATGTTCATTACCTTGTGTTCTATCGAATGGTTGTTTCGGATTTCCTCTATCTGTCTTACATTTTAATCTAAATTCACTCTTACAGAGAGTCGCATAGTCAATTTGGCCCAAAATAACGAAAATTATTCTAAGTCAAAGAAGACCACTAACTATCTATCTTGACAACGGGGCTAATAACTTTCTTCAAACTACATATTTCAGGACCAAACTTGGCTGATGTGTTCATTACCATGTGTTCTATCGAATGGTTCTTTCGGATATCATCTATCTGTCTTACGTTTTAATCTATATTCACTCTTATAGAGAGTCGCACAGTCAATTTGGCCAAAAATCACTTAAATTATTCTAAGTCAAAGAAGACCACTAACTACCTATCTTGACAGCGAGGCTAATAACTTTCTTCAAACTACATATTTCAGGACCATACTTGGTTGATGTGTTCATTACCATGTGTTCTATCGAATGGTTCTTTCGGATATCATCTATCTGTCTTACGTTTTAATCTATATTCAATCTAATAGAGAGTCACACAGTAAATTTGGCCAAAAATAACGAAAATTATTCTAAGTCAAAGAAGACCACTAACTACATATCTTGACAGCGAGGCTAATAACTTTCTATAAACTGCATATTTCAGGATCAAACTTTCCTGAGATGTTCATTACCTTGTGTTCTATCGAATGATTGTTTCGGATGTCCTCTATCTGTCTTACGTTTTAATCTATATTCACTCTTACAGAGAGTCGCACAGTAAATTTGGCCAAAAATCACGTAAATTATTCTAAGTCAAAGAAGACCACTAACTACATATCTTGAGAGCGAGGCTAATAACTTTCTATAAACTGCATATTTCAGGATCAAACTTCCCTGAGATGTTCATTACCTTGTGTTCTATCGAATGGTTGTTTCGGATTTCCTCTATCTGTCTTACATTTTAATCTAAATTCACTCTTACAGAGAGTCGCATAGTCAATTTGGCCCAAAATAACGAAAATTATTCTAAGTCAAAGAAGACCACTAACTATCTATCTTGACAACGGGGCTAATAACTTTCTTCAAACTACATATTTCAGGACCAAACTTGGCTGATGTGTTCATTACCATGTGTTCTATCGAATGGTTCTTTCGGATATCATCTATCTGTCTTACGTTTTAATCTATATTCACTCTTATAGAGAGTCGCACAGTCAATTTGGCCAAAAATCACTTAAATTATTCTAAGTCAAAGAAGACCACTAACTACATATCTTGACAGCGAGGCTAATAACTTTCTATAAACTGCATATTTCAGGATCAAATTTTCCTGAGATGTTCATTACCTTGTGTTTTATCGAATGGTTTTTTCCGATTTCCTCTATCTGTCTTACGTTTTAATCTATATTCACTCTTATAGAGAGTCGCACAGTAAATTTGGCCAAAAATAACGAAAATTATTCTAAGTCAAAGAAGACCACTAACTACCTATCTTGACAGCGAGGCTAATAACTTTCTTCAAACTACATATTTCAGGACCATACTTGGTTGATGTGTTCATTACCATGTGTTCTATCGAATGGTTCTTTCGGATATCATCTATCTGTCTTACGTTTTAATCTATATTCACTCTTATAGAGCGTCGCACAGTAAATTTGGCCAAAAATAACGAAAATTATTCTAAGTCAAAGAAGACCACTAACTACATATCTTGACAGCGAGGCTAATAACTTTCTATAAACTGCATATTTCAGGATCAAACTTTCCTGAGATGTTCATTACCTTGTGTTCTATCGAATGATTGTTTCGGATTTCCTCTATCTGTCTTACGTTTTAATCTATATTCACTCTTACAGAGAGTCGCACAGTAAATTTGGCCAAAAATCACGTAAATTATTCTAAGTCAAAGAAGACCACTAACTACATATCTTGACAGCGAGGCTAATAACTTTCTATAAACTGCATATTTCAGGATCAAACTTCCCTGAGATGTTCATTACCTTGTGTTCTATCGAATGGTTGTTTCGGATTTCCTCTATCTGTCTTACATTTTAATCTAAATTCGCTCTTACAGAGAGTCGCATAGTCAATTTGGCCCAAAATAACGAAAATTATTCTAAGTCAAAGAAGACCACTAACTCTCTATCTTGACAACGGGGCTAATAACTTTCTTCAAACTACATATTTCAGGACCAAACTTGGCTGATGTGTTCATTACCATGTGTTCTATCGAATGGTTCTTTCGGATATCATCTATCTGTCTTACGTTTTAATCTATATTCACTCTTATAGAGAGTCGCACAGTCAATTTGGCCAAAAATCACTTAAATTATTCTAAGTCAAAGAAGACCACTAACTACATATCTTGACAGCGAGGCTAATAACTTTCTATAAACTGCATATTTCAGGATCAAATTTTCCTGAGATGTTCATTACCTTGTGTTTTATCGAATGGTTTTTTCCGATTTCCTCTATCTGTCTTACGTTTTAATCTATATTCACTCTTATAGAGAGTCGCACAGTAAATTTGGCCAAAAATAACGAAAATTATTCTAAGTCAAAGAAGACCACTAACTACCTATCTTGACAGCGAGGCTAATAACTTTCTTCAAACTACATATTTCAGGACCATACTTGGTTGATGTGTTCATTACCATGTGTTCTATCGAATGGTTCTTTCGGATATCATCTATCTGTCTTACGTTTTAATCTATATTCACTCTTATAGAGCGTCGCACAGTAAATTTGGCCAAAAATAACGAAAATTATTCTAAGTCAAAGAAGACCACTAACTACATATCTTGACAGCGAGGCTAATAACTTTCTATAAACTGCATATTTCAGGATCAAACTTTCCTGAGATGTTCATTACCTTGTGTTCTATCGAATGATTGTTTCGGATTTCCTCTATCTGTCTTACGTTTTAATCTATATTCACTCTTACAGAGAGTCGCACAGTAAATTTGGCCAAAAATCACGTAAATTATTCTAAGTCAAAGAAGACCACTAACTACATATCTTGACAGCGAGGCTAATAACTTTCTATAAACTGCATATTTCAGGATCAAACTTCCCTGAGATGTTCATTACCTTGTGTTCTATCGAATGGTTGTTTCGGATTTCCTCTATCTGTCTTACATTTTAATCTAAATTCACTCTTACAGAGAGTCGCATAGTCAATTTGGCCCAAAATAACGAAAATTATTCTAAGTCAAAGAAGACCACTAACTCTCTATCTTGACAACGGGGCTAATAACTTTCTTCAAACTACATATTTCAGGACCAAACTTGGCTGATGTGTTCATTACCATGTGTTCTATCGAATGGTTCTTTCGGATATCATCTATCTGTCTTACGTTTTAATCTATATTCACTCTTATAGAGAGTCGATCAGTCAATTTGGCCAAAAATCACTTAAATTATTCTAAGTCAAAGAAGACCACTAACTACATATCTTGACAGCGAGGCTAATAACTTTCTATAAACTGCATATTTCAGGATCAAACTTTCCTGAGATGTTCATTACCTTGTGTTCTATCGAATGGTTGTTTCGGATTTCCTCTATCTGTCTTACGTTTTAATCTATATTCACTCTTTTAGAGAGTCGCACAGTAAATTTGGCCAAAAATAACGAAAATTATTCTAAGTCAAAGAAGACCACTAACTACCTATCTTGACAGCGAGGCTAATAACTTTCTATAAACTGCATATTTCAGGATCAAACTTTCCTGAGATGTTCATTACCTTGTGTTCTATCGAATGGTTGTTTAGGATTTCCTCTATCTGTCTTACATTTTAATCTAAATTCACTCTTACAGAGAGTCGCATAGTCAATTTGGCCCAAAATAATGAAAATTATTCTAAGTCAAAGAAGACCACTAACTACCTATCTTGACAACGGGGCTAATAACTTTCTTCAAACTACATATTTCAGGACCAAACTTGGCTGATGTGTTCATTACCATGTATTCTATCGAATGGTTCTTTCGGATATCATCTATCTGTCTTACTTTCTAATCTATATTCACTCTTACAGAGAGTCACACAGTAAATTTGGCCAAAAATCAAGGAAATTATTCTAAGTCAAAGAAGACCACTAACTACATATCTTGACAACGAGGCCAATAACTTTCTTCAAACTGCATATTTCAGGACCAAACTTGGCTGATGTGTTCATTACCATGTATTCTATCGAATGGTTCTTTCGGATATCATCTATCTGTCTTACTTTCTAATCTATATTCACTCTTACAGAGAGTCGCACTGTCAATTTAGCCAAAAATCACTTTAATTATTCTAAGTCAAAGAAAACCACTAACTACATATCTTGACAACGGGGCCAATTACTTTCTTCAAACTGCATATTTCATGACCAAACTTGGCTGAGATGTTCATTACCATGTGTTCTATCGAATGCTTCTTTCGGATTTCCTCTATCTGTCTTACGTTTTAATCTAAATTCACTCTTACAGAGAGTCGCATAGTCAATTTGGCCCAAAATAACGAAAATTATTCTAAGTCAAAGAAGACCACTAACTATCTATCTTGACAACGGGGCTAATAACTTTCTTCAAACTACATATTTCAGGACCAAACTTGGCTGATGTGTTCATTACCATGTGTTCTATCGAATGGTTCTTTCGGATATCATCTATCTGTCTTACGTTTTAATCTATATTCACTCTTATAGAGAGTCGCACAGTCAATTTGGCCAAAAATCACTTAAATTATTCTAAGTCAAAGAAGACCACTAACTACATATCTTGACAGCGAGGCTAATAACTTTCTATAAACTGCATATTTCAGGATCAAATTTTCCTGAGATGTTCATTACCTTGTGTTCTATCGAATGGTTTTTTCGGATTTCCTCTATCTGTGTTTCGTTTTAATCTATATTCACTCTTATAGAGAGTCGATCAGTCAATATGGCCAAAAATCACTTAAATTATTCTAAGTCAAAGAAGACCACTAACTACCTATCTTGACAACGGGGCTAATAACTTTCTTCATACTACATATTTCAGGACCAAACTTGGCTGATGTGTTCATTACCATGTGTTCTATCGAATGGTTCTTTCGGATATCATCTATCTGTCTTACGTTTTAATCTATATTCACTCTTATAGAGAGTCTCACAGTCAATTTGGCCAAAAATCACTTAAATTATTCTAAGTCAAAGAAGACCACTAACTACATATCTTGACAGCGAGGCTAATAACTTTCTATAAACTGCATATTTCAGGATCAAACTTTCCTGAGATGTTCATTACCTTGTGTTCTATCGAATGGTTGTTTCGGATTTCCTCTATCTGTCTTACGTTTTAATCTATATTCACTCTTTTAGAGAGTCGCACAGTAAATTTGGCCAAAAATAACGAAAATTATTCTAAGTCAAAGAAGACCACTAACTACCTATCTTGACAACGGGGCTAATAACTTTCTTCAAACTACATATTTCAGGACCAAACTTGGCTGATGTGTTCATTACCATGTGTTCTATCGAATGGTTCTTTCGGATATCATCTATCTGTCTTACTTTCTAATCTATATTCACTCTTACAGAGAGTCACACAGTAAATTTGGCCAAAAATCAAGGAAATTATTCTAAGTCAAAGAAGACCACTAACTACATATCTTGACAACGAGGCCAATAACTTTCTTCAAACTGCATATTTCAGGACCAAACTTGGCTGATGTGTTCATTACCATGTATTCTATCGAATGGTTCTTTCGGATATCATCTATCTGTCTTACTTTCTAATCTATATTCACTCTTACAGAGAGTCGCACTGTCAATTTAGCCAAAAATCACTTAAATTATTCTAAGTCAAAGAAGACCACTAACTACCTATCTTGACAGCGAGGCTAATAACTTTCTTCAAACTGCATATTTCAGGACCAAACTTGGCTGATGTGTTCATTACCATGTATTCTATCGAATGGTTCTTTCGGATATCATCTATCTGTCTTACTTTTTAATCTATATTCAATCTAATAGAGAGTCACACAGTAAATTTGGCCAAAAATCAAGGAAATTATTCTAAGTCAAAGAAGACCACTAACTACATATCTTGACAGCGAGGCTAATAACTTTCTTCAAACTGCATATTTCAGGACCAAACTTGGCTGAGATGTTCATTACCATGTGTTCTATCGAATGGTTCTTTCGTATTTCCTCTATCTGTTCTACTTTTTATTCTATTTTCACTCTTACAGAGAGTCACACAGTAAATTTGGCCAAAAATCAAGGAAATTATTCTAAGTCAAAGAAGAACACTAACTACATATCTTGACAACGAGGCCAATAACTTTCTTCAAACTGCATATTTCAGGACCAAACTTGGCTGATGTGTTCACTACCATGTATTCTATCGAATGGTTCTTTCGGATATCATCTATCTGTCTTACTTTCTAATCTATATTCACTCGTACAGAGAGTCGCACAGTCAATTTAGCCAAAAATCACTTAAATTATTCTAAGTCAAAGAAGACCACTAACTACCTATCTTGACAGCGAGGCTAATAACTTTCTTCAAACTACATATTTCAGGACCAAACTTGGCTGATGTGTTCATTACCATGTATTCTATCGAATGGTTCTTTCGGATATCATCTATCTGTCTTACTTTTTATTCTATTTTCACTCTTATAGAGAGTCGATCAGTCAATTTGGCCAAAAATCACTTAAATTATTCTAAGTTAAAGAAGACCACTAACTACCTATCTTGACAGCGAGGCTAATAACTTTCTTCAAACTACATATTTCAGGACCAAACTTGGCTGATGTGTTCATTACCATGTATTCTATCGAATGGTTCTTTCGGATATCATCTATCTGTCTTACTTTTTAATCTATATTCAATCTAATAGAGAGTCACACAGTAAATTTGGCCAAAAATCAAAGAAATTATTGTAAGTCAAAGAAGACCACTAACTACATATCTTGACAGCGAGGCTAATAACTTTCTTCAAACTGCATATTTCAGGATCAAACTTTCCTGAGATGTTCATTACCTTGTGTTCTATCGAATGCTTCTTTCGTATTTCCTCTATCTGTTCTACTTTTTATTATATTTTCACTCTTATAGGGAGTCGATCAGTCAATATGGCCAAAAATCACTTTAATTATTCTAAGTCAAAGAAGACCACTAACTACATATCTTGACAACGAGGCCAATAACTTTCTTCAAACTGCATATTTCAGGACCAAACGTGGCTGATGTGTTCATTACCATGTATTCTATCTAATGGTTCTTTCGGATATCATCTATCTGTCTTACTTTTTATTCTATTTTCACTCTTATAGAGAGTCGATCAGTCAATTTGGCTCAAAATCACGGAAATTATTCTAAGTCAAAGAAGACCACTAACTACCTATCTTGACAGCGAGGCTAATAACTTTCTTCAAACTGCATATTTCAGGACCAAACTTGGCTGAGATGTTCATTACCATGTGTTCTATCGAATGGTTCTTTCGGATTTCCTTTATCTGTCTTACGTTTTAATCTATATTCACTCATATAGAGTGTCGCACAATAAATTTGGCCAAAAATCACGGAAATTATTCTAAGTCAAAGAAGACCACTAACTACCTATCTTGACAGCGAGGCTAATAACTTTCTTCAAACTACATATTTCAGGACCAAACTTGGCTGATGTGTTAATTACCATGTATTCTATCGAATGGTTCTTTCGGATATCATCTATCTGTCTTACTTTTTAATCTATATTCAATCTAATAGAGAGTCACACAGTAAATTTGGCCAAAAATCAAGGAAATTATTCTAAGTCAAAGAAGACCACTAACTACCTATCTTGACAGCGAGGCTAATAACTTTTTTCAAACTGCATATTTCAGGACCAAACTTGGCTGATGTGTTCATTACCATGTATTCTATCGAATGGTTCTTTCGGATATCATCTATCTGTCTTACTTTTTAATCTATATTCAATCTAATAGAGAGTCACACAGTAAATTTGGCCAAAAATCAAGGAAATTATTCTAAGTCAAAGAAGACCACTAACTACATATCTTGACAGCGAGGCTAATAACTTTCTTCAAACTGCATATTTCAGGACCAAACTTGGCTGAGATGTTCATTACCATGTGTTCTATCGAATGGTTCTTTCGTATTTCCTCTATCTGTTCTACTTTTTATTCTATTTTCACTCTTACAGAGAGTCACACAGTAAATTTGGCCAAAAATCAAGAAAATTATTCAAAGTCAAAGAAGAACACTAACTACATATCTTGACAACGAGGCCAATAACTTTCTTCAAACTGCATATTTCAGGACCAAACTTGGCTGATGTGTTCACTACCATGTATTCTATCGAATGGTTCTTTCGGATATCATCTATCTGTCTTACTTTCTAATCTATATTCACTCGTACAGAGAGTCGCACAGTCAATTTAGCCAAAAATCACTTTAATTATTCTAAGTCAAAGAAGACCACTAACTACATATCTTGACAACGGGGCCAATTACTTTCTTCAAACTGCATATTTCAGGACCAAACTTGGCTGAGATGTTCATTACCGTGTATTCTATCGAATGGTTCTTTCGGATATCATCTATCTGTCTTACTTTCTAATCTATATTCACTCGTACAGAGAGTCGCACAGTCAATTTAGCCAAAAATCACTTTAATTATTCTAAGTCAAAGAAGACCACTAACTACCTATCTTGACAGCGAGGCTAATAACTTTCTTCAAACTACATATTTCAGGACCTAACTTGGCTGATGTGTTCATTACCATGTATTCTATCGAATGGTTCTTTCGGATATCATCTATCTGTCTTACTTTTTATTCTATTTTCACTCTTATAGAGAGTCGATCAGTCAATTTGGCCAAAAATCACTTAAATTATTCTAAGTCAAAGAAGACCACTAACTACCTATCTTGACAGCGAGGCTAATAACTTTCTTCAAACTGCATATTTCAGGACCAAACTTGGCTGATGTGTTCATTACCATGTATTCTATCGAATGGTTCTTTCGGATATCATCTATCTGTCTTACTTTTTAATCTATATTCAATCTAATAGAGAGTCACACAGTAAATTTGGCCAAAATACACTTAAATTATTCTAAGTCAAAGAAGACCACTAACTACCTATCTTGACAGCGAGGCTAATAACTTTCTTCAAACTGCATATTTCAGGACCAAACTTGGCTGATGTGTTCATTACCATGTATTCTATCGAATGGTTCTTTCGGATATCATCTATCTGTCTTACTTTTTAATCTATATTCAATCTAAAAGAGAGTCACACAGTAAATTTGGCCAAAATACACTTAAATTATTCTAAGTCAAAGAAGACCACTAACTACCTATCTTGACAGCGAGGCTAATAACTTTCTTCAAACTGCATATTTCAGGACCAAACTTGGCTGATGTGTTCATTACCATTTATTCTTTCGAATGGTTCTTTCGGATATCATCTATCTGTCTTACTTTTTATTCTATTTTCACTCTTATAGAGAGTCGATCAGTCAATTTGGCCAAAAATCACTTAAATTATTCTAAGTCAAAGAAGACCACTAACTACCTATCTTGACAGCGAGGCTAATAACTTTCTTCAAACTGCATATTTCAGGACCAAACTTGGCTGATGTGTTCATTACCATGTATTCTATCGAATGGTTCTTTCGGATATCATCTATCTGTCTTACTTTTCAATCTATATTCAATCTAATAGAGAGTCACACAGTAAATTTGGCCAAAATACACTTAAATTATTCTAAGTCAAATAAGACCACTAACTACCTATCTTGGCAGCGAGGCTAATAACTTTCTTCAAACTGCATATTTCAGGACCAAACTTGGCTGATGTGTTCATTACCATGTATTCTATCGAATGGTTCTTTCGGATATCATCTATCTGTCTTACTTTTTAATCTATATTCAATCTAAAAGAGAGTCACACAGTAAATTTGGCCAAAATACACTTAAATTATTCTAAGTCAAAGAAGACCACTAACTACCTATCTTGACAGCGAGGCTAATAACTTTCTTCAAACTGCATATTTCAGGACCAAACTTGGCTGATGTGTTCATTACCATTTATTCTTTCGAATGGTACTTTCGGATATCATCTATCTGTCTTACTTTTTATTCTATTTTCACTCTTATAGAGAGTCGATCAGTCAATTTGGCCAAAAATCACTTAAATTATTCTAAGTCAAAGAAGACCACTAACTACATATCTTGACAACGGGGCCAATTACTTTCTTCAAACTGCATATTTCATGACCAAACTTGGCTGATGTGTTCATTACCATGTATTCTATCGAATGGTTCTTTCGGATATCATCTATCTGTCTTACTTTTTATTCTATTTTCACTCTTATAGAGAGTCGATCAGTCAATTTGGCCAAAAATCACTTAAATTATTCTAAGTCAAAGAAGACCACTAACTACATATCTTGACAACGAGGCCAATAACTTTCTTCAAACTGCATATTTCAGGACCAAACGTGGCTGATGTGTTCATTACCATGTATTCTATCGAATGGTTCTTTCGGATATCATCTATCTGTCTTACTTTTTAATCTATATTCAATCTAATAGAGAGTCACACAGTAAATTTGGCCAAAAATCAAGGAAATTATTCTAAGTCAAAGAAGACCACTAACTACCTATCTTGACAGCGAGGCTAATAACTTTCTTCAAACTGCATATTTCAGGACCAAACTTGGCTGATGTGTTCATTACCATGTATTCTATCGAATGGTTCTTTCGGATATCATCTATCTGTCTTACTTTTTAATCTATATTCAATCTGATAGAGAGTCACACAGTAAATTTGGCCAAAAATCAAGGAAATTATTCTAAGTCAAAGAAGACCACTAACTACCTATCTTGACAGCGAGGCTAATAACTTTCTTCAAACTGCATATTTCAGGACCAAACTTGGCTGATGTGTTCATTACCATGTATTCTATCGAATGGTTCTTTCGGATATCATCTATCTGTCTTACTTTTTAATCTATATTCAATCTAATAGAGAGTCACACAGTAAATTTGGCCAAAAATCAAGGAAATTATTCTTAGTCAAAGAAGACCACTAACTACATATCTTGACAGCGAGGCTAATAACTTTCTTCAAACTGCATATTTCAGGACCAAACTTGGCTGAGATGTTCATTACCATGTGTTCTATCGAATGGTTCTTTCGTATTTCCTCTATCTGTTCTACTTTTTATTCTATTTTCACTCTTACAGAGAGTCACACAGTAAATTTGGCCAAAAATAAAGGAAATTATTCTAAGTCAAAGAAGAACACTAACTACATATCTTGACAACGAGGCCAATAACTTTCTTCAAACTGCATATTTCAGGACCAAACTTGGCTGATGTGTTCATTACCATGTATTCTATCGAATGGTTCTTTCGGATATCATCTATCTGTCTTACTTTTTAATCTATATTCAATCTAATAGAGAGTCACACAGTAAATTTGGCCAAAATACACTTAAATTATTCTAAGTCAAAGAAGACCACTAACTACCTATCTTGACAGCGAGGCTAATAACTTTCTTCAAACTGCATATTTCAGGACCAAACTTGGCTGATGTGTTCATTACCATGTATTCTATCGAATGGTTCTTTCGGATATCATCTATCTGTCTTACTTTTTAATCTATATTCAATCTAATAGAGAGTCACACAGTAAATTTGGCCAAAATACACTTAAATTATTCTAAGTCAAAGAAGACCACTAACTACCTATCTTGACAGCGAGGCTAATAACTTTCTTCAAACTGCATATTTCAGGACCAAACTTGGCTGATGTGTTCATTACCATGTATTCTATCGAATGGTTCTTTCGGATATCATCTATCTGTCTTACTTTTTAATCTATATTCAATCTAAAAGAGAGTCACACAGTAAATTTGGCCAAAATACACTTAAATTATTCTAAGTCAAAGAAGACCACTAACTACATATCTTGACAACGGGGCCAATTACTTTCTTCAAACTGCATATTTCATGACCAAACTTGGCTGATGTGTTCATTACCATGTATTCTATCGAATGGTTCTTTCGGATATCATCTATCTGTCTTACTTTTTAATCTATATTCAATCTAAAAGAGAGTCACACAGTAAATTTGGCCAAAATACACTTAAATTATTCTAAGTCAAAGAAGACCACTAACTACCTATCTTGACAGCGAGGCTAATAACTTTCTTCAAACTGCATATTTCAGGACCAAACTTGGCTGATGTGTTCATTACCATGTATTCTATCGAATGGTTCTTTCGGATATCATCTATCTGTCTTACTTTTTAATCTATATTCAATCTAATAGAGAGTCACACAGTAAATTTGGCCAAAAATCAAGGAAATTATTCTAAGTCAAAGAAGACCACTAACTACCTATCTTGACAGCGAGGCTAATAACTTTCTTCAAACTGCATATTTCAGGACCAAACTTGGCTGATGTGTTCATTACCATGTATTCTATCGAATGGTTCTTTCGGATATCATCTATCTGTCTTACTTTTTAATCTATATTCAATCTGATAGAGAGTCACACAGTAAATTTGGCCAAAAATCAAGGAAATTATTCTAAGTCAAAGAAGACCACTAACTACCTATCTTGACAGCGAGGCTAATAACTTTCTTCAAACTGCATATTTCAGGACCAAACTTGGCTGATGTGTTCATTACCATGTATTCTATCGAATGGTTCTTTCGGATATCATCTATCTGTCTTACTTTTTAATCTATATTCAATCTAATAGAGAGTCACACAGTAAATTTGGCCAAAAATCAAGGAAATTATTCTTAGTCAAAGAAGACCACTAACTACATATCTTGACAGCGAGGCTAATAACTTTCTTCAAACTGCATATTTCAGGACCAAACTTGGCTGAGATGTTCATTACCATGTGTTCTATCGAATGGTTCTTTCGTATTTCCTCTATCTGTTCTACTTTTTATTCTATTTTCACTCTTACAGAGAGTCACACAGTAAATTTGGCCAAAAATAAAGGAAATTATTCTAAGTCAAAGAAGAACACTAACTACATATCTTGACAACGAGGCCAATAACTTTCTTCAAACTGCATATTTCAGGACCAAACTTGGCTGATGTGTTCATTACCATGTATTCTATCGAATGGTTCTTTCGGATATCATCTATCTGTCTTACTTTTTAATCTATATTCAATCTAATAGAGAGTCACACAGTAAATTTGGCCAAAATACACTTAAATTATTCTAAGTCAAAGAAGACCACTAACTACCTATCTTGACAGCGAGGCTAATAACTTTCTTCAAACTGCATATTTCAGGACCAAACTTGGCTGATGTGTTCATTACCATGTATTCTATCGAATGGTTCTTTCGGATATCATCTATCTGTCTTACTTTTTAATCTATATTCAATCTAATAGAGAGTCACACAGTAAATTTGGCCAAAATACACTTAAATTATTCTAAGTCAAAGAAGACCACTAACTACCTATCTTGACAGCGAGGCTAATAACTTTCTTCAAACTGCATATTTCAGGACCAAACTTGGCTGATGTGTTCATTACCATGTATTCTATCGAATGGTTCTTTCGGATATCATCTATCTGTCTTACTTTTTAATCTATATTCAATCTAAAAGAGAGTCACACAGTAAATTTGGCCAAAATACACTTAAATTATTCTAAGTCAAAGAAGACCACTAACTACATATCTTGACAACGGGGCCAATTACTTTCTTCAAACTGCATATTTCATGACCAAACTTGGCTGATGTGTTCATTACCATGTATTCTATCGAATGGTTCTTTCGGATATCATCTATCTGTCTTACATTTTAATCTATATTCAATCTAAAAGAGAGTCACACAGTAAATTTGGCCAAAATACACTTAAATTATTCTAAGTCAAAGAAGACCACTAACTACCTATCTTGACAGCGAGGCTAATAACTTTCTTCAAACTGCATATTTCAGGACCAAACTTGGCTGATGTGTTCATTACCATGTATTCTATCGAATGGTTCTTTCGGATATCATCTATCTGTCTTACTTTTTAATCTATATTCAATCTAATAGAGAGTCACACAGTAAATTTGGCCAAAAATCAAGGAAATTATTCTAAGTCAAAGAAGACCACTAACTACCTATCTTGACAGCGAGGCTAATAACTTTCTTCAAACTGCATATTTCAGGACCAAACTTGGCTGATGTGTTCATTACCATTTATTCTTTCGAATGGTTCTTTCGGATATCATCTATCTGTCTTACTTTGTATTCTATTTTCACTCTTATAGAGAGTCGATCAGTCAATTTGGCCAAAAATCACTTAAATTATTCTAAGTCAAAGAAGACCACTAACTACATATCTTGACAACGGGGCCAATTACTTTCTTCAAACTGCATATTTCATGACCAAACTTGGCTGATGTGTTCATTACCATGTATTCTATCGAATGGTTCTTTCGGATATCATCTATCTGTCTTACTTTTTAATCTATATTCAATCTAAAAGAGAGTCACACAGTAAATTTGGCCAAAATACACTTAAATTATTCTAAGTCAAAGAAGACCACTAACTACCTATCTTGACAGCGAGGCTAATAACTTTCTTCAAACTGCATATTTCAGGACCAAACTTGGCTGATGTGTTCATTACCATGTATTCTATCGAATGGTTCTTTCGGATATCATCTATCTGTCTTACTTTTTAATCTATATTCAATCTAAAAGAGAGTCACACAGTAAATTTGGCCAAAATACACTTAAATTATTCTAAGTCAAAGAAGACCACTAACTACCTATCTTGACAGCGAGGCTAATAACTTTCTTCAAACTGCATATTTCAGGACCAAACTTGGCTGATGTGTTCATTACCATTTATTCTTTCGAATGGTTCTTCCGGATATCATCTATCTGTCTTACTTTTTATTCTATTTTCACTCTTATAGAGAGTCGATCAGTCAATTTGGCCAAAAATCACTTAAATTATTCTAAGTCAAAGAAGACCACTAACTACATATCTTGACAACGGGGCCAATTACTTTCTTCAAACTGCATATTTCATGACCAAACTTGGCTGATGTGTTCATTACCATGTATTCTATCGAATGGTTCTTTCGGATATCATCTATCTGTCTTACTTTTTATTCTATTTTCACTCTTATAGAGAGTCGATCAGTCAATTTGGCCAAAAATCACTTAAATTATTCTAAGTCAAAGAAGACCACTAACTACATATCTTGACAACGAGGCCAATAACTTTCTTCAAACTGCATATTTCAGGACCAAACGTGGCTGATGTGTTCATTACCATGTATTCTATCTAATGGTTCTTTCGGATATCATCTATCTGTCTTACTTTTTATTCTATTTTCACTCTTATAGAGAGTCGATCAGTCAATTTGGCTCAAAATCACGGAAATTATTCTAAGTCAAAGAAGACCACTAACTACCTATCTTGACAGCGAGGCTAATAACTTTCTTCAAACTGCATATTTCAGGACCAAACTTGGCTGATGTGTTCACTACCATGTATTCTATCGAATGGTTCTTTCGGATATCATCTATCTGTCTTACTTTCTAATCTTTGTTCACTCGTACAGAGAGTCGCACAGTCAATTTAGCCAAAAATCACTTTAATTATTCTAAGTCAAAGAAGACCACTAACTACATATATTGACAACGGGGCCAATTACTTTCTTCAAACTGCATATTTCAGGACCAAACTTGGCTGATGTGTTCATTACCATTTATTCTTTCGAATGGTTCTTCCGGATATCATCTATCTGTCTTACTTTTTATTCTATTTTCACTCTTATAGAGAGTCGATCAGTCAATTTGGCCAAAAATCACTTAAATTATTCTAAGTCAAAGAAGACCACTAACTACATATCTTGACAACGGGGCCAATTACTTTCTTCAAACTGCATATTTCATGACCAAACTTGGCTGATGTGTTCATTACCATGTATTCTATCGAATGGTTCTTTCGGATATCATCTATCTGTCTTACTTTTTATTCTATTTTCACTCTTATAGAGAGTCGATCAGTCAATTTGGCCAAAAATCACTTAAATTATTCTAAGTCAAAGAAGACCACTAACTACATATCTTGACAACGAGGCCAATAACTTTCTTCAAACTGCATATTTCAGGACCAAACGTGGCTGATGTGTTCATTACCATGTATTCTATCTAATGGTTCTTTCGGATATCATCTATCTGTCTTACTTTTTATTCTATTTTCACTCTTATAGAGAGTCGATCAGTCAATTTGGCTCAAAATCACGGAAATTATTCTAAGTCAAAGAAGACCACTAACTACCTATCTTGACAGCGAGGCTAATAACTTTCTTCAAACTGCATATTTCAGGACCAAACTTGGCTGATGTGTTCACTACCATGTATTCTATCGAATGGTTCTTTCGGATATCATCTATCTGTCTTACTTTCTAATCTTTGTTCACTCGTACAGAGAGTCGCACAGTCAATTTAGCCAAAAATCACTTTAATTATTCTAAGTCAAAGAAGACCACTAACTACATATATTGACAACGGGGCCAATTACTTTCTTCAAACTGCATATTTCAGGACCAAACTTGGCTGAGATGTTCATTACCGTGTGTTCTATCGAATGCTACTTTCGGATTTCCTCTATCTGTCTTACGTTTTAATCTATATTCACTCTTATAGAGAGTCGCACAGTCAATTTGGCCAAAAATCACTTAAATTATTCTAAGTCAAAGAAGACCACTAACTACCTATCTTGACAGCGAGGCTAATAACTTTCTTCAAACTACATATTTCAGGACCAAACTTGGCTGATGTGTTCATTACCATGTATTCTATCGAATGGTTCTTTCGGATATCATCTATCTGTCTTACTTTTTATTTTATTTTCACTCTTATAGAGAGTCGATCAGTCAATTTGGCCAAAAATCACTTAAATTATTCTAAGTCAAAGAAGACCACTAACTACCTATCTTGACAGCGAGGCTAATAACTTTCTTCAAACTGCATATTTCAGGACCAAACTTGGCTGATGTGTTCATTACCATGTATTCTATCGAATGGTTCTTTCGGATATCATCTATCTGTCTTACTTTTTAATCTATATTCAATCTAAAAGAGAGTCACACAGTAAATTTGGCCAAAATACACTTAAATTATTCTAAGTCAAAGAAGACCACTAACTACCTATCTTGACAGCGAGGCTAATAACTTTCTTCAAACTGCATATTTCAGGACCAAACTTGGCTGATGTGTTCATTACCATGTATTCTATCGAATGGTTCTTTCGGATATCATCTATCTGTCTTACTTTTTAATCTATATTCAATCTAATAGAGAGTCACACAGTAAATTTGGCCAAAAATCAAGGAAATTATTCTAAGTCAAAGAAGACCACTAACTACCTATCTTGACAGCGAGGCTAATAACTTTCTTCAAACTGCATATTTCAGGACCAAACTTGGCTGATGTGTTCATTACCATTAATTCTTTCGAATGGTTCTTTCGGATATCATCTATCTGTCTTACTTTTTATTCTATTTTCACTCTTATAGAGAGTCGATCAGTCAATTTGGCCAAAAATCACTTAAATTATTCTAAGTCAAAGAAGACCACTAACTACATATCTTGACAACGGGGCCAATTACTTTCTTCAAACTGCATATTTCATGACCAAACTTGGCTGATGTGTTCATTACCATGTATTCTATCGAATGGTTCTTTCGGATATCATCTATCTGTCTTACTTTTTAATCTATATTCAATCTAAAAGAGAGTCACACAGTAAATTTGGCCAAAATACACTTAAATTATTCTAAGTCAAAGAAGACCACTAACTACCTATCTTGACAGCGAGGCTAATAACTTTCTTCAAACTGCATATTTCAGGACCAAACTTGGCTGATGTGTTCATTACCATTTATTCTTTCGAATGGTTCTTTCGGATATCATCTATCTGTCTTACTTTTTATTCTATTTTCACTCTTATAGAGAGTCGATCAGTCAATTTGGCCAAAAATCACTTAAATTATTCTAAGTCAAAGAAGACCACTAACTACATATCTTGACAACGGGGCCAATTACTTTCTTCAAACTGCATATTTCATGACCAAACTTGGCTGATGTGTTCATTACCATGTATTCTATCGAATGGTTCTTTCGGATATCATCTATCTGTCTTACTTTTTAATCTATATTCAATCTAAAAGAGAGTCACACAGTAAATTTGGCCAAAATACACTTAAATTATTCTAAGTCAAAGAAGACCACTAACTACCTATCTTGACAGCGAGGCTAATAACTTTCTTCAAACTGCATATTTCAGGACCAAACTTGGCTGATGTGTTCATTACCATTTATTCTTTCGAATGGTTCTTTCGGATATCATCTATCTGTCTTACTTTTTATTCTATTTTCACTCTTATAGAGAGTCGATCAGTCAATTTGGCCAAAAATCACTTAAATTATTCTAAGTCAAAGAAGACCACTAACTACATATCTTGACAACGGGGCCAATTACTTTCTTCAAACTGCATATTTCATGACCAAACTTGGCTGATGTGTTCATTACCATGTATTCTATCGAATGGTTCTTTCGGATATCATCTATCTGTCTTACTTTTTATTCTATTTTCACTCTTATAGAGAGTCGATCAGTCAATTTGGCCAAAAATCACTTAAATTATTCTAAGTCAAAGAAGACCACTAACTACATATCTTGACAACGAGGCCAATAACTTTCTTCAAACTGCATATTTCAGGACCAAACGTGGCTGATGTGTTCATTACCATGTATTCTATCTAATGGTTCTTTCGGATATCATCTATCTGTCTTACTTTTTATTCTATTTTCACTCTTATAGAGAGTCGATCAGTCAATTTGGCTCAAAATCACGGAAATTATTCTAAGTCAAAGAAGACCACTAACTACCTATCTTGACAGCGAGGCTAATAACTTTCTTCAAACTGCATATTTCAGGACCAAACTTGGCTGATGTGTTCACTACCATGTATTCTATCGAATGGTTCTTTCGGATATCATCTATCTGTCTTACTTTCTAATCTTTGTTCACTCGTACAGAGAGTCGCACAGTCAATTTAGCCAAAAATCACTTTAATTATTCTAAGTCAAAGAAGACCACTAACTACATATATTGACAACGGGGCCAATTACTTTCTTCAAACTGCATATTTCAGGACCAAACTTGGCTGAGATGTTCATTACCGTGTGTTCTATCGAATGCTACTTTCGGATTTCCTCTATCTGTCTTACGTTTTAATCTATATTCACTCTTATAGAGAGTCGCACAGTCAATTTGGCCAAAAATCACTTAAATTATTCTAAGTCAAAGAAGACCACTAACTACCTATCTTGACAGCGAGGCTAATAACTTTCTTCAAACTACATATTTCAGGACCAAACTTGGCTGATGTGTTCATTACCATGTATTCTATCGAATGGTTCTTTCGGATATCATCTATCTGTCTTACTTTTTATTCTATTTTCACTCTTATAGAGAGTCGATCAGTCAATTTGGCCAAAAATCACTTAAATTATTCTAAGTCAAAGAAGACCACTAACTACCTATCTTGACAGCGAGGCTAATAACTTTCTTCAAACTGCATATTTCAGGACCAAACTTGGCTGATGTGTTCATTACCATGTATTCTATCGAATGGTTCTTTCGGATGTCATCTATCTGTCTTACTTTTTAATCTATATTCAATCTAATAGAGAGTCACACAGAAAATTTGGCCAAAAATCAAGGAAATTATTCTAAGTCCAAGAAGACCACTAACTACATATCTTGACAGCGAGGCTAATAACTTTCTATAAACTGCATATTTCAGGATCAAACTTTCCTGAGATGTTCATTACCTTGTGTTCTATCGAATGGTTCTTTCGGATTTCCTCTATCTGTTCTACTTTTTATTATATTTTCACTCTTATAGGGAGTCGATCAGTCAATATGGCCAAAAATCACTTAAATTATTCTAAGTCAAAGAAGACCACTAACTACATATCTTGACAGCGAGGCTAATAACTTTCTTCAAACTGCATATTTCAGGACCAAACTTGGCTGAGATGTTCATTACCGTGTGTTCTATCGAATGGTTCTTTCGTATTTCCTCTATCTGTTCTACTTTTTATTCTATTTTCACTCTTACAGAATGTCACACAGTAAATTTGGCCAAAAATCAAGGAAATTATTCTAAGTCAAAGAAGAACACTAACTACATATCTTGACAACGAGGCCAATAACTTTCTTCAAACTGCATATTTCAGGACCAAACTTGGCTGATGTGTTCACTACCATGTATTCTATCGAATGGTTCTTTCGGATATCATCTATCTGTCTTACTTTCTAATCTATATTCACTCGTACAGAGAGTCGCACAGTCAATTTGGCCAAAAATCAAGGAAATTATTCTAAGTCAAAGAAGACCACTAACTACATATCTTGACAACGGGGCCAATTACTTTCTTCAAACTGCATATTTCAGGACCAAACTTGGCTGAGATGTTCATTACCATGTGTTCTATCGAATGGTTCTTTCGGATATCATCTATCTGTCTTACTTTTTATTCTATTTTCACTCTTATAGAGAGTCGATCAGTCAATTTGGCCAAAAATCACTTAAATTATTCTAAGTCAAAGAAGACCACTAACTACATATCTTGACAACGAGGCCAATAACTTTCTTCAAACTGCATATTTCAGGACCAAACGTGGCTGATGTGTTCATTACCATGTATTCTATCTAATGGTTCTTTCGGATATCATCTATCTGTCTTACTTTTTATTCTATTTTCACTCTTATAGAGAGTCGATCAGTCAATTTGGCTCAAAATCACGGAAATTATTCTAAGTCAAAGAAGACCACTAACTACCTATCTTGACAGCGAGGCTAATAACTTTCTTCAAACTGCATATTTCAGGACCAAACTTGGCTGATGTGTTCACTACCATGTATTCTATCGAATGGTTCTTTCGGATATCATCTATCTGTCTTACTTTCTAATCTTTGTTCACTCGTACAGAGAGTCGCACAGTCAATTTAGCCAAAAATCACTTTAATTATTCTAAGTCAAAGAAGACCACTAACTACATATATTGACAACGGGGCCAATTACTTTCTTCAAACTGCATATTTCAGGACCAAACTTGGCTGAGATGTTCATTACCGTGTGTTCTATCGAATGCTACTTTCGGATTTCCTCTATCTGTCTTACGTTTTAATCTATATTCACTCTTATAGAGAGTCGCACAGTCAATTTGGCCAAAAATCACTTAAATTATTCTAAGTCAAAGAAGACCACTAACTACCTATCTTGACAGCGAGGCTAATAACTTTCTTCAAACTGCATATTTCAGGACCAAACTTGGCTGATGTGTTCATTACCATGTATTCTATCGAATGGTTCTTTCGGATATCATCTATCTGTCTTACTTTTTATTCTATTTTCACTCTTATAGAGAGTCGATCAGTCAATTTGGCCAAAAATCACTTAAATTATTCTAAGTCAAAGAAGACCACTAACTACCTATCTTGACAGCGAGGCTAATAACTTTCTTCAAACTGCATATTTCAGGACCAAACTTGGCTGATGTGTTCATTACCATGTATTCTATCGAATGGTTCTTTCGGATGTCATCTATCTGTCTTACTTTTTAATCTATATTCAATCTAATAGAGAGTCACACAGTAAATTTGGCCAAAAATCAAGGAAATTATTCTAAGTCCAAGAAGACCACTAACTACATATCTTGACAGCGAGGCTAATAACTTTCTATAAACTGCATATTTCAGGATCAAACTTTCCTGAGATGTTCATTACCTTGTGTTCTATCGAATGCTTCTTTCGGATTTCCTCTATCTGTTCTACTTTTTATTATATTTTCACTCTTATAGGGAGTCGATCAGTCAATATGGCCAAAAATCACTTAAATTATTCTAAGTCAAAGAAGACCACTAACTACATATCTTGACAGCGAGGCTAATAACTTTCTTCAAACTGCATATTTCAGGACCAAACTTGGCTGAGATGTTCATTACCATGTGTTCTATCGAATGGTTCTTTCGTATTTCCTCTATCTGTTCTACTTTTTATTCTATTTTCACTCTTACAGAATGTCACACAGTAAATTTGGCCAAAAATCAAGGAAATTATTCTAAGTCAAAGAAGAACACTAACTACATATCTTGACAACGAGGCCAATAACTTTCTTCAAACTGCATATTTCAGGACCAAACTTGGCTGATGTGTTCACTACCATGTATTCTATCGAATGGTTCTTTCGGATATCATCTATCTGTCTTACTTTCTAATCTATATTCACTCGTACAGAGAGTCGCACAGTCAATTTGGCCAAAAATCAAGGAAATTATTCTAAGTCAAAGAAGACCACTAACTACATATCTTGACAACGGGGCCAATTACTTTCTTCAAACTGCATATTTCAGGACCAAACTTGGCTGAGATGTTCATTACCATGTGTTCTATCGAATGCTACTTTCGGATTTCCTCTATCTGTCTTACGTTTTAATCTATTTTCACTCTTATAGAGAGTCGCACAGTAAATTTGGCCAAAAATCACTTAAATTATTCTAAGTCAAAGAAGACCACAAACTACCTATCTTGACAGCGAGGCTAATAACTTTCTTCAAACTGCATATTTCAGGACCAAACTTGGCTGATGTGTTCATTACCATGTATTCTATCGAATGGTTCTTTCGGATATCATCTATCTGTCTTACTTTTTAATCTATATTCAATCTAATAGAGAGTCACACAGTAAATTTGGCCAAAAATCAAGGAAATTATTCTTAGTCCAAGAAGACCACTAACTACATATCTTGACAGCGAGGCTAATAACTTTCTATAAACTGCATATTTCAGGATCAAACTTTCCTGAGATGTTCATTACCTTGTGTTCTATCGAATGCTTCTTTCGTATTTCCTCTATCTGTTCTACTTTTTATTATATTTTCACTCTTATAGGGAGTCGATTAGTCAATATGGCCAAAAATCACTTAAATTATTCTAAGTCAAAGAAGACCACTAACTACCTATCTTGACAGCGAGGCTAATAACTTTCTTCAAAGTGCATATTTCAGGACCAAACTTGGCTGATGTGTTCATTACCATGTATTCTATCGAATGGTTCTTTCGGATATCATCTATCTGTCTTACTTTTTAATCTATATTCAATCTAATAGAGAGTCACACAGTAAATTTGGCCAAAAATCAAGGAAATTATTCTAAGTCCAAGAAGACCACTAACTACATATCTTGACAGCGAGGCTAATAACTTTCTATAAACTGCATATTTCAGGATCAAACTTTCCTGAGATGTTCATTACCTTGTGTTCTATCGAATGCTTCTTTCGTATTTCCTCTATCTGTTCTACTTTTTATTATATTTTCACTCTTATAGGGAGTCGATCAGTCAATATGGCCAAAAATCACTTAAATTATTCTAAGTCAAAGAAGACCACTAACTACATATCTTGACAGCGAGGCTAATAACTTTCTTCAAACTAAATATTTCAGGACCAAACTTGGCTGAGATGTTCATTACCATGTGTTCTATCGAATGGTTCTTTCGTATTTCCTCTATCTGTTCTACTTTTTATTCTATTTTCACTCTTACAGAGAGTCACACAGTAAATTTGGCCAAAAATCAAGGAAATTATTCTAAGTCAAAGAAGAACACTAACTACATATCTTGACAACGAGGCCAATAACTTTCTTCAAACTGCCTATTTCAGGACCAAACTTGGCTGATGTGTTCAATACCATGTAATCTATCGAATGGTTCTTTCGGATATCATCTATCTGTCTTACTTTCTAATCTATATTCAATCTAATAGAGAGTCACACAGTAAATTTGGCCAAAAATCAAGGAAATTATTCTTAGTCCAAGAAGACCACTAACTACATATCTTGACAGCGAGGCTAATAACTTTCTATAAACTGCATATTTCAGGATCAAACTTTCCTGAGATGTTCATTACCTTGTGTTCTATCGAATGCTTCTTTCGTATTTCCTCTATCTGTTCTACTTTTTATTATATTTCCACTCTTATAGGGAGTCGATCAGTCAATATGGCCAAAAATCACTTAAATTATTCTAAGTCAAAGAAGACCACTAACTACCTATCTTGACAGCGATGCTAATAACTTTCTTCAAAGTGCATATTTCAGGACCAAACTTGGCTGATGTGTTCATTACCATGTATTCTATCGAATGGTTCTTTCGGATATCATCTATCTGTCTTACTTTTTAATCTATATTCAATCTAATAGAGAGTCGCACAGTCAATTTAGCCCAAAATCAAGGAAATTATTCTAAGTCAAAGAAGACCACTAACTACATATCTTGACAGCGAGGCTAATAACTTTCTTCAAACTGCATATTTCAGGACCAAACTTGGCTGAGATGTTCATTACCATGTGTTCTATCGAATGGTTCTTTCGTATTTCCTCTATCTGTTCTACTTTTTATTCTATTTTCACTCTTACAGAGAGTCACACAGTAAATTTGGCCAAAAATCAAGGAAATTATTCTAAGTCAAAGAAGAACACTAACTACATATCTTGACAACGAGGCCAATAACTTTCTTCAAACTGCATATTTCAGGACCAAACTTGGCTGATGTGTTCACTACCATGTATTCTATCGAATGGTTCTTTCGGATATCATCTATCTGTCTTACTTTCTAATCTATATTCACTCGTACAGAGAGTCGCACAGTCAATTTGGCCAAAAATCAAGGAAATTATTCTAAGTCAAAGAAGACCACTAACTACATATCTTGACAACGGGGCCAATTACTTTCTTCAAACTGCATATTTCAGGACCAAACTTGGCTGAGATGTTCATTACCGTGTGTTCTATCGAATGCTACTTTCGGATTTCCTCTATCTGTCTTACGTTTTAATCTATATTCACTCTTATAGAGAGTCGCACAGTAAATTTGGCCAAAAATCACTTAAATTATTCTAAGTCAAAGAAGACCACTAACTACCTATCTTGACAGCGAGGCTAATAACTTTCTTCAAACTAAATATTTCAGGACCAAACTTGGCTGATGTGTTCATTACCATGTATTCTATCGAATGGTTCTTTCGGATATCATCTATCTGTCTTACTTTTTATTCTATTTTCACTCTTATAGAGAGTCGATCAGTCAATTTGGCCAAAAATCACTTAAATTATTCTAAGTCAAAGAAGACCACTAACTACCTATCTTGACAGCGAGGCTAATAACTTTCTTCAAACTACATATTTCAGGACCAAACTTGGCTGATGTGTTCATTACCATGTATTCTATCGAATGGTTCTTTCGGATATCATCTATCTGTCTTACTTTTTAATCTATATTCAATCTAATAGAGAGTCACACAGTAAATTTGGCCAAAAATCAAGGAAATTATTCTAAGTCAAAGAAGACCACTAACTACCTATCTTGACAACGAGGCCAATAACTTTCTTCAAACTGCATATTTCAGGACCAAACTTGGCTGATGTGTTCACTACCATGTATTCTATCGAATGGTTCTTTCGGATATCATCTATCTGTCTTACTTTCTAATCTATATTCACTCGTACAGAGAGTCGCACAGTCAATTTGGCCAAAAATCAAGGAAATTATTCTAAGTCAAAGAAGACCACTAACTACATATCTTGACAACGGGGCCAATTACTTTCTTCAAACTGCATATTTCAGGACCAAACTTGGCTGAGATGTTCATTACCGTGTGTTCTATCGAATGCTACTTTCGGATTTCCTCTATCTGTCTTACGTTTTAATCTATATTCACTCTTATAGAGAGTCGCACAGTAAATTTGGCCAAAAATCACTTAAATTATTCTAAGTCAAAGAAGACCACTAACTACCTATCTTGACAGCGAGGCTAATAACTTTCTTCAAACTAAATATTTCAGGACCAAACTTGGCTGATGTGTTCATTACCATGTATTCTATCGAATGGTTCTTTCGGATATCATCTATCTGTCTTACTTTTTATTCTATTTTCACTCTTATAGAGAGTCGATCAGTCAATTTGGCCAAAAATCACTTAAATTATTCTAAGTCAAAGAAGACCACTAACTACCTATCTTGACAGCGAGGCTAATAACTTTCTTCAAACTACATATTTCAGGACCAAACTTGGCTGATGTGTTCATTACCATGTATTCTATCGAATGGTTCTTTCGGATATCATCTATCTGTCTTACTTTTTAATCTATATTCAATCTAATAGAGAGTCACACAGTAAATTTGGCCAAAAATCAAGGAAATTATTCTAAGTCCAAGAAGACCACTGACTACATATCTTGATAGCGAGGCTAATAACTTTCTATAAACTGCATATTTCAGGATCAAACTTTCCTGAGATGTTCATTACCTTGTGTTCTATCGAATGCTTCTTTCGTATTTCCTCTATCTGTTCTACTTTTTATTATATTTTCACTCTTATAGGGAGTCGATCAGTCAATATGGCCAAAAATCACTTAAATTATTCTAAGTCAAAGAAGACCACTAACTACATATCTTGACAGCGAGGCTAATAACTTTCTTCAAACTGCATATTTCAGGACCAAACTTGGCTGAGATGTTCATTACCATGTGTTCTATCGAATGGTTCTTTCGTATTTCCTCTATCTGTTCTACTTTTTATTCTATTTTCACTCTTACAGAGAGTCACACAGTAAATTTGGCCAAAAATCAAGGAAATTATTCTAAATCCAAGAAGACCACTGACTACATATCTTGATAGCGAGGCTAATAACTTTCTATAAACTGCATATTTCAGGATCAAACTTTCCTGAGATGTTCATTACCTTGTGTTCTATCGAATGCTTCTTTCGTATTTCCTCTATCTGTTCTACTTTTTATTATATTTTCACTCTTATAGGGAGTCGATCAGTCAATATGGCCAAAAATCACTTAAATTATTCTAAGTCAAAGAAGACCACTAACTACATATCTTGACAGCGAGGCTAATAACTTTCTTCAAACTGCATATTTCAGGACCAAACTTGGCTGAGATGTTCATTACCATGTGTTCTATCGAATGGTTCTTTCGTATTTCCTCTATCTGTTCTACTTTTTATTCTATTTTCACTCTTACAGAGAGTCACACAGTAAATTTGGCCAAAAATCAAGGAAATTATTCTAAGTCAAAGAAGAACACTAACTACATATCTTGACAACGAGGCCAATAACTTTCTTCAAACTGCATATTTCAGGACCAAACTTGGCTGATGTGTTCACTACCATGTAATCTATCGAATGGTTCTTTCGGATATCATCTATCTGTCTTACTTTCTAATCTATATTCACTCGTACAGAGAGTCGCACAGTCAATTTAGCCAAAAATCACTTTAATTATTCTAAGTCAAAGAAGACCACTAACTACCTATCTTGACAACGGGGCCAATTACTTTCTTCAAACTGCATATTTCAGGACCAAACTTGGCTGAGATGTTCATTACCGTGTGTTCTATCGAATGCTACTTTCGGATTTCCTCTATCTGTCTTACGTTTTAATCTATATTCACTCTTATAGAGAGTCGCACAGTAAATTTGGCCAAAAATCACTTAAATTATTCTAAGTCAAAGAAGACCACTAACTACCTATCTTGACAGCGAGGCTAATAACTTTCTTCAAACTACATATTTCAGGACCAAACTTGGCTGATGTGTTCATTACCATGTATTCTATCGAATGGTTCTTTCGGATATCATCTATCTGTCTTACTTTTTATTCTATTTTCACTCTTATAGAGAGTCGATCAGTCAATTTGGCCAAAAATCACTTAAATTATTCTAAGTCAAAGAAGACCACTAACTACCTATCTTGACAGCGAGGCTAATAACTTTCTTCAAACTACATATTTCAGGACCAAACTTGGCTGATGTGTTCATTACCATGTATTCTATCGAATGGTTCTTTCGGATATCATCTATCTGTCTTACTTTTTAATCTATATTCAATCTAATAGAGAGTCACACAGTAAATTTGGCCAAAAATCAAGGAAATTATTCTAAGTCCAAGAAGACCACTGACTACATATCTTGATAGCGAGGCTAATAACTTTCTATAAACTGCATATTTCAGGATCAAACTTTCCTGAGATGTTCATTACCTTGTGTTCTATCGAATGGTTGTTACGGATTTGCTCTATCTGTCTTACGTTTTAATCTATATTCACTCTTATAGAGATTCGCACAGTCAATTTGGCCAAAAATCACTTAAATTATTCTAAGTCAAAGAAGACCACTAACTACCTATCTTGACAGCGAAGCTAATAACTTTCTTCAAACTGCATATTTCCGGACCAAACTTGGCTGATGTGTTCATTACCATGTGTTCTATCGAATGGTTCTTTCGGATATCATCTATCTGTCTTGCTTTCTAATCTATATTCACTCTTACAGAGAGTCGCACAGTCAATTTACCCAAAAATCACTTTAATTATTCTAAGTCCAAGAAGACCACTAACTACCTATCTTGACAGCGAGGCTAATAACTTTCTTCAAACTACATATTTCAGGACCAAACTTGGCTGATGTGTTCATTACCATGTATTCTATCGAATGGTTCTTTCGGATATCATCTATCTGTCTTACTTTTTAATCTATATTCAATCTAATAGAGAGTCACACAGTAAATTTGGCCAAAAATCAAGGAAATTATTCTAAGTCCAAGAAGACCACTAACTACATATCTTGACAGCGAGGCTAATAACTTTCTATCAACTGCATATTTCAGGATCAAACTTTCCGGAGATGTTCATTACCTTGTGTTCTATCGAATGGTTGTTTCGGATTTCCTCTATCTGTCTTACATTTTAATCTAAATTCACTCTTACAGAGAGTCGCATAGTCAATTTGGCCCAAAATTACGAAAATTATTCTAAGTCTAAGAAGACCACTAACTACCTATCTTGACAGCGATGCTAATAACTTTCTTCAAACTGCATATTTCAGGACCAAACTTAGCTGATGTGTTCATTACCTTGTGTTCTATCGAATGGTTCTTTCGGATATCATCTATCTGTCTTACTTTCTAATCTATATTCACTCGTACAGAGAGTCGCACAGTCAATTTAGCCAAAAATCACTTTAATTATTCTAAGTCAAAGAAGACCACTAACTACATATCTTGACAACGGGGCCAATTACTTTCTTCAAACTGCATATTTCAGGACCAAACTTGGCTGAGATGTTCATTACCGTGTGTTCTATCGAATGCTACTTTCGGATTTCCTCTATCTGTCTTACGTTTTAATCTATATTCACTCTTATAGAGAGTCGCACAGTAAATTTGGCCAAAAATCACTTAAATTATTCTAAGTCAAAGAAGACCACTAACTACCTATCTTGACAGCGAGGCTAATAACTTTCTTCAAACTACATATTTCAGGACCAAACTTGGCTGATGTGTTCATTACCATGTATTCTATCGAATGGTTCTTTCGGATATCATCTATCTGTCTTACTTTTTATTCTATTTTCACTCTTATAGAGAGTCGATCAGTCAATTTGGCCGAAAATCACTTAAATTATTCTAAGTCAAAGAAGACCACTAACTACCTATCTTGACAGCGAGGCTAATAACTTTCTTCAAACTACATATTTCAGGACCAAACTTGGCTGATGTGTTCATTACCATGTATTCTATCGAATGGTTCTTTCGGATATCATCTATCTGTCTTACTTTTTAATCTATATTCAATCTAATAGAGAGTCACACAGTAAATTTGGCCAAAAATCAAGGAAATTATTCTAAGTCCAAGAAGACCACTAACTACATATCTTGACAGCGAGGCTAATAACTTTCTATAAACTGCATATTTCAGGATCAAACTTTCCTGAGATGTTCATTACCTTGTGTTCTATCGAATGGTTGTTTCGGATTTCCTCTATCTGTCTTACGTTTTAATCTATATTCACTCTTATAGAGATTCGCACAGTCAATTTGGCCAAAAATCACTTAAATTATTCTAAGTCAAAGAAGACCACTAACTACCTATCTTGACAGCGAGGCTAATAACTTTCTTCAAACTACATATTTCAGGACCAAACTTGGCTGATGTGTTCATTACCATGTATTCTATCGAATGGTTCTTTCGGATATCATCTATCTGTCTTACTTTTTATTCTATTTTCACTCTTATAGAGAGTCGATCAGTCAATTTGGCTAAAAATCACTTAAATTATTTTAAGTCAAAGAAGACCACTAACTACATATCTTGACAACGGGGCCAATTACTTTCTTCAAACTGCATATTTCATGACCAAACTTGGCTGATGTGTTCATTACCATGTATTCTATCGAATGGTTCTTTCGAATATCATCTATCTGTCTTACTTTTTATTCTATTTTCACTCTTATAGAGAGACGATCTGTCAATTTGGCCAAAAATCACTTAAATTATTCTAAGTCCAAGAAGACCACTAACTACATATCTTGACAGCGAGGCTAATAACTTTCTATAAACTGCACATTTCAGGATCAAACTTTCCTGAGATGTTCATTACCTTGTGTTCTATCGAATGGTTGTTTCGGATTTCCTCTATCTGTCTTACGTTTTAATCTATATTCACTCTTATAGAGATTCGCACAGTCAATATGGCCAAAAATCACTTAAATTATTCTAAGTCAAAGAAGACCACTAACTACATATCTTGACAACGGGGCAAATTACTTTCTTCAAACTGCATATTTCATGACCAAACTTGGCTGAGATCTTCATTACCATGTGTTCTATCGAATGGTTCTTTCGTATTTCCTCTATCTGTTCTACTTTTTATTCTATTTTCACTCTTATAGAGAGTCGATCAGTCAATTTGGCCAAAAATCGCTTAAATTATTCTAAGTCAAAGAAGACCACTAACTACCTATCTTGACAGCGAGGCTAATAACTTTCTTCAAACTGCATATTTCAGGACCAAACTTAGCTGATGTGTTCACTACCTTGTGTTCTATCGAATGGTTCTTACGGATGTCATCTATCTGTCTTACTTTCTAATCTATATTCACTCGTACAGAGAGTCGCACAGTCAATTTAGCCAAAAATCACTTTAATTATTCTAAGTCAAAGAAGACCACTAACTACATATCTTGACAACGGGGCCAATTACTTTCTTCAAACTGCATATTTCAGGACCAAACTTGGCTGAGATGTTCATTACCGTGTGTTCTATCGAATGCTACTTTCGGATTTCCTCTATCTGTCTTACGTTTTAATCTATATTCACTCTTATAGAGAGTCGCACATTAAATTTGGCCAAAAATCAAGGAAATTATTTTAAGTCAAAGAAGACCACTAACTACCTATCTTGACAGCGAGGCTAATAACTTTCTTCAAACTACATATTTCAGAACCAAACTTGGCTGATGTGTTCATTACCATGTATTCTATCGAATGGTTCTTTCGGATATCATCTATCTGTCTTACTTTTTATTCTATTTTCACTCTTATAGAGAGTCGATCAGTCAATTTGGCCAAAAATCGCTTAAATTATTCTAAGTCAAAGAAGACCACTAACTACCTATCTTGACAGCGAGGCTAATAACTTTCTTCAAACTGCATATTTCAGGACCAAACTTAGCTGATGTGTTCACTACCTTGTGTTCTATCGAATGGTTCTTACGGATATCATCTATCTGTCTTACTTTCTAATCTATATTCACTCGTACAGAGAGTCGCACAGTCAATTTAGCCAAAAATCACTTTAATTATTCTAAGTCAAAGAAGACCACTAACTACATATCTTGACAACGGGGCCAATTACTTTCTTCAAACTGCATATTTCAGGACCAAACTTGGCTGAGATGTTCATTACCGTGTGTTCTATCGAATGCTACTTTCGGATTTCCTCTATCTGTCTTACGTTTTAATCTATATTCACTCTTATAGAGAGTCGCACATTAAATTTGGCCAAAAATCAAGGAAATTATTCTAAGTCAAAGAAGACCACTAACTACATATCTTGACAGCGAGGCTAATAACTTTCTTCAAACTAAATATTTCAGGACCAAACTTGGCTGAGATGTTCATTACCATGTGTTCTATCGAATGGTTCTTTCGTATTTCCTCTATCTGTTCTACTTTTTATTCTATTTTCACTCTTACAGAGAGTCACACAGTAAATTTGGCCAAAAATCAAGGAAATTATTCTTAGTCCAAGAAGACCACTAACTACATATCTTGACAGCGAGGCTAATAACTTTCTATAAACTGCATATTTCAGGATCAAACTTTCCTGAGATGTTCATTACCTTGTGTTCTATCGAATGCTTCTTTCGTATTTCCTCTATCTGTTCTACTTTTTATTATATTTCCACTCTTATAGGGAGTCGATCAGTCAATATGGCCAAAAATCACTTAAATTATTCTAAGTCAAAGAAGACCACTAACTACCTATCTTGACAGCGATGCTAATAACTTTCTTCAAAGTGCATATTTCAGGACCAAACTTGGCTGATGTGTTCATTACCATGTATTCTATCGAATGGTTCTTTCGGATATCATCTATCTGTCTTACTTTTTAATCTATATTCAATCTAATAGAGAGTCGCACAGTCAATTTAGCCCAAAATCAAGGAAATTATTCTAAGTCAAAGAAGACCACTAACTACATATCTTGACAGCGAGGCTAATAACTTTCTTCAAACTGCATATTTCAGGACCAAACTTGGCTGAGATGTTCATTACCATGTGTTCTATCGAATGGTTCTTTCGTATTTCCTCTATCTGTTCTACTTTTTATTCTATTTTCACTCTTACAGAGAGTCACACAGTAAATTTGGCCAAAAATCAAGGAAATTATTCTAAGTCAAAGAAGAACACTAACTACATATCTTGACAACGAGGCCAATAACTTTCTTCAAACTGCATATTTCAGGACCAAACTTGGCTGATGTGTTCACTACCATGTATTCTATCGAATGGTTCTTTCGGATATCATCTATCTGTCTTACTTTCTAATCTATATTCACTCGTACAGAGAGTCGCACAGTCAATTTGGCCAAAAATCAAGGAAATTATTCTAAGTCAAAGAAGACCACTAACTACATATCTTGACAACGGGGCCAATTACTTTCTTCAAACTGCATATTTCAGGACCAAACTTGGCTGAGATGTTCATTACCGTGTGTTCTATCGAATGCTACTTTCGGATTTCCTCTATCTGTCTTACGTTTTAATCTATATTCACTCTTATAGAGAGTCGCACAGTAAATTTGGCCAAAAATCACTTAAATTATTCTAAGTCAAAGAAGACCACTAACTACCTATCTTGACAGCGAGGCTAATAACTTTCTTCAAACTAAATATTTCAGGACCAAACTTGGCTGATGTGTTCATTACCATGTATTCTATCGAATGGTTCTTTCGGATATCATCTATCTGTCTTACTTTTTATTCTATTTTCACTCTTATAGAGAGTCGATCAGTCAATTTGGCCAAAAATCACTTAAATTATTCTAAGTCAAAGAAGACCACTAACTACCTATCTTGACAGCGAGGCTAATAACTTTCTTCAAACTACATATTTCAGGACCAAACTTGGCTGATGTGTTCATTACCATGTATTCTATCGAATGGTTCTTTCGGATATCATCTATCTGTCTTACTTTTTAATCTATATTCAATCTAATAGAGAGTCACACAGTAAATTTGGCCAAAAATCAAGGAAATTATTCTAAGTCCAAGAAGACCACTGACTACATATCTTGATAGCGAGGCTAATAACTTTCTATAAACTGCATATTTCAGGATCAAACTTTCCTGAGATGTTCATTACCTTGTGTTCTATCGAATGCTTCTTTCGTATTTCCTCTATCTGTTCTACTTTTTATTATATTTTCACTCTTATAGGGAGTCGATCAGTCAATATGGCCAAAAATCACTTAAATTATTCTAAGTCAAAGAAGACCACTAACTACATATCTTGACAGCGAGGCTAATAACTTTCTTCAAACTGCATATTTCAGGACCACACTTGGCTGAGATGTTCATTACCATGTGTTCTATCGAATGGTTCTTTCGTATTTCCTCTATCTGTTCTACTTTTTATTCTATTTTCACTCTTACAGAGAGTCACACAGTAAATTTGGCCAAAAATCAAGGAAATTATTCTAAATCCAAGAAGACCACTGACTACATATCTTGATAGCGAGGCTAATAACTTTCTATAAACTGCATATTTCAGGATCAAACTTTCCTGAGATGTTCATTACCTTGTGTTCTATCGAATGCTTCTTTCGTATTTCCTCTATCTGTTCTACTTTTTATTATATTTTCAATCTTATAGGGAGTCGATCAGTCAATATGGCCAAAAATCACTTAAATTATTCTAAGTCAAAGAAGACCACTAACTACATATCTTGACAGCGAGGCTAATAACTTTCTTCAAACTGCATATTTCAGGACCAAACTTGGCTGAGATGTTCATTACCATGTGTTCTATCGAATGGTTCTTTCGTATTTCCTCTATCTGTTCTACTTTTTATTCTATTTTCACTCTTACAGAGAGTCACACAGTAAATTTGGCCAAAAATCAAGGAAATTATTCTAAGTCAAAGAAGAACACTAACTACATATCTTGACAACGAGGCCAATAACTTTCTTCAAACTGCATATTTCAGGACCAAACTTGGCTGATGTGTTCACTACCATGTAATCTATCGAATGGTTCTTTCGGATATCATCTATCTGTCTTACTTTCTAATCTATATTCACTCGTACAGAGAGTCGCACAGTCAATTTAGCCAAAAATCACTTTAATTATTCTAAGTCAAAGAAGACCACTAACTACCTATCTTGACAACGGGGCCAATTACTTTCTTCAAACTGCATATTTCAGGACCAAACTTGGCTGAGATGTTCATTACCGTGTGTTCTATCGAATGCTACTTTCGGATTTCCTCTATCTGTCTTACGTTTTAATCTATATTCACTCTTATAGAGAGTCGCACAGTAAATTTGGCCAAAAATCACTTAAATTATTCTAAGTCAAAGAAGACCACTAACTACCTATCTTGACAGCGAGGCTAATAACTTTCTTCAAACTACATATTTCAGGACCAAACTTGGCTGATGTGTTCATTACCATGTATTCTATCGAATGGTTCTTTCGGATATCATCTATCTGTCTTACTTTTTATTCTATTTTCACTCTTATAGAGAGTCGATCAGTCAATTTGGCCAAAAATCACTTAAATTATTCTAAGTCAAAGAAGACCACTAACTACCTATCTTGACAGCGAGGCTAATAACTTTCTTCAAACTACATATTTCAGGACCAAACTTGGCTGATGTGTTCATTACCATGTATTCTATCGAATGGTTCTTTCGGATATCATCTATCTGTCTTACTTTTTAATCTATATTCAATCTAATAGAGAGTCACACAGTAAATTTGGCCAAAAATCAAGGAAATTATTCTAAGTCCAAGAAGACCACTGACTACATATCTTGATAGCGAGGCTAATAACTTTCTATAAACTGCATATTTCAGGATCAAACTTTCCTGAGATGTTCATTACCTTGTGTTCTATCGAATGGTTGTTACGGATTTGCTCTATCTGTCTTACGTTTTAATCTATATTCACTCTTATAGAGATTCGCACAGTCAATTTGGCCAAAAATCACTTAAATTATTCTAAGTCAAAGAAGACCACTAACTACCTATCTTGACAGCGAAGCTAATAACTTTCTTCAAACTGCATATTTCCGGACCAAACTTGGCTGATGTGTTCATTACCATGTGTTCTATCGAATGGTTCTTTCGGATATCATCTATCTGTCTTGCTTTCTAATCTATATTCACTCTTACAGAGAGTCGCACAGTCAATTTACCCAAAAATCACTTTAATAATTCTAAGTCCAAGAAGACCACTAACTACCTATCTTGACAGCGAGGCTAATAACTTTCTTCAAACTACATATTTCAGGACCAAACTTGGCTGATGTGTTCATTACCATGTATTCTATCGAATGGTTCTTTCGGATATCATCTATCTGTCTTACTTTTTAATCTATATTCAATCTAATAGAGAGTCACACAGTAAATTTGGCCAAAAATCAAGGAAATTATTCTAAGTCCAAGAAGACCACTAACTACATATCTTGACAGCGAGGCTAATAACTTTCTATAAACTGCATATTTCAGGATCAAACTTTCCGGAGATGTTCATTACCTTGTGTTCTATCGAATGGTTGTTTCGGATTTCCTCTATCTGTCTTACATTTTAATCTAAATTCACTCTTACAGAGAGTCGCATAGTCAATTTGGCCCAAAATTACGAAAATTATTCTAAGTCTAAGAAGACCACTAACTACCTATCTTGACAGCGAGGCTAATAACTTTCTTCAAACTGCATATTTCAGGACCAAACTTAGCTGATGTGTTCATTACCTTGTGTTCTATCGAATGGTTCTTTCGGATATCATCTATCTGTCTTACTTTCTAATCTATATTCACTCGTACAGAGAGTCGCACAGTCAATTTAGCCAAAAATCACTTTAATTATTCTAAGTCAAAGAAGACCACTAACTACATATCTTGACAACGGGGCCAATTACTTTCTTCAAACTGCATATTTCAGGACCAAACTTGGCTGAGATGTTCATTACCGTGTGTTCTATCGAATGCTACTTTCGGATTTCCTCTATCTGTCTTACGTTTTAATCTATATTCACTCTTATAGAGAGTCGCACAGTAAATTTGGCCAAAAATCACTTAAATTATTCTAAGTCAAAGAAGACCACTAACTACCTATCTTGACAGCGAGGCTAATAACTTTCTTCAAACTACATATTTCAGGACCAAACTTGGCTGATGTGTTCATTACCATGTATTCTATCGAATGGTTCTTTCGGATATCATCTATCTGTCTTACTTTTTATTCTATTTTCACTCTTATAGAGAGTCGATCAGTCAATTTGGCCGAAAATCACTTAAATTATTCTAAGTCAAAGAAGACCACTAACTACCTATCTTGACAGCGAGGCTAATAACTTTCTTCAAACTACATATTTCAGGACCAAACTTGGCTGATGTGTTCATTACCATGTATTCTATCGAATGGTTCTTTCGGATATCATCTATCTGTCTTACTTTTTAATCTATATTCAATCTAATAGAGAGTCACACAGTAAATTTGGCCAAAAATCAAGGAAATTATTCTAAGTCCAAGAAGACCACTAACTACATATCTTGACAGCGAGGCTAATAACTTTCTATAAACTGCATATTTCAGGATCAAACTTTCCTGAGATGTTCATTACCTTGTGTTCTATCGAATGGTTGTTTCGGATTTCCTCTATCTGTCTTACGTTTTAATCTATATTCACTCTTATAGAGATTCGCACAGTCAATTTGGCCAAAAATCACTTAAATTATTCTAAGTCAAAGAAGACCACTAACTACCTATCTTGACAGCGAGGCTAATAACTTTCTTCAAACTACATATTTCAGGACCAAACTTGGCTGATGTGTTCATTACCATGTATTCTATCGAATGGTTCTTTCGGATATCATCTATCTGTCTTACTTTTTATTCTATTTTCACTCTTATAGAGAGTCGATCAGTCAATTTGGCTAAAAATCACTTAAATTATTTTAAGTCAAAGAAGACCACTAACTACATATCTTGACAACGGGGCCAATTACTTTCTTCAAACTGCATATTTCATGACCAAACTTGGCTGATGTGTTCATTACCATGTATTCTATCGAATGGTTCTTTCGAATATCATCTATCTGTCTTACTTTTTATTCTATTTTCACTCTTATAGAGAGACGATCTGTCAATTTGGCCAAAAATCACTTAAATTATTCTAAGTCCAAGAAGACCACTAACTACATATCTTGACAGCGAGGCTAATAACTTTCTATAAACTGCACATTTCAGGATCAAACTTTCCTGAGATGTTCATTACCTTGTGTTCTATCGAATGGTTGTTTCGGATTTCCTCTATCTGTCTTACGTTTTAATCTATATTCACTCTTATAGAGATTCGCACAGTCAATATGGCCAAAAATCACTTAAATTATTCTAAGTCAAAGAAGACCACTAACTACATATCTTGACAACGGGGCAAATTACTTTCTTCAAACTGCATATTTCATGACCAAACTTGGCTGAGATCTTCATTACCATGTGTTCTATCGAATGGTTCTTTCGTATTTCCTCTATCTGTTCTACTTTTTATTCTATTTTCACTCTTATAGAGAGTCGATCAGTCAATTTGGCCAAAAATCGCTTAAATTATTCTAAGTCAAAGAAGACCACTAACTACCTATCTTGACAGCGAGGCTAATAACTTTCTTCAAACTGCATATTTCAGGACCAAACTTAGCTGATGTGTTCACTACCTTGTGTTCTATCGAATGGTTCTTACGGATATCATCTATCTGTCTTACTTTCTAATCTATATTCACTCGTACAGAGAGTCGCACAGTCAATTTAGCCAAAAATCACTTTAATTATTCTAAGTCAAAGAAGACCACTAACTACATATCTTGACAACGGGGCCAATTACTTTCTTCAAACTGCATATTTCAGGACCAAACTTGGCTGAGATGTTCATTACCGTGTGTTCTATCGAATGCTACTTTCGGATTTCCTCTATCTGTCTTACGTTTTAATCTATATTCACTCTTATAGAGAGTCGCACATTAAATTTGGCCAAAAATCAAGGAAATTATTTTAAGTCAAAGAAGACCACTAACTACCTATCTTGACAGCGAGGCTAATAACTTTCTTCAAACTACATATTTCAGAACCAAACTTGGCTGATGTGTTCATTACCATGTATTCTATCGAATGGTTCTTTCGGATATCATCTATCTGTCTTACTTTTTATTCTATTTTCACTCTTATAGAGAGTCGATCAGTCAATTTGGCCGAAAATCACTTAAATTATTCTAAGTCAAAGAAGACCACTAACTACCTATCTTGACAGCGAGGCTAATAACTTTCTTCAAACTACATATTTCAGGACCAAACTTGGCTGATGTGTTCATTACCATGTATTCTATCGAATGGTTCTTTCGGATATCATCTATCTGTCTTACTTTTTAATCTATATTCAATCTAATAGAGAGTCACACAGTAAATTTGGCCAAAAATCAAGGAAATTATTCTAAGTCCAAGAAGACCACTAACTACATATCTTGACAGCGAGGCTAATAACTTTCTATAAACTGCATATTTCAGGATCAAACTTTCCTGAGATGTTCATTACCTTGTGTTCTATCGAATGGTTGTTTCGGATTTCCTCTATCTGTCTTACGTTTTAATCTATATTCACTCTTATAGAGATTCGCACAGTCAATTTGGCCAAAAATCACTTAAATTATTCTAAGTCAAAGAAGACCACTAACTACCTATCTTGACAGCGAGGCTAATAACTTTCTTCAAACTACATATTTCAGGACCAAACTTGGCTGATGTGTTCATTACCATGTATTCTATCGAATGGTTCTTTCGGATATCATCTATCTGTCTTACTTTTTATTCTATTTTCACTCTTATAGAGAGTCGATCAGTCAATTTGGCTAAAAATCACTTAAATTATTTTAAGTCAAAGAAGACCACTAACTACATATCTTGACAACGGGGCCAATTACTTTCTTCAAACTGCATATTTCATGACCAAACTTGGCTGATGTGTTCATTACCATGTATTCTATCGAATGGTTCTTTCGAATATCATCTATCTGTCTTACTTTTTATTCTATTTTCACTCTTATAGAGAGACGATCTGTCAATTTGGCCAAAAATCACTTAAATTATTTTAAGTCCAAGAAGACCACTAACTACATATCTTGACAGCGAGGCTAATAACTTTCTATAAACTGCACATTTCAGGATCAAACTTTCCTGAGATGTTCATTACCTTGTGTTCTATCGAATGGTTGTTTCGGATTTCCTCTATCTGTCTTACGTTTTAATCTATATTCACTCTTATAGAGATTCGCACAGTCAATATGGCCAAAAATCACTTAAATTATTCTAAGTCAAAGAAGACCACTAACTACATATCTTGACAACGGGGCAAATTACTTTCTTCAAACTGCATATTTCATGACCAAACTTGGCTGAGATCTTCATTACCATGTGTTCTATCGAATGGTTCTTTCGTATTTCCTCTATCTGTTCTACTTTTTATTCTATTTTCACTCTTATAGAGAGTCGATCAGTCAATTTGGCCAAAAATCGCTTAAATTATTCTAAGTCAAAGAAGACCACTAACTACCTATCTTGACAGCGAGGCTAATAACTTTCTTCAAACTGCATATTTCAGGACCAAACTTAGCTGATGTGTTCACTACCTTGTGTTCTATCGAATGGTTCTTACGGATATCATCTATCTGTCTTACTTTCTAATCTATATTCACTCGTACAGAGAGTCGCACAGTCAATTTAGCCAAAAATCACTTTAATTATTCTAAGTCAAAGAAGACCACTAACTACATATCTTGACAACGGGGCCAATTACTTTCTTCAAACTGCATATTTCAGGACCAAACTTGGCTGAGATGTTCATTACCGTGTGTTCTATCGAATGCTACTTTCGGATTTCCTCTATCTGTCTTACGTTTTAATCTATATTCACTCTTATAGAGAGTCGCACATTAAATTTGGCCAAAAATCAAGGAAATTATTTTAAGTCAAAGAAGACCACTAACTACCTATCTTGACAGCGAGGCTAATAACTTTCTTCAAACTACATATTTCAGAACCAAACTTGGCTGATGTGTTCATTACCATGTATTCTATCGAATGGTTCTTTCGGATATCATCTATCTGTCTTACTTTTTATTCTATTTTCACTCTTATAGAGAGTCGATCAGTCAATTTGGCCGAAAATCACTTAAATTATTCTAAGTCAAAGAAGACCACTAACTACCTATCTTGACAGCGAGGCTAATAACTTTCTTCAAACTACATATTTCAGGACCAAACTTGGCTGATGTGTTCATTACCATGTATTCTATCGAATGGTTCTTTCGGATATCATCTATCTGTCTTACTTTTTAATCTATATTCAATCTAATAGAGAGTCACACAGTAAATTTGGCCAAAAATCAAGGAAATTATTCTAAGTCCAAGAAGACCACTAACTACATATCTTGACAGCGAGGCTAATAACTTTCTATAAACTGCATATTTCAGGATCAAACTTTCCTGAGATGTTCATTACCTTGTGTTCTATCGAATGGTTGTTTCGGATTTCCTCTATCTGTCTTACGTTTTAATCTATATTCACTCTTATAGAGATTCGCACAGTCAATTTGGCCAAAAATCACTTAAATTATTCTAAGTCAAAGAAGACCACTAACTACCTATCTTGACAGCGAGGCTAATAACTTTCTTCAAACTGCATATTTCAGGACCAAACTTGGCTGATGTGTTCATTACCATGTATTCTTTCGAATGGTTCTTTCGGATATCATCTATCTGTCTTACTTTTTATTCTATTTTCACTCTTATAGAGAGTCGATCAGTCAATTTGGCCAAAAATCACTTAAATTATTCTAAGTCAAAGAAGACCACTAACTACATATCTTGACAACGGGGCCAATTACTTTCTTCAAACTGCATATTTCAGGACCAAACTTGGCTGAGATGTTCATTACCGTGTGTTCTATCGAATGCTACTTTCGGATTTCCTCTATCTGTCTTACGTTTTAATCTATATTCACTCTTATAGAGAGTCGCACAGTAAATTTGGCCAAAAATCACTTAAATTATTTTAAGTCAAAGAAGACCACTAACTACCTATCTTGACAGCGAGGCTAATAACTTTCTTCAAACTACATATTTCAGGACCAAACTTGGCTGATGTGTTCATTACCATGTATTCTATCGAATGGTTCTTTCGGATATCATCTATCTGTCTTACTTTTTATTCTATTTTCACTCTTATAGAGAGTCGATCAGTCAATTTGGCCGAAAATCACTTAAATTATTCTAAGTCAAAGAAGACCACTAACTACCTATCTTGACAGCGAGGCTAATAACTTTCTTCAAACTGCATATTTCAGGACCAAACTTGGCTGATGTGTTCACTACCATGTATTCTATCGAATGGTTCTTTCGGATATCATCTATCTGTCTTACTTTCTAATCTATATTCACTCGTACAGAGAGTCGCACAGTCAATTTAGCCAAAAATCACTTAAATTATTTTAAGTCAAAGAAGACCACTAACTACCTATCTTGACAGCGAGGCTAATAACTTTCTTCAAACTACATATTTCAGGACCAAACTTGGCTGATGTGTTCATTACCATGTATTCTATCGAATGGTTCTTTCGGATATCATCTATCTGTCTTACTTTTTAATCTATATTCAATCTAATAGAGAGTCACACTGTAAATTTGGCAAAAAATCAAGGAAATTATTCTAAGTCTAAGAAGACCACTAACTACATATCTTGACAGCGAGGCTAATAACTTTCTATAAACTGCATATTTCAGGATCAAACTTTCCGGAGATGTTCATTACCTTGTGTTCTATCGAATGGTTGTTTCGGATTTCCTCTATCTGTCTTACATTTTAATCTAAATTCACTCTTACAGAGAGTCGCATAGTCAATTTGGCCCAAAATTACGAAAATTATTCTAAGTCTAAGAAGACCACTATCTACCTATCTTGACAGCGATGCTAATAACTTTCTTCAAACTGCATATTTCAGGACCAAACTTAGCTGATGTGTTCATTACCTTGTGTTCTATCGAATGGTTCTTTCGGATATCATCTATCTGTCTTACTTTCTAATCTATATTCACTCGTACAGAGAGTCGCACAGTCAATTTAGCCAAAAATCACTTTAATTATTCTAAGTCAAAGAAGACCACTAACTACATATCTTGACAACGGGGCCAATTACTTTCTTCAAACTGCATATTTCAGGACCAAACTTGGCTGAGATGTTCATTACCGTGTGTTCTATCGAATGCTACTTTCGGATTTCCTCTATCTGTCTTACGTTTTAATCTATATTCACTCTTATAGAGAGTCGCACAGTAAATTTGGCCAAAAATCACTTAAATTGTTCTAAGTCAAAGAAGACCACTAACTACCTATCTTGACAGCGAGGCTAATAACTTTCTTCAAACTACATATTTCAGGACCAAACTTGGCTGATGTGTTCATTACCATGTATTCTATCGAATGGTTCTTTCGGATATCATCAATCTGTCTTACTTTTTATTCTATTTTCACTCTTATAGAGAGTCGATCAGTCAATTTGGCCGAAAATCACTTAAATTATTCTAAGTCAAAGAAGACCACTAACTACCTATCTTGACAGCGAGGCTAATAACTTTCTTCAAACTACATATTTCAGGACCAAACTTGGCTGATGTGTTCATTACCATGTATTCTATCGAATGGTTCTTTCGGATATCATCTATCTGTCTTACTTTTTAATCTATATTCAATCTAATAGAGAGTCACACAGTAAATTTGGCCAAAAATCAAGGAAATTATTCTAAGTCCAATAAGACCACTAACTACATATCTTGACAGCGAGGCTAATAACTTTCTATAAACTGCATATTTCAGGATCAAACTTTCCGGAGATGTTCATTACCTTGTGTTCTATCGAATGGTTGTTTCGGATTTCCTCTATCTGTCTTACATTTTAATCTAAATTCACTCTTACAGAGAGTCGCATAGTCAATTTGGCCCAAAATTACGAAAATTATTCTAAGTCTAAGAAGACCACTAACTACCTATCTTGACAGCGATGCTAATAACTTTCTTCAAACTGCATATTTCAGGACCAAACTTAGCTGATGTGTTCATTACCTTGTGTTCTATCGAATGGTTCTTTCGGATATCATCTATCTGTCTTACTTTCTAATCTATATTCACTCGTACAGAGAGTCGCACAGTCAATTTAGCCAAAAATCACTTTAATTATTCTAAGTCAAAGAAGACCACTAACTACATATCTTGACAACGGGGCCAATTACTTTCTTCAAACTGCATATTTCAGGACCAAACTTGGCTGAGATGTTCATTACCGTGTGTTCTATCGAATGCTACTTTCGGATTTCCTCTATCTGTCTTACGTTTTAATCTATATTCACTCTTATAGAGAGTCGCACAGTAAATTTGGCCAAAAATCACTTAAATTATTCTAAGTCAAAGAAGACCACTAACTACCTATCTTGACAGCGAGGCTAATAACTTTCTTCAAACTACATATTTCAGGACCAAACTTGGCTGATGTGTTCATTACCATGTATTCTATCGAATGGTTCTTTCGGATATCATCTATCTGTCTTACTTTTTATTCTATTTTCACTCTTATAGAGAGTCGATCAGTCAATTTGGCCGAAAATCACTTAAATTATTCTAAGTCAAAGAAGACCACTAACTACCTATCTTGACAGCGAGGCTAATAACTTTCTTCAAACTACATATTTCAGGACCAAACTTGGCTGATGTGTTCATTACCATGTATTCTATCGAATGGTTCTTTCGGATATCATCAATCTGTCTTACTTTTTATTCTATTTTCACTCTTATAGAGAGTCGATCAGTCAATTTGGCCGAAAATCACTTAAATTATTCTAAGTCAAAGAAGACCACTAACTACCTATCTTGACAGCGAGGCTAATAACTTTCTTCAAACTACATATTTCAGGACCAAACTTGGCTGATGTGTTCATTACCATGTATTCTATCGAATGGTTCTTTCGGATATCATCTATCTGTCTTACTTTTTAATCTATATTCAATCTAATAGAGAGTCACACAGTAAATTTGGCCAAAAATCAAGGAAATTATTCTAAGTCCAATAAGACCACTAACTACATATCTTGACAGCGAGGCTAATAACTTTCTATAAACTGCATATTTCAGGATCAAACTTTCCGGAGATGTTCATTACCTTGTGTTCTATCGAATGGTTGTTTCGGATTTCCTCTATCTGTCTTACATTTTAATCTAAATTCACTCTTACAGAGAGTCGCATAGTCAATTTGGCCCAAAATTACGAAAATTATTCTAAGTCTAAGAAGACCACTAACTACCTATCTTGACAGCGATGCTAATAACTTTCTTCAAACTGCATATTTCAGGACCAAACTTAGCTGATGTGTTCATTACCTTGTGTTCTATCGAATGGTTCTTTCGGATATCATCTATCTGTCTTACTTTCTAATCTATATTCACTCGTACAGAGAGTCGCACAGTCAATTTAGCCAAAAATCACTTTAATTATTCTAAGTCAAAGAAGACCACTAACTACATATCTTGACAACGGGGCCAATTACTTTCTTCAAACTGCATATTTCAGGACCAAACTTGGCTGAGATGTTCATTACCGTGTGTTCTATCGAATGCTACTTTCGGATTTCCTCTATCTGTCTTACGTTTTAATCTATATTCACTCTTATAGAGAGTCGCACAGTAAATTTGGCCAAAAATCACTTAAATTATTCTAAGTCAAAGAAGACCACTAACTACCTATCTTGACAGCGAGGCTAATAACTTTCTTCAAACTACATATTTCAGGACCAAACTTGGCTGATGTGTTCATTACCATGTATTCTATCGAATGGTTCTTTCGGATATCATCTATCTGTCTTACTTTTTATTCTATTTTCACTCTTATAGAGAGTCGATCAGTCAATTTGGCCGAAAATCACTTAAATTATTCTAAGTCAAAGAAGACCACTAACTACCTATCTTGACAGCGAGGCTAATAACTTTCTTCAAACTACATATTTCAGGACCAAACTTGGCTGATGTGTTCATTACCATGTATTCTATCGAATGGTTCTTTCGGATATCATCTATCTGTCTTACTTTTTATTCTATTTTCACTCTTATAGAGAGTCGATCAGTCAATTTGGCTAAAAATCACTTAAATTATTTTAAGTCAAAGAAGACCACTAACTACATATCTTGACAACGGGGCCAATTACTTTCTTCAAACTGCATATTTCATGACCAAACTTGGCTGATGTGTTCATTACCATGTATTCTATCGAATGGTTCTTTCGGATATCATCTATCTGTCTTACTTTTTATTCTATTTTCACTCTTATAGAGAGACGATCTGTCAATTTGGCCAAAAATCACTTAAATTATTCTAAGTCCAAGAAGACCACTAACTACATATCTTGACAGCGAGGCTAATAACTTTCTATAAACTGCACATTTCAGGATCAAACTTTCCTGAGATGTTCATTACCTTGTGTTCTATCGAATGGTTGTTTCGGATTTCCTCTATCTGTCTTACGTTTTAATCTATATTCACTCTTATAGAGATTCGCACAGTCAATATGGCCAAAAATCACTTAAATTATTCTAAGTCAAAGAAGACCACTAACTACATATCTTGACAACGGGGCAAATTACTTTCTTCAAACTGCATATTTCATGACCAAACTTGGCTGAGATCTTCATTACCATGTGTTCTATCGAATGGTTCTTTCGTATTTCCTCTATCTGTTCTACTTTTTATTCTATTTTCACTCTTATAGAGAGTCGATCAGTCAATTTGGCCAAAAATCGCTTAAATTATTCTAAGTCAAAGAAGACCACTAACTACCTATCTTGACAGCGAGGCTAATAACTTTCTTCAAACTGCATATTTCAGGACCAAACTTAGCTGATGTGTTCACTACCTTGTGTTCTATCGAATGGTTCTTTCGGATATCATCTATCTGTCTTACTTTCTAATCTATATTCACTCGTACAGAGAGTCGCACAGTCAATTTAGCCAAAAATCACTTTAATTATTCTAAGTCAAAGAAGACCACTAACTACATATCTTGACAACGGGGCCAATTACTTTCTTCAAACTGCATATTTCAGGACCAAACTTGGCTGAGATGTTCATTACCGTGTGTTCTATCGAATGCTACTTTCGGATTTCCTCTATCTGTCTTACGTTTTAATCTATATTCACTCTTATAGAGAGTCGCACATTAAATTTGGCCAAAAATCAAGGAAATTATTTTAAGTCAAAGAAGACCACTAACTACCTATCTTGACAGCGAGGCTAATAACTTTCTTCAAACTACATATTTCAGGACCAAACTTGGCTGATGTGTTCATTACCATGTATTCTATCGAATGGTTCTTTCGGATATCATCTATCTGTCTTACTTTTTATTCTATTTTCACTCTTATAGAGAGTCGATCAGTCAATTTGGCCGAAAATCACTTAAATTATTCTAAGTCAAAGAAGACCACTAACTACCTATCTTGACAGCGAGGCTAATAACTTTCTTCAAACTACATATTTCAGGACCAAACTTGGCTGATGTGTTCATTACCATGTATTCTATCGAATGGTTCTTTCGGATATCTTCTATCTGTCTTACTTTTTAATCTATATTCAATCTAATAGATAGTCACACAGTAAATTTGGCCAAAAATCAAGGAAATTATTCTAAGTCCAAGAAGACCACTAACTACATATCTTGACAGCGAGGCTAATAACTTTCTATAAACTGCATATTTCAGGATCAAACTTTCCTGAGATGTTCATTACCTTGTGTTCTATCGAATGGTTGTTTCGGATTTCCTCTATCTGTCTTACGTTTTAATCTATATTCACTCTTATAGAGATTCGCACAGTCAATTTGGCCAAAAATCACTTAAATTATTCTAAGTCAAAGAAGACCACTAACTACCTATCTTGACAGCGAGGCTAATAACTTTCTTCAAACTGCATATTTCAGGACCAAACTTGGCTGATGTGTTCATTACCATGTATTCTTTCGAATGGTTCTTTCGGATATCATCTATCTGTCTTACTTTTTATTCTATTTTCACTCTTATAGAGAGTCGATCAGTCAATTTGGCCAAAAATCACTTAAATTATTCTAAGTCAAAGAAGACCACTAACTACATATCTTGACAACGGGGCCAATTACTTTCTTCAAACTGCATATTTCAGGACCAAACTTGGCTGAGATGTTCATTACCTTGTGTTCTATCGAATGCTACTTTCGGATTTCCTCTATCTGTCTTACGTTTTAATCTATATTCACTCTTATAGAGATTCGCACAGTCAATATGGCCAAAAATCACTTAAATTATTCTAAGTCAAAGAAGACCACTAACTACCTATCTTGACAGCGAGGCTAATAACTTTCTTCAAACTACATATTTCATGACCAAACTTGGCTGAGCTCTTCATTACCATGTGTTCTATCGAATGGTTCTTTCGTATTTCCTCTATCTGTTCTACTTTTTATTCTATTTTCACTCTTATAGAGAGTCGATCAGTCAATTTGGCCGAAAATCACTTAAATTATTCTAAGTCAAAGAAGACCACTAACTACCTATCTTGACAGCGAGGCTAATAACTTTCTTCAAACTGCATATTTCAGGACCAAACTTGGCTGATGTGTTCATTACCATGTATTCTATCGAATGGTTCTTTCGGATATCATCTATATGTCTTACTTTTTAATCTATATTCAATCTAATAGAGAGTCACACAGTAAATTTGGCCAAAAATCAAGGAAATTATTCTAAGTCAAAGAAGACCACTAACTATATATCTTGACAGCGGGGCTAATAACTTTCTATAAACTGCATATTTCAGGACCAAACTTGGCTGAGATGTTCATTACCATGTGTTCTATCGAATGGTTCTTTCGTATTTCCTCTATCTGTTCTACTTTTTATTCTATTTTCACTCTTATAGAGAGTCGATCAGTCAATTTGGCCAAAATACACTTAAATTATTCTAAGTCAAAGAAGACCACTAACTACCTATCTTGACAGCGAGGCTAATAACTTTCTTCAAACTGCATATTTCAGGACAAAAACTTGGCTGATGTGTTCATTACCATGTGTTCTATCGAATGGTTCTTTCGGATATCATCTATCTGTCTTGCTTTCTAATCTATATTCACTCTTACAGAGAGTCGCACAGTCAATTTAGCCAAAAATCACTTTAATTATTCTAAGTCAGAGAAGACCACTAACTACATATCTTGACAACGGGGCCAATTACTTTCTTCAAACTGCATATTTCAGGACCAAACTTGGCTGAGATGTTCATTACCATGTGTTCTATCGAATGGTTCTTTCGTATTTCCTCTATCTGTTCTACTTTTTATTCTATTTTCACTCTTATAAAGAGTCGATCAGTCAATTTGGCCAAAAATCGCTTAAATTATTCTAAGTCAAAGAAGACCACTAACTACCTATCTTGACAGCGAGGCTAATAACTTTCTTCAAACTACATATTTCATGACCAAACTTGGCTGAGATCTTCATTACCATGTGTTCTATCGAATGGTTCTTTCGTATTTCCTCTATCTGTTCTACTTTTTATTCTATTTTCACTCTTATAGAGAGTCGATCAGTCAATTTGGCCGAAAATCACTTAAATTATTCTAAGTCAAAGAAGACCACTAACTACCTATCTTGACAGCGAGGCTAATAACTTTCTTCAAACTGCATATTTCAGGACCAAACTTGGCTGATGTGTTCATTACCATGTATTCTATCGAATGGTTCTTTCGGATATCATCTATATGTCTTACTTTTTAATCTATATTCAATCTAATAGAGAGTCACACAGTAAATTTGGCCAAAAATCAAGGAAATTATTCTAAGTCAAAGAAGACCACTAACTATATATCTTGACAGCGGGGCTAATAACTTTCTATAAACTGCATATTTCAGGACCAAACTTGGCTGAGATGTTCATTACCATGTGTTCTATCGAATGGTTCTTTCGTATTTCCTCTATCTGTTCTACTTTTTATTCTATTTTCACTCTTATAGAGAGTCGATCAGTCAATTTGGCCAAAATACACTTAAATTATTCTAAGTCAAAGAAGACCACTAACTACCTATCTTGACAGCGAGGCTAATAACTTTCTTCAAACTGCATATTTCAGGACAAAAACTTGGCTGATGTGTTCATTACCATGTGTTCTATCGAATGGTTCTTTCGGATATCATCTATCTGTCTTGCTTTCTAATCTATATTCACTCTTACAGAGAGTCGCACAGTCAATTTAGCCAAAAATCACTTTAATTATTCTAAGTCAGAGAAGACCACAAACTACATATCTTGACAACGGGGCCAATTACTTTCTTCAAACTGCATATTTCAGGACCAAACTTGGCTGAGATGTTCATTACCATGTGTTCTATCGAATGGTTCTTTCGTATTTCCTCTATCTGTTCTACTTTTTATTCTATTTTCACTCTTATAGAGAGTCGATCAGTCAATTTGGCCAAAAATCGCTTAAATTATTCTAAGTCAAAGAAGACCACTAACTACCTATCTTCACAGCGAGGCTAATAACTTTCTTCAAACTGCATATTTCAGGACCAAACTTGGCTGAAATGTTCATTACCTTGTGTTCTATCGAATGGTTGTTACGGATTTCCTCTATCTGTCTTACGTTTTAATCTATATTCACTCTTATAGAGATTCGAACAGTCAATATGGCCAAAAATCACTTAGATTATTCTAAGTCAAAGAAGACCACTAACTACCTATCTTGACAGCGAGGCTAATAACTTTCTTCAAACTGCATATTTCAGGACCAAACTTGGCTGATGTGTTCATTACCATGTATTCTATCGAATGGTTTTTTCGGATATCATCTATCTGTCTTACTTTTTATTCTATATTCACTCTTACAGAGAGTCGCACAGTCAATTTAGCCAAAAATCACTTTAATTATTCTAAGTCAAAGAAGACCACTAACTACATATCTTGACAACGGGGCCAATTACTTTCTTCAAACTGCATATTTCATGACCAAACTTGGCTGAGATGTTCATTACCATGTATTCTATCGAATGGTTCTTTCGTATTTCCTCTATCTGTTCTACTTTTTATTTTATTTTCACTCTTATAGAGAGTCGATCAGTCAATTTGGCCAAAAATCGCTTAAATTATTCTAAGTCAAAGAAGACCACTAACTACCTATCTTGACAGCGAGGCTAATAACTTTCTTCAAACTGCATATTTCAGGACCAAACTTGGCTGATGTGTTCATTACCATGTATTCTATCGAATGGTTCTTTCGGATATCATCTATCTGTCTTACTTTTTAATCTATATTCAATCTAATAGAGAGTCACACAGTAAATTTGGCCAATAATCAAGGAAATTATTCTAAGTCAAAGAAGACCACTAACTACATATCTTGACAACGGGGACAATTACTTTCTTCAAACTGCATATTTCAGGACCAAACTTGGCTGAGATGTTCATTACCGTGTGTTCTATCGAATGCTACTTTCGGATTTCCTCTATCTGTCTTACGTTTTAATCTATATTCACTCTTATAGAGAGTCGCACAGTAGATTTGGCCAAAAATCACTTAAATTATTCTAAGTCAAAGAAGACCACTAACTACCTATCTTGACAGCGAGGCTAATAACTTTCTTCAAACTTCATATTTCAGGACCAAACTTGGCTGATGTGTTCATTACCATGTATTCTATCGAATGGTTCTTTCGGATATCATCTATCTGTCTTACTTTTTATTCTATATTCAATCTAATAGAGAGTCACACAGTAAATTTGGCCAAAAATCAAGGAAATTATTCTAAGTCCAAGAGGACCACTAACTACATATCTTGACAGCGAGGCTAATAACTTTCTATAAACTGCATATTTCAGGATCAAACTTTCCTGAGATGTTCATTACCATGTGTTCTATCGAATGCTTCTTTCGTATTTCCTCTATCTGTTCTACTTTTTATTATATTTTCACTCTTACAGAGAGTCGCACAGTCAATTTAGCCAAAAATCACTTTAATTATTCTAAGTCAAAGAAGACCACTAACTACATATCTTGACAACGGGGCCAATTACTTTCTTCAAACTGCATATTTCAGGACCAAACTTGGCTGAGATGTTCATTACCGTGTGTTCTATCGAATGCTACTTTCGGATTTCCTCTATCTGTCTTACGTTTTAATCTATATTCACTCTTATAGAGAGTCGCACAGTAGATTTTGCCAAAAATCACTTAAATTATTCTAAGTCAAAGAAGACCACTAACTACCTATCTTGACAGCGAGGCTAATAACTTTCTTCAAACTGCATATTTCAGGACCAAACTTGGCTGATGTGTTCATTACCATGTATTCTATCGAATGGTTCTTTCGGATATCATCTATCTGTCTTACTTTTTATTCTATTTTCACTCTTATAGAGAGTCGATCAGTCAATTTGGCCAAAATACACTTAAATTATTCTAAGTCAAAGAAGACCACTAACTACCTATCTTGACAGCGAGGCTAATAACTTTCTTCAAACTGCATATTTCAGGACCAAACTTGGCTGATGTGTTCATTACCATGTGTTCTATCGAATGGTTCTTTCGGATATCATCTATCTGTCTTGCTTTCTAATCTATATTCACTCTTACAGAGAGTCGCACAGTCAATTTAGCCAAAAATCACTTTAATTATTCTAAGTCAAAGAAGACCACTAGCTACATATCTTGACAACGGAGCCAATTACTTTCTTCAAACTGCATATTTCATGACCAAACTTGGCTGAGATGTTCATTACCATGTATTCTATCGAATGGTTCTTTCGTATTTCCTCTATCTGTTCTACTTTTTATTTTATTTTCACTCTTATAGAGAGTCGATCAGTCAATTTGGCCAAAAATCGCTTAAATTATTCTAAGTCAAAGAAGACCACTAACTACCTATCTTGACAGCGAGGCTAATAACTTTCTTCAAACTGCATATTTCAGGACCAAACTTGGCTGATGTGTTCATTACCATGTATTCTATCGAATGGTTCTTTCGTATTTCCTCTATCTGTTCTACTTTTTATTCTATTTTCACTCTTATAGAGAGTCGATCAGTCAATTTGGCCAAAAATCGCTTAAATTATTCTAAGTCAAAGAAGACCACTAACTACCTATCTTGACAGCGAGGCTAATAAATTTCTTCAAACTGCATATTTCAGGATCAAACTTGGCTGATATGTTCATTAACTTGTGTTCTATCGAATGGTTCTTTCGGATTTCCTCTATCTGTCTTACTTTTTAATCTATATTCACTCTTACAGAGAGTCGCACAGTCAATTTGGCCAAAAATCACTTAAATTATTCTAAGTCAAAGAAGACCACAAACTACATTTCTTGACAGCGATGCTAATAACTTTCTTCAAACTGCATATTTCAGGATCAAACTTGGCTGATATGTTCATTAACTTGTGTTCTATCGAATGGTTGTTTTGGATTTCCTCTATCTGTCTTACTTTTTAATCTATATTCACTCTTACAGAGAGTCGCACAGTAAATTTGGCCAATAATCAAGGAAATTATTCTAAGTCAAAGAAGACCACTAACTACATATCTTGACAACGGGGACAATTACTTTCTTCAAACTGCATATTTCAGGACCAAACTTGGCTGAGATGTTCATTACCGTGTGTTCTATCGAATGCTACTTTCGGATTTCCTCTATCTGTCTTACGTTTTAATCTATATTCACTCTCATAGAGAGTCGCACAGTAGATTTGGCCAAAAATCACTTAAATTATTCTAAGTCAAAGAAGACCACTAACTACCTATCTTGACAGCGAGGCTAATAACTTTCTTCAAACTTCATATTTCAGGACCAAACTTGGCTGATGTGTTCATTACCATGTATTCTATCGAATGGTTCTTTCGGATATCATCTATCTGTCTTACTTTTTATTCTATATTCAATCTAATAGAGAGTCACACAGTAAATTTGGCCAAAAATCAAGGAAATTATTCTAAGTCCAAGAGGACCACTAACTACATATCTTGACAGCGAGGCTAATAACTTTCTATAAACTGCATATTTCAGGATCAAACTTTCCTGAGATGTTCATTACCATGTGTTCTATCGAATGCTTCTTTCGTATTTCCTCTATCTGTTCTACTTTTTATTATATTTTCACTCTTACAGAGAGTCGCACAGTCAATTTAGCCAAAAATCACTTTAATTATTCTAAGTCAAAGAAGACCACTAACTACATATCTTGACAACGGGGCCAATTACTTTCTTCAAACTGCATATTTCAGGACCAAACTTGGCTGAGATGTTCATTACCGTGTGTTCTATCGAATGCTACTTTCGGATTTCCTCTATCTGTCTTACGTTTTAATCTATATTCACTCTTATAGAGAGTCGCACAGTAGATTTGGCCAAAAATCACTTAAATTATTCTAAGTCAAAGAAGACCACTAACTACCTATCTTGACAGCGAGGCTAATAACTTTCTTCAAACTGCATATTTCAGGACCAAACTTGGCTGATGTGTTCATTACCATGTATTCTATCGAATGGTTCTTTCGGATATCATCTATCTGTCTTACTTTTTATTCTATTTTCACTCTTATAGAGAGTCGATCAGTCAATTTGGCCAAAATACACTTAAATTATTCTAAGTCAAAGAAGACCACTAACTACCTATCTTGACAGCGAGGCTAATAACTTTCTTCAAACTGCATATTTCAGGACCAAACTTGGCTGATGTGTTCATTACCATGTGTTCTATCGAATGGTTCTTTCGGATATCATCTATCTGTCTTGCTTTCTAATCTATATTCACTCTTACAGAGAGTCGCACAGTCAATTTAGCCAAAAATCACTTTAATTATTCTAAGTCAAAGAAGACCACTAGCTACATATCTTGACAACGGAGCCAATTACTTTCTTCAAACTGCATATTTCATGACCAAACTTGGCTGAGATGTTCATTACCATGTATTCTATCGAATGGTTCTTTCGTATTTCCTCTATCTGTTCTACTTTTTATTTTATTTTCACTCTTATAGAGAGTCGATCAGTCAATTTGGCCAAAAATCGCTTAAATTATTCTAAGTCAAAGAAGACCACTAACTACCTATCTTGACAGCGAGGCTAATAACTTTCTTCAAACTGCATATTTCAGGACCAAACTTGGCTGATGTGTTCATTACCATGTATTCTATCGAATGGTTCTTTCGTATTTCCTCTATCTGTTCTACTTTTTATTCTATTTTCACTCTTATAGAGAGTCGATCAGTCAATTTGGCCAAAAATCGCTTAAATTATTCTAAGTCAAAGAAGACCACTAACTACCTATCTTGACAGCGAGGCTAATAAATTTCTTCAAACTGCATATTTCAGGATCAAACTTGGCTGATATGTTCATTAACTTGTGTTCTATCGAATGGTTCTTTCGGATTTCCTCTATCTGTCTTACTTTTTAATCTATATTCACTCTTACAGAGAGTCGCACAGTCAATTTGGCCAAAAATCACTTAAATTATTCTAAGTCAAAGAAGACCACAAACTACATTTCTTGACAGCGATGCTAATAACTTTCTTCAAACTGCATATTTCAGGATCAAACTTGGCTGATATGTTCATTAACTTGTGTTCTATCGAATGGTTGTTTTGGATTTCCTCTATCTGTCTTACTTTTTAATCTATATTCACTCTTACAGAGAGTCGCACAGTAAATTTGGCCAATAATCAAGGAAATTATTCTAAGTCAAAGAAGACCACTAACTACATATCTTGACAACGGGGACAATTACTTTCTTCAAACTGCATATTTCAGGATCAAACTTTCCTGAGATGTTCATTACCATGTGTTCTATCGAATGCTTCTTTCGTATTTCCTCTATCTGTTCTACTTTTTATTATATTTTCACTCTTACAGAGAGTCGCACAGTCAATTTAGCCAAAAATCACTTTAATTATTCTAAGTCAAAGAAGACCACTAACTACATATCTTGACAACGGGGCCAATTACTTTCTTCAAACTGCATATTTCAGGACCAAACTTGGCTGAGATGTTCATTACCGTGTGTTCTATCGAATGCTACTTTCGGATTTCCTCTATCTGTCTTACGTTTTAATCTATATTCACTCTTATAGAGAGTCGCACAGTAGATTTGGCCAAAAATCACTTAAATTATTCTAAGTCAAAGAAGACCACTAACTACCTATCTTGACAGCGAGGCTAATAACTTTCTTCAAACTGCATATTTCAGGACCAAACTTGGCTGATGTGTTCATTACCATGTATTCTATCGAATGGTTCTTTCGGATATCATCTATCTGTCTTACTTTTTATTCTATTTTCACTCTTATAGAGAGTCGATCAGTCAATTTGGCCAAAATACACTTAAATTATTCTAAGTCAAAGAAGACCACTAACTACCTATCTTGACAGCGAGGCTAATAACTTTCTTCAAACTGCATATTTCAGGACCAAACTTGGCTGATGTGTTCATTACCATGTGTTCTATCGAATGGTTCTTTCGGATATCATCTATCTGTCTTGCTTTCTAATCTATATTCACTCTTACAGAGAGTCGCACAGTCAATTTAGCCAAAAATCACTTTAATTATTCTAAGTCAAAGAAGACCACTAGCTACATATCTTGACAACGGAGCCAATTACTTTCTTCAAACTGCATATTTCATGACCAAACTTGGCTGAGATGTTCATTACCATGTATTCTATCGAATGGTTCTTTCGTATTTCCTCTATCTGTTCTACTTTTTATTTTATTTTCACTCTTATAGAGAGTCGATCAGTCAATTTGGCCAAAAATCGCTTAAATTATTCTAAGTCAAAGAAGACCACTAACTACCTATCTTGACAGCGAGGCTAATAACTTTCTTCAAACTGCATATTTCAGGACCAAACTTGGCTGATGTGTTCATTACCATGTATTCTATCGAATGGTTCTTTCGTATTTCCTCTATCTGTTCTACTTTTTATTCTATTTTCACTCTTATAGAGAGTCGATCAGTCAATTTGGCCAAAAATCGCTTAAATTATTCTAAGTCAAAGAAGACCACTAACTACCTATCTTGACAGCGAGGCTAATAAATTTCTTCAAACTGCATATTTCAGGATCAAACTTGGCTGATATGTTCATTAACTTGTGTTCTATCGAATGGTTCTTTCGGATTTCCTCTATCTGTCTTACTTTTTAATCTATATTCACTCTTACAGAGAGTCGCACAGTCAATTTGGCCAAAAATCACTTAAATTATTCTAAGTCAAAGAAGACCACAAACTACATTTCTTGACAGCGATGCTAATAACTTTCTTCAAACTGCATATTTCAGGATCAAACTTGGCTGATATGTTCATTAACTTGTGTTCTATCGAATGGTTGTTTTGGATTTCCTCTATCTGTCTTACTTTTTAATCTATATTCACTCTTACAGAGAGTCGCACAGTAAATTTGGCCAATAATCAAGGAAATTATTCTAAGTCAAAGAAGACCACTAACTACATATCTTGACAACGGGGACAATTACTTTCTTCAAACTGCATATTTCAGGACCAAACTTGGCTGAGATGTTCATTACCGTGTGTTCTATCGAATGCTACTTTCGGATTTCCTCTATCTGTCTTACGTTTTAATCTATATTCACTCTCATAGAGAGTCGCACAGTAGATTTGGCCAAAAATCACTTAAATTATTCTAAGTCAAAGAAGACCACTAACTACCTATCTTGACAGCGAGGCTAATAACTTTCTTCAAACTTCATATTTCAGGACCAAACTTGGCTGATGTGTTCATTACCATGTATTCTATCGAATGGTTCTTTCGGATATCATCTATCTGTCTTACTTTTTATTCTATATTCAATCTAATAGAGAGTCACACAGTAAATTTGGCCAAAAATCAAGGAAATTATTCTAAGTCCAAGAGGACCACTAACTACATATCTTGACAGCGAGGCTAATAACTTTCTATAAACTGCATATTTCAGGATCAAACTTTCCTGAGATGTTCATTACCATGTGTTCTATCGAATGCTTCTTTCGTATTTCCTCTATCTGTTCTACTTTTTATTATATTTTCACTCTTACAGAGAGTCGCACAGTCAATTTAGCCAAAAATCACTTTAATTATTCTAAGTCAAAGAAGACCACTAACTACATATCTTGACAACGGGGCCAATTACTTTCTTCAAACTGCATATTTCAGGACCAAACTTGGCTGAGATGTTCATTACCGTGTGTTCTATCGAATGCTACTTTCGGATTTCCTCTATCTGTCTTACGTTTTAATCTATATTCACTCTTATAGAGAGTCGCACAGTAGATTTGGCCAAAAATCACTTAAATTATTCTAAGTCAAAGAAGACCACTAACTACCTATCTTGACAGCGAGGCTAATAACTTTCTTCAAACTGCATATTTCAGGACCAAACTTGGCTGATGTGTTCATTACCATGTATTCTATCGAATGGTTCTTTCGGATATCATCTATCTGTCTTACTTTTTATTCTATTTTCACTCTTATAGAGAGTCGATCAGTCAATTTGGCCAAAATACACTTAAATTATTCTAAGTCAAAGAAGACCACTAACTACCTATCTTGACAGCGAGGCTAATAACTTTCTTCAAACTGCATATTTCAGGACCAAACTTGGCTGATGTGTTCATTACCATGTGTTCTATCGAATGGTTCTTTCGGATATCATCTATCTGTCTTGCTTTCTAATCTATATTCACTCTTACAGAGAGTCGCACAGTCAATTTAGCCAAAAATCACTTTAATTATTCTAAGTCAAAGAAGACCACTAGCTACATATCTTGACAACGGAGCCAATTACTTTCTTCAAACTGCATATTTCATGACCAAACTTGGCTGAGATGTTCATTACCATGTATTCTATCGAATGGTTCTTTCGTATTTCCTCTATCTGTTCTACTTTTTATTTTATTTTCACTCTTATAGAGAGTCGATCAGTCAATTTGGCCAAAAATCGCTTAAATTATTCTAAGTCAAAGAAGACCACTAACTACCTATCTTGACAGCGAGGCTAATAACTTTCTTCAAACTGCATATTTCAGGACCAAACTTGGCTGATGTGTTCATTACCATGTATTCTATCGAATGGTTCTTTCGTATTTCCTCTATCTGTTCTACTTTTTATTCTATTTTCACTCTTACAGAGAGTCGATCAGTCAATTTGGCCAAAAATCGCTTAAATTATTCTAAGTCAAAGAAGACCACTAACTACATATCTTGACAGCGAGGCTAATAACTTTCTTCAAACTGCATATTTCAGGACCAAACTTGGCTGATGTGTTCATTACCATGTATTCTATCGAATGGTTCTTTCGGATATCATCTATCTGTCTTACTTTTTATTCTATTTTCACTCTTATAGAGAGTCGATCAGTCAATTTGGCCAAAATACACTTAAATTATTCTAAGTCAAAGAAGACCACTAACTACCTATCTTGACAGCGAGGCTAATAACTTTCTTCAAACTGCATATTTCAGGACCAAACTTGGCTGAAATGTTCATTACCTTGTGTTCTATCGAATGGTTGTTACGGATTTCCTCTATCTGTCTTACGTTTTAATCTATATTCACTCTTATAGAGATTCGAACAGTCAATATGGCAAAAAATCACTTAAATTATTCTAAGTCAAAGAAGACCACTAACTACATATCTTGACAACGGGGCCAATTACTTTCTTCAAACTGCATATTTCAGGACCAAACTTGGCTGAGATGTTCATTACCGTGTGTTCTATCGAATGCTACTTTCGGATTTCCTCTATCTGTCTTACGTTTTAATCTATATTCACTCTTATAGAGAGTCGCACAGTAGATTTGGCCAAAAATCACTTAAATTATTCTAAGTCAAAGAAGACCACTAACTACCTATCTTGACAGCGAGGCTAATAACTTTCTTCAAACTACATATTTCAGGACCAAACTTGGCTGATGTGTTCATTACCATGTATTCTATCGAATGGTTCTTTCGGATATCATCTATCTGTCTTACTTTTTATTCTATATTCAATCTAATAGAGAGTCACACAGTAAATTTGGCCAAAAATCAAGGAAATTATTCTAAGTCCAAGAGGACCACTAACTACATATCTTGACAGCGAGGCTAATAACTTTCTACTTTCTATAAACTGCATATTTCAGGATCAAACTTTCCTGAGATGTTCATTACCTTGTGTTCTATCGAATGGTTGTTTCGGATTTCCTCTATCTGTCTTACGTTTTAATCTATATTCACTCTTATAGAGATTCGCACAGTCAATATGGCCAAAAATCACTTAAATTATTCTAAGTCAAAGAAGACCACTAACTACATATCTTGACAACGGGGCCAATAACTTTCTTCAAACTGCATATTTCATGACCAAACTTGGCTGAGATCTTCATTACCATGTGTTCTATCGAATGGTTCTTTCGTATTTCCTCTATCTGTTCTACTTTTTATTCTATTTTCACTCTTATAGAGAGTCGATCAGTCAATTTGGCCAAAAATCGCTTAAATTATTCTAAGTCAAAGAAGATCACTAACTACCTATCTTGACAGCGAGGCTAATAACTTTCTTCAAACTGCATATTTCAGGACCAAACTCGGCTGATGTGTTCATTACCATGTATTCTATCGAAGGGTTCTTTCGGATATCAGCTCTCTGTCTTGCTTTCTAATCTATATTCACTCTTACAGAGAGTCGCACAGTCAATTTAGCCAAAAATCACTTTAATTATTCTAAGTCAAAGAAGACCACTAACTACCTATCTTGACAGCGAGGCTAATAACTTTCTTCAAACTGCATATTTCAGGACCAAACTTGGCTGATGTGTTCATTACCATGTATTCTATCGAATGGTTCTTTCGGATATCATCTATCTGTCTTACTTTTTATTCTATTTTCACTCTTATAGAGAGTCGATCAGTCAATTTGGCCAAAATACACTTAAATTATTCTAAGTCAAAGAAGACCACTAACTACCTATCTTGACAGCGAGGCTAATAACTTTCTTCAAACTGCATATTTCAGGACCAAACTTGGCTGAAATGTTCATTACCTTGTGTTCTATCGAATGGTTGTTACGGATTTCCTCTATCTGTCTTACGTTTTAATCTATATTCACTCTTATAGAGATTCGAACAGTCAATATGGCCAAAAATCACTTAAATTATTCTAAGTCAAAGAAGACCACTAACTACATATCTTGACAACGGGGCCAATTACTTTCTTCAAACTGCATATTTCAGGACGAAACTTGGCTGATGTGTTCATTACCATGTATTCTATCGAATGGTTCTTTCGGATATCATCTATCTGTCTTCTTTTTATTCTATTTTCACTCTTATAGAGAGTCGCACAGTAGATTTGGCCAAAAATCACTTAAATTATTCTAAGTCAAAGAAGACCACTAACTACCTATCTTGACAGCGAGGCTAATAACTTTCTTCAAACTACATATTTCAGGACCAAACTTGGCTGATGTGTTCATTACCATGTGTTCTATCGAATGGTTGTTTCGGATTTCCTCTATCTGTCTTACATTTTAATCTAAATTCACTCTTACAGAGAGTCGCATAGTCAATTTGGCCCAAAATAACGACAATTATTCTAAGTCAAAGAACACCACTAACTACCTATCTTGACAGCGAGGCTAATAACTTTCTTCAAACTGCATATTTCAGGACCAAACTTGGCTGATGTGTTCATTACCATGTGTTCTATCGAATGGTTCTTTCGGATATCATCTATCTGTCTTGCTTTCTAATCTATATTCACTCTTACAGAGAGTCGCACAGTCAATTTAGCCAAAAATCACTTAAATTATTCTAAGTCAAAGAAGACCACTAACTACATATCTTGACAACGGGGCCAATTACTTTCTTCAAACTGCATATTTCATGACCAAACTTGGCTGAGATGTTCATTACCATGTGTTCTATCGAATGCTTCTTTCGGATTTCCTCTATCTGTCTTACGTTTTAATCAATATTCACTCTTATAGAGAGTCGCACAGTAAATTTGGCCAAAAATCAAGGAAATTATTCTAAGTCAAAGAAGACCACTAACTGCATATCTTGACAGCGAGGCTAATAACTTTCTATAAACTGCATATTTCAGGACCAAACTTGGCTGAGATGTTCATTACCATGTGTTCTATCGAATGCTTCTTTCGGATTTCCTCTATCTGTCTTACGTTTTAATCAATATTCACTCTTATAGAGAGTCGCACAGTAAATTTGGCCAAAAATAACGAAAATTATTCTAAGTCAAAGAAGACCACTAACTACCTATCTTGACAGCGAGGCTAATAACTTTCTTCAAACTGCATATTTCAGGACCAAACTTGGCTGATGTGTTCATTACCATGTATTCTATCGAATGGTTCTTTCGGATATCAACTATCTGTCTTACTTTTTATTCTATTTTCACTCTTATAGAGAGTCGATCAGTCAATTTGGCCAAAAATCGCTTAAATTATTCTAAGTCAAAGAAGACCACTAACTACCTATCTTGACAGCGAGGCTAATAACTTTCTTCAAACTGCATATTTCAGGACCAAACCTGGCTGATGTGTTCATTACCATGTATTCTATCGAATGGTTCTTTCGGACATCATCTATCTGTCTTACTTTTTAATCTATATTCAATCTAATAGAGAGTCACACAGTAAATTTGGCCAATAATCAAGGAAATTATTCTAAGTCAAAGAAGACCACTAACTACCTATCTTGACAGCGAGGCTAATAACTTTCTTCAAACTGCATATTTCAGGACCAAACTTGGCTGAAATGTTCATTACCTTGTGTTCTATCGAATGGTTGTTACGGATTTCCTCTATCTGTCTTACGTTTTAATCTATATTCACTCTTATAGAGATTCGCACAGTCAATATGGCCAAAAATCACTTAAATTATTCTAAGTCAAAGAAGACCACTAACTACCTATCTTGACAGCGAGGCTAATAACTTTCTTCAAACTGCATATTTCAGGACCAAACTTGGCTGATGTGTTCATTACCATGTGTTCTATCGAATGGTTCTTTCGGATATCATCTATCTGTCTTGCTTTCTAATCTATATTCACTCTTATAGAGAGTCGCACAGTCAATTTAGCCAAAAATCACTTTAATTATTCTAAGTCAAAGAAGACCACTAACTACATATCTTGACAACGGGGCCAATTACTTTCTTCAAACTGCATATTTCATGACCAAACTTGGCTGAGATCTTCATTACCATGTGTTCTATCGAATGGTTCTTTCGTATTTCCTCTATCTGTTCTACTTTTTATTCTATTTTCACTCTTATAGAGAGTCGATCAGTCAATTTGGCCAAAAATCCCTTAAATTATTCTAAGTCAAAGAAGATCACTAACTACCTATCTTGACAGCGAGGCTAATAACTTTCTTCAAACTGCATATTTCAGGACCAAACTCGGCTGATGTGTTCATTACCATGTATTCTATCGAATGGTCCTTTCGGATATCATCTATATGTCTTACTTTTTAATCTATATTCAATCTAATAGAGAGTCACACAGTAAATTTGGCCAAAAATCAAGGAAATTATTCTAAGTCCAAGAGGACCACTAACTACATATCTTGACAGCGAGGCTAATAACTTTCTATAAACTGCATATTTCAGGATCAAACTTTCCTGAGATGTTCATTACCATGTGTTCTATCGAATGCTTCTTTCGTATTTCCTCTATCTGTTCTACTTTTTATTATATTTTCACTCTTACAGAGAGTCGCACAGTCAATTTAGCCAAAAATCACTTTAATTATTCTAAGTCAAAGAAGACCACTAACTACCTATCTTGACAGCGAGGCTAATAACTTTCTTCAAACTGCATATTTCAGGACCAAACTTGGCTGATGTGTTCATTACCATGTATTCTATCGAATGGTTCTTTCGGATATCATCTATCTGTCTTACTTTTTATTCTATTTTCACTCTTATAGAGAGTCGATCAGTCAATTTGGCCAAAAATCGCTTAAATTATTCTAAGTCAAAGAAGACCACTAACTACCTATCTTGACAGCGAGGCTAATAACTTTCTTCAAACTGCATATTTCAGGACCAAACTTGGCTGATGTGTTCATTACCATGTGTTCTATCGAATGGTTCTTTCGGATATCATCTATCTGTCTTGCTTTCTAATCTATATTCACTCTTACAGAGAGTCGCACAGTCAATTTAGCCAAAAATCACTTTAATTATTCTAAGTCAAAGAAGACCACTAACTACCTATCTTGACAGCGAGGCTAATAACTTTCTTCAAACTGCATATTTCAGGACCAAACTTGGCTGATGTGTTCATTACCATGTATTCTATCGAATGGTTCTTTCGGATATCATCTATCTGTCTTACTTTTTATTCTATTTTCACTCTTATAGAGAGTCGATCAGTCAATTTGGCCAAAAATCGCTTAAATTATTCTAAGTCAAAGAAGACCACTAACTACATATCTTGACAACGGGGCCAATTACTTTCTTCAAACTGCATATTTCAGGACCAAACTTGGCTGAGATGTTCATTACCGTGTGTTCTATCGAATGCTACTTTCGGATTTCCTCTATCTGTCTTACGTTTTAATCTATATTCACTCTTATAGAGAGTCGCACAGTAGATTTGGCCAAAAATCACTTAAATTATTCTAAGTCAAAGAAGACCACTAACTACCTATCTTGACAGCGAGGCTAATAACTTTCTTCAAACTGCATATTTCAGGACCAAACTTGGCTGATGTGTTCATTACCATGTATTCTATCGAATGGTTCTTTCGGATATCATCTATCTGTCTTACTTTTTATTCTATTTTCACTCTTATAGAGAGTCGATCAGTCAATTTGGCCAAAATACACTTAAATTATTCTAAGTCAAAGAAGACCACTAACTACCTATCTTGACAGCGAGGCTAATAACTTTCTTCAAACTGCATATTTCAGGACCAAACTTGGCTGATGTGTTCATTACCATGTGTTCTATCGAATGGTTCTTTCGGATATCATCTATCTGTCTTGCTTTCTAATCTATATTCACTCTTACAGAGAGTCGCACAGTCAATTTAGCCAAAAATCACTTTAATTATTCTAAGTCAAAGAAGACCACTAGCTACATATCTTGACAACGGAGCCAATTACTTTCTTCAAACTGCATATTTCATGACCAAACTTGGCTGAGATGTTCATTACCATGTATTCTATCGAATGGTTCTTTCGTATTTCCTCTATCTGTTCTACTTTTTATTTTATTTTCACTCTTATAGAGAGTCGATCAGTCAATTTGGCCAAAAATCGCTTAAATTATTCTAAGTCAAAGAAGACCACTAACTACATATCTTGACAGCGAGGCTAATAACTTTCTTCAAACTGCATATTTCAGGACCAAACTTGGCTGATGTGTTCATTACCATGTATTCTATCGAATGGTTCTTTCGTATTTCCTCTATCTGTTCTACTTTTTATTCTATTTTCACTCTTACAGAGAGTCGATCAGTCAATTTGGCCAAAAATCGCTTAAATTATTCTAAGTCAAAGAAGACCACTAACTACATATCTTGACAGCGAGGCTAATAACTTTCTTCAAACTGCATATTTCAGGACCAAACTTGGCTGATGTGTTCATTACCATGTATTCTATCGAATGGTTCTTTCGGATATCATCTATCTGTCTTACTTTTTATTCTATTTTCACTCTTATAGAGAGTCGATCAGTCAATTTGGCCAAAATACACTTAAATTATTCTAAGTCAAAGAAGACCACTAACTACCTATCTTGACAGCGAGGCTAATAACTTTCTTCAAACTGCATATTTCAGGACCAAACTTGGCTGAAATGTTCATTACCTTGTGTTCTATCGAATGGTTGTTACGGATTTCCTCTATCTGTCTTACGTTTTAATCTATATTCACTCTTATAGAGATTCGAACAGTCAATATGGCAAAAAATCACTTAAATTATTCTAAGTCAAAGAAGACCACTAACTACATATCTTGACAACGGGGCCAATTACTTTCTTCAAACTGCATATTTCAGGACCAAACTTGGCTGAGATGTTCATTACCGTGTGTTCTATCGAATGCTACTTTCGGATTTCCTCTATCTGTCTTACGTTTTAATCTATATTCACTCTTATAGAGAGTCGCACAGTAGATTTGGCCAAAAATCACTTAAATTATTCTAAGTCAAAGAAGACCACTAACTACCTATCTTGACAGCGAGGCTAATAACTTTCTTCAAACTACATATTTCAGGACCAAACTTGGCTGATGTGTTCATTACCATGTATTCTATCGAATGGTTCTTTCGGATATCATCTATCTGTCTTACTTTTTATTCTATATTCAATCTAATAGAGAGTCACACAGTAAATTTGGCCAAAAATCAAGGAAATTATTCTAAGTCCAAGAGGACCACTAACTACATATCTTGACAGCGAGGCTAATAACTTTCTACTTTCTATAAACTGCATATTTCAGGATCAAACTTTCCTGAGATGTTCATTACCTTGTGTTCTATCGAATGGTTGTTTCGGATTTCCTCTATCTGTCTTACGTTTTAATCTATATTCACTCTTATAGAGATTCGCACAGTCAATATGGCCAAAAATCACTTAAATTATTCTAAGTCAAAGAAGACCACTAACTACATATCTTGACAACGGGGCCAATAACTTTCTTCAAACTGCATATTTCATGACCAAACTTGGCTGAGATCTTCATTACCATGTGTTCTATCGAATGGTTCTTTCGTATTTCCTCTATCTGTTCTACTTTTTATTCTATTTTCACTCTTATAGAGATTCGCACAGTCAATATGGCCAAAAATCACTTAAATTATTCTAAGTCAAAGAAGACCACTAACTACCTATCTTGACAGCGAGGCTAATAACTTTCTTCAAACTACATATTTCAGGACCAAACTTGGCTGATGTGTTCATTACCATGTATTCTATCGAATGGTTCTTTCGGATATCATCTATCTGTCTTACTTTTTATTCTATATTCAATCTAATAGAGAGTCACACAGTAAATTTGGCCAAAAATCAAGGAAATTATTCTAAGTCCAAGAGGACCACTAACTACATATCTTGACAGCGAGGCTAATAACTTTCTACTTTCTATAAACTGCATATTTCAGGATCAAACTTTCCTGAGATGTTCATTACCTTGTGTTCTATCGAATGGTTGTTTCGGATTTCCTCTATCTGTCTTACGTTTTATTCTATATTCACTCTTATAGAGATTCGCACAGTCAATATGGCCAAAAATCACTTAAATTATTCTAAGTCAAAGAAGACCACTAACTACATATCTTGACAACGGGGCCAATAACTTTCTTCAAACTGCATATTTCATGACCAAACTTGGCTGAGATCTTCATTACCATGTGTTCTATCGAATGGTTCTTTCGTATTTCCTCTATCTGTTCTACTTTTTATTCTATTTTCACTCTTATAGAGAGTCGATCAGTCAATTTGGCCAAAAATCGCTTAAATTATTCTAAGTCAAAGAAGATCACTAACTACCTATCTTGACAGCGAGGCTAATAACTTTCTTCAAACTGCATATTTCAGGACCAAACTCGGCTGATGTGTTCATTACCATGTATTCTATCGAAGGGTTCTTTCGGATATCAGCTCTCTGTCTTGCTTTCTAATCTATATTCACTCTTACAGAGAGTCGCACAGTCAATTTAGCCAAAAATCACTTTAATTATTCTAAGTCAAAGAAGACCACTAACTACCTATCTTGACAGCGAGGCTAATAACTTTCTTCAAACTGCATATTTCAGGACCAAACTTGGCTGATGTGTTCATTACCATGTATTCTATCGAATGGTTCTTTCGGATATCATCTATCTGTCTTACTTTTTATTCTATTTTCACTCTTATAGAGAGTCGATCAGTCAATTTGGCCAAAATACACTTAAATTATTCTAAGTCAAAGAAGACCACTAACTACCTATCTTGACAGCGAGGCTAATAACTTTCTTCAAACTGCATATTTCAGGACCAAACTTGGCTGAAATGTTCATTACCTTGTGTTCTATAGAATGGTTGTTACGGATTTCCTCTATCTGTCTTACGTTTTAATCTATATTCACTCTTATAGAGATTCGAACTGTCAATATGGCCAAAAATCACTTAAATTATTCTAAGTCAAAGAAGACCACTAACTACATATCTTGACAACGGGGCCAATTACTTTCTTCAAACTGCATATTTCAGGACCAAACTTGGCTGATGTGTTCATTACCATGTATTCTATCGAATGGTTCTTTCGGATATCATCTATCTGTCTTCTTTTTATTCTATTTTCACTCTTATAGAGAGTCGCACAGTAGATTTGGCCAAAAATCACTTAAATTATTCTAAGTCAAAGAAGACCACTAACTACCTATCTTGACAGCGAGGCTAATAACTTTCTTCAAACTACATATTTCAGGACCAAACTTGGCTGATGTGTTCATTACCATGTGTTCTATCGAATGGTTGTTTCGGATTTCCTCTATCTGTCTTACATTTTAATCTAAATTCACTCTTACAGAGAGTCGCATAGTCAATTTGGCCCAAAATAACGACAATTATTCTAAGTCAAAGAACACCACTAACTACCTATCTTGACAGCGAGGCTAATAACTTTCTTCAAACTGCATATTTCAGGACCAAACTTGGCTGATGTGTTCATTACCATGTGTTCTATCGAATGGTTCTTTCGGATATCATCTATCTGTCTTACTTTCTAATCTATATTCACTCTTACAGAGAGTCGCACAGTCAATTTAGCCAAAAATCACTTAAATTATTCTAAGTCAAAGAAGACCACTAACTACATATCTTGACAACGGGGCCAATTACTTTCTTCAAACTGCATATTTCATGACCAAACTTGGCTGAGATGTTCATTACCATGTGTTCTATCGAATGCTTCTTTCGGATTTCCTCTATCTGTCTTACGTTTTAATCAATATTCACTCTTATAGAGAGTCGCACAGTAAATTTGGCCAAAAATCAAGGAAATTATTCTAAGTCAAAGAAGACCACTAACTGCATATCTTGACAGCGAGGCTAATAACTTTCTATAAACTGCATATTTCAGGACCAAACTTGGCTGAGATGTTCATTACCATGTGTTCTATCGAATGCTTCTTTCGGATTTCCTCTATCTGTCTTACGTTTTAATCAATATTCACTCTTATAGAGAGTCGCACAGTAAATTTGGCCAAAAATAACGAAAATTATTCTAAGTCAAAGAAGACCACTAACTACCTATCTTGACAGCGAGGCTAATAACTTTCTTCAAACTGCATATTTCAGGACCAAACTTGGCTGATGTGTTCATTACCATGTATTCTATCGAATGGTTCTTTCGGATATCATCTATCTGTCTTACTTTTTATTCTATTTTCACAATTATAGAGAGTCGATCAGTCAATTTGGCCAAAAATCGCTTAAATTATTCTAAGTCAAAGAAGACCACTAACTACCTATCTTGACAGCGAGGCTAATAACTTTCTTCAAACTGCATATTTCAGGACCAAACCTGGCTGATGTGTTCATTACCATGTATTCTATCGAATGGTTCTTTCGGACATCATCTATCTGTCTTACTTTTTAATCTATATTCAATCTAATAGAGAGTCACACAGTAAATTTGGCCAATAATCAAGGAAATTATTCTAAGTCAAAGAAGACCACTAACTACCTATCTTGACAGCGAGGCTAATAACTTTCTTCAAACTGCATATTTCAGGACCAAACTTGGCTGAAATGTTCATTACCTTGTGTTCTATCGAATGGTTGTTACGGATTTCCTCTATCTGTCTTACGTTTTAATCTATATTCACTCTTATAGAGATTCGCACAGTCAATATGGCCAAAAATCACTTAAATTATTCTAAGTCAAAGAAGACCACTAACTACCTATCTTGACAGCGAGGCTAATAACTTTCTTCAAACTGCATATTTCAGGACCAAACTTGGCTGATGTGTTCATTACCATGTGTTCTATCGAATGGTTCTTTCGGATATCATCTATCTGTCTTGCTTTCTAATCTATATTCACTCTTATAGAGAGTCGCACAGTCAATTTAGCCAAAAATCACTTTAATTATTCTAAGTCAAAGAAGACCACTAACTACATATCTTGACAACGGGGCCAATTACTTACTTCAAACTGCATATTTCATGACCAAACTTGGCTGAGATCTTCATTACCATGTGTTCTATCGAATGGTTCTTTCGTATTTCCTCTATCTGTTCTACTTTTTATTCTATTTTCACTCTTATAGAGAGTCGATCAGTCAATTTGGCCAAAAATCCCTTAAATTATTCTAAGTCAAAGAAGATCACTAACTACCTATCTTGACAGCGAGGCTAATAACTTTCTTCAAACTGCATATTTCAGGACCAAACTCGGCTGATGTGTTCATTACCATGTATTCTATCGAATGGTCCTTTCGGATATCATCTATATGTCTTACTTTTTAATCTATATTCAATCTAATAGAGAGTCACACAGTAAATTTGGCCAAAAATCAAGGAAATTATTATAAGTCAAAGAAGACCACTAACTACATATCTTGACAGCGAGGCTAATAACTTTCTTCAAACTGCATATTTCAGGACCAAACTTGGCTGATGTGTTCATTACCATGTATTCTATCGAATGGTTCTTTCGTATTTCCTCTATCTGTTCTACTTTTTATTCTATTTTCACTCTTATAGAGAGTCGATCAGTCAATTTGGCCAAAAATCCCTTAAATTATTCTAAGTCAAAGAAGACCACTAACTACATATCTTGACAACGGGGCCAATTACTTTCTTCAAACTGCATATTTCAGGACCAAACTTGGCTGATGTGTTCATTACCATGTATTCTATCGAATGGTTCTTTCGGATATCATCTATCTGTCTTCTTTTTATTCTATTTTCACTCTTATAGAGAGTCGCACAGTAGATTTGGCCAAAAATCACTTAAATTATTCTAAGTCAAAGAAGACCACTAACTACCTATCTTGACAGCGAGGCTAATAACTTTCTTCAAACTACATATTTCAGGACCAAACTTGGCTGATGTGTTCATTACCATGTATTCTATCGAATGGTTGTTTCGGATTTCCTCTATCTGTCTTACATTTTAATCTAAATTCACTCTTACAGAGAGTCGCATAGTCAATTTGGCCCAAAATAACGACAATTATTCTAAGTCAAAGAACACCACTAACTACCTATCTTGACAGCGAGGCTAATAACTTTCTTCAAACTGCATATTTCAGGACCAAACTTGGCTGATGTGTTCATTACCATGTGTTCTATCGAATGGTTCTTTCGGATATCATCTATCTGTCTTACTTTCTAATCTATATTCACTCTTACAGAGAGTCGCACAGTCAATTTAGCCAAAAATCACTTAAATTATTCTAAGTCAAAGAAGACCACTAACTACATATCTTGACAACGGGGCCAATTACTTTCTTCAAACTGCATATTTCATGACCAAACTTGGCTGAGATGATCATTACCATGTGTTCTATCGAATGCTTCTTTCGGATTTCCTCTATCTGTCTTACGTTTTAATCAATATTCACTCTTATAGAGAGTCGCACAGTAAATTTGGCCAAAAATCAAGGAAATTATTCTAAGTCAAAGAAGACCACTAACTGCATATCTTGACAGCGAGGCTAATAACTTTCTATAAACTGCATATTTCAGGACCAAACTTGGCTGAGATGTTCATTATCATGTGTTCTATCTAATGCTTCTTTCGGATTTCCTCTATCTGTCTTACGTTTTAATCAATATTCACTCTTATAGAGAGTCGCACAGTAAATTTGGCCAAAAATAACGATAATTATTCTAAGTCAAAGAAGACCACTAACTACCTATCTTGACAGCGAGGCTAATAACTTTCTTCAAACTGCATATTTCAGGACCAAACTTGGCTGATGTGTTCATTACCATGTATTCTATCGAATGGTTCTTTCGGATATCATCTATCTGTCTTACTTTTTATTCTATTTTCACTCTTATAGAGAGTCGATCAGTCAATTTGGCCAAAAATCGCTTAAATTATTCTAAGTCAAAGAAGACCACTAACTACCTATCTTGACAGCGAGGCTAATAACTTTCTTCAAACTGCATATTTCAGGACCAAACCTGGCTGATGTGTTCATTACCATGTATTCTATCGAATGGTTCTTTCGGACATCATCTATGTGTCTTACTTTTTAATCTATATTCAATCTAATAGAGAGTCACACAGTAAATTTGGCCAATAATCAAGGAAATTATTCTAAGTCAAAGAAGACCACTAACTACCTATCTTGACAGCGAGGCTAATAACTTTCTTCAAACTGCATATTTCAGGACCAAACTTGGCTGAAATGTTCATTACCTTGTGTTCTATCGAATGGTTGTTACGGATTTCCTCTATCTGTCTTACGTTTTAATCTATATTCACTCTTATAGAGATTCGCACAGTCAATATGGCCAAAAATCACTTAAATTATTCTAAGTCAAAGAAGACCACTAACTACATATCTTGACAACGGGGCCAATTACTTTCTTCAAACTGCATATTTCATGACCAAACTTGGCTGAGATCTTCATTACCATGTGTTCTATCGAATGGTTCTTTCGTATTTCCTCTATCTGTCTTGCTTTCTAATCTATATTCACTCTTACAGAGAGTCGCACAGTCAATTTGGCCAAAAATCCCTTAAATTATTCTAAGTCAAAGAAGATCACTAACTACCTATCTTGACAGCGAGGCTAATAACTTTCTTCAAACTGCATATTTCAGGACCAAACTCGGCTGATGTGTTCATTACCATGTATTCTATCGAATGGTCCTTTCGGATATCATCTATATGTCTTACTTTTTAATCTATATTCAATCTAATAGAGAGTCACACAGTAAATTTGGCCAAAAATCAAGGAAATTATTATAAGTCAAAGAAGACCACTAACTACATATCTTGACAGCGAGGCTAATAACTTTCTTCAAACTGCATATTTCAGGACCAAACTTGGCTGATGTGTTCATTACCATGTATTCTATCGAATGGTTCTTTCGGATATCATCTATCTGTCTTACTTTTTATTCTATTTTCACTCTTATAGAGAGTCGATCAGTCAATTTGGCCAAAATACACTTAAATTATTCTAAGTCAAAGAAGACCACTAACTACATATCTTGACAACGGGGCCAATTACTTTCTTCAAACTGCATATTTCATGACCAAACTTGGCTGAGATCTTCATTACCATGTGTTCTATCGAATGGTTCTTTCGTATTTCCTCTATCTGTTCTACTTTTTATTCTATTTTCACTCTTATAGAGAGTCGATCAGTCAATTTGGCCAAAAATCCCTTAAATTATTCTAAGTCAAAGAAGATCACTAACTACCTATCTTGACAGCGAGGCTAATAACTTTCTTCAAACTGCATATTTCAGGACCAAACTCGGCTGATGTGTTCATTACCATGTATTCTATCGAATGGTCCTTTCGGATATCATCTATATGTCTTACTTTTTAATCTATATTCAATCTAATAGAGAGTCACACAGTAAATTTGGCCAAAAATCAAGGAAATTATTATAAGTCAAAGAAGACCACTAACTACATATCTTGACAGCGAGGCTAATAACTTTCTTCAAACTGCATATTTCAGGACCAAACTTGGCTGATGTGTTCATTACCATGTATTCTATCGAATGGTTCTTTCGGATATCATCTATCTGTCTTACTTTTTATTCTATTTTCACTCTTATAGAGAGTCGATCAGTCAATTTGGCCAAAATACACTTAAATTATTCTAAGTCAAAGAAGACCACTAACTACATATCTTGACAGCGAGGCTAATAACTTTCTTCAAACTGCATATTTCAGGACCAAACTTGGCTTATGTGTTCATTACCATGTGTTCTATCGAATGGTTCTTTCGGATATCATCTATCTGTCTTGCTTTCTAATCTATATTCACTCTTACAGAGAGTCGCACAGTCAATTTAGCCAAAAATCACTTTAATTATTCTAAGTCAAAGAAGACCACTAACTACATATCTTGACAACGGGGCCAATTACTTTCTTCAAACTGCATATTTCATGACCAAACTTGGCTGAGATCTTCATTACCATGTGTTCCATCGAATGGTTCTTTCGTATTTCCTCTATCTGTTCTACTTTTTATTCTATTTTCACTCTTATAGAGAGTCGATCAGTCAATTTGGCCAAAAATCGCTTAAATTATTCTAAGTCAAAGAAGATCACTAACTACCTATCTTGACAGCGAGGCTAATAACTTTCTTCAAACTGCATATTTCAGGACCAAACTTGGCTGATGTGTTCATTACCATGTATTCTATCGAATGGTTCTTTCGGATATCATCTATCTGTCTTACTTTTTATTCTATTTTCACTCTTATAGAGAGTCGATCAGTCAATTTGGCCAAAAATCGCTTAAATTATTCTAAGTCAAAGAAGACCACTAACTACCTATCTTGACAGCGAGGCTAATAACTTTCTTCAAACTGCATATTTCAGGACCAAACCTGGCTGATGTGTTCATTACCATGTATTCTATCGAATGGTTCTTTCGGACATCATCTATGTGTCTTACTTTTTAATCTATATTCAATCTAATAGAGAGTCACACAGTAAATTTGGCCAATAATCAAGGAAATTATTCTAAGTCAAAGAAGACCACTAACTACCTATCTTGGCAGCGAGGCTAATAACTTTCTTCAAACTGCATATTTCAGGACCAAACTTGGCTGAAATGTTCATTACCTTGTGTTCTATCGAATGGTTGTTACGGATTTCCTCTATCTGTCTTACGTTTTAATCTATATTCACTCTTATAGAGATTCGCACAGTCAATATGGCCAAAAATCACTTAAATTATTCTAAGTCAAAGAAGACCACTAACTACATATCTTGACAACGGGGCCAATTACTTTCTTCAAACTGCATATTTCATGACCAAACTTGGCTGAGATCTTCATTACCATGTGTTCTATCGAATGGTTCTTTCGTATTTCCTCTATCTGTTCTACTTTTTATTCTATTTTCACTCTTATAGAGAGTCGATCAGTCAATTTGGCCAAAAATCCCTTAAATTATTCTAAGTCAAAGAAGATCACTAACTACCTATCTTGACAGCGAGGCTAATAACTTTCTTCAAACTGCATATTTCAGGACCAAACTCGGCTGATGTGTTCATTACCATGTATTCTATCGAATGGTCCTTTCGGATATCATCTATATGTCTTACTTTTTAATCTATATTCACTCTTACAGAGAGTCGCACAGTCAATTTGGCCAAAAATCAAGGAAATTATTCTAAGTCAAAGAAGACCACTAACTACCTATCTTGACAGCGAGGCTAATAACTTTCTTCAAACTGCATATTTCAGGACCAAACTTGGCTGATGTGTTCATTACCATGTATTCTATCGAATGGTTCTTTCGGATATCATCTATCTGTCTTACTTTTTATTCTATTTTCACTCTTATAGAGAGTCGATCAGTCAATTTGGCCAAAATACACTTAAATTATTCTAAGTCAAAGAAGACCACTAACTACCTATCTTGACAGCGAGGCTAATAACTTTCTTCAAACTGCATATTTCAGGACCAAACTTGGCTGAAATGTTCATTACCTTGTGTTCTATCGAATGGTTGTTACGGATTTCCTCTATCTGTCTTACGTTTTAATCTATATTCACTCTTATAGAGATTCGAACAGTCAATATGGCCAAAAATCACTTAAATTATTCTAAGTCAAAGAAGACCACTAACTACATATCTTGACAACGGGGCCAATTACTTTCTTCAAACTGCATATTTCAGGACCAAACTTGGCTGATGTGTTCATTACCATGTATTCTATCGAATGGTTCTTTCGGATATCATCTATCTGTCTTCTTTTTATTCTATTTTCACTCTTATAGAGAGTCGCACAGTAGATTTGGCCAAAAATCACTTAAATTATTCTAAGTCAAAGAAGACCACTAACTACCTATCTTGACAGCGAGGCTAATAACTTTCTTCAAACTACATATTTCAGGACCAAACTTGGCTGATGTGTTCATTACCATGTGTTCTATCGAATGGTTGTTTCGGATTTCCTCTATCTGTCTTACATTTTAATCTAAATTCACTCTTACAGAGAGTCGCATAGTCAATTTGGCCCAAAATAACGACAATTATTCTAAGTCAAAGAACACCACTAACTACCTATCTTGACAGCGAGGCTAATAACTTTCTTCAAACTGCATATTTCAGGACCAAACTTGGCTGATGTGTTCATTACCATGTGTTCTATCGAATGGTTCTTTCGGATATCATCTATCTGTCTTACTTTCTAATCTATATTCACTCTTACAGAGAGTCGCACAGTCAATTTAGCCAAAAATCACTTAAATTATTCTAAGTCAAAGAAGACCACTAACTACATATCTTGACAACGGGGCCAATTACTTTCTTCAAACTGCATATTTCATGACCAAACTTGGCTGAGATGTTCATTACCATGTGTTCTATCGAATGCTTCTTTCGGATTTCCTCTATCTGTCTTACGTTTTAATCAATATTCACTCTTATAGAGAGTCGCACAGTAAATTTGGCCAAAAATCAAGGAAATTATTCTAAGTCAAAGAAGACCACTAACTGCATATCTTGACAGCGAGGCTAATAACTTTCTATAAACTGCATATTTCAGGACCAAACTTGGCTGAGATGTTCATTACCATGTGTTCTATCGAATGCTTCTTTCGGATTTCCTCTATCTGTCTTACGTTTTAATCAATATTCACTCTTATAGAGAGTCGCACAGTAAATTTGGCCAAAAATAACGAAAATTATTCTAAGTCAAAGAAGACCACTAACTACCTATCTTGACAGCGAGGCTAATAACTTTCTTCAAACTGCATATTTCAGGACCAAACTTGGCTGATGTGTTCATTACCATGTATTCTATCGAATGGTTCTTTCGGATATCATCTATCTGTCTTACTTTTTATTCTATTTTCACTCTTATAGAGAGTCGATCAGTCAATTTGGCCAAAAATCGCTTAAATTATTCTAAGTCAAAGAAGACCACTAACTACCTATCTTGACAGCGAGGCTAATAACTTTCTTCAAACTGCATATTTCAGGACCAAACCTGGCTGATGTGTTCATTACCATGTATTCTATCGAATGGTTCTTTCGGACATCATCTATCTGTCTTACTTTTTAATCTATATTCAATCTAATAGAGAGTCACACAGTAAATTTGGCCAATAATCAAGGAAATTATTCTAAGTCAAAGAAGACCACTAACTACCTATCTTGACAGCGAGGCTAATAACTTTCTTCAAACTGCATATTTCAGGACCAAACTTGGCTGAAATGTTCATTACCTTGTGTTCTATCGAATGGTTCTTTCGGATATCATCTATCTGTCTTGCTTTCTAATCTATATTCACTCTTATAGAGAGTCGCACAGTCAATTTAGCCAAAAATCACTTTAATTATTCTAAGTCAAAGAAGACCACTAACTACATATCTTGACAACGGGGCCAATTACTTTCTTCAAACTGCATATTTCATGACCAAACTTGGCTGAAATGTTCATTACCTTGTGTTCTATCGAATGGTTGTTACGGATTTCCTCTATCTGTCTTACGTTTTAATCTATATTCACTCTTATAGAGATTCGCACAGTCAATATGGCCAAAAATCAAGGAAATTATTCTAAGTCAAAGAAGACCACTAACTACCTATCTTGACAGCGAGGCTAATAACTTTCTTCAAACTGCATATTTCAGGACCAAACTTGGCTGATGTGTTCATTACCATGTGTTCTATCGAATGGTTCTTTCGGATATCATCTATCTGTCTTGCTTTCTAATCTATATTCACTCTTATAGAGAGTCGCACAGTCAATTTAGCCAAAAATCACTTTAATTATTCTAAGTCAAAGAAGACCACTAACTACATATCTTGACAACGGGGCCAATTACTTTCTTCAAACTGCATATTTCATGACCAAACTTGGCTGAGATCTTCATTACCATGTGTTCTATCGAATGGTTCTTTCGTATTTCCTCTATCTGTTCTACTTTTTATTCTATTTTCACTCTTATAGAGAGTCGATCAGTCAATTTGGCCAAAAATCCCTTAAATTATTCTAAGTCAAAGAAGATCACTAACTACCTATCTTGACAGCGAGGCTAATAACTTTCTTCAAACTGCATATTTCAGGACCAAACTCGGCTGATGTGTTCATTACCATGTATTCTATCGAATGGTCCTTTCGGATATCATCTATATGTCTTACTTTTTAATCTATATTCAATCTAATAGAGAGTCACACAGTAAATTTGGCCAAAAATCAAGGAAATTATTATAAGTCAAAGAAGACCACTAACTACATATCTTGACAGCGAGGCTAATAACTTTCTTCAAACTGCATATTTCAGGACCAAACTTGGCTGATGTGTTCATTACCATGTATTCTATCGAATGGTTCTTTCGTATTTCCTCTATCTGTTCTACTTTTTATTCTATTTTCACTCTTATAGAGAGTCGATCAGTCAATTTGGCCAAAAATCCCTTAAATTATTCTAAGTCAAAGAAGACCACTAACTACATATCTTGACAACGGGGCCAATTACTTTCTTCAAACTGCATATTTCAGGACCAAACTTGGCTGATGTGTTCATTACCATGTATTCTATCGAATGGTTCTTTCGGATATCATCTATCTGTCTTCTTTTTATTCTATTTTCACTCTTATAGAGAGTCGCACAGTAGATTTGGCCAAAAATCACTTAAATTATTCTAAGTCAAAGAAGACCACTAACTACCTATCTTGACAGCGAGGCTAATAACTTTCTTCAAACTACATATTTCAGGACCAAACTTGGCTGATGTGTTCATTACCATGTATTCTATCGAATGGTTGTTTCGGATTTCCTCTATCTGTCTTACATTTTAATCTAAATTCACTCTTACAGAGAGTCGCATAGTCAATTTGGCCCAAAATAACGACAATTATTCTAAGTCAAAGAACACCACTAACTACCTATCTTGACAGCGAGGCTAATAACTTTCTTCAAACTGCATATTTCAGGACCAAACTTGGCTGATGTGTTCATTACCATGTGTTCTATCGAATGGTTCTTTCGGATATCATCTATCTGTCTTACTTTCTAATCTATATTCACTCTTACAGAGAGTCGCACAGTCAATTTAGCCAAAAATCACTTAAATTATTCTAAGTCAAAGAAGACCACTAACTACATATCTTGACAACGGGGCCAATTACTTTCTTCAAACTGCATATTTCATGACCAAACTTGGCTGAGATGTTCATTACCATGTGTTCTATCGAATGCTTCTTTCGGATTTCCTCTATCTGTCTTACGTTTTAATCAATATTCACTCTTATAGAGAGTCGCACAGTAAATTTGGCCAAAAATCAAGGAAATTATTCTAAGTCAAAGAAGACCACTAACTGCATATCTTGACAGCGAGGCTAATAACTTTCTATAAACTGCATATTTCAGGACCAAACTTGGCTGAGATGTTCATTATCATGTGTTCTATCTAATGCTTCTTTCGGATTTCCTCTATCTGTCTTACGTTTTAATCAATATTCACTCTTATAGAGAGTCGCACAGTAAATTTGGCCAAAAATAACGATAATTATTCTAAGTCAAAGAAGACCACTAACTACCTATCTTGACAGCGAGGCTAATAACTTTCTTCAAACTGCATATTTCAGGACCAAACTTGGCTGATGTGTTCATTACCATGTATTCTATCGAATGGTTCTTTCGGATATCATCTATCTGTCTTACTTTTTATTCTATTTTCACTCTTATAGAGAGTCGATCAGTCAATTTGGCCAAAAATCGCTTAAATTATTCTAAGTCAAAGAAGACCACTAACTACCTATCTTGACAGCGAGGCTAATAACTTTCTTCAAACTGCATATTTCAGGACCAAACCTGGCTGATGTGTTCATTACCATGTATTCTATCGAATGGTTCTTTCGGACATCATCTATGTGTCTTACTTTTTAATCTATATTCAATCTAATAGAGAGTCACACAGTAAATTTGGCCAATAATCAAGGAAATTATTCTAAGTCAAAGAAGACCACTAACTACCTATCTTGACAGCGAGGCTAATAACTTTCTTCAAACTGCATATTTCAGGACCAAACTTGGCTGAAATGTTCATTACCTTGTGTTCTATCGAATGGTTGTTACGGATTTCCTCTATCTGTCTTACGTTTTAATCTATATTCACTCTTATAGAGATTCGCACAGTCAATATGGCCAAAAATCACTTAAATTATTCTAAGTCAAAGAAGACCACTAACTACATATCTTGACAACGGGGCCAATTACTTTCTTCAAACTGCATATTTCATGACCAAACTTGGCTGAGATCTTCATTACCATGTGTTCTATCGAATGGTTCTTTCGTATTTCCTCTATCTGTTCTACTTTTTATTCTATTTTCACTCTTATAGAGAGTCGATCAGTCAATTTGGCCAAAAATCCCTTAAATTATTCTAAGTCAAAGAAGATCACTAACTACCTATCTTGACAGCGAGGCTAATAACTTTCTTCAAACTGCATATTTCAGGACCAAACTCGGCTGATGTGTTCATTACCATGTATTCTATCGAATGGTCCTTTCGGATATCATCTATATGTCTTACTTTTTAATCTATATTCAATCTAATAGAGAGTCACACAGTAAATTTGGCCAAAAATCAAGGAAATTATTATAAGTCAAAGAAGACCACTAACTACATATCTTGACAGCGAGGCTAATAACTTTCTTCAAACTGCATATTTCAGGACCAAACTTGGCTGATGTGTTCATTACCATGTATTCTATCGAATGGTTCTTTCGGATATCATCTATCTGTCTTACTTTTTATTCTATTTTCACTCTTATAGAGAGTCGATCAGTCAATTTGGCCAAAATACACTTAAATTATTCTAAGTCAAAGAAGACCACTAACTACATATCTTGACAACGGGGCCAATTACTTTCTTCAAACTGCATATTTCATGACCAAACTTGGCTGAGATCTTCATTACCATGTGTTCTATCGAATGGTTCTTTCGTATTTCCTCTATCTGTTCTACTTTTTATTCTATTTTCACTCTTATAGAGAGTCGATCAGTCAATTTGGCCAAAAATCCCTTAAATTATTCTAAGTCAAAGAAGATCACTAACTACCTATCTTGACAGCGAGGCTAATAACTTTCTTCAAACTGCATATTTCAGGACCAAACTCGGCTGATGTGTTCATTACCATGTATTCTATCGAATGGTCCTTTCGGATATCATCTATATGTCTTACTTTTTAATCTATATTCAATCTAATAGAGAGTCACACAGTAAATTTGGCCAAAAATCAAGGAAATTATTATAAGTCAAAGAAGACCACTAACTACATATCTTGACAGCGAGGCTAATAACTTTCTTCAAACTGCATATTTCAGGACCAAACTTGGCTTATGTGTTCATTACCATGTGTTCTATCGAATGGTTCTTTCGGATATCATCTATCTGTCTTGCTTTCTAATCTATATTCACTCTTACAGAGAGTCGCACAGTCAATTTAGCCAAAAATCACTTTAATTATTCTAAGTCAAAGAAGACCACTAACTACATATCTTGACAACGGGGCCAATTACTTTCTTCAAACTGCATATTTCATGACCAAACTTGGCTGAGATCTTCATTACCATGTGTTCTATCGAATGGTTCTTTCGTATTTCCTCTATCTGTTCTACTTTTTATTCTATTTTCACTCTTATAGAGAGTCGATCAGTCAATTTGGCCAAAAATCCCTTAAATTATTCTAAGTCAAAGAAGATCACTAACTACCTATCTTGACAGCGAGGCTAATAACTTTCTTCAAACTGCATATTTCAGGACCAAACTCGGCTGATGTGTTCATTACCATGTATTCTATCGAATGGTCCTTTCGGATATCATCTATATGTCTTACTTTTTAATCTATATTCAATCTAATAGAGAGTCACACAGTAAATTTGGCCAAAAATCAAGGAAATTATTATAAGTCAAAGAAGACCACTAACTACATATCTTGACAGCGAGGCTAATAACTTTCTTCAAACTGCATATTTCAGGACCAAACTTGGCTGATGTGTTCATTACCATGTATTCTATCGAATGGTTCTTTCGGATATCATCTATCTGTCTTACTTTTTATTCTATTTTCACTCTTATAGAGAGTCGATCAGTCAATTTGGCCAAAATACACTTAAATTATTCTAAGTCAAAGAAGACCACTAACTACCTATCTTGACAGCGAGGCTAATAACTTTCTTCAAACTGCATATTTCAGGACCAAACTTGGCTTATGTGTTCATTACCATGTGTTCTATCGAATGGTTCTTTCGGATATCATCTATCTGTCTTGCTTTCTAATCTATATTCACTCTTACAGAGAGTCGCACAGTCAATTTAGCCAAAAATCACTTTAATTATTCTAAGTCAAAGAAGACCACTAACTACATATCTTGACAACGGGGCCAATTACTTTCTTCAAACTGCATATTTCATGACCAAACTTGGCTGAGATCTTCATTACCATGTGTTCCATCGAATGGTTCTTTCGTATTTCCTCTATCTGTTCTACTTTTTATTCTATTTTCACTCTTATAGAGAGTCGATCAGTCAATTTGGCCAAAAATCGCTTAAATTATTCTAAGTCAAAGAAGATCACTAACTACCTATCTTGACAGCGAGGCTAATAACTTTCTTCAAACTGCATATTTCAGGACCAAACTTGGCTGATGTGTTCATTACCATGTATTCTATCGAATGGTTCTTTCGGATATCATCTATCTGTCTTACTTTTTATTCTATTTTCACTCTTATAGAGAGTCGATCAGTCAATTTGGCCAAAAATCGCTTAAATTATTCTAAGTCAAAGAAGACCACTAACTACCTATCTTGACAGCGAGGCTAATAACTTTCTTCAAACTGCATATTTCAGGACCAAACCTGGCTGATGTGTTCATTACCATGTATTCTATCGAATGGTTCTTTCGGACATCATCTATGTGTCTTACTTTTTAATCTATATTCAATCTAATAGAGAGTCACACAGTAAATTTGGCCAATAATCAAGGAAATTATTCTAAGTCAAAGAAGACCACTAACTACCTATCTTGACAGCGAGGCTAATAACTTTCTTCAAACTGCATATTTCAGGACCAAACTTGGCTGAAATGTTCATTACCTTGTGTTCTATCGAATGGTTGTTACGGATTTCCTCTATCTGTCTTACGTTTTAATCTATATTCACTCTTATAGAGATTCGCACAGTCAATATGGCCAAAAATCACTTAAATTATTCTAAGTCAAAGAAGACCACTAACTACATATCTTGACAACGGGGCCAATTACTTTCTTCAAACTGCATATTTCATGACCAAACTTGGCTGAGATCTTCATTACCATGTGTTCTATCGAATGGTTCTTTCGTATTTCCTCTATCTGTTCTACTTTTTATTCTATTTTCACTCTTATAGAGAGTCGATCAGTCAATTTGGCCAAAAATCCCTTAAATTATTCTAAGTCAAAGAAGATCACTAACTACCTATCTTGACAGCGAGGCTAATAACTTTCTTCAAACTGCATATTTCAGGACCAAACTCGGCTGATGTGTTCATTACCATGTATTCTATCGAATGGTCCTTTCGGATATCATCTATATGTCTTACTTTTTAATCTATATTCAATCTAATAGAGAGTCACACAGTAAATTTGGCCAAAAATCAAGGAAATTATTATAAGTCAAAGAAGACCACTAACTACATATCTTGACAGCGAGGCTAATAACTTTCTTCAAACTGCATATTTCAGGACCAAACTTGGCTGATGTGTTCATTACCATGTATTCTATCGAATGGTTCTTTCGGATATCATCTATCTGTCTTACTTTTTATTCTATTTTCACTCTTATAGAGAGTCGATCAGTCAATTTGGCCAAAATACACTTAAATTATTCTAAGTCAAAGAAGACCACTAACTACATATCTTGACAACGGGGCCAATTACTTTCTTCAAACTGCATATTTCATGACCAAACTTGGCTGAGATCTTCATTACCATGTGTTCTATCGAATGGTTCTTTCGTATTTCCTCTATCTGTTCTACTTTTTATTCTATTTTCACTCTTATAGAGAGTCGATCAGTCAATTTGGCCAAAAATCCCTTAAATTATTCTAAGTCAAAGAAGATCACTAACTACCTATCTTGACAGCGAGGCTAATAACTTTCTTCAAACTGCATATTTCAGGACCGAACTCGGCTGATGTGTTCATTACCATGTATTCTATCGAATGGTCCTTTCGGATATCATCTATATGTCTTACTTTTTAATCTATATTCAATCTAATAGAGAGTCACACAGTAAATTTGGCCAAAAATCAAGGAAATTATTCTAAGTCAAAGAAGACCACTAACTACATATCTTGACAGCGAGGCTAATAACTTTCTTCAAACTGCATATTTCAGGACCAAACTTGGCTGATGTGTTCATTACCATGTATTCTATCGAATGGTTCTTTCGGATATCATCTATCTGTCTTACTTTTTATTCTATTTTCACTCTTATAGAGAGTCGATCAGTCAATTTGGCCAAAATACACTTAAATTATTCTAAGTCAAAGAAGACCACTAACTACCTATCTCGACAGCGAGGCTAATAACTTTCTTCAAACTGCATATTTCAGGACCAAACTTGGCTTATGTGTTCATTACCATGTGTTCTATCGAATGGTTCTTTCGGATATCATCTATCTGTCTTGCTTTCTAATCTATATTCACTCTTACAGAGAGTCGCACAGTCAATTTAGCCAAAAATCACTTTAATTATTCTAAGTCAAAGAAGACCACTAACTACATATCTTGACAACGGGGCCAATTACTTTCTTCAAACTGCATATTTCATGACCAAACTTGGCTGAGATCTTCATTACCATGTGTTCCATCGAATGGTTCTTTCGTATTTCCTCTATCTGTTCTACTTTTTATTCTATTTTCACTCTTATAGAGAGTCGATCAGTCAATTTGGCCAAAAATCGCTTAATTATTCTAAGTCAAAGAAGATCACTAACTACCTATCTTGACAGCGAGGCTAATAACTTTCTTCAAACTGCATATTTCAGGACCAAACTCGGCTGATGTGTTCATTACCATGTATTCTATCGAATGGTCCTTTCGGATATCATCTATATGTCTTACTTTTTAATCTATATTCAATCTAATAGAGAGTCACACAGTAAATTTGGCCAAAAATCAAGGAAATTATTCTAAGTCAAAGAAGACCACTAACTACATATCTTGACAGCGAGGCTAATAACTTTCTTCAAACTGCATATTTCAGGACCAAACTTGGCTGATGTGTTCATTACCATGTATTCTATCGAATGGTTCTTTCGGATATCATCTATCTGTCTTACTTTTTATTCTATTTTCACTCTTATAGAGAGTCGATCAGTCAATTTGGCCAAAATACACTTAAATTATTCTAAGTCAAAGAAGACCACTAACTACATATCTTGACAACGGGGCCAATTACTTTCTTCAAACTGCATATTTCATGACCAAACTTGGCTGAGATCTTCATTACCATGTGTTCTATCGAATGGTTCTTTCGTATTTCCTCTATCTGTTCTACTTTTTATTCTATTTTCACTCTTATAGAGAGTCGATCAGTCAATTTGGCCAAAAATCCCTTAAATTATTCTAAGTCAAAGAAGATCACTAACTACCTATCTTGACAGCGAGGCTAATAACTTTCTTCAAACGGCATATTTCAGGACCAAACTCGGCTGATGTGTTCATTACCATGTATTCTATCGAATGGTCCTTTCGGATATCATCTATATGTCTTACTTTTTAATCTATATTCAATCTAATAGAGAGTCACACAGTAAATTTGGCCAAAAATCAAGGAAATTATTCTAAGTCAAAGAAGACCACTAACTACATATCTTGACAGCGAGGCTAATAACTTTCTTCAAACTGCATATTTCAGGACCAAACTTGGCTGATGTGTTCATTACCATGTATTCTATCGAGTGGTTCTTTCGGATATCATCTATCTGTCTTACTTTTTATTCTATTTTCACTCTTATAGAGAGTCGATCAGTCAATTTGGCCAAAATACACTTAAATTATTCTAAGTCAAAGAAGACCACTAACTACATATCTTGACAACGGGGCCAATTACTTTCTTCAAATTGCATATTTCAGGACCAAACTTGGCTGAGATCTTCATTACCATGTGTTCTATCGAATGGTTCTTTCGTATTTCCTCTATCTGTTCTACTTTTTATTCTATTTTCACTCTTATAGAGAGTCGATCAGTCAATTTGGCCAAAAATCCCTTAAATTATTCTAAGTCAAAGAAGATCACTAACTACCTATCTTGACAGCGAGGCTAATAACTTTCTTCAAACTGCATATTTCAGGACCAAACTCGGCTGATGTGTTCATTACCATGTATTCTATCGAATGGTCCTTTCGGATATCATCTATATGTCTTACTTTTTAATCTATATTCAATCTAATAGAGAGTCACACAGTAAATTTGGCCAAAAATCAAGGAAATTATTCTAAGTCAAAGAAGACCACTAACTACATATCTTGACAGCGAGGCTAATAACTTTCTTCAAACTGCATATTTCAGGACCAAACTTGGCTGATGTGTTCATTACCATGTATTCTATCGAATGGTTCTTTCGGATATCATCTATCTGTCTTACTTTTTATTCTATTTTCACTCTTATAGAGAGTCGATCAGTCAATTTGGCCAAAAATCACTTAAATTATTCTAAGTCAAAGAAGACCACTAACTACCTATCTTGACAGCGAGGCTAATAACTTTCTTCAAACTACATATTTCAGGACCAAACTTGGCTGATGTGTTCATTACCATGTATTCTATCGAATGGTTCTTTCGGATATCATCTATCTGTCTTGCTTTCTAATCTATATTCACTCTTACAGAGAGTCGCACAGTCAATTTAGCCAAAAATCACTTTAATTATTCTAAGTCAAAGAAGACCACTAACTACATATCTTGACAACGGGGCCAATTACTTTCTTCAAACTGCATATTTCATGACCAAACTTTGCTGAGATCTTCATTACCATGTGTTCCATCGAATGGTTCTTTCGTATTTCCTCTATCTGTTCTACTTTTTATTCTATTTTCACTCTTATAGAGAGTCGATCAGTCAATTTGGCCAAAAATCGCTTAAATTATTCTAAGTCAAAGAAGATCACTAACTACCTATCTTGACAGCGAGGCTAATAACTTTCTTCAAACTGCATATTTCAGGACCAAACTCGGCTGATGTGTTCATTACCATGTATTCTATCGAATGGTCCTTTCGGATATCATCTATATGTCTTACTTTTTAATCTATATTCAATCTAATAGAGAGTCACACAGTAAATTTGGCCAAAAATCAAGGAAATTATTCTAAGTCAAAGAAGACCACTAACTACATATCTTGACAGCGAGGCTAATAACTTTCTTCAAACTGCATATTTCAGGACCAAACTTGGCTGATGTGTTCATTACCATGTATTCTATCGAGTGGTTCTTTCGGATATCATCTATCTGTCTTACTTTTTATTCTATTTTCACTCTTATAGAGAGTCGATCAGTCAATTTGGCCAAAATACACTTAAATTATTCTAAGTCAAAGAAGACCACTAACTACCTATCTTGACAGCGAGGCTAATAACTTTCTTCAAACTGCATATTTCAGGACCAAACTTGGCTGATGTGTTCATTACCATGTGTTCTATCGAATGGTTCTTTCGGATATCATCTATCTGTCTTGCTTTCTAATCTATATTCACTCTTACAGAGAGTCGCACAGTCAATTTAGCCAAAAATCACTTTAATTATTCTAAGTCAAAGAAGACCACTAACTGCATATCTTGACAGCGAGGCTAATAACTTTCTATAAACTGCATATTTCAGGACCAAACTTGGCTGAGATGTTCATTACCATGTGTTCTATCGAATGCTTCTTTCGGATTTCCTCTATCTGTCTTACGTTTTAATCAATATTCACTCTTATAGAGAGTCGCACAGTAAATTTGGCCAAAAATAACGAAAATTATTCTAAGTCAAAGAAGACCACTAACTACCTATCTTGACAGCGAGGCTAATAACTTTCTTCAAACTGCATATTTCAGGACCAAACTTGGCTGATGTGTTCATTACCATGTATTCTATCGAATGGTTCTTTCGGATATCATCTATCTGTCTTACTTTTTATTCTATTTTCACTCTTATAGAGAGTCGATCAGTCAATTTGGCCAAAAATAACGAAAATTATTCTAAGTCAAAGAAGACCACTAACTACCTATCTTGACAGCGAGGCTAATAACTTTCTTCAAACTGCATATTTCAGGACCAAACCTGGCTGATGTGTTCATTACCATGTATTCTATCGAATGGTTCTTTCGGATATCATCTATCTGTCTTACTTTTTATTCTATTTTCACTCTTATAGAGAGTCGATCAGTCAATTTGGCCAAAATACACTTAAATTATTCTAAGTCAAAGAAGACCACTAACTACCTATCTTGACAGCGAGGCTAATAACTTTCTTCAAACTGCATATTTCAGGACCAAACTTGGCTGATGTGTTCATTACCATGTATTCTATCGAATGGTTCTTTCGGATATCATCTATCTGTCTTACTTTTTATTCTATTTTCACTCTTATAGAGAGTCGATCAGTCAATTTGGCCAAAATACACTTAAATTATTCTAAGTCAAAGAAGACCACTAACTACCTATCTTGACAGCGAGGCTAATAACTTTCTTCAAACTGCATATTTCAGGACCAAACTTGGCTGAAATGTTCATTACCTTGTGTTCTATCGAATGGTTGTTACGGATTTCCTCTATCTGTCTTACGTTTTAATCTATATTCACTCTTATAGAGATTCGAACAGTCAATATGGCCAAAAATAACTTAAATTATTCTAAGTCAAAGAAGACCACTAACTACATATCTTGACAACGGGGCCAATTACTTTCTTCAAACTGCATATTTCATGACCAAACTTGGCTGAAATGTTCATTACCTTGTGTTCTATCGAATGGTTCTTTCGTATTTCCTCTATCTGTTCTACTTTTTATTCTATTTTCACTCTTATAGAGAGTCGATCAGTCAATTTGGCCAAAAATCGCTTAAATTATTCTAAGTCAAAGAAGATCACTAACTACCTATCTTGACAGCGAGGCTAATAACTTTCTTCAAACTGCATATTTCAGGACCAAACTCGGCTGATGTGTTCATTACCATGTATTCTATCGAATGGTCCTTTCGGATATCATCTATATGTCTTACTTTTTAATCTATATTCAATCTAATAGAGAGTCACACAGTAAATTTGGCCAAAAATCAAGGAAATTATTCTAAGTCAAAGAAGACCACTAACTACATATCTTGACAGCGAGGCTAATAACTTTCTTCAAACTGCATATTTCAGGACCAAACTTGGCTGATGTGTTCATTACCATGTATTCTATCGAATGGTTCTTTCGGATATCATCTATCTGTCTTACTTTTTATTCTATTTTCACTCTTATAGAGAGTCGATCAGTCAATTTGGCCAAAATACACTTAAATTATTCTAAGTCAAAGAAGACCACTAACTACCTATCTTGACAGCGAGGCTAATAACTTTCTTCAAACTGCATATTTCAGGACCAAACTTGGCTGATGTGTTCATTACCATGTATTCTATCGAATGGTTCTTTCGGATATCATCTATCTGTCTTACTTTTTATTCTATTTTCACTCTTATAGAGAGTCGATCAGTCAATTTGGCCAAAAATAACGAAAATTATTCTAAGTCAAAGAAGACCACTAACTACCTATCTTGACAGCGAGGCTAATAACTTTCTTCAAACTGCATATTTCAGGACCAAACTTGGCTGATGTGTTCATTACCATGTATTCTATCGAATGGTTCTTTCGGATATCATCTATCTGTCTTACTTTTTATTCTATTTTCACTCTTATAGAGAGTCGATCAGTCAATTTGGCCAAAATACACTTAAATTATTCTAAGTCAAAGAAGACCACTAACTACCAATCTTGACAGCGAGGCTAATAACTTTCTTCAAACTGCATATTTCAGGACCAAACTTGGCTGAAATGTTCATTACCTTGTGTTCTATCGAATGGTTGTTACGGATTTCCTCTATCTGTCTTACGTTTTAATCTATATTCACTCTTATAGAGATTCGAACAGTCAATATGGCCAAAAATAACTTAAATTATTCTAAGTCAAAGAAGACCACTAACTACCTATCTTGACAACGGGGCCAATTACTTTCTTCAAACTGCATATTTCATGACCAAACTTGGCTGAAATGTTCATTACCTTGTGTTCTATCGAATGGTTCTTTCGTATTTCCTCTATCTGTTCTACTTTTTATTCTATTTTCACTCTTATAGAGAGTCGATCAGTCAATTTGGCCAAAAATCGCTTAAATTATTCTAAGTCAAAGAAGATCACTAACTACCTATCTTGACAGCGAGGCTAATAACTTTCTTCAAACTGCATATTTCAGGACCAAACTCGGCTGATGTGTTCATTACCATGTATTCTATCGAATGGTCCTTTCGGATATCATCTATATGTCTTACTTTTTAATCTATATTCAATCTAATAGAGAGTCACACAGTAAATTTGGCCAAAAATCAAGGAAATTATTCTAAGTCAAAGAAGACCACTAACTACATATCTTGACAGCGAGGCTAATAACTTTCTTCAAACTGCATATTTCAGGACCAAACTTGGCTGATGTGTTCATTACCATGTATTCTATCGAATGGTTCTTTCGGATATCATCTATCTGTCTTACTTTTTATTCTATTTTCACTCTTATAGAGAGTCGATCAGTCAATTTGGCCAAAATACACTTAAATTATTCTAAGTCAAAGAAGACCACTAACTACCTATCTTGACAGCGAGGCTAATAACTTTCTTCAAACTGCATATTTCAGGACCAAACTTGGCTGATGTGTTCATTACCATGTGTTCTATCGAATGGTTCTTTCGGATATCATCTATCTGTCTTGCTTTCTAATCTATATTCACTCTTACAGAGAGTCGCACAGTCAATTTAGCCAAAAATCACTTTAATTATTCTAAGTCAAAGAAGACCACTAACTACATATCTTGACAGCGAGGCTAATAACTTTCTTCAAACTGCATATTTCAGGACCAAACTTGGCTGATGTGTTCATTACCATGTATTCTATCGAATGGTTCTTTCGGATATCATCTATCTGTCTTACTTTTTATTCTATTTTCACTCTTATAGAGAGTCGATCAGTCCATTTGGCCAAAATACACTTAAATTATTCTAAGTCAAAGAAGACCACTAACTACCTATCTTGACAGCGAGGCTAATAACTTTCTTCAAACTGCATATTTCAGGACCAATCTTGGCTGATGTGTTCATTACCATGTGTTCTATCGAATGGTTCTTTCGGATATCATCTATCTGTCTTCTTTTTATTCTATTTTCACTCTTATAGAGAGTCACACAGTTAATTTGGCCAAAAATCAAGGAAATTATTCTAAGTCAAAGAAGACCACTAACTACCTATCTTGACAGCGAGGCTAATAACTTTCTTCAAACTACATATTTCAGGACCAATCTTGGCTGATGTGTTCATTACCATGTATTCTATCGAATGGTTCTTTCGGATATCATCTATCTGTCTTCTTTTTATTCTATTTTCACTCTTATAGAGAGTCACACAGTAAATTTGGCCAAAAATCAAGGAAATTATTCTAAGTCAAAGAAGACCACTAACTACATATCTTGACAACGGGGCCAATTACTTTCTTCAAACTGCATATTTCATGACCAAACTTGGCTGAGATGTTCACTACCATGTGTTCTATCGAATGCTTCTTTCGGATTTCCTCTATCTGTCTTACGTTTTAATCAATATTCACTCTTATAGAGAGTCGCACAGTAAATTTGGCCAAAAATCAAGGAAATTATTCTAAGTCAAAGAAGACCACTAACTGCATATCTTGACAGCGAGGCTAATAACTTTCTATAAACTGCATATTTCAGGACCAAACTTGGCTGAGATGTTCATTACCATGTGTTCTATCGAATGCTTCTTTCGGATTTCCTCTATCTGTCTTACGTTTTAATCAATATTCAATCTAATAGAGAGTCACACAGTAAATTTGGCCAATAATCAAGGAAATTATTCTAAGTCAAAGAAGACCACTAACTACCTATCTTGACAGCGAGGCTAATAACTTTCTTCAAACTGCATATTTCAGGACCAAACTTGGCTGATGTGTTCATTACCATGTATTCTATCGAATCTTTCTTTCGGATATCATCTATCTGTCTTACTTTTTATTCTATTTTCACTCTTATAGAGAGTCGATCAGTCAATTTGGCCAAAATACACTTAAATTATTCTAAGTCAAAGAAGACCACTAACTACCTATCTTGACAGCGAGGCTAATAACTTTCTTCAAACTGCATATTTCAGGACCAATCTTGGCTGATGTGTTCATTACCATGTATTCTATCGAATGGTTCTTTCGGATATCATCTATCTGTCTTCTTTTTATTCTATTTTCACTCTTATAGAGAGTCACACAGTAAATTTGGCCAAAAATCAAGGAAATTATTCTAAGTCAAAGAAGACCACTAACTACCTATCTTGACAGCGAGGCTAATAACTTTCTTCAAACTGCATATTTCAGGACCAATCTTGGCTGATGTGTTCGTTACCATGTATTCTATCGAATGGTTCTTTCGGATATCATCTATCTGTCTTCTTTTTATTCTATTTTCACTCTTATAGAGAGTCACACAGTAAATTTGGCCAAAAATCAAGGAAATTATTCTAAGTCAAAGAAGACCACTAACTACCTATCTTGACAGCGAGTCTAATAACTTTCTTCAAACTGCATATTTCAGGACCAAACTTGGCTGATGTGTTCATTACCATGTGTTCTATCTAATGGTTCTTTCGGATATCATCTATCTGTCTTACTTTCTAATCTATATTCACTCTTACAGAGAGTCGCACAGTCAATTTAGCCAAAAATCACTTAAATTATTCTAAGTCAAAGAAGACCACTAACTGCATATCTTGACAGCGAGGCTAATAACTTTCTATAAACTGCATATTTCAGGACCAAACTTGGCTGAGATGTTCATTACCATGTGTTCTATCGAATGCTTCTTTCGGATTTCCTCTATCTGTCTTACGTTTTAATCAATATTCAATCTAATAGAGAGTCACACAGTAAATTTGGCCAATAATCAAGGAAATTATTCTAAGTCAAAGAAGACCACTAACTACCTATCTTGACAGCGAGGCTAATAACTTTCTTCAAACTGCATATTTCAGGACCAAACTTGGCTGATGTGTTCATTACCATGTATTCTATCGAATGGTTCTTTCGGATATCATCTATCTGTCTTACTTTTTATTCTATTTTCACTCTTATAGAGAGTCGATCAGTCAATTTGGCCAAAATACACTTAAATTATTCTAAGTCAAAGAAGACCACTAACTACCTATCTTGACAGCGAGGCTAATAACTTTCTTCAAACTGCATATTTCATGACCAATCTTGGCTGATGTGTTCATTACCATGTATTCTATCGAATGGTTCTTTCGGATATCATCTATCTGTCTTCTTTTTATTCTATTTTCACTCTTATAGAGAGTCACACAGTAAATTTGGCCAAAAATCAAGGAAATTATTCTAAGTCAAAGAAGACCACTAACTACCTATCTTGACAGCGAGGCTAATAACTTTCTTCAAACTGCATATTTCAGGACCAATCTTGGCTGATGTGTTCATTACCATGTATTCTATCGAATGGTTCTTTCGGATATCATCTATCTGTCTTCTTTTTATTCTATTTTCACTCTTATAGAGAGTCACACAGTAAATTTGGCCAAAAATCAAGGAAATTATTCTAAGTCAAAGAAGACCACTAACTACCTATCTTGACAGCGAGTCTAATAACTTTCTTCAAACTGCATATTTCAGGACCAAACTTGGCTGATGTGTTCATTACCATGTGTTCTATCTAATGGTTCTTTCGGATATCATCTATCTGTCTTACTTTCTAATCTATATTCACTCTTACAGAGAGTCGCACAGTCAATTTAGCCAAAAATCACTTAAATTATTCTAAGTCAAAGAAGACCACTAACTACATATCTTGACAACGGGGCCAATTACTTTCTTCAAACTGCATATTTCATGACCAAACTTGGCTGAGATGTTCACTACCATGTGTTCTATCGAATGCTTCTTTCGGATTTCCTCTATCTGTCTTACGTTTTAATCAATATTCACTCTTATAGAGAGTCGCACAGTAAATTTGGCCAAAAATCAAGGAAATTATTCTAAGTCAAAGAAGACCACTAACTGCATATCTTGACAGCGAGGCTAATAACTTTCTATAAACTGCATATTTCAGGACCAAACTTGGCTGAGATGTTCATTACCATGTGTTCTATCGAATGCTTCTTTCGGATTTCCTCTATCTGTCTTACGTTTTAATCAATATTCAATCTAATAGAGAGTCACACAGTAAATTTGGCCAATAATCAAGGAAATTATTCTAAGTCAAAGAAGACCACTAACTACCTATCTTGACAGCGAGGCTAATAACTTTCTTCAAACTGCATATTTCAGGACCAAACTTGGCTGATGTGTTCATTACCATGTATTCTATCGAATCTTTCTTTCGGATATCATCTATCTGTCTTACTTTTTATTCTATTTTCACTCTTATAGAGAGTCGATCAGTCAATTTGGCCAAAATACACTTAAATTATTCTAAGTCAAAGAAGACCACTAACTACCTATCTTGACAGCGAGGCTAATAACTTTCTTCAAACTGCATATTTCAGGACCAATCTTGGCTGATGTGTTCATTACCATGTATTCTATCGAATGGTTCTTTCGGATATCATCTATCTGTCTTCTTTTTATTCTATTTTCACTCTTATAGAGAGTCACACAGTAAATTTGGCCAAAAATCAAGGAAATTATTCTAAGTCAAAGAAGACCACTAACTACCTATCTTGACAGCGAGGCTAATAACTTTCTTCAAACTACATATTTCAGGACCAATCTTGGCTGATGTGTTCATTACCATGTATTCTATCGAATGGTTCTTTCGGATATCATCTATCTGTCTTCTTTTTATTCTATTTTCACTCTTATAGAGAGTCACACAGTAAATTTGGCCAAAAATCAAGGAAATTATTCTAAGTCAAAGAAGACCACTAACTACCTATCTTGACAGCGAGTCTAATAACTTTCTTCAAACTGCATATTTCAGGACCAAACTTGGCTGATGTGTTCATTACCATGTGTTCTATCTAATGGTTCTTTCGGATATCATCTATCTGTCTTACTTTCTAATCTATATTCACTCTTACAGAGAGTCGCACAGTCAATTTAGCCAAAAATCACTTAAATTATTCTAAGTCAAAGAAGACCACTAACTACATATCTTGACAACGGGGCCAATTACTTTCTTCAAACTGCATATTTCATGACCAAACTTGGCTGAGATGTTCACTACCATGTGTTCTATCGAATGCTTCTTTCGGATTTCCTCTATCTGTCTTACGTTTTAATCAATATTCACTCTTATAGAGAGTCGCACAGTAAATTTGGCCAAAAATCAAGGAAATTATTCTAAGTCAAAGAAGACCACTAACTGCATATCTTGACAGCGAGGCTAATAACTTTCTATAAACTGCATATTTCAGGACCAAACTTGGCTGAGATGTTCATTACCATGTGTTCTATCGAATGCTTCTTTCGGATTTCCTCTATCTGTCTTACGTTTTAATCAATATTCAATCTAATAGAGAGTCACACAGTAAATTTGGCCAATAATCAAGGAAATTATTCTAAGTCAAAGAAGACCACTAACTACCTATCTTGACAGCGAGGCTAATAACTTTCTTCAAACTGCATATTTCAGGACCAAACTTGGCTGATGTGTTCATTACCATGTATTCTATCGAATGGTTCTTTCGGATATCATCTATCTGTCTTACTTTTTATTCTATTTTCACTCTTATAGAGAGTCGATCAGTCAATTTGGCCAAAAATCGCTTAAATTATTCTATGTCAAAGAAGACCACTAACTACCTATCTTGACAGCGAGGCTAATAACTTTCTTCAAACTGCATATTTCAGGACCAAACCTGGCTGATGTGTTCATTACCATGTATTCTATCGAATGGTTCTTTCGGATATCATCTATCTGTCTTACTTTTTAATCTATATTCAATCTAATAGAGAGTCACACAGTAAATTTGGCCAATAATCAAGGAAATTATTCTAAGTCAAAGAAGACCACTAACTACATATCTTGACAGCGAGGCTAATAACTTTCTTCAAACTGCATATTTCAGGACCAAACTTGGCTGATGTGTTCATTACCATGTATTCTATCGAATGGTTCTTTCGGATATCATCTATCTGTCTTACTTTTTATTCTATTTTCACTCTTATAGAGAGTCGATCAGTCAATTTGGCCAAAATACACTTAAATTATTCTAAGTCAAAGAAGACCACTAACTACCTATCTTGACAGCGAGGCTAATAACTTTCTTCAAACTGCATATTTCAGGACCAAACTTGGCTGAAATGTTCATTACCTTGTGTTCTATCGAATGGTTGTTACGGATTTCCTCTATCTGTCTTACGTTTTAATCTATATTCACTCTTATAGAGATTCGAACAGTCAATATGGCCAAAAATAACTTAAATTATTCTAAGTCAAAGAAGACCACTAACTACCTATCTTGACAGCGAGGCTAATAACTTTCTTCAAACTGCATATTTCAGGACCAAACTTGGCTGATATGTTCATTACCATGTATTCTATCGAATGGTTCTTTCGGATATCATCTATCTGTCTTCTTTATATTCTATTTTCACTCTTATAGAGAGTCACACAGTAAATTTGGCCAAAAATCAAGGAAATTATTCTAAGTCCAAGAGGACCACTAACTACATATCTTGACAGCGAGGCTAATAACTTTCTATAAACTGCATATTTCAGGATCAAACTTTCCTGAGATGTTCATTACCTTGTGTTCTATCGAATGGTTGTTTCGGATTTCCTCTATCTGTCTTACGTTTTAATCTATATTCACTCTTATAGAGATTCGCACAGTCAATATGGCCAAAAATCACTTAAATTATTCTAAGTCAAAGAAGACCACTAACTACATATCTTGACAACGGGGCCAATTACTTTCTTCAAACTGCATATTTCATGACCAAACTTGGCTGAGATCTTCATTACCATGTGTTCTATCGAATGCTTCTTTCGGATTTCCTCTATTAGTTCTACTTTTTATTCTATTTTCACTCTTATAGAGAGTCGATCAGTCAATTTGGCCAAAAATCGCTTAAATTATTCTAAGTCAAAGAAGATCACTAACTACCTATCTTGACAGCGAGGCTAATAACTTCCTTCAAACTGCATATTTCAGGACCAAACTTGGCTGATGTGTTCATTACCATGTATTCTATCGAATGGTTCTTTCGGATATCATCTATCTGTCTTACTTTTTATTCTATTTTCACTCTTATAGAGAGTCGATCAGTCAATTTGGCCAAAAATCGCTTAAATTATTCTAAGTCAAAGAAGACCACTAACTACCTATCTTGACAGCGAGGCTAATAACTTCCTTCAAACTGCATATTTCAGGACCAAACTTGGCTGATGTGTTCATTACCATGTATTCTATCGAATGGTTCTTTCGGATATCATCTATCTGTCTTACTTTTTAATCTATATTCAATCTAATAGAGAGTCACACAGTAAATTTGGCCAAAAATCAAGGAAATTATTCTAAGTCAAAGAAGACCACTAACTACATATCTTGACAGCGGGGCTAATAACTTTCTATAAACTGCATATTTCAGGACCAAACTTGGCTGAGATGTTCATAACCATGTGTTCTCTCGAATGCTTCTTTCGTATTTCCTCTATCTGTTCTACTTTTTATTATATTTTCACTCTTATAGAGAGTCGATCAGTCAATATGGCCAAAAATCACTTAAATTATTCTAAGTCAAAGAAGACCACTAACTACCTATCTTGACAGCGAGGCTAATAACTTTCTTCAAACTGCATATTTCAGGACCAAACTTGGCTGATGTGTTCAATACCTTGTGTTCTATCGAATGGTTCTTTCGGATATCAGCTATCTGTCTTGCTTTCTAATCTATATTCACTCTTACAGAGAGTCGCACAGTCAATTTAGCCAAAAATCACTTTAATTATTCTAAGTCAAAGAAGACCACTAACTACATATCTTGACAACGGGGCGAATTACTTTCTTCAAACTGCATATTTCATGACCACACTTGGCTGAGATCTTCATTACCATGTGTTCTATCGAATGGTTCTTTCGTATTTCCTCTATCTGTTCTTCTTTTTATTCTATTTTCACTCTTATAGAGAGTCGATCAGTCAATTTGGCCAAAAATCGCTTAAATTATTCTAAGTCAAAGAAGACCACTAACTACATATCTTGACAACGGGGCCAATTACTTTCTTCAAACTGCATATTTCATGACCACACTTGGCTGAGATCTTCATTACCATGTGTTCTATCGAATGGTTCTTTCGTATTTCCTCTATCTGTTCTTCTTTTTATTCTATTTTCACTCTTATAGAGAGTCGATCAGTCAATTTGGCCAAAATACACTTAAATTATTCTAAGTCAAAGAAGACCACTAACTACCTATCTTGACAGCGAGGCTAATAACTTTCTTCAAACTGCATATTTCAGGACCAAACTTGGCTGATGTGTTCATTACCATGTATTCTATCGAATGGTTCTTTCGGATATCATCTATCTGTCTTACTTTTTATTCTATTTTCACTCTTATAGAGAGTCGATCAGTCAATTTGGCCAAAATACACTTAAATTATTCTAAGTCAAAGAAGACCACTAACTACCTATCTTGACAGCGAGGCTAATAACTTTCTTCAAACTGCATATTTCAGGACCAAACTTGGCTGATGTGTTCATTACCATGTATTCTATCGAATGGTTCTTTCGGATATCATCTATCTGTCTTACTTTTTATTCTATTTTCACTCTTATAGAGAGTCGATCAGTCAATTTGGCCAAAATACACTTAAATTATTCTAAGTCAAAGAAGACCACTAACTACCTATCTTGACAGCGAGGCTAATAACTTTCTTCAAACTGCATATTTCAGGACCAAACTTTGCTGATGTGTTCATTACCATGTGTTCTATCGAATGGTTCTTTCGGATATCATCTATCTGTCTTGCTTTCTAATCTATATTCACTCTTACAGAGAGTCGCACAGTCAATTTGGCCAAAAATCACTTTAATTATTCTAAGTCAAAGAAGACCACTAACTACATATCTTGACAACGGGGCCAATTACTTTCTTCAAACTGCATAGTTCATGACCAAACTTGGCTGAGATGTTCATTACCATGTGTTCTATCGAATGGTTCTTTCGTATTTCCTCTATCTGTTCTACTTTTTATTTTATTTTCACTCTTATAGAGAGTCGATCAGTCAATTTGGCCAAAAATCGCTTAAATTATTCTAAGTCAAAGAAGACCACTAACTACCTATCTTGACAGCGAGGCTAATAACTTTCTTCAAACTGCATATTTCAGGACCAAACTTGGCTGATGTGTTCATTACCATGTATTCTATCGAATGGTTCTTTCGGATATCATCTATCTGTCTTACTTTTTATTCTATTTTCACTCTTATAGAGAGTCGATCAGTCAATTTGGCCAAAAAATCGCTTAAATTATTCTAAGTCAAAGAAGACCACTAACTACCTATCTTGACAGCGAGGCTAATAACTTTCTTCAAACTGCATATTTCAGGACCAAACTGGCTGATGTGTTCATTACCATGTATTCTATCGAATGGTTCTTTCGGATATCATCTATCTGTCTTACTTTTTAATCTATATTCAATCTAATAGAGAGTCACACAGTCAATTTGGCCAATAATCAAGGAAATTATTCTAAGTCAAAGAAGACCACTAACTACATATCTTGACAGCGAGGCTAATAACTTTCTTCAAACTGCATATTTCAGGACCAAACTTGGCTGATGTGTTCATTACCATGTATTCTATCGAATGGTTCTTTCGGATATCATCTATCTGTCTTACTTTTTATTCTATTTTCACTCTTATAGAGAGTCGATCAGTCAATTTGGCCAAAATACACTTAAATTATTCTAAGTCAAAGAAGACCACTAACTACCTATCTTGACAGCGAGGCTAATAACTTTCTTCAAACTGCATATTTCAGGACCAAACTGGCTGATGTGTTCATTACCATGTATTCTATCGAATGGTTCTTTCGGATATCATCTATCTGTCTTGCTTTTTAATCTATATTCACTCTTACAGAGAGTCGCACAGTCAATTTAACCAAAAATCACTTTAATTATTCTAAGTCAAAGAAGACCACTAACTACATATCTTGACAGCGAGGCTAATAACTTTCTTCAAACTGCATATTTCAGGACCAAACTTGGCTGATGTGTTCATTACCATGTATTCTATCGAATGGTTCTTTCGGATATCATCTATCTGTCTTCCTTTTTATTCTATTTTCACTCTTATAGAGAGTCGATCAGTCAATTTGGCCAAAATACACTTAAATTATTCTAAGTCAAAGAAGACCACTAACTACCTATCTTGACAGCGAGGCTAATAACTTTCTTCAAACTGCATATTTCAGGACCAAACTTGGCTGAAATGTTCATTACCTTGTGTTCTATCGAATGATTGTTACGGATTTCCTCTATCTGTCTTACGTTTTAATCTATATTCACTCTTATAGAGATTCGAACAGTCAATATGGCCAAAAATCACTTAAATTATTCTAAGTCAAAGAAGACCACTAACTACCTATCTTGACAGCGAGGCTAATAACTTTCTTCAAACTGCATATTTCAGGACCAAACTTGGCTGATGTGTTCATTACCATGTATTCTATCGAATGGTTCTTTCGGATATCATCTATCTGTCTTCTTTTTATTCTATTTTCACTCTTATAGGGAGTCACACAGTAAATTTGGCCAAAAATCAAGGAAATTATTCTAAGTCAAAGAAGACCACTAACTACATATCTTGACAGCGAGGCTAATAACTTTCTATAAACTGCATATTTCAGGATCAAACTTTCATGAGATGTTCATTACCTTGTGTTCTATCGAATGGTTGTTTCGGATTTCCTCTATCTGTCTTACATTTTAATCTAAATTCACTCTTACAGAGAGTCGCATAGTCAATTTAGCCCAAAATAACGACAATTATTCTAAGTCAAAGAACACCACTAACTACCTATCTTGACAGCGAGGCTAATAACTTTCTTCAAACTGCATATTTCAGGACCAAACTTGGCTGATGTGTTCATTACCATGTGTTCTATCGAATGGTTCTTTCGGATATCATCTATCTGTCTTACTTTCTAATCTATATTCACTCTTACAGAGAGTCGCACAGTCAATTTAGCCAAAAATCACTTAAATTATTCTAAGTCAAAGAAGACCACTAACTACCTATCTTGACAGCGAGGCTAATAACTTTCTTCAAACTGCATATTTCAGGACCAAACTTGGCTGATGTGTTCATTACCATGTATTCTATCGAATGGTTCTTTCGGATATCATCTATCTGTCTTACTTTTTATTCTATTTTCACTCTTATAGAGAGTCGATCAGTCAATTTGGCCAAAAATCGCTTAAATTATACTAAGTCAAAGAAGAACACTAACTACCTATCTTGACAGCGAGGCTAATAACTTTCTTCAAACTGCATATTTCAGGACCAAACCTGGCTGATGTGTTCATTACCATGTATTCTATCGAATGGTTCTTTCGGATATCATCTATCTGTCTTACTTTTTAATCTATATTCAATCTAATAGAGAGTCACACAGTAAATTTGGCCAATAATCAATGAAATTATTCTAAGTCAAAGAAGACCACTAACTACATATCTTGACAGCGAGGCTAATAACTTTCTTCAAACTGCATATTTCAGGACCAAACTTGGCTGATGTGTTCATTACCATGTATTCTATCGAATGGTTCTTTCGGATATCATCTATCTGTCTTACTTTTTATTCTATTTTCACTCTTATAGAGAGTCGATCAGTCAATTTGGCCAAAATACACTTAAATTATTCTAAGACAAAGAAGACCACTAACTACCTATCTTGACAGCGAGGCTAATAACTTTCTTCAAACTGCATATTTCAGGACCAAACTTGGCTGATGTGTTCATTACCATGTATTCTATCGAATGGTTCTTTCGGATATCATCTATCTGTCTTACTTTTTATTCTATTTTCACTCTTATAGAGAGTCGATCAGTCAATTTGGCCAAAACTCGCTTAAATTATTCTAAGTCAAAGAAGACCACTAACTACCTATCTTGACAGCGAGGCTAATAACTTTCTTCAAACTGCATATTTCAGGACCAAACTTGGCTGATGTGTTCATTACCATGTGTTCTATCGAATGGTTCTTTCGGATATCATCTATCTGTCTTGCTTTCTAATCTATATTCACTCTTACAGAGAGTCGCACAGTCAATTTAGCCAAAAATCACTTTAATTATTCTAAGTCAAAGAAGACCACTAACTACCTATCTTGACAGCGAGGCTAATAACTTTCTTCAAACTGCATATTTCAGGACCAAACTTGGCTGATGTGTTCATTACCATGTATTCTATCGAATGGTTCTTTCGGATATCATCTATCTGTCTTACTTTTTATTCTATTTTCACTCTTATAGAGAGTCGATCAGTCAATTTGGCCAAAAATCGCTTAAATTATACTAAGTCAAAGAAGAACACTAACTACCTATCTTGACAGCGAGGCTAATAACTTTCTTCAAACTGCATATTTCAGGACCAAACTTGGCTGATGTGTTCATTACCATGTATTCTATCGAATGGTTCTTTCGGATATCATCTATCTGTCTTACTTTTTAATCTATATTCAATCTAATAGAGAGTCACACAGTAAATTTGGCCAATAATCAATGAAATTATTCTAAGTCAAAGAAGACCACTAACTACATATCTTGACAGCGAGGCTAATAACTTTCTTCAAACTGCATATTTCAGGACCAAACTTGGCTGATGTGTTCATTACCATGTATTCTATCGAATGGTTCTTTCGGATATCATCTATCTGTCTTACTTTTTATTCTATTTTCACTCTTATAGAGAGTCGATCAGTCAATTTGGCCAAAATACACTTAAATTATTCTAAGACAAAGAAGACCACTAACTACCTATCTTGACAGCGAGGCTAATAACTTTCTTCAAAATGCATATTTCAGGACCAAACTTGGCTGATGTGTTCATTACCATGTATTCTATCGAATGGTTCTTTCGGATATCATCTATCTGTCTTACTTTTTATTCTATTTTCACTCTTATAGAGAGTCGATCAGTCAATTTGGCCAAAACTCGCTTAAATTATTCTAAGTCAAAGAAGACCACTAACTACCTATCTTGACAGCGAGGCTAATAACTTTCTTCAAACTGCATATTTCAGGACCAAACTTGGCTGATGTGTTCATTACCATGTGTTCTATCGAATGGTTCTTTCGGATATCATCTATCTGTCTTGCTTTCTAATCTATATTCACTCTTACAGAGAGTCGCACAGTCAATTTAGCCAAAAATCACTTTAATTATTCTAAGTCAAAGAAGACCACTAACTACATATCTTGACAACGGGGCCAATTACTTTCTTCAAACTGCATATTTCATGACCAAACTTGGCTGAGATCTTCATTACCATGTGTTCTATCGAATGGTTCTTTCGTATTTCCTCTATCTGTTCTACTTTTTATTCTATTTTCACTCTTATAGAGAGTCGATCAGTCAATTTGGCCAAAATACACTTAAATTATTCTAAGTCAAAGAAGACCACTAACTACCTATCTTGACAGCGAGGCTAATAACTTTCTTCAAACTGCATATTTCAGGACCAAACTTGGCTGATGTGTTCATTACCATGTGTTCTATCGAATGGTTCTTTCGGATATCATCTATCTGTCTTGCTTTCTTATCTATATTCACTCTTACAGAGAGTCGCACAGTCAATTTAGCCAAAAATCACTTTAATTATTCTAAGTCAAAGAAGACCACTAACTACATATCTTGACAACGGGGCCAATTACTTTCTTCAAACTGCATATTTCATGACCAAACTTGTCTGAGATGTTCATTACCATGTGTTCTATCGAATGCTTCTTTCGGATTTCCTCTATCTGTCTTACGTTTTAATCAATATTCACTCTTATAGAGAGTCGCACAGTAAATTTGGCCAAAAATCAAGGAAATTATTCTAAGTCAAAGAAGACCACTAACTGCATATCTTGACAGCGAGGCTAATAACTTTCTATAAACTGCATATTTCAGGACCAAACTTGGCTGAGATGTTCATTACCATGTGTTCTATCGAATCCTTCTCTCGGATTTCCTCTATCTCTCTTACGTTTTAATCAATATTCACTCTTATAGAGAGTCGCACAGTAAATTTGGCCAAAAATAACGAAAATTATTCTAAGTCAAAGAAGACCACTAACTACCTATCTTGACAGCGAGGCTAATAACTTTCTTCAAACTGCATATTTCAGGACCAAACTTGGCTGATGTGTTCATTACCATGTATTCTATCGAATGGTTCTTTCGGATATCATCTATCTGTCTTACTTTTTATTCTATTTTCACTCTTATAGAGAGTCGATCAGTCAATTTGGCCAAAAATCGCTTAAATTATTCTAAGTCAAAGAAGACCACTAACTACCTATCTTGACAGCGAGGCTAATAACTTTCTTCAAACTGCATATTTCAGGACCAAACCTGGCTGATGTGTTCATTACCATGTATTCTATCGAATGGTTCTTTCGGATATCATCTATCTGTCTTACTTTTTAATCTATATTCAATCTAATAGAGAGTCACACAGTAAATTTGGCCAATAATCAAGGACATTATTCTAAGTCAAAGAAGACCACTAACTACATATCTTGACAGCGAGGCTAATAACTTTCTATAAACTGCATATTTCAGGATCAAACTTTCCTGAGATGTTCATTACCTTGTGTTCTATCGAATGGTTGTTTCGGATTTCCTCTATCTGTCTTACATTTTAATCTAAATTCACTCTTATAGAGAGTCGATCAGTCAATTTGGCCCAAAATAACGACAATTATTCTAAGTCAAAGAACACCACTAACTACCTATCTTGACAGCGAGGCTAATAACTTTCTTCAAACTGCATATTTCAGGACCAAACTTGGCTGATGTGTTCATTACCATGTGTTCTATCGAATGGTTCTTTCGGATATCATCTATCTGTCTTACTTTCTAATCTATATTCACTCTTACAGAGATCCGATCAGTCAATTTAGCCAAAAATCACTTAAATTATTCTAAGTCAAAGAAGACCACTAACTACATATCTTGACAACGGGGCCAATTACTTTCTTCAAACTGCATATTTCATGACCAAACTTGGCTGAGATGTTCATTGCCATGTGTTCTATCGAATGCTTCTTTCGGATTTCCTCTATCTGTCTTACGTTTTAATCAATATTCACTCTTATAGAGAGTCGCACATTAAATTTGGCCAAAAATAACGAAAATTATTCTAAGTCAAAGAAGACCACTAACTACATATCTTGACAACGGCTCCAATTACTTTCTTCAAACTGCATATTTCAGGACCAAACCTGGCTGATGTGTTCATTACCATGTATTCTATCGAATGGTTCTTTCGGATATCATCTATCTGTCTTCTTTTTATTCTATTTTCACTCTTATAGAGAGTCACACAGTAAATTTGGCCAAAAATCAAGGAAATTATTCTAAGTCAAAGAAGACCACTAACTACCTATCTTGACAGCGAGGCTTATAACTTTCTTCAAACTACATATTTCAGGACCAATCTTGGCTGATGTGTTCATTACCATGTATTCTATCGAATGGTTCTTTCGGATATCATCTATCTGTCTTCTTTTTATTCTATTTTCACTCTTATAGAGAGTCACACAGTAAATTTGGCCAAAAATCAAGGAAATTATTCTAAGTCAAAGAAGACCACTAACTACATATCTTGACAGCGAGGCTAATAACTTTCTTCAAACTGCATATTTCAGGACCAAACTTGGCTGATGTGTTCATTACCATGTATTCTATCGAATCTTTCTTTCGGATATCATCTATCTGTCTTACTTTTTATTCTATTTTCACTCTTATAGAGAGTCGATCAGTCAATTTGGCCAAAATACACTTAAATTATTCTAAGTCAAAGAAGACCACTAACTACCTATCTTGACAGCGAGGCTAATAACTTTCTTCAAACTGCATATTTCAGGACCAATCTTGGCTGATGTGTTCATTACCATGTATTCTATCGAATGGTTCTTTCGGATATCATCTATCTGTCTTCTTTTTATTCTATTTTCACTCTTATAGAGAGTCACACAGTAAATTTGGCCAAAAATCAAGGAAATTATTCTAAGTCAAAGAAGACCACTAACTACCTATCTTGACAGCGAGGCTAATAACTTTCTTCAAACTGCATATTTCAGGACCAATCTTGGCTGATGTGTTCATTACCATGTATTCTATCGAATGGTTCTTTCGGATATCATCTATCTGTCTTCTTTTTATTCTATTTTCACTCTTATAGAGAGTCACACAGTAAATTTGGCCAAAAATCAAGGAAATTATTCTAAGTCAAAGAAGACCACTAACTACCTATCTTGACAGCGAGTCTAATAACTTTCTTCAAACTGCATATTTCAGGACCAAACTTGGCTGATGTGTTCATTACCATGTGTTCTATCTAATGGTTCTTTCGGATATCATCTATCTGTCTTACTTTCTAATCTATATTCACTCTTACAGAGAGTCGCACAGTCAATTTAGCCAAAAATCACTTAAATTATTCTAAGTCAAAGAAGACCACTAACTACATATCTTGACAACGGGGCCAATTACTTTCTTCAAACTGCATATTTCATGACCAAACTTGGCTGAGATGTTCACTACCATGTGTTCTATCGAATGCTTCTTTCGGATTTCCTCTATCTGTCTTACGTTTTAATCAATATTCACTCTTATAGAGAGTCGCACAGTAAATTTGGCCAAAAATCAAGGAAATTATTCTAAGTCAAAGAAGACCACTAACTGCATATCTTGACAGCGAGGCTAATAACTTTCTATAAACTGCATATTTCAGGACCAAACTTGGCTGATGTGTTCATTACCATGTGTTCTATCGAATGGTTCTTTCGGATTTCCTCTATCTGTCTTACGTTTTAATCAATATTCAATCTAATAGAGAGTCACACAGTAAATTTGGCCAATAATCAAGGAAATTATTCTAAGTCAAAGAAGACCACTAACTACCTATCTTGACAGCGAGGCTAATAACTTTCTTCAAACTGCATATTTCAGGACCAAACTTGGCTGATGTGTTCATTACCATGTATTCTATCGAATGGTTCTTTCGGATATCATCTATCTGTCTTACTTTTTATTCTATTTTCACTCTTATAGAGAGTCGATCAGTCAATTTGGCCAAAAATCGCTTAAATTATTCTATGTCAAAGAAGACCACTAACTACCTATCTTGACAGCGAGGCTAATAACTTTCTTCAAACTGCATATTTCAGGACCAAACCTGGCTGATGTGTTCATTACCATGTATTCTATCGAATGGTTCTTTCGGATATCATCTATCTGTCTTACTTTTTAATCTATATTCAATCTAATAGAGAGTCACACAGTAAATTTGGCCAATAATCAAGGAAATTATTCTAAGTCAAAGAAGACCACTAACTACATATCTTGACAGCGAGGCTAATAACTTTCTTCAAACTGCATATTTCAGGACCAAACTTGGCTGATGTGTTCATTACCATGTATTCTATCGAATGGTTCTTTCGGATATCATCTATCTGTCTTACTTTTTATTCTATTTTCACTCTTATAGAGAGTCGATCAGTCAATTTGGCCAAAATACACTTAAATTATTCTAAGTCAAAGAAGACCACTAACTACCTATCTTGACAGCGAGGCTAATAACTTTCTTCAAACTGCATATTTCAGGACCAAACTTGGCTGAAATGTTCATTACCTTGTGTTCTATCGAATGGTTGTTACGGATTTCCTCTATCTGTCTTACGTTTTAATCTATATTCACTCTTATAGAGATTCGAACAGTCAATATGGCCAAAAATAACTTAAATTATTCTAAGTCAAAGAAGACCACTAACTACCTATCTTGACAGCGAGGCTAATAACTTTCTTCAAACTGCATATTTCAGGACCAAACTTGGCTGATATGTTCATTACCATGTATTCTATCGAATGGTTCTTTCGGATATCATCTATCTGTCTTCTTTATATTCTATTTTCACTCTTATAGAGAGTCACACAGTAAATTTGGCCAAAAATCAAGGAAATTATTCTAAGTCCAAGAGGACCACTAACTACATATCTTGACAGCGAGGCTAATAACTTTCTATAAACTGCATATTTCAGGATCAAACTTTCCTGAGATGTTCATTACCTTGTGTTCTATCGAATGGTTGTTTCGGATTTCCTCTATCTGTCTTACGTTTTAATCTATATTCACTCTTATAGAGATTCGCACAGTCAATATGGCCAAAAATCACTTAAATTATTCTAAGTCAAAGAAGACCACTAACTACATATCTTGACAACGGGGCCAATTACTTTCTTCAAACTGCATATTTCATGACCAAACTTGGCTGAGATCTTCATTACCATGTGTTCTATCGAATGCTTCTTTCGGATTTCCTCTATCTGTTCTACTTTTTGTTCTATTTTCACTCTTATAGAGAGTCGATCAGTCAATTTGGCCAAAAATCGCTTAAATTATTCTAAGTCAAAGAAGATCACTAACTACCTATCTTGACAGCGAGGCTAATAACTTTCTTCAAACTGCATATTTCAGGACCAAACTTGGCTGATGTGTTCATTACCATGTATTCTATCGAATGGTTCTTTCGGATATCATCTATCTGTCTTACTTTTTATTCTATTTTCACTCTTATAGAGAGTCGATCAGTCAATTTGGCCAAAAATCGCTTAAATTATTCTAAGTCAAAGAAGACCACTAACTACCTATCTTGACAGCGAGGCTAATAACTTTCTTCAAACTGCATATTTCAGGACCAAACCTGGCTGATGTGTTCATTACCATGTATTCTATCGAATGGTTCTTTCGGATATCATCTATCTGTCTTACTTTTTAATCTATATTCAATCTAATAGAGAGTCACACAGTAAATTTGGCCAAAAATCAAGGAAATTATTCTAAGTCAAAGAAGACCACTAACTACATATCTTGACAGCGGGGCTAATAACTTTCTATAAACTGCATATTTCAGGACCAAACTTGGCTGAGATGTTCATAACCATGTGTTCTCTCGAATGCTTCTTTCGTATTTCCTCTATCTGTTCTACTTTTTATTATATTTTCACTCTTATAGAGAGTCGATCAGTCAATATGGCCAAAAATCACTTAAATTATTCTAAGTCAAAGAAGACCACTAACTACCTATCTTGACAGCGAGGCTAATAACTTTCTTCAAACTGCATATTTCAGGACCAAACTTGGCTGATGTGTTCAATACCTTGTGTTCTATCGAATGGTTCTTTCGGATATCAGCTATCTGTCTTGCTTTCTAATCTATATTCACTCTTACAGAGAGTCGCACAGTCAATTTAGCCAAAAATCACTTTAATTATTCTAAGTCAAAGAAGACCACTAACTACATATCTTGACAACGGGGCCAATTACTTTCTTCAAACTGCATATTTCATGACCACACTTGGCTGAGATCTTCATTACCATGTGTTCTATCGAATGGTTCTTTCGTATTTCCTCTATCTGTTCTTCTTTTTATTCTATTTTCACTCTTATAGAGAGTCGATCAGTCAATTTGGCCAAAAATCGCTTAAATTATTCTAAGTCAAAGAAGACCACTAACTACATATCTTGACAACGGGGCCAATTACTTTCTTCAAACTGCATATTTCATGACCACACTTGGCTGAGATCTTCATTACCATGTGTTCTATCGAATGGTTCTTTCGTATTTCCTCTATCTGTTCTTCTTTTTATTCTATTTTCACTCTTATAGAGAGTCGATCAGTCAATTTGGCCAAAAATCGCTTAAATTATTCTAAGTCAAAGAAGACCACTAACTACATATCTTGACAGCGAGGCTAATAACTTTCTTCAAACTGCATATTTCAGGACCAAACTTGGCTGATGTGTTCATTACCATGTATTCTATCGAATGGTTCTTTCGGATATCATCTATCTGTCTTACTTTTTATTCTATTTTCACTCTTATAGAGAGTCGATCAGTCAATTTGGCCAAAATACACTTAAATTATTCTAAGTCAAAGAAGACCACTAACTACCTATCTTGACAGCGAGGCTAATAACTTTCTTCAAACTGCATATTTCAGGACCAAACTTGGCTGATGTGTTCATTACCATGTATTCTATCGAATGGTTCTTTCGGATATCATCTATCTGTCTTACTTTTTATTCTATTTTCACTCTTATAGAGAGTCGATCAGTCAATTTGGCCAAAATACACTTAAATTATTCTAAGTCAAAGAAGACCACTAACTACCTATCTTGACAGCGAGGCTAATAACTTTCTTCAAACTGCATATTTCAGGACCAAACTTTGCTGATGTGTTCATTACCATGTGTTCTATCGAATGGTTCTTTCGGATATCATCTATCTGTCTTGCTTTCTAATCTATATTCACTCTTACAGAGAGTCGCACAGTCAATTTGGCCAAAAATCACTTTAATTATTCTAAGTCAAAGAAGACCACTAACTACATATCTTGACAACGGGGCCAATTACTTTCTTCAAACTGCATAGTTCATGACCAAACTTGGCTGAGATGTTCATTACCATGTGTTCTATCGAATGGTTCTTTCGTATTTCCTCTATCTGTTCTACTTTTTATTTTATTTTCACTCTTATAGAGAGTCGATCAGTCAATTTGGCCAAAAATCGCTTAAATTATTCTAAGTCAAAGAAGACCACTAACTACATATCTTGACAGCGAGGCTAATAACTTTCTATAAACTGCATATTTCAGGACCAAACTTGGCTGAGATGTTCATTACCATGTGTTCTATCGAATGCTTCTTTCGGATTTCCTCTATCTGTCTTACGTTTTAATCAATATTCAATCTAATAGAGAGTCACACAGTAAATTTGGCCAATAATCAAGGAAATTATTCTAAGTCAAAGAAGACCACTAACTACCTATCTTGACAGCGAGGCTAATAACTTTCTTCAAACTGCATATTTCAGGACCAAACTTGGCTGATGTGTTCATTACCATGTATTCTATCGAATGGTTCTTTCGGATATCATCTATCTGTCTTACTTTTTATTCTATTTTCACTCTTATAGAGAGTCGATCAGTCAATTTGGCCAAAAATCGCTTAAATTATTCTATGTCAAAGAAGACCACTAACTACCTATCTTGACAGCGAGGCTAATTACTTTCTTCAAACTGCATATTTCAGGACCAAACCTGGCTGATGTGTTCATTACCATGTATTCTATCGAATGGTTCTTTCGGATATCATCTATCTGTCTTACTTTTTAATCTATATTCAATCTAATAGAGAGTCACACAGTAAATTTGGCCAATAATCAAGGAAATTATTCTAAGTCAAAGAAGACCACTAACTACATATCTTGACAGCGAGGCTAATAACTTTCTTCAAACTGCATATTTCAGGACCAAACTTGGCTGATGTGTTCATTACCATGTATTCTATCGAATGGTTCTTTCGGATATCATCTATCTGTCTTACTTTTTATTCTATTTTCACTCTTATAGAGAGTCGATCAGTCAATTTGGCCAAAATACACTTAAATTATTCTAAGTCAAAGAAGACCACTAACTACCTATCTTGACAGCGAGGCTAATAACTTTCTTCAAACTGCATATTTCAGGACCAAACTTGGCTGAAATGTTCATTACCTTGTGTTCTATCGAATGGTTGTTACGGATTTCCTCTATCTGTCTTACGTTTTAATCTATATTCACTCTTATAGAGATTCGAACAGTCAATATGGCCAAAAATAACTTAAATTATTCTAAGTCAAAGAAGACCACTAACTACCTATCTTGACAGCGAGGCTAATAACTTTCTTCAAACTGCATATTTCAGGACCAAACTTGGCTGATATGTTAATTACCATGTATTCTATCGAATGGTTCTTTCGGATATCATCTATCTGTCTTCTTTATATTCTATTTTCACTCTTATAGAGAGTCACACAGTAAATTTGGCCAAAAATCAAGGAAATTATTCTAAGTCCAAGAGGACCACTAACTACATATCTTGACAGCGAGGCTAATAACTTTCTATAAACTGCATATTTCAGGATCAAACTTTCCTGAGATGTTCATTACCTTGTGTTCTATCGAATGGTTGTTTCGGATTTCCTCTATCTGTCTTACGTTTTAATCTATATTCACTCTTATAGAGATTCGCACAGTCAATATGGCCAAAAATCACTTAAATTATTCTAAGTCAAAGAAGACCACTAACTACATATCTTGACAACGGGGCCAATTACTTTCTTCAAACTGCATATTTCATGACCAAACTTGGCTGAGATCTTCATTACCATGTGTTCTATCGAATGCTTCTTTCGGATTTCCTCTATCTGTTCTACTTTTTATTCTATTTTCACTCTTATAGAGAGTCGATCAGTCAATTTGGCCAAAAATCGCTTAAATTATTCTAAGTCAAAGAAGATCACTAACTACCTATCTTGACAGCGAGGCTAATAACTTTCTTCAAACTGCATATTTCAGGACCAAACTTGGCTGATGTGTTCATTACCATGTATTCTATCGAATGGTTCTTTCGGATTTCATCTATCTGTATTACTTTTTATTCTATTTTCACTCTTATAGAGAGTCGATCAGTCAATTTGGCCAAAAATCGCTTAAATTATTCTAAGTCAAAGAAGACCACTAACTACCTATCTTGACAGCGAGGCTAATAACTTTCTTCAAACTGCATATTTCAGGACCAAACCTGGCTGATGTGTTCATTACCATGTATTCTATCGAATGGTTCTTTCGGATATCATCTATCTGTCTTACTTTTTAATCTATATTCAATCTAATAGAGAGTCACACAGTAAATTTGGCCAAAAATCAAGGAAATTATTCTAAGTCAAAGAAGACCACTAACTACATATCTTGACAGCGGGGCTAATAACTTTCTATAAACTGCATATTTCAGGACCAAACTTGGCTGAGATGTTCATAACCATGTGTTCTCTCGAATGCTTCTTTCGTATTTCCTCTATCTGTTCTACTTTTTATTATATTTTCACTCTTATAGAGAGTCGATCAGTCAATATGGCCAAAAATCACTTAAATTATTCTAAGTCAAAGAAGACCACTAACTACCTATCTTGACAGCGAGGCTAATAACTTTCTTCAAACTGCATATTTCAGGACCAAACTTGGCTGATGTGTTCAATACCTTGTGTTCTATCGAATGGTTCTTTCGGATATCAGCTATCTGTCTTGCTTTCTAATCTATATTCACTCTTACAGAGAGTCGCACAGTCAATTTAGCCAAAAATCACTTTAATTATTCTAAGTCAAAGAAGACCACTAACTACATATCTTGACAACGGGGCCAATTACTTTCTTCAAACTGCATATTTCATGACCACACTTGGCTGAGATCTTCATTACCATGTGTTCTATCGAATGCTTCTTTCGGATTTCCTCTATCTGTCTTACGTTTTAATCAATATTCACTCTTATAGAGAGTCGCACAGTAAATTTGGCCAAAAATAACGAAAATTATTCTAAGTCAAAGAAGACCACTAACTACCTATCTTGACAGCGAGGCTAATAACTTTCTTCAAACTGCATATTTCAGGACCAAACTTGGCTGATGTGTTCATTACCATGTATTCTATCGAATGGTTCTTTCGGATATCATCTATCTGTCTTACTTTTTATTCTATTTTCACAATTATAGAGAGTCGATCAGTCAATTTGGCCAAAAATCGCTTAAATTATACTAAGTCAAAGAAGAACACTAACTACCTATCTTGACAGCGAGGCTAATAACTTTCTTCAAACTGCATATTTCAGGACCAAACCTGGCTGATGTGTTCATTACCATGTATTCTATCGAATGGTTCTTTCGGATATCATCTATCTGTCTTACTTTTTAATCTATATTCAATCTAATAGAGAGTCACACAGTAAATTTTGCCAATAATCAAGGAAATTATTCTAAGTCAAAGAAGACCACTAACTACATATCTTGACAGCGAGGCTAATAACTTTCTTCAAACTGCATATTTCAGGACCAAACTTGGCTGATGTGTTCATTACCATGTATTCTATCGAATGGTTCTTTCGGATATCATCTATCTGTCTTACTTTTTATTCTATTTTCACTCTTATAGAGAGTCGATCAGTCAATTTGGCCAAAATACACTTAAATTATTCTAAGTCAAAGAAGACCACTAACTACCTATCTTGACAGCGAGGCTAATAACTTTCTTCAAACTGCATATTTCAGGACCAAACTTGGCTGATGTGTTCATTACCATGTATTCTATCGAATGGTTCTTTCGGATATCATCTATCTGTCTTACTTTTTATTCTATTTTCACTCTTATAGAGAGTCGATCAGTCAATTTGGCCAAAATACACTTAAATTATTCTAAGTCAAAGAAGACCACTAACTACCTATCTTGACAGCGAGGCTAATAACTTTCTTCAAACTGCATATTTCAGGACCAAACTTGGCTGATGTGTTCATTACCATGTATTCTATCGAATGCTTCTTTCGGATTTCCTCTATCTGTCTTACGTTTTAATCAATATTCACTCTTATAGAGAGTCGCACATTAAATTTGGCCAAAAATAACGAAAATTATTCTAAGTCAAAGAAGACCACTAACTACATATCTTGACAACGGCTCCAATTACTTTCTTCAAACTGCATATTTCAGGACCAAACCTGGCTGATGTGTTCATTACCATGTATTCTATCGAATGGTTCTTTCGGATATCATCTATCTGTCTTACTTTTAAATCTATATTCAATCTAATAGAGAGTCACACAGTAAATTTGGCCAATAATCAAGGAAATTATTCTAAGTCAAAGAAGACCACTAACTACCTATCTTGACAGCGAGGCTAATAACTTTCTTCAAACTACATATTTCAGGACCAAACTTGGCTGATGTGTTCATTACCATGTATTCTATCGAATGGTTCTTTCGGATATCATCTATCTGTCTTACTTTTTAATCTATATTCAATCTAATAGAGAGTCACACAGTAAATTTGGCCAAAAATCAAGGAAATTATTCTAAGTCAAAGAAGACCACTAACTACATATCTTGACAGCGAGGCTAATAACTTTCTATAAACTGCATATTTCAGGATCAAACTTTCCTGAGATGTTCATTACCTTGTGTTCTATCGAATGGATGTTTCGGATTTCCTCTATCTGTCTTACATTTTAATCTAAATTCACTCTTACAGAGAGTCGCATAGTCAATTTGGCCCAAAATAACGAAAATTATTCTAAGTCAAAGAAGACCACTAAAAACCTATCTTGAGAGCGAGGCTAATTACTTTCTTCAAACTGCATATTTCAGGAATAAACTTGGCTGATGTGTTCATTACCATGTGTTCTATCGAATGGTCCTTTCGGATATCATCTATCTGTCTTACTTTCTAATCTATATTCACTCTTACAGAGAGTCGCACAGTCAATTTAGCCAAAAATCACTTAAATTATTCTAAGTCAAAGAAGACCACTAACTACATATCTTGACAACGGCTCCAATTACTTTCTTCAAACTGCATATTTCAGGACCAAACTTGGCTGTGATGTTCATTACCATGTGTTCTATCGAATGGTTCTTTCGTATTTCCTCTATCTGTTCTACTTTTTATTCTATTTTCACTCTTATAGCGAGTCGATCAGTCAAATTTGCCAAAAATCGCTTAAATTATTCAAGTCAAAGAAGACCACTAACTACATATCTTGACAGCGAGGCTAATAACTTTCTATAAACTGCATATTTCAGGACCAAACTTGGCTGAGATGTTCATTGCCTTGTGTTCTATCGAATGGTTCTTTCGTATTTCCTCTATCTGTTCTACTTTTTATTTTATTTTCACTCTTATAGAGAGTCGATCAGTCAATTTGGCCGAAACTCGCTTAAATTATTCTAAGTCAAAGAAGACCACTAACTACCTATCTTGACAGCGAGGCTAATAACTTTCTTCAAACTGCATATTTCAGGACCAAACTTGGCTGATGTGTTCATTACCATGTGTTCTATCGAATGGTTCTTTCGGATATCATCTATCTGTCTTGCTTTCTAATCTATATTCACTCTTACAGAGAGTCGCACAGTCAATTTAGCCAAAAATCACTTTAATTATTCTAAGTCAAAGAAGACCACTAACTACATATCTTGACAACGGGGCCAATTACTTTCTTCAAACTGCATATTTCATGACCAAACTTGGCTGAGATCTTCATTACCATGTGTTCTATCGAATGGTTCTTTCGTATTTCCTCTATCTGTTCTACTTTTTATTCTATTTTCACTCTTATAGAGAGTCGATCAGTCAATTTGGCCAAAAATCCCTTAAATTATTCTAAGTCAAAGAAGATCACTAACTACCTATCTTGACAGCGAGGCTAATAACTTTCTTCAAACTGCATATTTCAGGACCAAACTCGGCTGATGTGTTCATTACCATGTATTCTATCGAATGGTCCTTTCGGATATCATCTATATGTCTTACTTTTTAATCTATATTCAATCTAATAGAGAGTCACACAGTAAATTTGGCCAAAAATCAAGGAAATTATTCTAAGTCAAAGAAGACCACTAACTACCTATCTTGACAGCGAGGCTAATAACTTTCTTCAAACTACATATTTCAGGACCAAACTTGGCTGATGTGTTCATTACCATGTATTCTATCGAATGGTTCTTTCGGATATCATCTATCTGTCTTACTTTTTAATCTATATTCAATCTAATAGAGAGTCACACAGTAAATTTGGCCAAAAATCAAGGAAATTATTCTAAGTCCAAGAAGACCACTGACTACATATCTTGACAGCGAGGCTAATAACTTTCTATAAACTGCATATTTCAGGATCAAACTTTCCTGAGATGTTCATTACCATGTGTTCTATCGAATGCTTCTTTCGTATTTCCTCTATCTGTTCTACTTTTTATTATATTTTCACTCTTATAGGGAGTCGATCAGTCAATATGGCCGAAAATAACGAAAATTATTCTAAGTAAAAGAAGACCACTAAAAACCTATCTCGACAGCGAGGCTAATAACTTTCTATAAACTGCATATTTCAGGATCAAACTTTCCTGAGATGTTCATTACCTTGTGTTCTATCGAATGGTTCTTTCGTATTTCCTCTATCTGTTCTACTTTTTATTTTATTTTCACTCTTATAGAGAGTCGATCAGTCAATTTGCCAAAAATCGCTTAAATTATTCAAGTCAAAGAAGACCACTAACTACATATCTTGACAGCGAGGCTAATAACTTTCTTCAAACTGCATAGTTCATGACCAAACTTGGCTGAGATGTTCATTACCATGTGTTCTATCGAATGGTTCTTTCGTATTTCCTCTATCTGTTCTACTTTTTATTTTATTTTCACTCTTATAGAGAGTCGATCAGTCAATTTGGCCAAAAATCGCTTAAATTATTCTAAGTCAAAGAAGACCACTAACTACCTATCTTGACAGCGAGGCTAATAACTTTCTTCAAACTGCATATTTCAGGACCAAACTTGGCTGATGTGTTCAATACCATGTGTTCTATCGAATGGTTCTTTCGGATATCATCTATCTGTCTTGCTTTCTAATCTATATTCACTCTTACAGAGAGTCGCACAGTCAATTTAGCCAAAAATCACTTTAATTATTCTAAGTCAAAGAAGACCACTAACTACATATCTTGACAACGGGGCCAATTACTTTCTTCAAACTGCATATTTCATGACCAAACTTGGCTGAGATCTTCATTACCATGTGTTCTATCGAATGGTTCTTTCGTATTTCCTCTATCTGTTCTACTTTTTATTCTATTTTCACTCTTATAGAGAGTCGATCAGTCAATTTGGCCAAAAATCCCTTAAATTATTCTAAGTCAAAGAAGATCACTAACTACCTATCTTGACAGCGAGGCTAATAACTTTCTTCAAACTGCATATTTCAGGACCAAACTCGGCTGATGTGTTCATTACCATGTATTCTATCGAATGGTCCTTTCGGATATCATCTATATGTCTTACTTTTTAATCTATATTCAATCTAATAGAGAGTCACACAGTAAATTTGGCCAAAAATCAAGGAAATTATTCTAAGTCAAAGAAGACCACTAACTACCTATCTTGACAGCGAGGCTAATAACTTTCTTCAAACTACATATTTCAGGACCAAACTTGGCTGATGTGTTCATTACCATGTATTCTATCGAATGGTTCTTTCGGATATCATCTATCTGTCTTACTTTTTAATCTATATTCAATCTAATAGAGAGTCACACAGTAAATTTGGCCAAAAATCAAGGAAATTATTCTAAGTCAAAGAAGACCACTGACTACATATCTTGACAGCGAGGCTAATAACTTTCTATAAACTGCATATTTCAGGATCAAACTTTCCTGAGATGTTCATTACCATGTGTTCTATCGAATGCTTCTTTCGTATTTCCTCTATCAGTTCTACTTTTTATTATATTTTCACTCTTATAGGGAGTCGATCAGTCAATATGGCCGAAAATAACGAAAATTATTCTAAGTCAAAGAAGACCACTAAAAACCTATCTCGACAGCGAGGCTAATAACTTTCTATAAACTGCATATTTCAGGATCAAACTTTCCTGAGATGTTCATTACCTTGTGTTCTATCGAATGGTTCTTTCGTATTTCCTCTATCTGTTCTACTTTTTATTTTATTTTCACTCTTATAGAGAGTCGATCAGTCAATTTGCCAAAAATCGCTTAAATTATTCAAGTCAAAGAAGACCACTAACTACATATCTTGACAGCGAGGCTAATAACTTTCTATAAACTGCATATTTCAGGACCAAACTTGGCTGAGATGTTCATTGCCTTGTGTTCTATCGAATGGTTCTTTCGTATTTCCTCTATCTGTCTTACTTTTTATTTTATTTTCACTCTTATAGAGAGTCGATCAGTCAATTTGGCCAAAACTCGCTTAAATTATTCTAAGTCAAAGAAGACCACTAACTACCTATCTTGACAGCGAGGCTAATAACTTTCTTCAAACTGCATATTTCAGGACCAAACTTGGCTGATGTGTTCATTACCATGTGTTCTATCGAATGGTTCTTTCGGATATCATCTATCTGTCTTACTTTTTATTCTATTTTCACTCTTATAGAGAGTCGATCAGTCAATTTAGCCAAAAATCACTTTAATTATTCTAAGTCAAAGAAGACCACTATCTACATATCTTGACAACGGGGCCAATTACTTTCTTCAAACTGCACATTTCATGACCAAACTTGGCTGAGATGTTCATTACCATGTGTTCTATCGAATGCTTCTTTCGGATTTCCTCTATCAGTCTTACGTTTTAATCAATATTCACTCTTATAGAGAGTCGCACAGTAAATTTGGCCAAAAATAACGAAAATTATTCTAAGTCAAAGAAGACCACTAACTACCTATCTTGACAGCGAGGCTAATAACTTTCTTCAAACTACATATTTCAGGACCAAACTTGGCTGATGTGTTCATTACCATGTATTCTATCGAATGGTTCTTTCGGATATCATCTATCTGTCTTACTTTTTAATCTATATTCAATCTAATAGAGAGTCACACAGTAAATTTGGCCAAAAATCAAGGAAATTATTCTAAGTCCAAGAAGACCACTGACTACATATCTTGACAGCGAGGCTAATAACTTTCTATAAACTGCATATTTCAGGATCAAACTTTCCTGAGATGTTCATTACCATGTGTTCTATCGAATGCTTCTTTCGTATTTCCTCTATCTGTTCTACTTTTTATTATATTTTCACTCTTATAGGGAGTCGATCAGTCAATATGGCCGAAAATAACGAAAATTATTCTAAGTCAAAGAAGACCACTAAAAACCTATCTCGACAGCGAGGCTAATAACTTTCTATAAACTGCATATTTCAGGATCAAACTTTCCTGAGATGTTCATTACCTTGTGTTCTATCGAATGGTTCTTTCGTATTTCCTCTATCTGTTCTACTTTTTATTTTATTTTCACTCTTATAGAGAGTCGATCAGTCAATTTGCCAAAAATCGCTTAAATTATTCAAGTCAAAGAAGACCACTAACTACATATCTTGACAGCGAGGCTAATAACTTTCTATAAACTGCATATTTCAGGACCAAACTTGGCTGAGATGTTCATTGCCTTGTGTTCTATCGAATGGTTCTTTCGTATTTCCTCTATCTGTTCTACTTTTTATTTTATTTTCACTCTTATAGAGAGTCGATCAGTCAATTTGGCCAAAACTCGCTTAAATTATTCTAAGTCAAAGAAGACCACTAACTACCTATCTTGACAGCGAGGCTAATAACTTTCTTCAAACTGCATATTTCAGGACCAAACTTGGCTGATGTGTTCATTACCATGTGTTCTATCGAATGGTTCTTTCGGATATCATCTATCTGTCTTACTTTTTATTCTATTTTCACTCTTATAGAGAGTCGATCAGTCAATTTAGCCAAAAATCACTTTAATTATTCTAAGTCAAAGAAGACCACTATCTACATATCTTGACAACGGGGCCAATTACTTTCTTCAAACTGCATATTTCATGACCAAACTTGGCTGAGATGTTCATTACCATGTGTTCTATCGAATGCTTCTTTCGGATTTCCTCTATCTGTCTTACGTTTTAATCAATATTCACTCTTATAGAGAGTCGCACAGTAAATTTGGCCAAAAATAACGAAAATTATTCTAAGTCAAAGAAGACCACTAAAAACCTATCTTGAGAGCGAGGCTAATTACTTTCTTCAAACTGCATATTTCAGGACCAAACTTGGCTGTTGTGTTCATTACCATGTGTTCTATCGAATGGTCCTTTCGGATATCATCTATCTGTCTTACTTTCTAATCTATATTCACTCTTACAGAGAGTCGCACAGTCAATTCAGCCAAAAATCACTTAAATTATTCTAAGTCAAAGAAGACCACTAACTACATATCTTGACAACGGCTCCAATTACTTTCTTCAAACTGCATATTTCAGGACCAAACTTGGCTGTGATGTTCATTACCATGTGTTCTATCGAATAGTTCTTTCGTATTTCCTCTATCTGTTCTACTTTTTATTCTATTTTCACTCTTATAGCGAGTCGATCAGTCAAATTTGCCAAAAATCGCTTAAATTATTCAAGTCGAAGAAGACCACTAACTACATATCTTGACAGCGAGGCTAATAACTTTCTATAAACTGCATATTTCAGGACCAAACTTGGTTGAGATGTTCATTGCCTTGTGTTCTATCGAATGGTTCTTTCGTATTTCCTCTATCTGTTCTACTTTTTATTTTATTTTCACTCTTATAGAGAGTCGATCAGTCAATTTGGCCAAAACTCGCTTAAATTATTCTAAGTCAAAGAAGACCACTAACTACCTATCTTGACAGCGAGGCTAATAACTTTCTTCAAACTGCATATTTCAGGACCAAACTTGGCTGATGTGTTCATTACCATGTGTTCTATCGAATGGTTCTTTCGGATATCATCTATCTGTCTTGCTTTCTAATCTATATTCACTCTTACAGAGAGTCGCACAGTCAATTTAGCCAAAAATCACTTTAATTATTCTAAGTCAAAGAAGACCACTAACTACATATCTTGACAACGGGGCCAATTACTTTCTTCAAACTGCATATTTCATGACCAAACTTGGCTGAGATCTTCATTACCATGTGTTCTATCGAATGGTTCTTTCGTATTTCCTCTATCTGTTCTACTTTTTATTCTATTTTCACTCTTATAGAGAGTCGATCAGTCAATTTGGCCAAAAATCCCTTAAATTATTCTAAGTCAAAGAAGATCACTAACTACCTATCTTGACAGCGAGGCTAATAACTTTCTTCAAACTGCATATTTCAGGACCAAACTCGGCTGATGTGTTCATTACCATGTATTCTATCGAATGGTCCTTTCGGATATCATCTATATGTCTTACTTTTTAATCTATATTCAATCTAATAGAGAGTCACACAGTAAATTTGGCCAAAAATCAAGGAAATTATTCTAAGTCAAAGAAGACCACTAACTACCTATCTTGACAGCGAGGCTAATAACTTTCTTCAAACTACATATTTCAGGACCAAACTTGGCTGATGTGTTCATTACCATGTATTCTATCGAATGGTTCTTTCGGATATCATCTATCTGTCTTACTTTTTAATCTATATTCAATCTAATAGAGAGTCACACAGTAAATTTGGCCAAAAATCAAGGAAATTATTCTAAGTCCAAGAAGACCACTGACTACATATCTTGACAGCGAGGCTAATAACTTTCTATAAACTGCATATTTCAGGATCAAACTTTCCTGAGATGTTCATTACCATGTGTTCTATCGAATGCTTCTTTCGTATTTCCTCTATCTGTTCTACTTTTTATTATATTTTCACTCTTATAGGGAGTCGATCAGTCAATATGGCCCAAAATAACGAAAATTATTCTAAGTCAAAGAAGACCACTAAAAACCTATCTTGACAGCGAGGCTAATAACTTTCTATAAACTGCATATTTCAGGATCAAACTTTCCTGAGATGTTCATTACCTTGTGTTCTATCGAATGGTTCTTTCGTATTTCCTCTATCTGTTCTACTTTTTATTTTATTTTCACTCTTATAGAGAGTCGATCAGTCAATTTGCCAAAAATCGCTTAAATTATTCAAGTCAAAGAAGACCACTAACTACCTATCTTGACAGCGAGGCTAATAACTTTCTTCAAACTGCATATTTCAGGACCAAACTTGGCTGATGTGTTCATTACCATGTGTTCTATCGAATGGTTCTTTCGGATATCATCTATCTGTCTTGCTTTCTAATCTATATTCACTCTTACAGAGAGTCGCACAGTCAATTTAGCCAAAAATCACTTTAATTATTCTAAGTCAAAGAAGACCACTAACTACATATCTTGACAACGGGGCCAATTACTTTCTTCAAACTGCATATTTCATGACCAAACTTGGCTGAGATCTTCATTACCATGTGTTCTATCGAATGGTTCTTTCGTATTTCCTCTATCTGTTCTACTTTTTATTCTATTTTCACTCTTATAGAGAGTCGATCAGTCAATTTGGCCAAAAATCCCTTAAATTATTCTAAGTCAAAGAAGATCACTAACTACCTATCTTGACAGCGAGGCTAATAACTTTCTTCAAACTGCATATTTCAGGACCAAACTCGGCTGATGTGTTCATTACCATGTATTCTATCGAATGGTCCTTTCGGATATCATCTATCTGTCTTACTTTTTAATCTATATTCAATCTAATAGAGAGTCACACAGTAAATTTGGCCAAAAATCAAGGAAATTATTCTAAGTCCAAGAAGACCACTGACTACATATCTTGACAGCGAGGCTAATAACTTTCTATAAACTGCATATTTCAGGATCAAACTTTCCTGAGATGTTCATTACCATGTGTTCTATCGAATGCTTCTTTCGTATTTCCTCTATCTGTTCTACTTTTTATTATATTTTCACTCTTATAGGGAGTCGATCAGTCAATATGGCCCAAAATAACGAAAATTATTCTAAGTCAAAGAAGACCACTAAAAACCTATCTTGACAGCGAGGCTAATAACTTTCTATAAACTGCATATTTCAGGATCAAACTTTCCTGAGATGTTCATTACCTTGTGTTCTATCGAATGGTTCTTTCGTATTTCCTCTATCTGTTCTACTTTTTATTTTATTTTCACTCTTATAGAGAGTCGATCAGTCAATTTGCCAAAAATCGCTTAAATTATTCAAGTCAAAGAAGACCACTAACTACATATCTTGACAGCGAGGCTAATAACTTTCTATAAACTGCATATTTCAGGACCAAACTTGGCTGATGTGTTCATTACCATGTATTCTATCGAATGGTTCTTTCGGATATCATCTATCTGTCTTACTTTTTATTCTATTTTCACTCTTATAGAGAGTCGATCAGTCAATTTGGCCAAAATACACTTAAATTATTCTAAGTCAAAGAAGACCACTAACTACCTATCTTGACAGCGAGGCTAATAACTTTCTTCAAACTGCATATTTCAGGACCAAACTTGGCTGATGTGTTCATTACCATGTGTTCTATCGAATGGTTGTTTCGGATATCATCTATCTGTCTTACTTTTTAATCTATATTCAATCTAAAAGAGAGTCACACAGTAAATTTGGCCAAAAATCAAGGAAATTATTCTAAGTCAAAGAAGACCACTAACTACCTATCTTGACAGCGAGGCTAATAACTTTCTTCAAACTACATATTTCAGGACCAAACTTGGCTGATGTGTTCATTACCATGTATTCTATCGAATGGTTCTTTCGGATATCATCTATCTGTCTTACTTTTTATTATATTTTCACTCTTATAGGGAGTCGATCAGTCAATATGGCCAAAAATCACTTAAATTATTCTAAGTCAAAGAAGACCACTAACTACCTATCTTGACAGCGAGGCTAATAACTTTCTTCAAACTGCATATTTCAGGACCAAACTTGGCTGATGTGTTCATTACCATGTGTTCTATCGAATGGTTCTTTCGGATATCATCTATCTGTCTTACTTTTTATTCTATTTTCACTCTTATAGAGAGTCGATCAGTCAATTTAGCCAAAAATCACTTTAATTATTCTAAGTCAAATAAGACCACTATCTACATATCTTGACAACGGGGCCAATTACTTTCTTCAAACTGCATATTTCATGACCAAACTTGGCTGAGATGTTCATTACCATGTGTTCTATCGAATGCTTCTTTCGGATTTCCTCTATCTGTCTTACGTTTTAATCAATATTCACTCTTATAGAGAGTCGCACAGTAAATTTGGCCAAAAATAACGAAAATTATTCTAAGTCAAAGAAGACCACTAACTACCTATCTTGACAGCGAGACTAATAACTTTCTTCAAACTACATATTTCAGGACCAAACTTGGCTGATGTGTTCATTACCATGTATTCTATCGAATGGTTCTTTCGGATATCATCTATCTGTCTTACTTTTTATTCTATTTTCACTCTTATAGAGAGTCGATCAGTCAATTTGGCCAAAATACACTTAAATTATTCTAAGTCAAAGAAGACCACTAACTACATATCTTGACAGCGAAGCTAATAACTTTCTATAAACTGCATATTTCAGGATCAAACTTTCCTGAGATGTTCATTACCATGTGTTCTATCGAATGCTTCTTTCGGATTTCCTCTATCTGTCTTACGTTTTAATCTATATTCAATCTAATAGAGAGTCACACAGTAAATTTGGCCAAAAATCAAGGAAATTATTCTAAGTCAAAGAAGACCACTAACTACATATCTTGACAGAGAGGCTAATAACTTTCTATAAACTGCATATTTTCAGGACCAAACTTGGCTGAGATGTTCATTACCATGTGTTCTATCGAATGGTTCTTTCGTATTTCCTCTATCTGTTCTACTTTTTATTCTATTTTCACTCTTATAGAGAGTCGATCAGTCAATTTGGCCAAAAATCGCTTAAATTATTCTAAGTCAAAGAAGACCACTAACTACCTATCTTGACAGCGAGGCTAATAACTTTCTTCAAACTGCATATTTCAGGACCAAACTTGGCTGATGTGTTCATTACCATGTGTTCTATCGAATGGTTGTTTCGGATATCATCTATCTGTCTTACTTTTTAATCTATATTCAATCTAATAGAGAGTCACACAGTAAATTTGGCCAAAAATCAAGGAAATTATTCTAAGTCAAAGAAGACCACTAACTACCTATCTTGACAGCGAGGCTAATAACTTTCTTCAAACTACATATTTCAGGACCAAACTTGGCTGATGTGTTCATTACCATGTATTCTATCGAATGGTTCTTTCGGATATCATCTATCTGTCTTACTTTTTATTATATTTTCACTCTTATAGGGAGTCGATCAGTCAATATGGCCAAAAATCACTTAAATTATTCTAAGTCAAAGAAGACCACTAACTACCTATCTTGACAGCGAGGCTAATAACTTTCTTCAAACTGCATATTTCAGGACCAAACTTGGCTGATGTGTTCATTACCATGTGTTCTATCGAATGGTTCTTTCGGATATCATCTATCTGTCTTACTTTTTATTCTATTTTCACTCTTATAGAGAGTCGATCAGTCAATTTAGCCAAAAATCACTTTAATTATTCTAAGTCAAAGAAGACCACTATCTACATATCTTGACAACGGGGCCAATTACTTTCTTCAAACTGCATATTTCATGACCAAACTTGGCTGAGATGTTCATTACCATGTGTTCTATCGAATGCTTCTTTCGGATTTCCTCTATCTGTCTTACGTTTTAATCAATATTCACTCTTATAGAGAGTCGCACAGTAAATTTGGCCAAAAATAACGAAAATTATTCTAAGTCAAAGAAGACCACTAACTACCTATCTTGACAGCGAGACTAATAACTTTCTTCAAACTACATATTTCAGGACCAAACTTGGCTGATGTGTTCATTACCATGTATTCTATCGAATGGTTCTTTCGGATATCATCTATCTGTCTTACTTTTTATTCTATTTTCACTCTTATAGAGAGTCGATCAGTCAATTTGGCCAAAATACACTTAAATTATTCTAAGTCAAAGAAGACCACTAACTACATATCTTGACAGCGAAGCTAATAACTTTCTATAAACTGCATATTTCAGGATCAAACTTTCCTGAGATGTTCATTACCATGTGTTCTATCGAATGCTTCTTTCGGATTTCCTCTATCTGTCTTACGTTTTAATCTATATTCAATCTAATAGAGAGTCACACAGTAAATTTGGCCAAAAATCAAGGAAATTATTCTAAGTCAAAGAAGACCACTAACTACATATCTTGACAGAGAGGCTAATAACTTTCTATAAACTGCATATTTTCAGGACCAAACTTGGCTGAGATGTTCATTACCATGTGTTCTATCGAATGGTTCTTTCGTATTTCCTCTATCTGTTCTACTTTTTATTCTATTTTCACTCTTATAGAGAGTCGATCAGTCAATTTGGCCAAAAATCGCTTAAATTATTCTAAGTCAAAGAAGACCACTAACTACCTATCTTGACAGCGAGGCTAATAACTTTCTATAAACTGCATATTTCAGGATCAAACTTTCCTGAGATGTTCATTACCATGTGTTCTATCGAATGCTTCTTTCGGATTTCCTCTATCTGTCTTACGTTTTAATCTATATTCAATCTAATAGAGAGTCACACAGTAAATTTGGCCAAAAATCAAGGAAATTATTCTAAGTCAAAGAAGACCACTAACTACATATCTTGACAGAGAGGCTAATAACTTTCTATAAACTGCATATTTTCAGGACCAAACTTGGCTGAGATGTTCATTACCATGTGTTCTATCGAATGGTTCTTTCGTATTTCCTCTATCTGTTCTACTTTTTATTCTATTTTCACTCTTATAGAGAGTCGATCAGTCAATTTGGCCAAAAATCGCTTAAATTATTCTAAGTCAAAGAAGACCACTAACTACCTATCTTGACAGCGAGGCTAATAACTTTCTTCAAACTGCATATTTCAGGACCAAACTTGGCTGATGTGTTCATTACCATGTGTTCTATCGAATGGTTGTTTCGGATATCATCTATCTGTCTTACTTTTTAATCTATATTCAATCTAATAGAGAGTCACACAGTAAATTTGGCCAAAAATCAAGGAAATTATTCTAAGTCAAAGAAGACCACTAACTACCTATCTTGACAGCGAGGCTAATAACTTTCTTCAAACTACATATTTCAGGACCAAACTTGGCTGATGTGTTCATTACCATGTATTCTATCGAATGGTTCTTTCGGATATCATCTATCTGTCTTACTTTTTATTATATTTTCACTCTTATAGGGAGTCGATCAGTCAATATGGCCAAAAATCACTTAAATTATTCTAAGTCAAAGAAGACCACTAACTACCTATCTTGACAGCGAGGCTAATAACTTTCTTCAAACTGCATATTTCAGGACCAAACTTGGCTGATGTGTTCATTACCATGTGTTCTATCGAATGGTTCTTTCGGATATCATCTATCTGTCTTACTTTTTATTCTATTTTCACTCTTATAGAGAGTCGATCAGTCAATTTAGCCAAAAATCACTTTAATTATTCTAAGTCAAAGAAGACCACTATCTACATATCTTGACAACGGGGCCAATTACTTTCTTCAAACTGCATATTTCATGACCAAACTTGGCTGAGATGTTCATTACCATGTGTTCTATCGAATGCTTCTTTCGGATTTCCTCTATCTGTCTTACGTTTTAATCAATATTCACTCTTATAGAGAGTCGCACAGTAAATTTGGCCAAAAATAACGAAAATTATTCTAAGTCAAAGAAGACCACTAACTACCTATCTTGACAGCGAGACTAATAACTTTCTTCAAACTACATATTTCAGGACCAAACTTGGCTGATGTGTTCATTACCATGTATTCTATCGAATGGTTCTTTCGGATATCATCTATCTGTCTTACTTTTTATTCTATTTTCACTCTTATAGAGAGTCGATCAGTCAATTTGGCCAAAATACACTTAAATTATTCTAAGTCAAAGAAGACCACTAACTACATATCTTGACAGCGAAGCTAATAACTTTCTATAAACTGCATATTTCAGGATCAAACTTTCCTGAGATGTTCATTACCATGTGTTCTATCGAATGCTTCTTTCGGATTTCCTCTATCTGTCTTACGTTTTAATCTATATTCAATCTAATAGAGAGTCACACAGTAAATTTGGCCAAAAATCAAGGAAATTATTCTAAGTCAAAGAAGACCACTAACTACATATCTTGACAGAGAGGCTAATAACTTTCTATAAACTGCATATTTTCAGGACCAAACTTGGCTGAGATGTTCATTACCATGTGTTCTATCGAATGGTTCTTTCGTATTTCCTCTATCTGTTCTACTTTTTATTCTATTTTCACTCTTATAGAGAGTCGATCAGTCAATTTGGCCAAAAATCGCTTAAATTATTCTAAGTCAAAGAAGACCACTAACTACCTATCTTGACAGCGAGGCTAATAACTTTCTATAAACTGCATATTTCAGGATCAAACTTTCCTGAGATGTTCATTACCATGTGTTCTATCGAATGCTTCTTTCGGATTTCCTCTATCTGTCTTACGTTTTAATCTATATTCAATCTAATAGAGAGTCACACAGTAAATTTGGCCAAAAATCAAGGAAATTATTCTAAGTCAAAGAAGACCACTAACTACATATCTTGACAGAGAGGCTAATCACTTTCTATAAACTGCATATTTTCAGGACCAAACTTGGCTGAGATGTTCATTACCATGTGTTCTATCGAATGGTTCTTTCGTATTTCCTCTATCTGTTCTACGTTTTATTCTATTTTCACTCTTATAGAGAGTCGATCAGTCAATTTGGCCAAAAATCGCTTAAATTATTCTAAGTCAAAGAAGACCACTAACTACCTATCTTGACAGCGAGGCTAATAACTTTCTATAAACTGCATATTTCAGGATCAAACTTTCCTGAGATGTTCATTACCATGTGTTCTATCGAATGCTTCTTTCGGATTTCCTCTATCTGTCTTACGTTTTAATCTATATTCAATCTAATAGAGAGTCACACAGTAAATTTGGCCAAAAATCAAGGAAATTATTCTAAGTCAAAGAAGACCACTAACTACATATCTTGACAGAGAGGCTAATAACTTTCTATAAACTGCATATTTCAGGATCAAACTTTCCTGAGATGTTCATTACCATGTGTTCTATCGAATGCTTCTTTCGGATTTCCTCTATCTGTTTTACGTTTTAATCTATATTCAATCTAATAGAGAGTCACACAGTAAATTTGGCCAAAAATCAAGGAAATTATTCTAAGTCAAAGAAGACCACTAACTACATATCTTGACAGAGAGGCTAATAACTTTCTATAAACTGCATATTTCAGGATCAAACTTTCCTGAGATGTTCATTACCTTGTGTTCTATCGAATGTTTGTTTCGGATTTCCTCTATCTGTCTTACATTTTAATCTAAATTCACTCTTACAGAGAGTCGCATAGTCAATTTGGCCCAAAAATCAAGGAAATTATTCTAAGTCAAAGAAGACCACTAACTACCTATCTTGACAGCGAGGCTAATAACTTTCTTCAAACTGCATATTTCAGGACCAAACTTGGCTGAAATGTTCATTACCTTGTGTTCTATCGAATTGTTGTTTCGGATTTCCTCTATCTGTCTTACGTTTTAATCTATATTCACTCTTTTAGAGATTCGAACAGTCAATTTGGCCAAAAATCACTTAAATTATTCTAAGTCAAAGTAGACCACTAACTACATATCTTGACAACGGGGCCAATTACTTTCTTCAAACTGCATATTTCATGACCAAACTTGGCTGAGATGTTCATTACCATGTGTTCTATCGAATGCTTCTTTCGGATTTCCTCTATCTGTCTTACGTTTTAATCTATATTCAATCTAATAGAGAGTCACACAGTAAATTTGGCCAAAAATCAAGGAAATTATTCTAAGTCAAAGAATAGCACAAACTTATGTATGGAAGCGTATTAGGGTCACATGAAAAAATATTTTTGAAAATATTATCTCCTAATTAGGACTTAGTATCTCCTAATTAGGACTTAGTATCTCCTAATTAGGACTTAATATCTCCTAATTAGTACATAGTATCTCCTATTTAGGACATAATATTTCCTAATTAGGATTTAATATCTCCTAATTAGGATTTAATATCTCCTATTTAGGAGTTAACCATAGTGCAGTTTTGAGGTTTGATCAGTTTATATCTGAATAATTGTGATTGTTGATTCAAATTTAATTGTAGCAGTGTTAAAATCAGTATTTTTAACCTTCTTCATCATTAAATTCATAACTGGGCCATTGTTCTCATCCAAGGAAAAGGTCTGCAAAAAGCCTTCATAGGTTTATCAGTAATGCATAATTGTCATAAGTTTAATCTTTGATACAATATAACTATAAACATCACTATCACGTCTACAGCTAAACAGATTCAACTGGCATTCTAGAAGTTATGATTGTAATAAAGTACATTTTAAAAAATGGTATTCGACTTCTTTATTCATTTACTTTGACAGACAGATATATACTGTATATTCACTTAAAATCTTTAAATCAAGCATCCGAATACATAGCTATTCGGTCAAAGAGGTTAATCGTGTCTTCATTCCGAATTAGAACTACAGAATCCTATAAACATATATAAAAGGGTTTATCAATAGTTATTCATTTAATATAATGTTGGGTTTCAACATCGTTTGAGTCTTGGATGAAAGCTTTTGGACGTATTTGAAATCTTAAAAGAATGTTTGAATCACTTATTTAAACAGAGATATGAACAGTATACAACTTTTAAAATGATATTGAATCTGCTTATAAAGTACTATTTGTTAATGATATTCAGCTTCAACACGATCAGATAAAGCGCAAACTCATGGAATCTTTACAAATACAAATACACACACGCTATCTAAACAGGGATTAGCTTTCAGAGTTTATATATCCCCTTTTATTCATCCCCTCTGCTATCAACTACCTATTTCACACCTGATTAACTCTATGCTGGCTTCTCTCTAATCCCGTTGCTGTTCTCCCATCTATCCATACACAAAGGGGCAAAAGAAACGGTACCAAATTTTAATAGAGCCATAAAGAAATATTTCTGCCGGATAGAGTCGGTTTTGAATGTCTGTGATGAGGATGTATTTCTTTAATAGATATTACAAATTTAATTCGTTAGAGTATGATACTATGATCTGTTTAAACACACATGGATGCTGACGTTGCTATTAAAAGGGATATTCTGGAAATAATGTTTGGTATTTAAGGTAAAACTTTATGGAAAAGGGTATATTTTAACTACGGGCTGATGTCGGCATAATGTACCTTCTGGGACCTACATTTGTTACTTACAGGACGTCATAAAATAAATAAAATAGCGCTTTTTGTTTTGAAATATGAAAATAAGTTAAGTTGGTTTATGAACCACGATGAATCTCTATGTATTCATATGATTAATTACATGAACAGTCTTCCAAAGTCTGTGAATAAAGAAGTGGTATGCCATTTTTTAAAAACAATATTTCAGAAATAACCTGATTAAACCTCAAAACAGTACTATGATTAAGTCCTAATTAGGAGATATTATGTCCTAATTAGGAGATATTAAGTACTAATTAGGAGATGTTATGTCCTAATTATGAGATGTTTTGTCCTAATTAGGAGATACTATGTCCTAATTAGGAGATATTAAGTACTAATTAGGAGAAACTTAGTCCTAATTAGGAGATACTAAGTACTAATTAGGAGATACTAAGTCCTAATTATAGCGTATAAAGGGTCACATGAAACAATATTTTTGAAAATATTATCTCCTAATTAGTACTTAGTATCTCCTAATTAGTATTTAGTATCTCCTAATTAGTACTTAGTATCTCAATCTTTATTTGCACAGGCCACAGGCCTATAGTACATACATGTATATACAAGCAATTTTAGGCAGAAGAGAGTGTATTTTTTCTGAGAATAAAGGCATGGTACAGGAACATTGACAGGTTTTCAACATGCCTTTTGCTAGAGCAGCTGATTAAAGATATGAATTTATAAATATTATGATTCGTAAAGTAATATTTTTTGATATTCTTATATCTTAAATCAAGGTAGGCTGGACAGACACAAAGAAAATGGTACTCATCTTCGATTACATTTAAATTACACATTTTACATAATCTATGTTCTCTTTCTAAGCCAACATATCTACCAGTTTCAATTAACAATTCATGTGATGAGCAGCGAAATCGTGTAAGTGAAATTCTGAATTTCCTAACATTCAAAGTAGATAAATAGATTTCATTGCATATAGACTGTTTGAACATTCTGTAATAGAAACATTTATTTGATAAAGATACTTTATGAAGCCAATCTTGTTGACAAATATCTTGCAACCTTTGTTTTAAGGATATAAGGAACTGTGTGTGTGAGTGTATACATTGAGCAAACCATACATTACCAAAACCGGTCGAACATAACAAATCTTTAACATCTGTGGCCCAATTATTTTTTCCATTTTTGTCATACAACATCATCATATTATAACATTTTTTGCGTAATTTATGCGATGGCATTCCTAATATTTTCAACCAGTATTTTATAGCTTTTACCTTTGAGTCCACATATAATGTAAATCTGCCACATTCACCGTAGATCATTATGTTAGAAGTAGTAGATTTCACGCCAAGGAATTGCAAATAAATGTACTTTTTCTATGATATCAAATGTATTAAACCCCCAAACCTCGGCACCGTAAAGGAGTATTGGATTAATCTTAGCATCAAATATCCTAAAAAAAGCTTTATAAGGCAAATCACCCAAAATATGTATATATCTCATTATTCCTATTAATATTTTCTTTGCTTGCGTCGATGCGTTGCAGGCATGCAAAGACCATGAAAGGTGGTTTGTGAAATAAACTCCTAGATATTTATATGATGTGGTTGTTTCAATGGTCTCGCCTTTAATGTGCCACTTTTCGTTTGCAGCAAGTTTACCTCCATTCTTGAACACAATTATCTTAGTTTTAGCTCTATTAACGGTTAGTTTCCAATCCTTACATTATTTTTCCAATTCATTTATTTCTGATTGTAATCCCCGTACCGTGCTTGAGAAGAGAATGACGTCATCGGCAAACAATAGGAGAAATAACTGTACTATATCTTAAATGGAGACATGGGCTGGATTCCTACAATTGTCAGACAATGGGTGTGCATTTTTAGACACCATTGTCGTTTCTTAAATATGCCTTTTAGACTTAACAAGCGTATTTGTATGTGGTCGGAGAGATGTGCGAATGGACGTGTGAAAAATTGGAATTTTCGAGTGAAAGTTAAGATGAAAGAATGGAACCTGAATGTTGAGGCTGGTGTTAGTGTTAAACGTGTCTGTGAGAGTGTGCAAGATATTTGTATGCAGAAGTATGTCAGCGGATGGGATGAATCATTACGTCAGCCAAGCGGTAGAACGGGAGGTAATAAATTACGAACGTATCGTATGTTTAAGAATGAGTATGGGTGTGAAAGTTATGTGAGTATGACTATGCCCCGTTCATACCGCTCTGCCCTCGCCAAATTCAGATCAGGTACTGCTCCTCTGCATTTGGAAACCGGCAGATATACAAATAAGAATATGAATGAGAGAGTGTGTTTTCAGTGTAGTGAGAGTGTTGAAGATGAAAGAAATGTACTTTTACATTGCCCTTTGTACAACGATTTCCGAGAAAGTTTGTATGAAAATGTCTGTTTTAGCTATCCCAACTTCTTAGATTTTAATGATAATGATAAATTAGTTTTACTTTTTAAACACCATGTATATTTTACCGCCAAAACCTGCTTTTATATCTTACAGAGAAGGAAATATATTTTATATGGATAGATTTTATATTTTTTTATATTTTATATCTGTCTGTCTATATCTGGGTGTAATTGGATACCATTAGAGCAGTTATCGTGAATCTGTATTGCTAATTCATTAATGAAAACAGAAAATAGGAATGGGCTCAATATACAACCTTGTCTTACTCCTATCTGGCTTTCAAAAGTTTCAGATATTTCATTGTTGTTTCTCACGCACATCTTTACGTTATCGTAAATACTTCTTAAAAGTTTACTCATTTTGCTACTTAATGAATGATTATCAAGAAGAGTCCATATTTTATCTCTGTGTACAGAATCGAAGGCTTTTGCAAAATCTACAAACAAAACATAAAATTTAGAACCTTTTGTATTCAAGTATCTCTGAATAAGTGAGTATAGAATAAATATGTTGTCAGTCGTTGTGTATCCTTTCCTAAAACCAGCTTGACATTCTGTTATCTTATCAAAGGATTCTGCCCAGAATACCAACCGTTTATTTATAATTCCAGTGAATATTTTACTGAATACACTAAGAAGAGTAATGCCTCTATAATTTTCAGTTTGATTTTTATCACCATGTTTATGGATAGGTATAATAATGCCAACCGACCATGAATGAATTATCAAGAATAACATTAAATAACAATTCAAGATGCGGCAGTAAAATATCTGAAGAGTGTAAGAAAAATTCTGGGATAGTGTTATCTACTCCAGATGATTTGTTCAGTTTAAGATGCTTGATACTATTAAGTATTTCTTCTCGTGTTATTGGTGCATCACGAATGTCAGTAGTCATTAAATCATCCCTATTTTCAGCAATATTCTCAGTTTGATTACATGGATATGTGACCTTATCAGTTTCAGATGTATTAAACAAATTCTTAAAATAAGAATACCATTCATTTATGTCAATGTCATTTCCATTCTTTACTTTACTGTCTTTTTTTGTTTGCAGATGGTCTTATACTTGTTTCTAATGTGATGATAATCATTTAATGATTGGATATCTTTTAATTTACGAAATTTATTGAGATATCTGCATCTTTCTTTTTTCAATTTGTCACATTCTTTATCATGAAAAGCGGCTGTACATAGTGCTTGTACAATGAGATCTATACTTTTTCTCAATATTTGTAAATACAAATTCTGTTGACTCGTTTAGCAACTCTTGGGAACTTTCAAGAAGTATATTTGATCTAAAAAGCTCGAGTTTATCATTATCCCAAACAAATTCATATGAATCATTCTGTTTTCCGGCTGTCCCATGATGGGAATGAAGCGTACGTAATTTCACTGTAAGAGGAAGATGATCTGATTCTGTACGAGAAGGGATTGTAAAATCAATCACTTTGGTGATGAACTTATAATATAATCTATTACACTTGTTCCGTTATGGGCAATAAATGTAGAGTCACCTAATTTCTGAATCCGATCCGCATCTACCATTCAGTATATGGATGTTAAGAATTGAACATAAATCTAAAAGGCCTTTCCCAAATGTATTCACAATTTTGTCAGTCGAGAATCTCTTTAAACTAAAAAAGTCTAATAAAAAGTCCCACATTGAATTGTCTTGTCCCTCTGTATGTTTGATTATATCATCCTCAATGAAATCGGGCTCAGTACCTGTTCGAGCATTAAAATCACCTCCACATAAAATATACACATCTGACATGTTTGATAAAATATCTAATAAACTGTCTTGAAAAAGGGTAATTCCATTTTTACAACATAAGCCTGGATTGTTGTAGAAAGTCGACCCCTCTGGGTGGATATATGTACATGTATACAATAAGTCTTGATCAAGATTAAAAAAAATGTTGTCAAAAAGAATGAATACTGCATTTTCAGTTATCTTACTTAATACAATATATTTTTAAAACTCTTTTCTGACCAAAACACATATTCCACCCGATAGTCGCCCACTTTGCGATATCTTCTCTGCATCTTTATTAATTATAATAAAGTCTGAAAATACTGATTCTAAATCTATAGAAGAGATCCATGTTTCATACAAACCAATAATATCAAACTTGTTGATGTAATAAATAAATTCAGTGTCATTCAGTTTGTTGTAAATACCGGTGTATCAGCCTCAGATGACTCTAGTACAAAAATGACTCTAGAGTTATTTGAGCCTGGCCTCAGATAACTCTAGAGTCATTTGAGCCTGGCCTCAGTTAACTCTAGAGTCATTTGAGCCTGGCCTCAGATAACTCTAGAGTCATTTGGGGCTAGAAATTTTCTCAGGCTCAGATGACTCTATCCAGGCTCAAATGACTCTACCTAAACCTATAATATTTTTCAGGCTTTACCAAATCAATGCTGGTAGAGTCATTTCGGGCTAGCCTCAAATAACTTTAGCCTATGTCTTCACTTCATTTTTACACTGCCAAGAACTGGGCGGCGATAGGTTTGAGTGATAATCCGTCCATCAGCCCGTGTGTCCGTACGTGCGTCTGTGCGTCCGTGTGTCTGTTCGAGTGTGATATGTGCGAGGGCATAATATATTGTTGGAGTACGACATAGAGAAACGGCGTATTAATTTTTAGCTCATCAGGCCTGAAAGGCCCGATGGGCTTTTGGCATGGCATGGCGTCCGGTGTCCGTCCGTCCTTCCGTCCGTAAACTTTTCGCTTTTTAGACTTCTTCTCCAGAACCAATGACTCTAGAGCTGAAATGTTATATGCAGACTCCTTGGGTAATGGGATTCTAAATTGTATATTTCGTGACCCCATGATCCCAAATAGGGTCACAGGGGTCACAACCTTAAAACCTATTTTCATCTTCTTCTCCAGTTCCAAAAGGTCTAGAGAGCTGAATAGTTGTGTGAAGACTCCTTGGGTAATGAGGATTTTAAATTGTGGATTACGTGACCCCTTGACCACAAATGGGGTCACAGGGGTCCCAACCTTAAAAAGCTATTTTCATCTTCTTCTCCAGTTCTATAAGGTCTAGAGAGCTGAAATGTTGAGTGCAGACTCCTTATCCAAAAGGGATTCTAAATTGTATATTTGGTGACCCCCTTATGACCCTATTTGGGCTTGATGCCATAGGATTACGAAAATGAGAAACATGCTTTTCTATTTTAATGTTCTTGTATGTTTTTTTCAGTGCATGTTGTATGTATATTTTATTTGTGTACATACATGTATACATCATAGTTTTTAGATTAAGGACGATTTGGGAAAATTTTGAGAGTGTTAGTGAGAATCAATATGGCGATTGTTTTTATCGTGTTAGTCCTTCGATGTTAGTGTTTTAAGTATGCCTCAGTGTAATATAAATATCACCGTATGTACCTGCGAACATGCGTACATAAGAAACTTGTCTTAAACCAATGAATCAAGAAAGGATAGGTGAATTTCGTATTATTTTGATACCATGGTCTAGTAGTAGTGATAGCAATGACTGATTCATTATCAAAGTAGGTTCCCTCAACAATTTCGAAATTTTGCTAATGTCAAGATTTTTAGAGCTATAATTAAAGATATTAAAAACAATATGCTCCATATTACACGGTGGTGTATATTAAGTATTATTTTGATGGGATGTTGTGACGTAAATATAATGGAGTTAATATGTTACATGTAAATGTTAACTGATTCACTTTTATCCAAAAAACAACAAGCTTGTTAATGAAATAACCAATAAAGAAAATTTTCAAAAAGCATCAAGTCATCATATTAGTGATTAAAAGTATTACACGTGTATTTTGAAGCAACGAATCGTGCCACTTCTTTTACTGTTAAGGCTGATTTTCACATTAAAATGGCCGGTCGAAGGTAGTTTAAGTGATCTGACTGATTTAGCAATACCTAAACACTGAAAGTAGAGTAATATATATCGAATATGATAGAATGGTCAACCATATTGCATTCTGAATTCAAATTCGCATCAACCCTACAAATCTTACTCTCTCACACGCCACTGTCGCTTTATGCGTCGCACCATTTTCTTTCAATGCCGACAACCGTTTTCTATGGATACGGCTTATCAGGTCGTGTAATGTTGATGTTTTACCCTCTAATATAACCGTATAGTGTATAAACTTTAATGATAAATAGCAAATTTGAGAAAAAAAATATGCAAAAACGTGCTACACCGCCTTTAGACCGTACTTTTATAATTACAAAGCTAGTGTCATTGTTAACAGAAACAAACACTCTATTTTTAAAGAGCCTTGCAATGTATACATATTATGCAATGATGTTATTCAGAAATAACTATTATAACATCAAGAAAGTGATCTACCTATGAATGAATGTACTACAGGAATGTGACCCTTCAAGTACCGTATACAAATATTGATTGATGCATCGAGTTTGTAAATGAGAAGCGATCAATTATCTTTTCATGAGATGCAATATGTTGGTGGATGTTTATGACCATGTCTTGTTGTTATATTAACATTCTGAATACTTCTATGTCTTCATTTTTTCCTGAGAAGCATACATATAAAAGCAATCTCAAAACGTTATACTATGATGTGTACATCTGCCTTTAATACATTTTATCCACACTGGATAAAGGATAAACCATGATACCGAGAATATGGTAAAGTTGTGGACCCTGATAGGAAGGTAAGGAAGGTTTTGCCTGACTATCAGGGTCTATTATTAACCTTGTTTAAGTTTAAAAGACGTTTTATTATCGCGTGATCCCTGGTAAATATAAAGAGTCGCTCGTAAAATTCGTGAAATCGTCTGAAATCCTGATTACAACCACGTGAACTATGTTCCGAGATATTGTATTTCTTGATAATTATTTCTTGATTTCTTTTATATAAACTACACTATGTAAGCTAAGGGATCAACTTACTACTTGCAGATGACCAACTTACTCTGAAAGCCTTTAACAATGCAAATATGCATCGTATATTGATATCTGCAATATGTTATGTATTTGTATTTGCCAAAACATATTGATATTGATCACAATTTTACACAGCTGTAATAAAATATTGGCTCAACTTATCACGCCCTCTTCTATATATAGAATTTGAATTTGTGCTTTTTCTTCACTTTTAAAGATATTAATGCGAAAATCTTGTGTAGACATATCTTGAGCCTTGAGTATTATAAGTCTATTATCTATCGTTGCTCTATTGTTATGCAATAGTTCGTTGAATCAGAGATGATGGTCACGAGATACTTCGAATGTCTTAAGCACGCACATATATAGTGACCATTGGAAAAAAGCACTTGTCACTTAGGTGACATAATCCCTCACCGTAAATTAATACTTCAAAGTAAAAACATAATGCTATGGTCACACAAATCGACTGGGTCCTGATTGACCTTGAACATTATGCCAATGTCACTAAAATCAAATCAGCCCTCTGTCTGCCCGAGTAGAACGTAGGTATAATGTATAAAGTCTTATAGACATTTTAGTCAAAGGGTATTTTGATATCTCGCTGACAAGGGTAACTTGTCAAAGTTTCGTTGTGATCGTGAAGTTCGAGGTCACATAACATTTTTTGAACATTACATTACATTACATTACATTACATTACTATCGTTGACCTATATATAAAGTATGAACAGAATCTAGTGAATAGTAGTGAGTTATTCCACGGACGTTCGTTACCGAATACTATATCCCCTGCTTGGCGCTAAACGCGCGGTGGGGGTATAATAATGCAATTAATCTTCAAAGAAAAACATAAACTCATTTGTCCATGCTGACAAAAATAGTATCGCACTGTAACATTCTATTTGTGTTTAGTGTTAATCAAATTTGAAACTTACTTATGCAAATGCATAAGAAAGACTTATATGATAACATCAAGCAGAACAGTTTAGTTTTCTCCCGCTTATCCTAACGGGACCAACATGATTTGTTCATCTTTAAATATTATTATCTTTTGGTTTCTATTATAATTTAAGTTTACTACAGCAGTTCAGCTTTGGTTTAATTCTTTGGTTTGGTAAAGTTCTATCGTTGGTATCTATAGCCTCGTTCCCATTGACCTCTTTCCAAAGCACGTGAAAGTATTTTGTATGATTAATTATTTAAGTTGAATGAGATATGATAGCAAACATAAAAGTTTATGGATAGTCAACAGTGATTGAGTAGTTAGATGGATGTGCATAGCTATGGGACATACATAACTAGTTGTGAAAATGGTTGCATGCACATATTACTTGGAGACATAAACTTGTTATAACCTCAATGACTTCGAATTTTGCAATGGATATAACATTGTGTTCACCAAAACAATAACATGACAAAGACACATTTTTACGTATCATTTGTTTGATGAATGTGTTAATATATATCCGCAATAAAGAAATGACTATTCATAGACACTGTTCACCTGCAATATTAAGGTGAAATATACGATTGAATAATGAATGGAATACAATTTTTAGCATTTATGATTCCATATTTCTGAGAGTTTGAAATTTGATAAGTCTAAAGAATAAAAATGTTCCAAAAAGACGTTATTGTTTAACCTTTTTTCTGATTTTAATTGAGATGATAATGAACATATACCAAATGCTTCAATTTGTATGAAAACAGGAAATATGATGAATGTGTTGATAATATGGTGTCACGTGTGGCATGGCCATACATATGATGTTCTTGTATAATTAAAATAGATTATTAGTTAAATATTATGTAAACAACATTTTCTCCAGCATACTGGAATATGATTTATACAACTACGATTTATCTAAATAACCAAATCAAATCTGACATGAAAATTCGTGTCCTGCAAAAATATATTCATGAATAAACGCTTCTAAAGAAATGTAAATATGAATACATCCTGCCTATAGCATCAACTTTCGGGAAGCTTGCCCATGAAATGACCCGGTGGACCAAAAATCTCCTTGTATCATGATCAGATTCTTATTAATAGAATACACAAATATAAGAACATGAATATATTTGGTAAGAAACATCAATAACCCACATACTATTTTATTCGGAGCATCAATAATGAATACGATATCCTTTTCAGTTGAATAATTGATAATAATATGAGTCATCAAAATATGCCAATTAAATATTGATCAATCAAGAGTTTTGACATTGGATGGTGTATTTTTTTTTTATTGATATACAGTCAATGCATGTAAGCGGGTTTTTTTGCACAGCGTGACAGCGTTCCTTACGTAAGGATTATTGATATTTATTATGCTTGTATCCAAGTATAAAAGCAACACAATGTTAAAAATCGCAAAGCTGCATCCCAAAATTAAAACAAATGTAAGTACTATTTTAATTACAATTGTAATTAGGATTTCGTTTGGACGTCAATTGTATTATTTCACCTGTACTGACAAATCGATCGTTTTCTAAGAATACAATATTCAATCTGAAATTTAGTATTTGATCAGTTGTGCAATATTCCGTATATTGCAAGAAGAAAGGGGGTAATCTCTTCAAATTACGATTTTTTTAAAATAATTTAATAATTTTCATTTTGACTTTATAAGAAACAATATCTACAAGTACATTGAATAAAGATAACAACAAATACATCACCAATATGTAACATTGCTGATCCTTTTTTGATAGTTTACAGAGAAACATAAACAACGATACTTTTTAGAACGTTAACCCCTGGTCTGTTCTGTTCTCCAGACTGTTACCGTTATTTAGAGGTATGAATTAAATTATGTTACGGTATATAAAATCGACACTTCTAACATAAAAATACAATGTTATCGGCTTCTCTTACACCATTATACAGTGTCTCATTGGCATCACTATTTACAGAATATTTGCGCCAACATACGTATATAAGTATAGGTGAACAAACTTCGGGATGGTAATTCTAATAATGAAAATGAATTCCGGACATTACTGGTTTCATGGTTTAATAATTACTTATTACTCTTAAAGACCAATCAGAATCATAATGATCATAATCACTATGAATACTGTCCAGCCACAAATTTGATTTTTTAAAGTAAATCTAGTGTTTGTTAGAAGGACATTACCTGATTAAATATAAAAAAATAAGTTATAGATAGGAGCATATAGTCCAAAATGTGTATCTCTTAGAAGGAGAGGGTCTTTCTTCCGAAAATTTCAACTGATGTTTAATCAATTATTTGTTGTCAGCCCTTTATATCTTTGAGGTGTTCACACAGTTGGTACTCTAGAGTGTTTTGAGTCTAGGCCCATTTAACTCTAGAGTGTTTTGAGCCTAGGCTCATTTAACTCTAGAGTGTTTTGAGCCTAGGCCCATTTAACTCTAGAGTGCTTTGAGCCTAGGCCCATTTAACTCTAGAGTGCTTTGAGCCTAGGCCCATTTAACTCTAGAGTGTTTTGAGCCTAGGCCCATTTAACTCTAGAGTGTTTTGAGCCTAGGCCCATTTAACTCTAGAGTGTTTTGAGCCTAGGCCCATTTAACTCTAGAGTGTTTTGAGCCTAGGCTCATTTAACTCTAGTACTTTTTTCAAAGAATATTCAATTCAGACCATTCCACGGTATCTGGAAATGAACTAAAACATGAAAAATGTGAAATTATGAATACGTAAATCTTCTTTCACAGAACATTTGGTAGAGTCATTTGAGCCTGAATAGAGTTATTTGAGGCTGGACTAATTTGTGCAATTTGCAAGCCCCATATGACTCTAGAGTCATATGGGGCTAGCCTCAAATAACTCTAGAGTCATATGGGGCTAGCCTCAAATAACTCTAGAGTCATTTGAGGCGGTAGAGTCATTTGAGACTGTTACACCGGCAATATTCCAGAATAATAATTCAACAAATTCACTTTTAGTACTCAGTGTGTCAGTGACATTGTCATTTTGAGGAGTCGTAAAATCGCCCTGGCCGAGATCCTACCTGGTCTGTCCCATACCCCGGGAGTGAGAATTAGACCTTAGCACACGGTCCCTCCGGTCATCAGAAGATGACCTCCCGGAATCTGTGTTCCTAGTGGTCCTGTTCGAATCTTCCTTGGGTTCTTCGAGTATTTTACTTCCCTTGTAGTAATATCGCACATTTGGATTTTCCGTCCGAAGTCTCTGTAATTCCTTGCGCTGATACTGAGTAAGGTCGTTGGCAATACCGATTCCTTTCTCTCTGAGGACTTCTCAGAGCTTGACGGAGTGCCACTTGTCCTCCCAGTGGCACATCCTGACAATGACTGGTCTTGTTGCATCTTGCCTGGGGGAGGACATCCTGTGTGCTCTCTCCATGTCTCGCGCTGTAAGAGGGGGAGACTCTTGGTTTCTCTGGCACTATTCAGAATATCCAGAACTTTAAGTTTGGTCTCTGTGTAGGTCTCCTTGCCTGTCTCTGGTATTCCGTACATTACCATATTATTGCGTCGATTTCTCGGTTCCTGATCTTCTATACGGGATTCTAGGTCTTGACAGTAATCCTCTACAATTGATGTTTTCTCATCAAGTGAGTCCATATCAAGCCTTATCACGTTTTGTTCTTCTTTCGTAACCCTGATATCTGTACGCAGTTCATTCAACTCTTCTTTAATAGATTGTATGTCCTCTTTTACTGCATGAATATCACTTGTTATTCTTTTCGTCGAATCCCTTATTTGCATAATGATATCTCTTTTCATAGCTTCCAGTTCCCTATTCCCAGGTCCAGGATTAAGCTCAATATCTCCGGCTCTGTGAATCATAGACGGCACATAAGTGGACAGGGATAACGTGTATCCCATGTCACGATTGTCCGGTTTTCGTACAGTAAACAAACATGAAGTTGGCCATGTACTATCACAAATCTCACCTGAGGTATACAGGGAAGGTGGCGGAATCATGTCCTAATCTCCTAATCTCCTAATTAGGACTTAGTATCTCGTAATTAGGACATTTTATCTCCTAATTAAGACATATAAACTCCTAATTAGTACTTAGTATCTCCTAATTAGGACTTAATATCTCCTAATTAGGAGTTAACCATAGTGTAGTTTTGAGGTTTGATCAGCTTAAATTGTAATGGTTGCTTCGAATTTAATTGTAGCGGTGTTGAAAATCAGTATTTGTTGTTTTCTTTATTATTGTTCTCATCACAGGAAAGAAATCTACATGAAGTCTTAATAGATTTATCAGTTATGTCTGATTTTCATAAGTTTAATCGTTGAGGTAAAGTAAAGTGTGACACAAAATAACTTTACAAAATGACTATTATGTCTACAGCTAAACAGATTCAACTGGCACTCTAAAAGTAATAATTATACATTTAAGTAAATGTACAGTTGAAAGAATGGCATACGTCTTCGTTATTCACGATTCATCGTGTCTCCTTGGCCAAAACAAAAAGCACTTTTTTACTAGTTTTATGACGTCGTAAAGTAATGACGCGGCAACAAATGTAAGTCCAAGATGGTACATTATGCCAACAAATTTAGTAATAACACTATTTCCATATTTCATAATATTTAACCTTAAATACAAAACATTATGTCCAGAAAATCCCTTTTATACAGCCATATCAGCATCGCATGTGTGTTTGAACAAAAATAAGATATTATATATCATACTCAAATGAATTAAATTTCTATTTACGAGATATATCCTCATCAAAGATATTCAAAATCGACTTTATCCAGCAGAAATATTTTCTGTTTGACTAATATTTGGTACCGTTTCTATTGCCCTTCTGTGTATATATAGATAAGAGAAAAGCAACGGGATTAGAGAGAAGCCAGCATAGAGTTAATCAGGTGTGGAATAGGTATTCGTTAGCAGAGGGAATGAATAAAAGGGGATATATACACTCTGATAGCTAATCCCTGTTTAAAGAGCGTGTTTGGATGTAGTGATTCTATGATTTTGCTCTTTATGTAATCGTGTTGAAGCTGAATAACAATAACATAGTGTACTTTATTATAAGCAGATTCGGTCGTTTTAATATCATTTGAAAAATGGTATACTGTTCATAATTATGTGTAAGTGATTCAAACATTTTATTCCAAGACTCAAACGATGTTGAAAACCCAATTCATATCAAATGAATTACTAATGATGAACCTCTTAATACGTATTTATAAAATTCTAAAGTCCTCATTCAGAATGAAGACACGAGGAATCTCTATGGACGAATCTCTATATCTTTGTATGTTTGATAACATAAATAGCTTAAACTTATTAGTATCTATCTGTCTTTCAAAGTCTATGAATAGAGAAGTCGAATACCATTTTTTTTATGTATTTTAATGCAATTAAAACCTTTAGAGCGGCAATTGAATCTGTTTAGTTGTAGATTGTGATTTTGTAACAATGATTAAACTTATAAAAATTATGAATAACTGGTAAATCTAGGAAAGCTTCATGCATATGTTTTCCTGAGATGACAACAATTAATGACCCTAGTGATGAATTTAAAGATAAAGAAAGTTACAAATACTGATTTCTAACACTGCTACAATAAAATTTGAAGTAACAATCACAAATTTTCAGAAAAAAGCTGATAAAACCTCAAAACTTCATTATATTTAATTAGGAGATGTTATGTCCTTATTAGGAGATACTAAGTACTAATTAGGAGATACTAAGTCCTAATTAGGAGATATTAAGTACTAATTAGGAGATGCTAAGTCATAATTAGGAGATATTAAGTCCTAATTAGGGGATATTATGTCCTAATTAGGAGATACTGAATACTAATTAGGAGATACTAGGTACTAATTAGGAGACAATTAGTCCTAATTAGGAGATATTAGGTACTAATTAGGAGATACTAAGTCCTTATTAGGAGATAATATTTTCAAAAAAATTTTTCATGTGACCATAATACGCGTCCATAAAATTGGCTGTGCGTGTCTCTGTAAGAATGAAACTGGAGTCCGTCCTAAGATAGATAGAGTAAATTTTAAATGACCATTCGATAGAACACGATGTAATAAACATCTCAGCCAATTATGGTACTGAAATATGCAGTTTGAAGTAAAGTATGAGGCTAGCTGTCAAGGTGTATAATTAGTGGAGAACTTTGACTTAGAATAATTCCCGCGTTTTTGGCCAAATTGGCTGTGCGTGTCTCTGTAAGAACGAAACTGGAGTCCGTACTAAGATAGATAGAGTAAATTTTAAATGACCATTCGATAGAACACGATGTAATAAACATCTCAGCCAATTGTGGTACTGAAATATGCAGTTTGAAGTAAAGTATGAGGCTAGCTGTCAAGGTGTCAATATCAAATTAATTATTTATCTGATGTCCTCAGAGCCTCTAAATATCTGTGTATCTAAGCTGAACTTTTTGACGACAACATATTGCAATATCTGCTTTAACAAACTACAACCAGTCTTTTTTTTCAGTTCTAAAACAATGCTGGTAAAAACAACAGTTGGGGCCAGTAGTTATTTTCTATTGGCCAAATTGGTCAGAAAATTTAGCTCATGTTGAATAAAACATTTTAGAGGTAAAATTGTAAATTGTTGTCAGAATATTGTATAAGAATAACCGAATTAGTCCTGTTCACAAAAAAACACCTGTTCTTTACTGGTCGTTGGAAATGTCGTCAGTCTGTAAATTTCACCCATCAATTAACCATCAGCCCTCAGCACTATTTCATATTTCTGTGTGAAAATAGTATCTGATGTCAAATTGTAATATATATATGTATATATATATATATATATATAGAAAAAATAAAATGTTCGAAGAAATTACGATGATTTATCATCCAAAACTGGCTCCCACAGTAGATATCGCATGTGTGAGATCAAGCGATATCTACAAGCGATATCTACATTGTAGATATCGCTACAATCAAATCGTCATAATCCTATTACATCATCAGTTAATGACATCACAAGGCTTTGACATCACTGAGAACACTGCTGACAATGTTATGACGTCACAAAGTTGATGACGTAACAATGCTATGAGGCCACAATGCTGATGACGTCACAATGCTATGACCTCACTGAGCTCACTGCTGAAGTAGTCAAATGGCAGTTTTGTGTTGCAGATATGTTCATTATTTTGCAAATAATTGTTGAAGAATGATTTTGAATGATAAATAAAATCTCACCCTCGTGTCTTCTGATATCAAATATATCAACACTCGTTGATTAAAGTTAAAATATCCTCGGCAAGCCTCGGATATTTGTAACTTTAATCAACTCGTGTTGATATATTTGATATCAGAAGACACTTGGGTGAGATTCTCTATTTAATCAGATTCACAAGCATGCTTTCGACCATTACGGGTCTCATCAGGTGAATGACGTTGAGTCGGTTGATGCGTCATAAAGTGTATTATGACGTCACAATACATTGCATAGATACATTCTTAGATACAATACATAGAAACAGATGTACATTGAGAATGAAATTACATTTTAGAATTGAGTCTTGGCTTATATTTATTAATAAACAATAATTCTTTTTCTGCCAAGCAATTAGATTCAGTTGAATCAACTTTGTATATTGGAAAAACAGAATATTTATTTTTTCCACATAGTTCAAGATGTGCACTAAGAGGGATAGTACGATTGTGTTTTTGTTTAATTTGAGAACGATGAAGATTCATTCTTCTTTTTAATTTTAATTCTGTTTTCCCGATGTATATTTCTTGACATCCATGTGATTCAAATAGTATCCCACCAAATAAAATGTTTTTTGTAAAAAGAAACATGACATGTGATTAAAAAAATGTTCTTTATATGATTGTTTGTCATGGATGTCAAGAAATATACATAATTAATAGATGCTTGACAATGTTTTAGTGGTTATTCATAAATATTAAAACTTACCGATGTTGTGAATGTCTTGTTTGGAAATACAGTTGGTAATGGATGGAGTTTAGTTGGTCCTTGCTGACCCACAAAGTGCTCAGAACACAACTGATAAGATAACATTTGCTTGACACTTTTCTCCCGTTGTCTTTATAGTAATTTAGATGGGTAAATACATTATGTTTGTCAATGTTTTTAGATTTCATAGAGCAATACACTTGACATTTGCAGTTCGATACAGTTTCTGATATAAATAGTAAATATAAAAGCGAACATAAATTGTAAAGGTCCAATGAATATCATTATTAATTTCATTATATCCATCAGATGTCCGTAACATATAAGTTAATTGGAATAAGATTTCCGGAAAGTGGTATCTGCAGTGTCACCGCCATTTTGTCAACAAAGGCCCGCGAGGTACAATTTACACTGCATTTCAATACGGCAGTTTTACTGTGTTGAACGCATCAAACAAGAAAATCACGGACAGAAACATAAACAAAAATAAAAATTCTATCTTTTGATAGTATTTTCAGGTAATGTTGCCATTTTGTTCCACGTAAACGGGACAGCAAAATATTGACATCGCGAATCGTGTAGCAACTTTATTTCGTTCAGCCAAATTTGTCATTTACACGAAGCCTTTACTTGATTTGACACAAGCCGTATCACTGTGACATTCGGGGGTTTACACTGTATAATTCACCTACAGATCTAAAATCAATTTGAGCAAAATATTCTGCCATTCTTTTTCGTAAAACAAATCGTTAATCTATCAAAATATCATAATGATCATTAGGCATGCTCCCCTCGCTAGCCAAGTTGACAGGCCATTTGTTTACATTTCAATTGGAGTAAACCATGGTCGATACCCGAATTTCAAATATACTATTTGGCATGTTTTATACATGTTACTACTTGCTGAGTTGTATTTTCTTGTATGAAATTTATTTCTATAAATTAATTCGTGTTTAATTTTCTGTGTACATTTCATAGAAATATATTGATACAGGTTTTGCATCATAGCGGTTTACCTAGTCTCAACATAGATAGCCATTATTCAAAGCTGACATTTTTTTTCTTGGTTATGGGTTGCAGGGTCCGTTCTTGTTAACTTGAAAGCCTTTTTTAATTATTTGCATGTGATTTCAAAACTAGACACACTATAGATTGTCTTGGTGAATTTGGTTGTTTGTGTTACATTGTTCTTTTACTGTAATACTTGTATACCTTTAGATATGCAATGTAGAGAGGTAGACAATGGCACCATGACACCATGACAGAGGGGATTAACTTTGTTGATCACAGTTGTTTGTGAAATTCATGATATCTGTGTCAATATTTAGTTATATTGCACAAAAGTGGTATCAAATTGAAGCTTAGTTGACAGGGTTTCTGCCAAAACTATTGTCAACTTGATTTGATCTTTATTTTAAAAAAATAGCAATGAGGTTAGTGGGGTCATAGTTTGGCACCATAAATGGTCCTATGGCACTATAGGGGGTTTTGATGGAGGGGCCCATAAATGGTCCTATGGGACTATACAGGTTAAAGAGCCATCAAGGATGTTAGTGTTTCTAATACAAAATTATTTGTGAAAAATATACTAATAACGTCAATCGCTAGAGAAATCTTTTATCTGCAACATGACATGTGATAAAAAAAATTCATGTCACGACACTGTGATGAAATTTGGCTTCAAAGAGTAGTATCCCTTCGAGTAACGCGCGTCAAGGATATCTGACGTCATATCAACATAATTTCCTTTATTGTATAATTGTTGGAAGTTAGGCTACCCTTTATGCCACACATTACTGAATGTGACGATTGCTTTATAAACACTGATTCTAAATGTCCTGAGAACATACACATTATTGCCTGTTTAATGTACTTTTTAGTGAGCTAAGACCAGCAATTATGACAAATATATTCTCATTGATTATAAAATTCAAGCAAAATACCTAGTTGCGTAAAACATTTATTCCAATATCTGTAGAAGATACACAATTAAATGGAATGGTAAATAAACGACCGCCAAAAATTATATATTTCGATTTATGTCATTGCTCTAGTCAAGTCTGTTTAGTTCAAATCATACCGATGAATTCATTATTAAAATGAAAATCAAGAACAATTAATAATTATTTGTTTTACATTTTAATAATTCGTGATATAAATTTTATGATTTTATATAACGTAATAAAACAGTTGCTTAACAACGTATCATATGATTACATCTCATTACACGAGAGTCATTACAATGACTGTAACAGCCGAACACAGTAGACAGTCCCAGGGACAATCTCAAAACTCTTCTTCTGAATAATCACTGTCACTTCTGTCACTGACATCACTGTCAACTGAGATCACAATGGGTGTGACTGTTGCGTGGTGAAGATATCACGTCTCCAGTACGCAGATTCCACGTCGTCCACAACTTTGACTACACATCTGGCCAAAACCTCCTTTGTGATGCTTGCAAGACTTTCGGTCACAAGATGTTTTAAATTGAGTCTTTCGCATTGAGTAACCCGTCCTCCCTGTTCGTAGTCAAGACGCTGCATGTGCTGCACGCTTTTCATCATTTTTTTCATGTGTGTGTGTGTGTGTGTGTGTGTGTGTGTGTGTGTGTGTGTGTGTGTGTGTGTGTGTGTGTGTGTGTGTGTGTGTGTGTGTGTGTGTGTGTGTGTGTGGACAAGCTCCGGCAGTTATACCAGTTTAGTTTGCACATTTCAAACCGTTTATAAGCCAGTGAAAAAACACATTATGAAATCTATTTCTTAAATTAAACCCAAGAATATTATCCAAAATTGCATAGCTTTACAGGGAGAGGGTTCCAGTAGAATGCACATGATTAGCTTATTGGGAACAGAAGATATGAAAAGTAAGGTAAGTAAATTGATTACAATGAATTTGATGACATATTTCTTATGTTTGTGAATACATTGTGTATTTCAATTAATAATGCAATTTTCATGGGTTTTTTTCTATAAATTTATTTTATCATGCATATTTTTCCAAATTTCAAGTTCAGAATATTATACAATAATGTAATGTTACTTTTATTGCAAATTAAGTAAATAATTATAACATAATCAAAATTAAAATAAAATGTACTTAGAATTTCAAATTTATATTCATTCACTTGAATCTATACATAAAACTGAAATCTATAAAAGTGTTATATGTTGCACAATGTTCTTCCAGTACGAATTACCTTGTTCTGTTGATACGGTTTATCGGGTCGTGTAATGAGATGTTTTACCCTCTAACATAACTATATGTTGTATAAACTTTAACTTAAATGGACAATTTGAGAGAGAAGACATTTGCCATTTGCTACAGCACATTTAAAGTGAATCTATATGTGACCCAAGAAACAACGTCAGACAAACAGGAACATATGCCAGTCAGTTAAAGGTGCATCCATTGTGTTTCATAAAATTTGATTTTGCTTTAATACGTTCCAACACACCATATGTGCTGTTTACAATACAAACAAATTCACTCAGCTTGCATATTCATCCTCAATCGCCAAACATATCATAATTACTAGTTTCCAATTAAAATCGAGTAACATCATTATGCATGTGCAGAAACCGAAAGTGCACGTCCTATTTACATGCACAGTAGTTATATGACCTATTGAACATAATCAACCCAAATCTGTTAGTATGTCTGGTTTAAATAAGATTCCAAAATTACGTTTGACTCATTGGCGCGCGCCACACGCGGTGCATTGTCCGGTTTTCGATCAGAAATCGATACTTTTACCTTCATATCGTCAATATACTAAGTCGATTATCATCAAAATGGTAGTTTTAGGTCACAGTTGGTACTTCTCGATTAAATAAGACCATTTATAACGTTTGGCATATTTGACCCCCAACAACACAATGGATGTACCTTTAACGAAAAGTACGGAGGTCCACCAAACGTGCATGCACAATTTTCAGGGGGATATGGATAACTGGGGATATGCCACTGCCACGACAATCACAACACATACAAACCGTACACACATTCTAACAAAGGAAATCATTTACATGTTACTCTGTATGCTACCGTTTTAAGCTTCGGGAAAGCCTCTTCCATGCGCTTAGCACTGTCCATGCTGCCGACTGAATTAGCTTCGATCAACCCTATAACTATGATGCAAGTTCTAAAATATCAAATTCGACTGATATTTCGACAAACAATAGGGGAAGTGCTTGACCCGTGAAAACAGCCTTAGGAGAGTCTGATTAAAATCTACCTTGTTCCGAGGAATACAATTTACAAAATGATGCATCTACCGGGATACGAACAGGTTCTGTAGATTCCTCGCCACAAGGTCTGAAAACACTCCGTATGGAGGCACGTGTTCCGAACCAGTTTAGCGCATTCAAAGCCCAGTCAAAAGATGTTCAATCACGTCATAGTTTTTTAAACGGTCGCCGTTTTGAAAGCATTCGGAACAGACTAAAGGATAGGTATCTGCTCCTAGATTCTCGCATCGAAAGCTTTTGTTGGAGGTTTTGTGATTGGTTACACTTGTCCATTGTGTTGGTTAGGGTCACATATGCTAAACGTTTCAATTGTGTTATGTTATTGGGAAGTACTCAGGGGCGGATCCAGGATTTTTGAAAGGGGGGGGGTCCCAAAACAATTTTTCTCCACTCAGTGGGGGGGGGGGGGGGGGGGGGGTGTAAATGTATATCCCAACTTATACATGGATTTGAAAAGGGGGGGGTCCGGACCCCCTGAACCCCCCCCCTTGGATCCGCCACTGGTACTGACTGTTGCCGAAAATTGCCATTTTGATCTAAGTCGACTTAGTATATTGACGATATGAAGGTAAAAGTAGTGATATCTGATCGAAAACCGGACAATGTATCGCGTGTGGCGCGCGCCAATGAGTCAAACGTATTTTTGGAATCTTATTCATAACAGGCAAACTGATAAATTTGGGTTGATCATGTTTAATGGGTCATATAACTGCTGTGCATGTAAATGGGATGTGTAGTTTCGGTTTCTGCACATGCATACTGATGTTACTCTATTTTAATTGGAAACTAGTAATTTTGATATATTTGGTGATTCAGGATGAATATGCAAACAGAGTGAAATTATTTGCGCTGTAAACAGCACATATGGTGAGTTGGAACGCATTAAAGCCTATTATTTAAAATTTTATTAAACACAATGGATGCCCCTTAAACTGAATTGCGTCAGAACATGCAAAGAAACAACCGAACGTTATGAGTTCGTATCCCGATAGATGCCTTATTTTGCAATGTTTATTCCTTGGGAAACCGTCGATTTGAATCAGACTGGTCTTAGAATTTCAAACTTCAGTCACCATTACGTCATTCCTAACAGCTGGCCTATTTCTAATTTGTTTCTGACGTTCAGTTCTTCGGTAATACGATCTCAAGAACAGCTTTATAAAAGCCTCCCTGAAAGGTCTGTAGTTAAGAGAGTATATGAGAAAGTTCCAGATGCTGGTTGAAAGAAAAACGACTGCCGCAAACTTAGAAAAAAAATCATCAATCCCGGCGTTGTCGAAGGCAGCATGCAAAGCAAACCGTAAAACCATAGGGACGTAACTCAGGCAAAACACCCCCGCACTGAGGACGCACATCAATGAGCTTCTCATCAAGTTTACTGCTTGTTCAGTATTTACCCCCCTTCTTTTACGTGACACTACCCTAAGTATGACACAAGAGGAGACAACCATTGCTCCAAAAGAAACAACTGGGGGAACTATGGTACCAACTGCCCCTCGAATGGTGTTGACTAAAAATACGCATAATGCATTTGAGGGATCGTAGAAAGAAGCTGTATCGGGGACTGCAACCAAAAGCGTTCCAGCAAGTGCAAGCACATAAACACATAGCCCTAAAAATGCAAAATTCCGTTTTGTTGCGTACTTGCGGTGAAAAAATGGCTTTTTCAAAGAAACAAGCCGATCTAAAATGATTGTAAGAGTGTTAAAGATTTGTATTCCTGACAATAAATACCCTAAATAAGCCATCCACCTAATCACTGATTCGGGGAAAACAAATCGACCCAAGAACGCTGATGGTGCAACAGTCACAAGGAGAAGTAATCCGTGAAATAAATCCCAGAAAGACATATGCGCAATAACAGTAAGGGAGGACACATACGGGTTATCAGATTTCAAGATGACAAACACTACAGAGCCGTTGCAAAGAATCGTAAGGATACAGATAACAAGCAAACTGGTGCCGTAAATGATGTTACTTGTAGAGCTTGTGGTGATCGTGCCTGATGAGTTGTCCGAGGCAGTGTTGTTACTTGTGGAGTTCGTGGTGGTCGTGTCTGATAATATGTTCGTTGCAATGTTCTTACTTGTAGAGATCGTAGAAGTCGTGTCTGATGAGTTGTCCGAGGCAATTATATTACTTGTAGAAACCGTAGTGGTCGTGTCTGATGAGTTGTCCGAGGCAATGATGCTACTTGTAGAGCTCGTAGTGGTCGCGTCCAATGAGTTGTCCGAGGCAATGATGCTACTTGTAGAAACCGTAGTGGTCGTGTCTGATGAGTTGTCTGAGGCAATGATGCTACTTGTAGAGCTCTTACTGGTCGTGCCTGATGAGTTGTCCGAGGCAATGATGCTACTTGTAGAGCTCGTAGTGGTCGTGCCCAATGAATTGTCCGAGGCAATGATGCTACTTGCAGAGCTCTTACTGGTCGTGCCTGATGAGTTGTCCGAGGCAATGATGCTACTTGTAGAACTCGTATTTATCGTGTCTGTTAAGTTGTCCGAGCCAATGGTGTTACTTGTCGAAATCGTAGTGGTTGTGTCCAATGAGTTGCCCGAGGCAATGATGCTACTTGTAGAACTCGTAGTGGTCGCGTCCAATGAGTTGTCCGAGGCAATGATGCTACTTGTAGAGCTCGTAGTGGTCGCGTCCAATGAGTTGTCCGAGGCAATGATGCTACTTGTAGAGCTCGTAGTGGTCGCGTCCAATGAGTTGTCCGAGGCAATGATGCTACTTGTAGATCTCGTAGTGGTCGCGTCCAATGAGTTGACCGAGGCAATGATTCTACTTGTAGAGCTCGTAGTGGTCGTGCCCAATGAGTTGTCCGAGGCAATGATGCTACTTGTAGAGCTCGTAGTGGTTGTGTCCAATGAGTTGTCCGAGGCAATGATGCTACTTGTAGAGCTCTTACTGGTCGTGCCTGATGAGTTGTCCGAGGCAATGGTGCTACTTGTAGAGCTCGTAGTGGTCGCGTCCAATGAGTTGTCCGAGGCAATGATGCTACTTGTAGAGCTCGTAGTGGTCGCGTCCAATGAGTTGTCCGAGGCAATGATGCTACTTGTAGAGCTCGTAGTGGTCGCGTCCAATGAGTTGTCCGAGGCAATGATGCTACTTGTAGAGCTCGTAGTGGTCGCGTCCAATGAGTTGTCCGAGGCAATGATGCTACTTGTAGAGCTCGTAGTGGTCGCGTCCAATGAGTTGTCCGAGGCAATGATGCTACTTGTAGATCTCGTAGTGGTCGCGTCCAATGAGTTGACCGAGGCAATGATTCTACTTGTAGAGCTCGTAGTGGTCGTGCCCAATGAGTTGTCCGAGGCAATGATGCTACTTGTAGAGCTCGTAGTGGTTGTGTCCAATGAGTTGTCCGAGGCAATGATTCTGCTTGTAGAGCTCGTAGTGGTTGTGTCCAATGAGTTGTCCGAGGCAATGATTTTACTTGTAGAGCTCGTAGTGGTCGTGCCCAATGAGTTGTCCGAGGCAATGATGTTACTTGTAGAGCTCGTAGTGGTTGTGTCCAATGAGTTGTCCGAGGCAATGATTTTACTTGTAGAGCTCGTAGTGGTCGTGCCCAATGAGTTGTCCGAGGCAATGATGTTACTTGTAGAGCTCGTAGTGGTCGCGTCCAATGAGTTGTCCGAGGCAATGGTGCTACTTGTAGAGCTCGTAGTGGTCGCGTCCAATGAGTTGTCCGAGGCAATGATTCTGCTTGTAGAGCTCGTAGTGGTCGTGCCCAATGAGTTGTCCGAGGCAATGATGCTACTTGTAGATCTCGTAGTGGTCGTGCCCAATGAGTTGTCCGAGGCAATGATGTTACTTGTAGAGCTCGTAGTGGTTGTGTCCAATGAGTTGTCCGAGGCAATGATTTTACTTGTAGAGCTCGTAGTGGTCGTGCCCAATGAGTTGTCCGAGGCAATGGTGCTACTTGTAGAGCTCGTAGTGGTCGCGTCCAATGAGTTGTCCGAGGCAATGATTTTACTTGTAGATCTCGTAGTGGTCGCGTCCAATGAGTTGTCCGAGGCAATGATGCTACTTGTAGAGCTCGTAGTGGTCGCGTCCAATGAGTTGTCCGAGGCAATGATGCTACTTGTAGAGCTCGTAGTGGTTGTGTCCAATGAGTTGTCCGAGGCAATGATTCTGCTTGTAGAGCTCGTAGTGGTCGTGCCAAATGAGTTGTCCGAGGCAATGATGCTACTTGTAGATCTCGTAGTGGTCGTGCCCAATGAGTTGTCCGAGGCAATGATGTTACTTGTAGAGCTCGTAGTGGTTGTGTCCAATGAGTTGTCCGAGGCAATGATTTTACTTGTAGAGCTCGTAGTGGTTGTGTCCAATGAGTTGTCCGAGGCAATGGTGCTACTTGTAGAGCTCGTAGTGGTCGCGTCCAATGAGTTGTCCGAGGCAATGATGCTACTTGTAGAGCTCGTAGTGGTCGTGCCCAATGAGTTGTCCGAGGCAATGATGTTACTTGTAGAGCTCGTAGTGGTTGTGTCCAATGAGTTGTCCGAGGCAATGATTTTACTTGTAGAGCTCGTAGTGGTCGTGCCCAATGAGTTGTCCGAGGCAATGATGCTACTTGTAGAGCTCGTAGTGGTCGCGTCCAATGAGTTGTCCGAGGCAATGATTCTACTTGTAGAGCTCGTAGTGGTCGCGTCCAATGAGTTGTCCGAGGCAATGATGCTACTTGTAGAGCTCGTAGTGGTCGCGTCCAATGAGTTGTCCGAGGCAATGATGCTACTTGCAGAGCTCGTAGTGGTCGTGCCCAATGAGTTGTCCGAGGCAATGATGCTACTTGTAGAGTTCGTAGTGGTCGTGCCCAATGAGTTGTCCGAGGCAATGATGCTACTTGTAGAGCTCTTACTGGTCGTGCCTGATGAGTTGTCCGAGGCAATGATGCTACTTGTAGAACTCGTAGTAGTTGTGTCTGATGAGTTGTCCGAGGCAATGATGCTACTTGTAGAGCTCGGACTGGTCGTGTCTGATGAGCTGTCCGTGGCTACGACCGGCCGGAAGCTCCCAGAAATGTGTCCAACAATGAAAATAATACATACATGTAATGTTGGTTTCATCATTTTCACATTCATTATGTTAGTAATTCCTCAGTTTCCCTGTCGTATTTCTCACATTCCTCAATACTTTCCGGCAGCCAAGATACTTATTCCTCAATGTCTATACATGTTGATGATTTTTCTTCATTTCATTATCTGTGAAAGGAATTTATTTTGGCTCACTCTCTGTCAGGGGGAATATACAAAAGTTCACGTTTTTGTCAGGGGGAATATAATATATAGGTTCACTTTCTGTCTATGAACTCATTTGTCAGGTCACTTTCTGTCATGATTTGTATTCATCGGTTCATGTTCTCTCATAATATGTATTTCGTAAATGACTATCCTCCAAGGTGTTTACTCCCCAGATAATGTTTAATGAAGAAGCGCATACCTCAGTACCTTAAGGTGTAGGTGCTTATTCTTCATCTTCGTTTTACATTTTGTCAAGGTGCTCCATTGTCAAGATGCATGTTTTATTTTCACTGCCTGTCAAGATGGTGAAATCCTCAGTTCAACGTCTGAAAAAAGGGAAGTGATTTAAATAATAATAAATACTTGTAACATAAATGAATATGGAAAATTTAGTAGGTCATATATTTTTTTAATCTTTAATAATAATATCTTAAGTGTCATGCTTTGTGGTGTTTTGTTAAGGGACCAACATTTGTATTATTTGAATAGACTGTTGTATCATCATTCTTCATTAATTTTTAATGAAAATTTACATCTCTTAGCACAGCACTGTCGTTTGATTATGTCCCCCTTAAAGTTTTTCGGGAGACATAATGTTTTCGCCTCCGTCCGGAATTCTTTCCTTCCGTAATTCCGAAATACTTTGAATTCGTTTTCGGGCCTTATCTCAGGAACCGTTCAATATTTTTTAACGAAGCATACTTTTTTATTAGACCTAGTGGTGGAATGGTGCCTTTTGCCTTGGGGTGAGGGACATTTACCGGCCTGTAGCTCAAAATCTATTCATTAATTGTTACGAAAGTTGGTTTTTGGTTACACCTAGTAGTGGACTGGTGCTTTTTGCTAGAGGTTATGGACCTTTGTCGGCCTCTTGCTCAAACTCTATTCAGTAATTTTTTAAGAAACTTGGTTTATGGTTACACCTTGTGTTGGAGTGGTGTATTTTGCTACTTAGGTTATTGTAATGTTTATATGTTTCTGGTTTCCATGGAAACAAGTTGAAATTAGCGCTTATGGGGGCAGGGACAGGGACATTTTCCGGCCGCTATCTCTAAATCTATCCAGAATTTGTTTGCGAAATTTGGTATGTGGTTAGACCAAGTGGTTGAGTTTGGTTGTGATTGATTTTATATTTTTCTGGTTTCCAAGGAAACAATTTGAACTAAAATGTAGTGCATATCGGGTTTGAGGACCTTTTCCGACCTCTGTCTCAAAATCTATTCAGTATTATTTAATACTTTATATACCCCGTGACCGTTGGTCGGGGATATAATAAATTCAATTAATGATCAATTAATGATCAAAATTTGACGATGGGGGATGAATACCAAGTTTAGTGAAATTACTTGAACTGAAATCAGCGCAATTTTGCACGCATCAGCGCTAAATAAGATATTGTGAAATACACTTAATGTCCCTTAAATATAAAGATAATATGATCATGTCGCTGGTATGCGTTTGGGTTACTACCCTTATACATCCACTCGTCCTAAAAATAGTACTTCGATAAAGCTTACTCGATCAATTAATTAATATTATGAAAGAATATACTGTGCAAAAAGAAACAAATTGAAGAATATAACGAAAATAACAGTGAAACCAAATACACTCTTCACTATAAAAGTAACAACGTGCAACACTGTATCACCCAGTGTTTAGCATGTTATCGATATTAAAGGGGCAGTAGTACGTTTTTTCGCTGCAATAAGTCGATGAAATGTATTTGAAAAATAATATCACCAATAGTAAAACATCCTTCTCTCTTCGGAAAATCAAGTTAAAAAATAAGTTTACATGGTTCCATAAAGCCATGGGAATCGTTTTTGTGATTCAAAATAATAATAAAAAAAATTGTGTTCACAATAAAATGGCCGTCATGACATTTTTGCTTCATACGCATCACGGTTATTACCCCTACAGATAATTGGTATGTGTAATAAGATGTTTTACCCTCTAAAGTAAATACAAATGACATAAATTATCATTATAAATGGGACATTTGAAAAAATTAAATTTCCAAAAAACGAGCTTCTGCCCCTTTAAGAGATTATGGAACTAAGATACAGGTATCGGGCAGGTTACATAATTATGATGGTGACAAAAGTAGCTAGTAAGTGGATATATAAATAACTAAATAAATTATAAGAACAGGATGATTTTTCTGGTTGCACCTTCTTTAAAGTGAAAACTATATGTCGTTTCGGAGTATCTGCTTACACTTTCATCAGGTGGATCCGTGCTTCCGAGGCTTGTCGGGTCAATCTGTTGGTGTATCAGCTGATACTCCCGGAAAAGTATAGGTATAAACTACTTACACCCCCTTTAGTCGAGTCAATAAAAGTGTATAAATGACCGCTATTGCATTCTCTTACAAAAGAGGTTACTCCCTTCAGATTTCCGATCCTACCCTCTGTTGTTTTACGCTTGAAATCGGGAGCGGAAAGGGAGTGTCCTGATTGGTTGCAATTGAATCTAGTTTTCTCGTTTTCCTGTGTTTTCTGTGTTTTCCTCGAAATATGCTATATGATTTTGTGAAAACTATTGATCATAAACATGCTTATAAATAAAAAAAGACCAAATCAGACACAAATACCAAAAAAGTTCATTTGCGTTATTTACATCAGACATATTCGAATGACATGTGCTAATGAGCAAGACCCAATATCTTTGAAGTCACCCGGTCCACATGGCCTATTAAAGATGAGTTTTCATTGGTTAAGAAGCAGGGACACGGTATGAGATTTCTCTTTCCACCGCTAGGGGATTTTGGTTCTGCTCCCGATTTCAAGCGAAAAACAACAGAGGGTAGAATATATATATAGAATATTTCACTTATATCGCGGCTGCTAGTATTATGACAGGGAGAAAGCCCGCAACGCCATGTGACTATGCACTGCGGTGAAACCTGCGAGCAACGGCTGGAACTAGCGAACCATGGGTGGTACTACGCTGAAATTCAGTGTAGCATTGCAACCAAACCTTACTGCGTGTAGAACAGTTCTCTACTGCAGACAAAGCGGGATTAGAACCACGGCCTTCTTGATCCGAAGCCGAACGCGCTACCCACTGCGCTATCCCGCCCGCACAATATAGTATGAGGGTATGATCTGACACATCTACTGAAGTAACGATGGCAACGAGCTAAAGTGGGATGTACTAACTTCATTATTATTTTATTATTTATTTATTATTATTGATTCCTGTACAAGACATATGTATCTTTCTTCCATGAAAAAATCATAAAGTTTCCTACCTAGGTTTTTGAGTAATCTGCCCTTGAACTTTGCACTTTTGGCATTTTGGGACACCTTTGAAAGCTCACTGTGAAAAAAATACAATGAGTTCATACGTCCCATGAGGAAACTATATGTATAAGATATCACAATATATATCAGCTTTATAAACATGTAAGTTTCACCTTTCTAGTGCAAATATCTTCAGAGGAGAAGATTTTGAAAGATGATTGGGGTAAAAAATCACGAAAATAACACAAAAATCAAAATGGCCAGCATTTCAAGTGACCTACGATCTCGCCGTGATTTACTTTTTTTGTTCAGAATATCACATAGTTTCAAATCTCTAGGTACATTTTGAATTGTTTTCCCATGTTAAAATTCGAATTTTCCAAGGGCCGTAACTCTGAGACAGGAACAGGAAGTCGGGATTTTTTTCACCTATCAATTTCAGCCTAGAGGCTATCATCCCTGTACATTTCATGGAAATCGGCTAGGCCATTTTTTTACTAAAATTTCCACAAAATTCACGTGGAATAAGTAAAGGATATAACACTCTCCCTCGGTTATGGTTGAAAATGTAAACATGAGGGAGAGGGAGAACCCGCGGGCCGAAGGCAAACAATTACTAGTCTCGCGAGATTACAAATTGTATGCCACAAATTGCACCGTGTGAACGCGCCTTTTTGTTTCCATAATTAAGTGTGAAACATTGAAATTGTTCCAATTTCGGTTTTCTTTCATACGATGTCTGTTCAACGTCATTTGTAGACAATGAAACACCTGAGGTTATGGTATGGATCAAATCACGCCCAATAGCCAGATACTCATTAGACTTCCAGTACATATACCGCAAATCCTTGAATAATCACCCGGGAATTATAAAATTCACCTATTAAATCCGGCGATTATACATTGCAGGCGTGACATGCGATTATTTCTTTCAAAGTCATAATATACGCTCGTATGAATGTACAATAATATAAATTTAAACGAAAACTTCATTGTCGTACATGCATTTTAGTTCTGAATATTTTTAACGAAATCCATGCACTGAAGTTAAACGTTACATAAGTTTGCCTTTATGCCGGAGTTAATCTGAAATAGTAGTTTGTTTACATTTTCTAAAGTTGACTCAGCGATTATGCAAGGCGAGTAATTGTACACATATGTACGGTCCTTCTACACGCTACTGTCACTATTATTTATGATGGAGGCTATGAATGTGATAACAGACTATCTGGTTTTTAAACACAGATCCAATACAATTGTCATTAAAAACTATTACAAGAAAATAAATTAATTCTTTTTCATGGGACTGAAACAAAGTACCAGCTCACCTCCAGAAGCTAACTCCATTTTAATGTTTGAATTATTATTTGTTTTCATGTTTCTGAAAAACGCTTTTTAAAATATCGCCGTTTAGAATGTACTTAAATAGGTGAGGTAGGAGAGTGAAACAGGAATAAATTTTTTTATGAAATACTTCAGTGATGATTTGTCACCTAATTAAGTCCAAGAAGCTACTGTTTGTCGACAACTACTTTTATTGCCTAAATATCTTTCTTCATGTTGTCAAAACTTAGATGCCAAGTACTTAGATTAGTGAATAAAAAAACGGCCTATTACAAACGCAGTAAGATGAAATAATGCGGTCCATCATAATATAAAAGCAGTAAAATGTAAATTAAAGTGTGGTAATTTGAAAGGGGTTGCGGTAAAATGTTACTAAAAGTGCGGTAACTTGTAATAAAATATGCTGTAACATAAAATTACCCTCTCTCAATGTTTGTTAACTTCATTTCTACTCATTATCTTCCCACAGAGGTTACTCCCTTCATATAGCCGACCCTAACCTCTATTGCTTTACGCTTGAAATGGAGGGCAGAAAGGGAGTGTCCTGGTTGCAATTGAATCTAGTTGTGCAATCAGTGACGCCGTTGTAAAGGTGACATTTGTCAGTGACACGTTATAATGATAAAATAAACGTAGTTGCTGTGACTTCTTGGCTGATGCTGTGGCTAACTCATAGGCTTGCTTCAGTCGCTACTGTAATGTCTCCACATACTTGTTTGCTGTTGTTGACTTGCTTGGCTCAATGTCAAGTCCAAATGCGATGTCTACTGGGAGAGGTGGGTGACGTCCAAACATCAAGAAGAATGGTGACTGTCCAGTTGTTTCGTGACGGGTGCAGTTGTAGGCGTGCACTAACGGTCCTACATGTGTCTTCCAATCCTTCTTGCTGTCTGGGTCCATTGTTCCAAGCATGTTGCACATAGTCCGATTAAATCTCTCACACATCCCGTTTCCCATAGGGTGATAAGGTGTAGTGGTGAAATTGTCAATCTTCAACAACTGGCACAACTCTGTCATTAACTTTCCCACGAAGTTAGCTCCCTTGTCCGAATGAATTCTTCTGGGCAAACCATAGTGGACCACAAAGTTCTTGAAGAAAAGTTCGGCTGTTGTCTTAGCTGTGATGTTCTTGCAGGGAAAGGCCTGGGCGTATTTTGTAAAGTGGTCAGTCACAACCAGAACGTACTCCTCTCCTCCTTTGGACTTCTCTAATAACAGGAAATCCATACACACGAGTTCCATGGGTTGGGACGTCTCGATACTCACAAGTGTTGCCCGACCAGGTTCAACAACTTTCCTCCTCCGACAACGATCACAGTTATGCACATGAACTTCAACATCTTTGGACATCCCAGGCCAATAGAATCTTTCCCTCATAAGAGACATGGTTCTATCGCGTCCAGGAGGGCCAGCTTGTCATGCATGCTGCGCAAAACTGAGGCTCGAGTGAAGAACTGGAGGGAAGAACACGTTGTTCACGCTGCTCTCCATCGGTGGTGATGACTCGGTACAGCACTCCTCTCTTTAGCTTGAAGGTCCGGAAGTTCTTTAGAAGGGATGACATCCCTGGGTCACCAACGTAATTGCCACGATCTGGATGAGTCCCACTTCTCAGATGTTTCATAATGACTGCCAATGCTTGATCTTTCTCCTGTGCCCTTCTCCAATCCCTTGCGTTTTTGTCACAAACATCTTCTGATGGTAACCACTTTTCATATCAAGGACACTGAAAAAACTGTTCCCCTATTTCTCTATTCTATTCTTGAACTGTTACAGTAATGACTGTGATTGTTATGGGAAATAATTTATCCATGTTTTTGTTATTATTATGAATGTTTCACCAATATCTGACTCTTTGTCGGTGTAATCATTTCATCAGTACTATATCATACTGCAAGTGTGTTCAACTTTAAGTATTGTTAGAGGTACATACTTGTGAACTCACAATGAATATTATCGTTACAGTAAAGACAGCCTTCTGTTACAGTAAAGATTCATTACATTACGGTAAAGATATAAAATAACGTAAAATGTGTATTGTGACCAAACATTTTAAAACTTTAAAGTACTCTGTATTCATGTATGGACATGAAATGTATTTGAAATATGATTCAGTAGTTGATTGTTTCATAATGTGATCAAACAGATTAATAAGCATCATTCCCCCTTGTTACAGTAAAGAATGATAATTGTTACAGGAAAGAATAAGTATATCTGTCCCTGTAATTATTATATTGAATGATTTACCAACAACCGAATTTGTGGAGCTGTAATCATGACAGGAACAATATCCTAGTATATGTGTCTTCAACTTAAATGCATTGTTAAAGTTTCATGCCGTGATAAATACATTTTCTGTTACAGTAAAGAACAGATTCGGTAGATTCAGTAGAGATCCATTAATGAAGATGTTAACACATTTCAACTTAAATTATGACCATTAACTAAGCGCCAAATCATGCGAGCCTAGTATTTTTGTATTACATTAATTGATGTCAAAATAAATTGTCTTTTCTTCACACAGAATCACAATGGCTATGATCAATGCAGGAGTGCATTGGAAGTTCAGGCAGAGGAAAATTGTGTCAGAAGAGAAGGCAAATTTGGCGTCAGAATGGCAATGGTATAGAATAAATACAGAACAAAATGAAGAAATGTTCTAATAAAAAATAGCAGCCAACGAGAGAGAAAAATTTAGGAGAAAATGAGAAAACATAAGACAAATCAATAAGATTGTGTAAAGGTTGCCCCCCCCCCCCCCCCCCCCCCCCCCTTCGAGTGGGAAAAAATTTATTTTGGGACCCCCCCCCCCCCCCCCCCCCCTTTAAAAAATCATGGATCCGCCCTTGCTGCCCATAACAGCGTTTTATAACTTCCAAAGTATAGTTCATCTAGATTCAAAGTTTAAAAGCATTTGAAGGTATTTAATGTGTTTCCTCTAATTGTGTCAAATATTGGTGTGTCAAGAGGGGCACTATCTTTACTGTAACAAGTTTGGTCTTTCCTGTAACAAACCTTTCTTTCCCATAACAGCAATAGTTTTGTTTTGTTTAAAGATTTATAGGACACGTGGGCCTATAAAAACATTGTTGACAGAAGTAGGAATGTAACCATATACATTTATGAAATAAAAAGTATGTCTCGCTGATGGAAACGGAAAATGGAAACTTTCTTATGTGTGGAGTTTTAAAGGGAGGCTGCATACAATTCTATTTGACCGAAATAAAACAATGCAACTTCAAATATCTATATGGTTTTAGTTTAAATCTAATCTGCTCTTCATGTCAGTCATAAACTATTTTAAGAATCATGTTTTTTAAATAATATATAACATCATATGAGTTTCGTTACGGGGAAAAAAATGAAAAATGTTATATTCAAGAAAACATGTTTTTTCACCAAAAAGTTATTGCAATTGCAGGGTCAATTCTGATATATTTAGAAAGAGTACTAATATATGATGTCATATATTGAATAAATATCAAACTTTTCAAACATTTTATTTTGTCATTTCATGAGCACCAAATATTGACATATTTTGAAAACGACTCATATACCAATGTTTAGACGTAATGAACTCTCTTATGACGTCACATTGTGACTGCTGTGACGGGGTGTTCCAAGCGGCCGTTCAACGTGAAAACTACCTCGTTGTGGGATAAGGATAACATCATATAAAAATAGAGTATCTGTCAATTCTTGACAAATATCATGTTAAACTCATCTCATAAGGTCGAAAAGTTATATAGTTTCACTCGTGGCTGCGTCACTCGTGAAAATATAAACTTTCTACCTCACTCGATGAGATAAACATGACATGAGTCAAGAACGAATCCTTTATTATTAGATTTTCAGTGGTGAAATACGGCGTTTATCGGTTAAAATTAACTCCGTATTTTCACGGACATTTTCAATCATATGACATCATCGTAATGTTCAATAGTATGACGTCACAAAATGACCGCGCTATAACAAGGTGAACACTGATGGTCCATTCATAAAATCAACGTAAAAAAAATTGACGTTTCTCGTCGCATACTATGTATATCTCATCACTTCTCTTGCGACGGCCAGCTACAGTGACGTCACGAACAATGGTTTTATGACGTCACAGCACGGGAAGTCACGGTGAAACAATGGTTGCTAGGCAAACGTGATATGTGCACATGTGTTCATATCAATAATATTAACTCGGTTATTTTCAACCATATGGGTAATAAAGTTGATTAAAAACACGCAAATTGATAATTTGACAACATTATACAAATTATGAAACTTTTATAAAACAAAATCTTACCTGAACTAGTTCTATCTAGAGAAGGCAGCCAATCATGATTCCAAACCAACTAATGCCAACACGACATGCTTCCAGCATTACCTTCGTATTCGGAACTTTCGTTCTGTCACCAGGAAGTATTCTCATCTTAGTTACCGGTCACATGATAAGCGCTGGCCTACCACGTGATCCGCCAGCCGCGTGTAGTGCCGAATGATGATATATGATGAATCCTTTCTAGTATACAAGCCTCATTAAATATATTTCAATCACACCATTGATTATTATTCTCTTAATCAATAACTACAGCCAGAAGCATGATCAGAATTATTTTTCATGTTTTATATTGGGTTTTAACAGCCACATAATAGAATGAAATGGCGTTGAATTTTAGGCTCATTATTTTTTTGCACTTATATTGGTCTGGTTATCATAACATAAGACAAAGGTTCGCATTGACGCAATTCGCAAATGAAAATTAGTTTACTTTCTTTTATAGTGACTTCTTTCCTTCCTAACTTTATCTTAGGCTGAGTCAATATCGAAATTTAGCAAACTCAAAATGAAGCAATCTCAAATTACATTTTCACAAATTTAGCACTTTCTTTCTCCGTGCATTAACACTATAGTTTGGCAGGAAAGTAAGTGACACCCCTATTTCGTCCTCTGTCCTAGTTGCTGTGACGTAATACATCCTAAAATAGCAACCGGCGGCTGTTTCAAACCCTGGACAACACCCTCCGCAAGACTCGCGTGTTTACATCAGATTTTATATGATAGTTATATGGACAGATTTTTTATTTCGTTTCACAAAATTTTCAAATTTAGAATCCTATTAGGTACACACATAAAAGTAAGATTGGCAAAAGATGAGTTTGCTAGTTTATCTGGTTTTGTAGTTATTGTACGAAATAGGGGTGTCGCTTACCTTCCTGCCAAACTTATAGCAGCGGTGTTATAAGTGAAAAAACTCATGAAAGCGACGTTAAACCCCAACTCACCTCACCTCATTCAAAATGTAAACAAACTGGACCTCAAGAAAAGGCCCAAATTAATCACCAAGTATCGTATATGATACGAACAATCTCCAACATTTTCTCTTACATTTCAAAGAACTTTCAATACTGTGAGGAACCGCCTTTTTCATAACGTTAACATTGTAAATATTCATTGCTTCGCTAAGTCGTAAAATTCTTCATATTTATCTTTGCTGAAATCCCATGATTTTCGCATTTAGCGTAAATATCGTCATCATTTATCGTTAATAATGTCTTCATTCATCACTTATCAATACGAATAAAGGTTTAAGAGGAGACTTAGAATAAATAAGCGTTGGAATAAGAAGAATTATTTTGGATAGTTCGTGTAGTTATGAACACTTGCTCGTCGTATTAAAGTTTTACAAGGTTGTTCTTGGAGTTCTTTTACAAAAGTTTATTGAATATCATGGCGAACTGAGAATTACAGTATGATTGAGTAGATCTCTACTGTAAATAAAGTATAGAAACCTCCAAACGCTAGGCATTAACTCTTGCCAGTCTCCATTACTGGCTGATTCAAGACTTGCAGTATTTCCCCCGCTTTGTTGTGCCTAGATAGTGGATCGCTGCACTTAAAATGCATAGTGGGCCGAGCACTGAGATCTTAAGGAAATACTGCAAGGCCTAAATCAGCCAGTAATAGAGACTAACAAGAGTTACGCCTTGCATTGGGAAGTTGAACGTAGAGGAGAATTGCCGTTCACTGTTGGAATAGTTATCTCGTTGTTGACTTATCAGTGTAGTTTGTGATATCAGATGAAATATTGACTTATGACAGTCTGTGATATAGTGTGAAGTATTGACCTATTACAGTGTGGTTTCTGTAATATCAGATGAAGTATTGGCATATTACAGGGTAGTTTGTGTGATATCAGATGCAGTATTGACCTATTAAAGGGTAGTTTGTGTGATATCAGATGCAGTATTGACCTATTACAGGGTAGTAACTGTGATATCAGATGAAGTATTGGCATATCACAGGGTAGTTTCTTTGATATCTTTTGAAGTATTGGCATATCACAGGGTAGTTTCTGTGATATCAGATGAAGTATTGGCATAGCACAGGGTAGTTTCTGTGATATCAGATGAAGTGTTGACATACTACAGGGTAGTTTATGTGATACCAGATGAAGTATTGACCTATTACAGGGTAGTTTCTGTAATATCAGATGAAGTGTTGACATACTACAGGGTAGTTTCTGTGATATCAGATGAAGTATTGACATATTACAGGGTAGTTTATGTGATACCAGATGAAGTATTGACCTATTACAGGGTAGTTTCTGTAATATCAGATGAAGTGTTGACATACTACAGTGTAGTTTCTGTGATATCAGATGAAGTATTGACATATTACAGGGTAGTTTATGTGATACCAGATGAAGTATTGACCTATTACAGGGTAGTTTCTGTAATATCAGATGAAGTGTTGACATACTACAGTGTAGTTTCTGTGATATCAGATGAAGTGTTGACATACTACAGTGTAGTTTCTGTGATATCAGATGAAGTGTTGACATACTACAGGGTAGTTTATGTGATACCAGATGAAGTATTGACCTATTACAGGGTAGTTTCTGTAATATCAGATGAAGTGTTGATATACTACAGTGTAGTTTCTGTGATATCAGATGAAGTATTGACATACTACAGTGTAGTTTCTGTGATATCAGATGAAGTGTTGACATACTACAGGGTAGTTTCTTTGATATCTTTTGAAGTATTGGCATATCACAGGGTAGTTTCTGTGATATCAGATGAAGTATTGGCATATCACAGGGTAGTTTCTGTGATATCAGATGAAGTGTTGACATACTACAGGGTAGTTTATGTGATACCAGATGAAGTATTGACCTATTACAGGGTAGTTTCTGTAATATCAGATGAAGTATTGACATACTACAGTGTAGTTTCTGTGATATCAGATGAAGTGTTGACATACTACAGGGTAGTTTCTGTGATATCAGATGAAGTATTGACATATTACAGGGTAGATTATGTGATATCAGATGAAGTATTGACATATTACAGGGTAGTTTCTGTGATATCAGATGAAGTATTGACCTATTAAAGGGTAGTTTCTGTGATATCAGATGAAGTATTGGCATAGCACAGGGTAGTTTCTGTGATATCAGATGAAGTGTTGACATACTACAGGGTAGTTTCTTTGATATCTTTTGAAGTATTGGCATATCACAGGGTAGTTTCTGTGATATCAGATGAAGTATTGGCATATCACAGGGTAGTTTCTGTGATATCAGATGAAGTGTTGACATATTACAGGGTAGTTTCTGTAATATCAGATGAAGTATTGACCTATTAAAGGGTAGTTTCTGTGATATCAGATGAAGTATTTGCATATCACAGTGTAGTTTATGTGATACCAGATGAAGTATTGACATATTACATGGTAGTTTCTGTAATATCAGATGAAGTATTGACATATTACAGGGTAGTTTGTGTGATATCAGATGAAGTATTGACATATTACAGGGTAGTTTCTGTAATATCAGATGAAGTATTGGCCTATTACAGTGTGGTTTCTGTAATATCAGATGAAGTATTGGCATATTACAGTGTGGTTTCTGTGATATCAGATGAAGTGTTGACATACTACAGGGTAGTTTATGTGATACCAGATGAAGTATTGACCTATTACAGGGTAGTTTCTGTAATATCAGATGAAGTATTGACATACTACAGTGTAGTTTCTGTGATATCAGATGAAGTGTTGACATACTACAGGGTAGTTTCTGTGATATCAGATGAAGTGTTGACATACTACAGTGTAGTTTCTGTGATATCAGATGAAGTATTGACATATTACAGGGTAGTTTCTGTGATATCAGATGAAGTATTGACCTATTAAAGGGTAGTTTCTGTGATATCAGATGAAGTATTGGCATAGCACAGGGTAGTTTCTGTGATATCAGATGAAGTGTTGACATACTATACAGGGTAGTTTCTTCGATATCTTTTGAAGTATTGGCATATCACAGGGTAGTTTCTGTGATATCAGATGAAGTATTGGCATATCACAGTGTAGTTTATGTGATACCAGATGAAGTATTGACATATTACATGGTAGTTTCTGTAATATCAGATGAAGTATTGACATATTACAGGGTAGTTTGTGTGATATCAGATGAAGTATTGACATATTACAGGGTAGTTTCTGTAATATCAGATGAAGTATTGGCCTATTACAGTGTGGTTTCTGTAATATCAGATGAAGTATTGGCATATTACAGTGTGGTTTCTGTAATATCAGATGAAGTATTGGCCTATTACAGTGTGGTTTCTGTAATATCAGATGAAGTATTGGCATATTACAGTGTGGTTTCTGTAATATCAGATGAAGTATTGGCATATTACAGTGTGGTTTCTGTAATATCAGATGAAGTATTGGCATATTACAGTGTGGTTTCTGTAATATCAGATGAAGTATTGGCATATCACAGGTTAGTTTCTGTGATATCAGATGAAGTGTTGGCATATTACAGGGTAGTAACTGTGATACCTTATGAAGTGTTTGCATATTACAGGGTATTAACTGTGATACCTTATGAAGTGTTGACATATTACAGGGTAGTAACTGTGATACCTAATGAAGTGTTGACATATTACAGGGTAGTAACTGTGATACCTTATGAAGTGTTGACATATTACAGGGTAGTAACTGTGATACCTTATGAAGTGTTTGCATATTACAGGGTAGTAACTGTGATACCTTATGAAGTGTTGACATATTACAGGGTAGTAACTGTGATACCTAATGAAGTGTTGACATATTACAGGGTAGTAACTGTGATACCTAATGAAGTGTTGACATATTACAGGGTAGAAACTGTGATACATAATGAAGTGTTGACATATTACAGGGTAGTTTCTGTGATATCTTATGAAGTGTTGACATATTACAGGGTAGAAACTGTGATACATAATGAAGTGTTGACATATTACAGGGTAGTTTCTGTGATATCTTATGAAGTGTTGACATATTACATGGTAGTTTATGTGATACCTTATGAAGTGTTTGCATATAACAGGGTAGTAACTGTGATACCTTATGAAGTATTGGCATATTACAGGGTAGTTTCTGTGATATCTTATGAAGTGTTGACATATTACATGGTAGTTTATGTGATACCTTATGAAGTGTTTGCATATAACAGGGTAGTAACTGTGATACCTTATGAAGTGTTGACATATTACAGGGTAGTAACTGTGATACCTAATGAAGTGTTGACATATTACAGGGTAGTAACTGTGATACCTAATGAAGTGTTGACATATTACAGGGTAGAAACTGTGATACATAATGAAGTGTTGACATATTACAGGGTAGTAACTGTGATATCAGATGAAGTGTTGGCATATTACAGGGTAGTTTCTGTGATACCTTATGAAGTGTTGACATATTACAGGGTAGTTTCTGTGATACCTAATGAAGTGTTGACATATTACAGGGTAGTAACTGTGATACATAATGAAGTGTTGGCATATTACAGGGTAGTAACTGTGATATCAGATGAAGTGTTGGCATATTACAGGGTAGTAACTGTGATATCAGATGAAGTGTTGACATATTACAGGGTAGTAACTGTGATACCTAATGAAGTGTTGACATATTACAGGGTAGTAACTGTGATACCTAATGAAGTGTTGGCATATTACAGGGTTGTAACTGTGATATCTTATGAAGTGTTGGCATATTACAGGGTAGTAACTGTGATACCTTATGAAGTGTTGACATATTACAGGGTAGTTTCTGTGATACCTAATGAAGTGTTGACATATTACAGGGTAGTAACTGTGATACCTAATGAAGTGTTGACATATTACAGGGTAGTAACTGTGATATCTTATGAAGTGTTGACATATTACAGGGTAGTAACTGTGATACCTTATGAAGTGTTGGCATATTATAGGAGTTTATGTGATACCTTATGAAGTGTTGGCATATTACAGGGTAGTAACTGTGATACCTTATGAAGTGTTGACATATTACAGGGTAGTAACTGTGATATCAGATGAAGTGTTTGCATATTACAGGGTAGTAACTGTGATATCAGATGAAGTCTTGGCATATTACAGGGTAGTAACTGTGATACCTTATGAAGTGTTGACATATTACAGGGTAGTAACTGTGATATCAGATGAAGTGTTTGCATATTACAGGGTAGTAACTGTGATATCAGATGAAGTCTTGGCATATTACAGGGTAGTAACTGTGATACCTAATGAAGTGTTGACATTTTACAGGGTAGTAACTGTGATACCTTATGAAGTGTTGGCACATTATTCACAGTAATCTGTGATGTGATATTTATAAAGGCTCAATCTTAGTATTATTAATCTCGCGAGTCTTTGGTAGCTCTTCTTGTTTGAAATAGTAATACCTTATGCAATACCCATTGAAGAATATGGAATAACATTGTGTTAATGACTACTTAAGTGTTGAATTTCCATTGAAGACCACATATCACTGTAGAATATTTATTGAATGCATACCAATCGTTGAGTTTCCAGTTGTTGGTACTTGAATAAAACTTTATTGAACTTGTTTTCCTTTGGTGGTCATATTTTGCCTTGAAATGAATTTGTTGGGAACGATTAGCCATCCTGTAATGCCCCTATTTCACTACGACCCGAATTGCCACGAATCACCACGAATAGGCGGCTGCATAAATTCGTGAATATTCGTGAGCATTCGGCAAAATTCGTGAACAGCATTTACACTTGTACGAAATGTTTACGAACATTCGTAGCTTTTCATGCTAAAAACCTACGAAACATGTACGAATTCTTTACGAATTGTCTACGAATTGTAAGAAATGATTAAGACACAGTCACGAATGTACTACGAATTTCCACGAATAAGATACGATATCACGAATCAAGTACGAATAGTTTACGATAGTTCGTTACTATTCGGCGAGTGCAAGTCATCAAACCATTATGGAGGCACAATGGAGAGCACGTGTTGCTCTGGCACTCGAATTTGAACTTCAATATCAACATCAAATTGAATTAGCTCTTCGTAGACAATTCGTACGTGCTTCGGGGTCAATTCGGGATGAGAACATCAAAATTATCAACCACGAATTTCCAAGAGTTGTTTACGAAGTTGTTACGAACGTCCCGAATTAAATACGAACAGTTTACGAAGCAACTACGAATCTGAAATTCGTAGATGATTCGTGAAAATCTTTTGACAAAAAAAATGTTTTCCACGAATGCCACGAATTACAAGAATGTTGCCGAATCAACTAGGAATCATTTACGAATATCACGAATCAATTACGAATTATCTATGAATGTTCACGAAAGTGCAAATTTTCCAATTCGTGGCGATTCGTGGCAATTCGGGTCGTAGTGAAATAGGGGCATTAGAGGCTAGTTTCACATGGTCGTCGTGATACACTAAATAAAAAATTCTGAAATAAGTCTTTGAAATAAGTTTAGCTCTGTGTAAATAAAGAATTACATCATGAAATAAACTTATCTTTTATCAAAAATTTAATTACCTGCAAAATATTAATTAATACTCATATGAAATATGATATAAGTTACAAAAAGATTGTTTACAAATTGATATTACACATAAATTTTGCTAGATCCATGTGTGCCTTCTTGCGTCCGGCTATGCGTCCGAAAGTTTACGGAATTCGAAAACTATGAGTTCCAAATTGGTATGGGTGTTGCTAATTAGTGTGACAACATCCCTAAGCAAGGTATAGCTCGCGTCAGTATACATCACTTGCTAATTTAATCCTTGCAGCGCGTCGTTCACTCTGTCGTGCTAACACCTCAAATGCAGTGGGCTGTGATTCGATAACACAGAAACATTGAGTATATGCAGCAAGGCTTAAATTAGCCTTGGATACTGACGCGATGGATACCCCCACCCCCACCCCCACCCCAACCATCACCCCCACCCCCACCATCACCATTGCGTCCTCCTCACTGCAACAACATCGAAATAAAACTCGCCTAGACAGTGACGTCACTATACGGACATGAATATGCCTCTACGCTCTCTCATTGGTCAGCTGTATTTAGATACAAAGCATGGCCATGCAACTGTGTAAACATGTTGGTTTTTACACCGGGGAAAGCGACCATAACATTTGCTACAGTTATTGGAATAATTGTCATAATTTGTTGGTCTTATCTCAATAATAAGTACATTAAACAAGCAATAGTTTGCATATTCTCAGGACATTTAGAAACGTTGTTTATAAAGCAATCGTCATATTCAGTAATGTGTGACAAGGGTAACTTGCAAGAGAAGCACGTGCATCACATGGGTTGTTATGGTGACTTTAATATTAGCACGTGTTATTTTTGCTGGGAAATATGAAACCTCGTTACGCTTCTAAAAAAACACACCGACATAATGACAACACACCAAAATATATACTGATATGCAAACACTGCTGATAATAACTAATACAAATGAATTTATACATATAATGATTATCTAAATGACAAGAAATAGACAATATATTTTTTGAAAGGTTTTGTGTATGTGATAATGATGTGTTATTGTCAATATTACCTTTATTATTTCAAGGACATATACGAGATGAGACTGATTCATCTTCTTAGTTTGAAATTTAAATTATTTGAATAGGGATATTGTAATTTATACAAGGAATTTTTTATTCATACTTCATTCATAACTTACATAAGGAAGGGTGTCTTTCTTTCGATGTTGTTTGCAGGTAGAATCGACTTAGCAGCGTAATTTGGGGCGAAAAGTAAGTTAACAAAAAGTTGTCCAATTAGTATGAAACCTAATAAAGGATCGACGGTAAGTTTTGTTATGTGTCGCTGTGTATGTTTTAAAATATAAGCCACGAATGTAGTCGAGTCGAGAGGTTTGAAAACGAAACCAAGATGGCGGGTGTCGCTCCTTTAGCCTATTGTATAGAGGGGGCGTGAATACTTTTATATACATTGTTTACATTGAGATCTTGGGTATCCTCAATTTCCTGTGAGACAGGTGTGACGTGCGTCTGCCTTCTCATTAACACATATTGCTATTTCTAATTAAGAGCTGTACAATGGACGATGTCAACTAGAAACCTAATATCACTATGGACTGTTAGTTACCAATAACACTGTCGCTTTTTCCTTAGAACGCGTATTAGTGAGCAGCTAATCTATATTTCAACATGTCAACCTCTATGTAATATTCCACGATTCTCTACACGTGTATTAATTTGCTTTAAATCCACTTTCAGGTTTATAGATCTTAAACTATATTTTCGGAAGCATGACAACTGGCAAGTATAACCTTTACCAAAATAAGACCCATCTGATTCAATCATTGTCATGCAAGACCGACCTCCCCTTGAAACTCCTATCCCCCTTTTGATGAACGGTACACCAGGGCTCCGTTCCATAACAGCGAGCGCTTATAATCGCTTATTGATCGCTCATTCTCTCTTGAACGACACGGTGCAAATTCCTCTAAGTTTGCTCGTTTTGCTACACAGCGCTACATTGAGCAATCGCTTTCAAGAAAGGTTTAAAAGTAATCGCTCATTGAGCGATTACTTTGAAACCTCTCTTGAACACGGCCCTGGAAATGCAGTGTCGCAATTGAGGAGCGTGTTTCAGGAAAGCCTCTCAAAAAAAAGACTTACCAACATCCTCCGCCAGCGTCGTACAGATTGAACAGAGTCCAAGAAATCGGAACAAGATCAACAACTCCAGCAGAAATAATTGTGCGCTTCTCATTTTCATTTCATTGTTCATGCCCTCAAGTCACACACCTGATTTGGTTATCATATCTTAAACGGTTTCAGGGAAAGCTACTCCATGTGGCGATATCATGAAAGGGACCAATCGCAGTAACTCCCGGAAAAAATGCCTTCTTGATTTCAAACTCTATTAAGGTGTCGATACCCTCAAGCCACACACCAAATTTGTTTATCCTATCTTAAACAGTTTCAGAGAAAAGCTGTCCCCTTTAAAAATATCTGGAACAGAGTCGAAAAAAAACCAAAAAAACAAGGGCAATAAAAATAATAGCACGCTTCTCATTTTCAATCTCCATTAAGGTATCGATACCTCAAGCCACAAACCAAATTTGGTTATCCTACACTAAACGGTTTCTTTACCGCGGACAGACTGATGTAAACACGGACGGACAGTGGCCATACCAATATCTCCCTTCTACTTCGTGGCGGGGGATAATTAGCTAAACGCCTGCATGAGTAATTTTAAATACAGACCGTACGCAAACCGCCAGAAAAATTGTACACATCCTTCACTTTTGTTTTGTTTGATTGTGTAATAGACACATGTGCACAAATCATGTTTGCCTAGCAACCATTTCTTCAGCACGATTTCCCGTATTTCTTCTTTGTTTGTGACAGACGTTAGTTTAGCTTTCCGTCGCAAGAGAAGTTGGCCGACTGGCTAATTTCACGCGAATCAAATGGAATAGAATTGGTAATAAAGAAATGATTTACTCAAAGTCTTTAAAGGGGCTGTAGCACGTTTTTTGAGATAAGGTCCGTGTATTTACCCCGAAAGGTCCAAAAGGTCTGAACATTGCTTCTTTTGTAAAAATGTCTGAATTTTCAGAATATGTCTTACAAGTCAAAACCTGACCAATTTTCCACTAGAGGGCGCTGAAGTCATGACTCGCCACTGCAAATGTTGATTTTTTTTTTGTTAGCAACACTCTGTATAACCTGCCATGTTTTATTATCAAAAGGCCTTACCTTTTGGATCTCTGAGGTAAATAAATCAGGCCTTATCTCTTGGACTAATAGTTTATACCACTTATATTTACTTTAGAGGGTAAAACATATTATTAATTATCCGTAATGACAATAAGGATGTTGCGTAGAAAGCAAAACTTGCATGGCGGTCATTTTATTGTGAACACATTTTTTTTAATTTGATTTTCCGAAGAGAGAAGGGTGTTTTTGGTGACATTATTTTTCAAATAAATTTCATCAACTTATTTGAGCGAAACAACTTGCTACTGCCCCTTTAAGATGGGTTATCTGACTTTTTCGAAAATCGTGCAAATATGTGTATAACAATCGCTCTAAATAAATATTATGTAAATGTAATCAACTACTCTCAACTAGTTCCAGTGCTGGAGACTTGAGGTGCAACTTCAATCATCATATGAACAAATGAACTTAACTTTAATTATTTATTCAAAATAATGCTATGCAAAATAAAGCTCACGTAAATATTTGAATGAAATAGTGTGTATACAAGTTAACTATATCGATGATCACATTTATACTTAACTCACGGGCAAAAGAAAGTACATGTATATCTTCTTTTCAACACAGTCAAACACAAATATTTCTGCCCGATAAATTCGGTTTTGACTGTTTGTGATGAGGATATATCTCGTTAAGAGATATACACAATTTCATTCATGAGAGTATGATACTTAATATTTTGTATCTGTTCGAGCACACATTGGGTGCTAAAATAGCTATTTCAAAAGGTATTTTGGGAAATAATTCTGGGTATTTAAGGTAAAATTTTATGAAATATGAAAATTATGTTAGTACAAGATGGTATCGACATTATGTACTTCCTTTGACTTTAAATCAATGTCGCATCATTGCTGTAGGATGTCCTAAAATAAGCCAAAAAGCCATTTTTCACTCTCCTATCTCGCCTGGTTAAGGAGATTCTATAACGACGATCTTTGAAAAGCCGTGTTTTTCAGAATTATGAACAGATAATGTTTCAAAATTTACACACAAAGTTAGTTTGCTTTTAGAGACATGGTGTAACTATATTTCAATCTTGTTCATCACTCGTTGATTAAAATATCTTGCGTTGACCTTGTTGTACCTATACTTTCTTTTGCCCGTGAGTTTATTTAACGGAGGCCTCCTCCTCCCCTTACAGCCTCCCTAACCACCTCATGTCATGTAAATAATTAATTAATAATTAATTATTATCTTGAATATCTGGAATATATGGTTGGCTCTACCTATATACCTATATAGGTTGGTTATGACTTCTAATATAATAATCTATTTAATTTTAATCAGAAGGATATCTGATTCTGAAATATGTTTTACATTGTACCAGTTACTCTAACTCAATAAATTATGCAAGTTAATCCGAAGGGTTAAACGTGTTATTACTTAGCATTAATTAATCTAACTGGTCAATGTAAAGAATATCTGAACTATAAGCACTAGTTATTTTAACAGCATAATAAACAAACACATGAACTTAATTTTATTTATTTATTCAAAATATGGCATGCAAATAGAGCTTACAGAAAGACTTGATTGAAAGATGACTCATTGTGTACAAGTTGACAATATCAATTACATTTAAATTATACTATTTACTGAGGCCTCCTCCTCCCCTTACAGCCTCCCTAACCACCTCATGTAATGTGAAATATATAAGTATAGGCCTAGGTATATCAGGTAGATAAAATTAGGTTAATATCATCAAACTTCTTTTCTGAAGAAATATACCTGAAATATTGTATTACTTGATACTGGCTATCCTTACAACATAATCTTTACAACTTAAATTTGAAGGAAATCTGACATAATTTATTACTTTGCACTGGCAATCCAAACTCAATAACTCAATGCAATTTAACCTGAAAGATATTGACAATACTTAATCACCTGGCACCAGCTACTCTAATATATAAAAAAATATAATCCTATGCAACTTAATTTGAAGGATATCTAAAATATGTTATAACCTGGCACTAGCTATTCTATCATCATAATCTATGCAGCTTAATTTGAGGGATATCTAAAATATGTTATTACTTGGCACTAGCTATTCTAACTCAATAATCTATGCAACTTAATCTGAAGAATATCTGAAATATGTTATAACCTGTCACTAGTTATTTTATCATCATAATCTATGCAGCTTAATTTGAAGAATATCTGAAACATTCTATTACTTGGCACTTCCTATAGCACAATAATCTATGTAATTTAGTTTGCAGGGTATCTAAAATACGTTATTGTTTGGCACTAGTTTTTGTAACACCTTAATTTAAGCATCTCTCTCTAGTCCATAGTATGCTATACTCATCATCTAGTCTTGTTCCACTTCAAGTCAAAGTTAAGAATTTTAAGATAATGTTTGTAATTCTAGGATCTCTCTTCTTAGAACTTACCACACAACCTACTCCATACTTACGACACACCTCCTCTTGTATTTGTGCATCCCCTCCTTCTCCTCCTCTTCCTCCTCCTCCTCCTCCTCCCTCTTCCTCTTCCTGTCCTGTTGAGTCCCCGAGAACCTCTCATCAGGCTCCTCAAAGTGTTCACAGGAGTCACAAATTTCGATCAGAGGAATTACTGGTGTCTTCCTGTCATCGCTGAAGTCTTCAGCCGGAAAGAAAAGATTTGTGTAACTCACAGAGGGACTGACTGGGCTGAAGGCAGGTTCCTCGAGATCCTGGTCCAAGAGTGGGATCACTGGGGTAGATTGGCCAAGTTCTTCAACTGGGAGGAACAGGTCCGTGTAGCTCAGCGAAGGACTAGCTGGGGAGGAGGCAGATTCTTCAGAATAAGAAAGGTCATCAAAGTCGGAGATATCCAAGAAGACATCGCTGGAGAATGATTTGTAACTGTCCACTGATGTGTAGCTGTAGCTGCAGATGATGGAGACGTCACTGACAGAAGTTGTAACAGATCCGCTCCAGTCCACATCATACAGGCCAGCATTCCTTCCCAATGGACCGATGTAATCATGTTCATCGTCCGGGTACAACCTACAGAGAGAAGAAAACACATCATAATTTTGGTATTCTGGGTACAGGAAGCTCGCTGTGGGACTTACCTGGTACCTCATACCTGATTGGACACTGTCCAGAGAGCTGCTTGGGGTGGGGTCAAGGTCATGGGTTGTGATGGAAGACCAAACATGGCTGGGGGAGACAGGGAAGGGTGGGGGCAAGATGGCGGACAGACTAGATGAACTGGAGGATTGGGTGACATCAGGGAAAGCAGGCTCTGTCCAGCAGACCTCACTAATGTCCAGACACACCATACTGACAAAACATTATTATATAATATAATAATAATAAATAATAATGTAGATTGAATTATGTTCAGTTTAACATTTATCACGTAATTTCTTTGATAGACATGAGAGGGTTATACAATATAGTGACATACTGATTACAGTTTATCCTCATCAAAGTCATTCTTCAAATGGTCAAAAGGAATAATTATGCTGATGCAAAGTTGTACAACTTAAAATTCAATCAATGCCAAGTCTTAGATTTATGATAAGACTAAAGGCGACCAAACTTAATGATAAGAACTTATTAATTTTCTACTCATGCTAATCTCATAAAGTCTGTAGGCAACAAAGCCCAATTTCCTGTCTTGGCAATATTGATTTTTGTTTTGTTATTATTGCCGTTTTATTATTATTTCCGTATTATCTATTTCTAAAATAGTTTGTTCTATCAAATATATATTATCTACAACATGATATAAAAACATGTTCTAAGAAACTCATTTAATACATAAACTTTGAACATTGCACAGCTGTTATATCGTCTTAATTTTCCAAAACAAACAGGGTTTGTTGCCATTAAAAAGGAACAATTATCTAAAATAACTTTATTGCCGGAAGTTCACAACTTACATCAAAACTTAGTTAGAAATGTCAACAGATTTCCGAGATATAGCTAATTTGGCAAAATATAGCGAAACTTCTTGTCATAAAATTTACGTTTAGATCACACTGAAATTGCAACAGGGAGAACTTACAGACAGACAGTCTAGTCGATTTAAATGGGGGATGGGAATATAAAATCTCCATTTGTTTGTGATTGAATCACTGCGACAAGTTTTACCTACATTTCGTTTGATCCTAAGTAACTAATTTTGCGAAACGAAACTTGACAGGAGTTAAAACTAACAAGTCCGTAACTATCAACAGATACTCCAGAAGATGATAAAGGGGGTTAAATAAGTGAAAATTTGCATTTGTGGTTGAATCTTCGCGAAAGAGCATTCCATTGATCATAAACATATTGTGAAGTTGCGACTGTCCAGATTCTGAACAACCATGGCTACTTGACAATCCGAACGAGTTGTTTCAAATTGTAAAATACTCGACATATGCCTTAAAATAGGTTTAGAATGTTGTAACCCCTCTCAGGGAATACGAGAACATCGATTTGATCGAAGATATGAAGTCTAAAACTTGGTTGCTAGGACTGTCAAGATTCTAACAATCATGGCTACTACCTGACAACAACAAACAGGTTCCTAAAATTGTAAAACAAATTTATTATAGCTCTGTTTTCGATTATTTTTTGTTACATACTGATTCTCTGTAATGTTACGTACCTATAGTAGAGAATTGAACCTTGCTCAAACTCTGAATATCGGGAAAGAAGCGTTGAAAACAGCAGAGAACGAGAGTCGACCTTCTACAGCTGAGCGCAGAAATCGGAAGGAAGTCTTGCACAATCCTTCTAGATATCATTATGACGTCAAATAGTGCACATTTCACAGCGGCAACGATCGTCTGACTTTAACTAATTTGTTATAATACATATGTACGTAGTTTAAACAAATAAAAGTGACGTTTTGGACCATGCAGTTGAGTATAAGACGTAAAATCTGAGACAATAATACATTATAGTTCCCCGTGGCCGTCCGTAGCAACGTACTGTTAAAAATGGCCGACAATAGAGAGGGAGATAACTCTAAACTATCTTGTGAAATAGATAACCGTTAGTAAATTCGGTCCGCAAACTCCTCACAGTGATGTTACGTCACTATGTGACAAGGAGCAAGGTTGTGATCGCTCCTAAATGCAGTTTTGTTTTGATGAATTCAGGGTATCCTTCTACTTTTTTCCACAGTCTTTTTCTTTATCGAAATCAAAATTGAAGAATCTTCATGTCCATTCCTCAATTGCTATTTACTTTCTTAAAAATGAACATGAAAATATTATAATAATGTTGCAAATTTGTAAAAGTGGATTGCTTAAATGAGGTAATAGCATATGTTATCATTCTTTGTCAAGTCCATTTAATAACTAAATTGACTAGTTTAATCACTTCGGGATCATAAATTAAATAGAGTATACTAAACGACCTTCTATTTAATACCATTTTTATTAAACGAGTTAATGATTTTGTATAAAACGAGCGAAAGCGAGTTTGATACCAATCATTCACGAGTTTAATAAACATGGTATTAAATAGAAGGAAGTTTAGTATTCTGTTTATCACTCGCCCACCTATAATCCAGCGAAATAGCCGACATAGCTCTGAAACTATGATTCCCGCAAGTTCGATACCACTGTGGCGACGTTACTCCCATTGTGACGTCATAACCTCGAACTATTGTGACGTCATACGTGCGGCGGTATTACACTAGTTTAATATTGCCGTATAAATATTACACTGCAGTATCTTACACGGGTGAGTAATAACATTGATTTACTACTCTGTTAGCAATAAGTGAGTTTCGAAAATATGGAGAGACGAAACAGCACTGTGAGGAGTTTGTGAAAAAATTATCAACAATATTTGTTAGCGGATATCTTCTTTACAGAAGCTTTTAAGAGTTATCTCCCTCTTCTATTGTCGGCCATTTTGAACAACTACGTTGCTAAGGTAAGGAACCATAATTTATCGCTGAGCAGTTACTATTAGCCCTTTGTAATTAAGTTTTTTGTGTAACAATGTCGATTATTCTATTTCAAAATTGTAAAATGTATTAAGACCATAATTGTTAAAATCAGACCGGCGATAACACTGTGAAATGTGCACTATTTGACGTCGTAATGATATCTAGAAGGATTGTGCAAGACTTCCTTCCGATTTCTGCGCTTAGCTGTAGAAGGTCAACTCCCGTTCTCTGCTGTTTTCAACGCTTCTTTCCCGATATTTAGAATTTGAGCAAGGTCCAATTCTCTACTGCAGGTACGTAACAATACAGAGAATCGGTAGGTAACAAAAAATAATCGAAAACAGAGCTATAATCAATTTGTTTTACAATTTTAGGAACCTGTTTGTTGTTGTCAAGTTGTAGCCATGATTGTTAGAATCTTGACAGTCCTAGCAACCAAGTTTTAGACTTCATTTCTTATTTTCTTTGATCAAATCGATATTCTCGTGTTCCCTGAGAGGGGTTACAACAATTCTAAACTTGTTTAAGGCATATGTCCAGTGTTCAAATTTGTATCATGTAAATGGATAAACGATTCAATCACAAATAAAACTATCTAATCCAAACTCACATGCAAAAGAAACGCCCCCACACAAAAAATACCGGTACGTACAAGATGTTTTAGCCTAATCCAAGGGCGATAAATACGAATGAAACAGTGCTACATCATGTCTTCGGAACCCAACAATACTAAATTTTCAAAACATTGTTCATACTTCTTGTTCACAAATGACTGTTCTTCATATGCTGATCCACCATGATGTTTCACCATTAATTTGTTGATGATGCTGCAGTGGTAACGCTAGACCGAAACCTCTGTCGTCCGAATGCTCTACCTCACACAGTGGGGTTGCAAGGTAGAGCCTCTCGACCTATGGTAGCGCCTAATAAGTGAATCGGAAGTTGCCTACTGTACAGTACAGATCTGAGATGTTAAGATTTATAGATTGGTGTAAAGCTTATTCTTTATATTTGAACGAACTCAAGAAATGGCTTTTGATTTTAGAAGAACTAAGTCTACAATAGATGCTGTAAGCATTGATGGAAATTATATAGAAAGAGTAAATGAATATGTACTTGGGTACTATCCTTGATTCTAAACTCTCCTAGAATGAGAACACTGAGAAAATATATAAGAAAGGACAGCAACGTTTACATTTCTTGTGGAAACTAAACACTTCAAAATTGACCAAACAATCATGATGTTATTTTACAGAACCTTCATTCAAAATGTCATAAAGTTTAACTTTTTAAACCTGTCTGTTCAAAACAAAAACAAATTAGCAAAAATCGTTAATACAGCTTCTTAAATCATTGGGCTTCTTATTGAAACTATCGGCAGTTGTTATGAGCAGCAGTTATCAAAAAAAGGTAACAAAATTTTAGGTGATTTTACGCAATGTACGCATTCTCTTTTTTCGGAATATTCAATACTACCTTCTAGACGTAGACTGCGAATGCCGACTTTTAGAACAAACAGGTTTCGCCAATCATTCATTCCTTGCATTAGAGAAATAAATTCTGATAATGCAATGCTGCACGATGAACACTTTTGTGTATATCGTATTCTAGTCTCTGTAAACTGTGTTGATATGTAGTATTGTTTTGAATGATATATGTATGGTTTGTATGCTGGAGAATTGTAATAATACACAACAAACTTCCCTTTAAATAAATATTATCTTATCTTATCACACGTTTTATATAATTTAGAAATCCGCGTTAATCAATCTGGATATGGTGTCAAAAAGCGATTTTTGGCTTGTTTTGTGACGTCCTACAAACAAATTTAATCCAAAAAGGTTATTTATGTCGACGTCCACGACTCGACGGCACCTTTTATCAATTAAATTTCTACTTTTTTAATTTAATTTATTTTTCAAACTTAAAAACCAAATAGTGTGGCCAAAAACATCTTGAAAAATAGAGCCATAGGCTCTGTAGCTCATCAGGGTTTTATGATTTACTATCTAAAGTTGAATATTTAAGTTATTTGAGTTATTGTTTACAAGCAAAAGATAGGTTCTTAGATCATAACCACTGTGACCCCATTTGGGGTCACGGGTCACAAAATCTACAATTTAAAATCCACATTGGCCAAGGAGTCTGCACACAACTTTTCAGCTCTCTAGACCTTTTGGAACTGGAGAAGAAGATGAAAATAGGTTTTTAAGGATGTGACCCCGGTGACCCCATTTGGGGTCACGGAGTCACGAAATCTACAATTTAGAATCCCCATTGGCCAAGGAGTCTGCAAACAACTTTTCAGCTCTCTAGACCTTTTGGAACTGGAGAAGAAGATGAAAATAGGTTTTTAAGGATGTGACCCCGGTGACCCCATTTGGGGTCACGGGGTCACATAATCTACAATTTAAAATCCCCATTGGCTAAGGAGTCTGCACACAACTTTTCAGCTCTCTAGACCTTTTGGAACTGGAGAAGAAGATGAAAATAAGTTTTAAAGGATGTGACCCTGGTGACCCCATTTGGGGTCAAGTGGTCACATAATCTACAATTTAGAATCCCCATTGGCCAAGGAGTCTGCAAACAACTTTTCAGCTCTCTAGAACTTTTGGAACTCGAGAAGAAGATGAAAATAGTTTTTTAACGATGTGACCCCGGTGACCCCATTTGGGGTCACGGGGTCACATAATCTACACTTTAGAATCCCCATTGGCCAAGGAGTCTGCAAACAACTTTTCAGCTCTCTTGACCTTTTGGAACTGGAGAAGAAGATGAAAATAGGTTTTTAAGGATGTGACCCTGGTGACCCCATTTGGGGTCACGTGGTCACATAATCTACAATTTAGAACCCCTATTGCCTTGGCCAAGGAGTCTGCACACAACTTTTCAGCTCTCTAGACCTTTTGGAACTGGAGAAGAAGATGAAAAAAGGTTTTTAGGGATGTGACCCCGGTGACCCCATTTGGGGTCACGGGGTCACGAAATTTACAATTTAGAATCCCCATTGGCTAAGGAGTCTGCACACAACTTTTCAGCTCTCTAGACCTTTTGGAACTGGAGAAGAAGATGAAAATAGGTTTTTAAGGATATGACCCCGGTGACCCCATTTGGGGTCACGGGGGTCACATAATCTACAATTTAGAATACCCATCAATTGGCCAAGGAGTCTGCACACAACTTTTCAGCTCTCTAGACCTTTTGGAACTGGAGAAGAAGATGAAAAAAGGTTTTTAGGGATGTGACCCCGGTGACCCCATTTGGGGTCACGGGGTCACGAAATTTACAATTTAGAATCCCCATTGGCTAAGGAGTCTGCACACAACTTTTCAGCTCTCTAGACCTTTTGGAACTGGAGAAGAAGATGAAAATAGGTTTTTAAGGATATGACCCCGGTGACCCCATTTGGGGTCACGGGGGTCACATAATCTACAATTTAGAATACCCATCAATTGGCCAAGGAGTCTGCAAACAACTTTTCAGCTCTCTAGAACTTTTGGAACTCGAGAAGAAGATGAAAATAGGTTTTTAACGATGTGACCCCGGTGACCCCATTTGGGGTCACGGGGTCACATAATCTACACTTTAGAATCCCCATTGGCCAAGGAGTCTGCAAACAACTTTTCAGCTCTCTTGACCTTTTGGAACTGGAGAAGAAGATGAAAATAGGTTTTTAAGGATGTGACCCTGGTGACCCCATTTGGGGTCACGTGGTCACATAATCTACAATTTAGAACCCCTATTGCCTAGGCCAAGGAGTCTGCACACAACTTTTCAGCTCTCTAGACCTTTTTGAACTGGAGAAGAAGATGAAAAAAGGTTTTTAGGGATGTGACCCCGGTGACCCCATTTGGGGTCACGGGGTCACGAAATTTACAATTTAGAATCCCCATTGGCTAAGGAGTCTGCACACAACTTTTCAGCTCTCTAGACCTTTTGGAACTGGAGAAGAAGATGAAAATAGGTTTTTAAGGATATGACCCCGGTGACCCCATTTGGGGTCACGGGGGTCACATAATCTACAATTTAGAATACCCATCAATTGGCCAAGGATTCTGCACACAACTTTTCAGCTCTCTAGACCTTTTGGAACTGGAGAAGAAGATGAAAAAAGGTTTTTTTTAGGGATGTGACCCCGGTGACCCCATTTGGGGTCACGGGGTCACGAAATTTACAATTTAGAATCCCCATTGGCTAAGGAGTCTGCACACAACTTTTCAGCTCTCTAGACCTTTTGGAACTGGAGAAGAAGATGAAAATAGGTTTTTAAGGATATGACCCCGGTGACCCCATTTGGGGTCACGGGGGTCACATAATCTACAATTTAGAATACCCATCAATTGGCCAAGGAGTCTGCACACAACTTTTCAGCTCTCTAGAACTTTTGGAACTCGAGAAGAAGATGAAAATAGGTTTTTAAGGATGTGACCCCGGTGACCCCATTTGGGGTCACAGAGTCACGAAATCTACAATTTAGAATCCCCATTGCCTAAGGAGTTTGCAAACAACTTTTCAGCTCTCTAGACCTTTTGGAACTGGAGAAGAAGATGAAAATAGGTTTTTAAGGATGTGACCCCTGTGACCCCATTTGGGGTCTCGGGGTCACAAAATCTACAATTTAGAATCCCCATTGGCCAAGGAGTCTGCACACAACTTTTCAGCCCTCTAGACCTTTTGGAACTGAAGAAGAAGATGAAAATAGGTTTTTAAGGATGTGACCCCTGTGACCATTTGGGGTCATGGGGTCACGAAATCTATAATTTAGAATCCCCATTGGCCAAGGAGACTGCACATAAAATTTCAGCTCTGTGGAGTCATTGGTTCTGGAGAAGAAGTCGAAAAAGCAAAAAGTTTACGGATGGACGGAAGGACGGATGGACGGACGCCGGACACCATGCCATGCCATAAGCCCATCGGGCCTTTCAGGCCTGATGAGCTAAAAAGCGAATTTAGGACCACATGTTATTGTATTTGAACAGACATAGAAATGAAATTATCATATTCTGATGTGTGAAATTGTGAGTACTAATTCACAAAACATGATGCGTCTATCAAATACATTAAAACCCGACTTTCTCCGACATCAATATTTCATTTACTTACTCTTTTAAAATTGTGAGCCTCTCAACCTAAATAAAACATTCGAAATGAAGTGCTAATTTTCACATCATCTGTCCACTTTTCTCAGTGTGCACCGATTTACAATGTTCAAATTTTCCTAGATCATGTTGCAGTGGGGAAATCATCATAAAATCGTGTTGTTCCCAGAAAGGAAATGACTAATTTTGTTCCCTAAATTTGTGCTTCTTAATCTAATACAGTTAGTAGTGAATGAAATTTTTAATTTGTCATCTTTGTTTTGTGAACAAGTAGTTCTTATCATAAATCTTAGTTCTGGAAGCCAATAGATTGCACTTTTAGATGTATGTATCAAAGCAATTGTTCTAAACGATCATATACAGAGTACATTCGAATTTATAATAATCATGAGTAAACTGAAATTGAATATGTTCCATCTATGTGGCTAATAAACGCATTACTGAGATCCATCTTTTTTGTCAGCATGGTGTGTCTGGACATTAGTGAGGTCTGCTGGACAGAGCCTGCTTTCCCTGATGTCACCCCATCCTCGAGTTCATCCAGTTTGTCCGCCATCTTGCCCCAACCCTTCCCTGTCTCCCCCAGCCATGTTTGGTCTTCCATCACAACCCATGACCTTGACCCCACCCCCAGCAGCTCTCTGGACAGTGTCCAGTCAGGTATGAGGTACCAGGTAAGCCCCACAGCGAGCTTCCTGTACCCAGAATACCAAACTTATGATGTGTTTTCTTCTCTCTGTAGGTTGTACCCGGAAGATGAACAGGATTACATCGGTCCAGTGGGAAGGAATGCTGACCTGTATGATGTGGACTGGAGCGGATCTGTCAGTGACGTCTCCATCATCTGCAGCTACAGCTACACATCAGTGGACAGTTACAACTCATTCTCCAGCGGTGTCTTCTTGGACATCTCCGACTTTGATGACCTTTCTTATACTGAAGAATCTGCCTCCTCCCCAGCTAGTCCTTCGCTGAGCTACACGGACCTGTTCCTCCCAGTTGAAGAACTTGGCCAATCTACCCCAGTGATCCCACTCTTGGACCAGGATCTCGAGGAACCTGCCTTCAGCCCAGTCAGTCCCTCTGTGAGTTACACAAATCTTTTCTTTCCGTCTGATGACTCCAGGGATGACAGGAAGACACCAGTAATTCCTCTGTTCGAAATCTGTGTCTCCTGTGAACACTTTGAGGAGTCTGAGAAGAGGTTCTCTGAGACTCAACAGGACAGGAAGCGAAAGAGGGATGAGGGGGAGGAGGAGGAGGAGGGGATTCACAAACACAAGAGGTGGTGTTCGTAAGGAGTAAGTATGGAGTAGGTAGTTTGGTAAGTTCTAAGAAGTGAGATTATATTTTCTTATCTTTGATATAAAGTGGAATATAATTGTGAATGGGTATGGTGAAAGAATAGCTAGTGCCAAGTAATACAGTATTTCATATATCCTTCAGATTAAGTTGCATAGAGTATTGGGTTAGAATAACTACTGCCAAGTACTACAGTATTTCATATATCCTTCAGATTAAGTTGCATAGAGTATTGGGTTAGAATAACTACTGCCAAGTAATACAGTATTTCATATATCCTTCAGATTAAGTTGCATAGAGTATTGGGTTATAATAACTACTGCCAAGTAATACAGTATTTCATATATCCTTCAGATTAAGTTGTATAGAGTATTGGGTTAGAATAACTACTGCCAAGTAATACAGTATTTCATATATCCTTCAGATTAAGTTGCAAAGAGTATTGGGTTAGAATAACTACTGCCAAGTAATACAGTATTTCATATATCCTTCAGATTAAGTTGCATAGAGTATTGGGTTATATTAACTACTGCCAAGTAATACAGTATTTCATATATCCTTCAGATTAAGCTGCATAGAGTAGTGGGTTAGAATAACTACTGCCAAGTAATACAGTATTTCATATATCCTTCAGATTAAGCTGCTTTGTGAATCGAGTAACTCAGAACAACTAGAACCAAGTAAACAAATATTTCAGATATCCTTCAGATTAGAAGTTTGATTATATTGATAAAGTATATACTGATACCTTTAGTGACATATTGCACACGACTTGAGGTGGTTAGGGAGGCTGTAAGGGGAGGAGGAGGCCTCAGTTAAATAGTATAAATGTGACCATTGATACTTGTACAGAAAAGTTATCTTTCATTCAAGTCTGTATGTGATCTTTATTGTGCATGGTATGTCATATTTTGAATAAATTCATTAAATTAAGTTAATTTGTTTGTTATTGGATTATTGGCGTTGCACTACAGACAAGACTTTTGTATTTGGACCAGTTGAGAGAAGTTGATTATGCACAGTGATTTTGTGAAGTGAAGTTTATTTATGAAACTGCAGCCTTTGTGAACGTAGCATTGTATTATCCTGGAAAGGCAGAGGTTTAATTTTAACTAAGAGAAGTACATGAAAATTGTCTAAAAGATGTGAAGTTATCAAATTCCTATATAAGATGGAATGCTTGACATCAAACCGTAGGAACGTGTACGCCTGGAAATTGTTACTCAAGGAAATGAACGAATTTCTCTGCAAGAGTCCATTTTGTTTTTGTGCATTTGGTGTTGGAATGTGTTTGATAAAAAAAATGTTAGGTACTTATGACAAAATATATTTCAGGCTGTAAAATAGTAGACATTAGTAAACACAAAGTTGGTTTTAGAAATGAGAAGCTGAGCAGAACTAGCTTAAAAGAGACAGTTTTATGTGAGGCTGCATGCCGAAAAGATATATTTGCACACAAACGCGGTCGGTATATAGTTTTAAAACAAAAATACGATTTTTTCAAGATTGAAGTATATGTCCAAAAAGGCTGATACATATTTATCAAAACTAGAAAATTTAATCAAAATCCAAAGAATAGCTACTGAGATATTTACATTCAATGAATGCTGGTATAATATCGTGGTGAACACGTTCCTAAAGAAAACACCAAGTGGCTGTAATTCGTTCACCAACCCCGTTAGTAACTCGTTCACTTTGTTTTGACACCACGAGTGGTTCAGGGTATCTAATTTTGTTATTTGTCAATAATAAGTCTCAATATTTGGCCTATATGTCCATAAATGGATGTTTCACAATATGGTAAAAAAATATATGAGTATTTTAATGGATTTTCTGAAAGCAAGGTAATATTAAACACACGTAAGTTCCATATGCGAAATTCGACTTCTAAATTGTGATGTAACAGTCGACTGAGGGCACATAATGACATTATCTTTCGTCTACATCTTCAACGGTGTCTACCATTTTACAGCCTGAAACAGTTTTTCTCATAAATACCTCAAAACCGATTTATCCCACAAAATCCTACAACGAATGCACAAAACTAAACTGACCTCTCGCGGAGAAATTCCTTCACTTCCGTTGAGTAACAATTTCCAGGCGTACACGTTCCTACGGTTAGGACATTGTTTAGAGAGAAAACCTCACATCCTGTAAAGGCATAATTTATGTTCTTTAGAGTAGTTTTTGTATATCTGTAGGAAAGAAAAATGTTTTTTCCATTTGATCAAATTCTTCACATTCTTTAGAAAATATACGTTCTTTTTAAAAGAAATGTATTAGACCTTTGAAATGGAACAAGTTTTCCATCTAAAGGATCAATAGAATACTTCACATTGTGTGATATTTTATAGTTTATACCACTAAAGAATAATCTTTCAAAATAATAATTCAAACACCCTTTTAATAGCGAGAAATTACACATCATTCTAATTCATTTTGATCCTTTAGAAAACTATTATATTTGTTGAGAAAATTCACAAGAGAGAATAAATGACATTTGAGTTCTTGGAAGAGAGTGTCTGACATCCTTAAAGGTACATACATTGTGTTGTTGAGGGTCACATATGCTATATGTTATAACATGTGTTATTTTATCGAGAAGTGTTGACCTTTGCCGAAAATTGCCGTTTTGGTGATAGTCGACTAGTATACCGGCGATAAAAAGGTAAAACTGCCGATTTCTGATCGAAAACCGGACAATGCAGCGCGTGTGGTCAAACGTAATTTTCGAAACTTATTTACAACAGAGAAAAAGACAAATTTGGGTTGATAATGTTTGATAGGTCTTATAACTACTGTACATTTACATGGAGCGTGTAGTTTCGGTTTCTGTACATGTATAATGATAAACTGTTTGAGAGGCATTCTAGAAGTTGGTGTGATGAAGAAGACAAATATTTATGGATGATCAACTTCTTTATTAACAATAGCGACGTTTCGGTATAGATCCTTATACCGTTATCAAGCATATGGGAGAGATGATAAAATCAGAGGTTATATACATGAAACATTTTTGGTATGATAATGGGATAACAAAGACAACAAGATGAGATAACAATAAGATGAAAGCTGTAACAAGCAGGTAGTGATAACATGGATACCAGTGGAAGGTAAGTTAATTAAGTTTGGATGGGGATACAATGCAGCAGTGAGGGTGAGCAATCAGTGGAGGATAATGATGGAAGCCAGAGTGAGTAGAGTGGATTATTTATTTGTGGATTAAGTGGTTGTAAGCTGATGCTGATGCTATTTCATCCAAAGATTACGTCATATACTTTCAGAGGATTTATTTCTTAGAGGTTATAACATGTCATTTTTCATACCATACCCCATATCAGCCTGAGACCCCCATATCAGCCCGAGGGCTTATATGGGGTATGGTATGTAAAATGACATGTTGTAACCTTTTTATCATATATCATACGTATTGCCCACCCGGGCCGCAAATCCATATCAGCCATATCAGCCCTAGGGCCAAAAATCCATATCAGCCGTATTGCCCGGCTAGTAAGCAGGTTTTGCAATCAATTCACGCAAGCGCGCAAAACGTCAATAGACAGAGCCCAGTTTATATTTTAGAGTTACGTCCCTTGTCACCCTTGTCAATGTTGTATCGGAGACGATGTTTTGGCATCTCTTGCCGACAGAATTATTGAACTGGAAGGAATTTTAGAAAATAAAGACACCATAACGTTAATTTCAGGGTTACATACATAGAAGGTACACACATAGCTCTGACAGATGTAGTGGAAACGATAGGGAGAACGGAATACCGGTATGTTCTCATAGCTATTTCAGGGTAAGATCGGTTCTCCGATGAAACTGATACGGTTTCATTTGTGGACAGCATGAAAAATGTCAACACCGTGAAGAAAACTGAAGGTGACTTCACTGACTTGAAACTCATTTAAACTTACATCGATTCAGTTGGCGAAGTGAGAAAACATTGAGCCCAAGGTTTTGGACAGTTTGTTAGCATGTTTTTTTCCAAACGTCATAAAACACGACAAAACTGAATATGAACCAGATTCGCTGAACTCCTTCTAGTCGAGTCTTTGTAGATATTCGAAGCAATATCCTGCTAATACTAAATCACGGCAGCAGATCCAAACAATGATGTGTTCCATCGTTATTGTTTTGTTTTTGCATATGCTTGATAACGGTATAAGGATCTATACCGAAACGTCGCTATTGTTAATAAAGAAGTTGATCATCCATAAATATTTGTCTCCTTCATCACACCAACTTCTGGAATGCCTCTCAAACAGTTTAGTTTTTGTTATCAATAAACTGTTTACTAGTTCAGAGTAGTTCTACAGTACCATTTTCTTCATATGTTTCACAGTCACAGATGTGGTATATGATAAAAAGGTTACGATATGACAGTTTTCCTTTCGCCGGTCATATCAACCCTCGACTGCCATATCAGCCCTCAGGCCTTCGGCCCTCGGGCTGATATGGCAGTCTCGGGTTGATATGACCGGCGAAAGGAAAACTGTCATGTAATAACCTCTTATTATCAACCTACTAGCCATATAACGTGATACTTGAAACGACCTTTCTAAACCGTATCACCCGGTACGAGGGACTTACGACCTTTCCTTTCCTGGAGGGTTTACACAGACAGTTGTAAACCCTGTTAGAAGGAATTATAATGATTGTAAACCCTGATATATCTGTTAAGATGACGACTTGAAAGTAAATGTCTGAAGAAACTAACTTAGACTAATTTTGAAAAAATTCATAAGTTTACGACAGAATATGTACAGCAAATGTTTTGCAGAAAGTGCGTTTCGAACCCGTATCCACCATCACTAGTAGTTAATGAGTCAACGCCTCAGACTACTGCGCTAAGGGGACAGACGAGAAACAACGGTACAAAAGAAAGTCATATATAGCGCGGCTGTTAACAGGCTGACATCACCGAGGGATCCTCGATATAACGCCAGGGATCCGCAAGATCCTCAATATAACGCGATAACAAGTAAAAAGCCTGTTTTACACTTAAAAACGGTTGATAATACAGATAACCCATTCTACCTCGGCTTCGCATCCTCGGGTTTTCCCTTCCTATCAGGGTCTACAACCTTACCATATCCTCGGTATCATGGGTTATCCTTATATTATCAACTTACTAGCAATATAACGTGATACTTGAAACGACTTTCTAAACCGTATCACCCGGTACGAGGGACTTACAACATTGTAAGTCCCTCCAGGAGGGTTTACACAGACAGTTGTAAACCCTGTTAGAAGGAATTATAATGATTGTAAACACTGATATATTTGCTAAGATGACGGCTTGAAAGTAAAGACCTGAAGAAACTAACTTCGAGTAATTTTGAAAAATTTCTTAAATTTACAACAGCATATGAACAGCAAATATAATAATATAACGCCAGGGATCCTCAATATAACGCCAGGGATCCTCAATATAACGCGATAACAAGTAAAAAGCCTGTTTTACACTTAAAACGGTTGATAATATGGAGAAACCATTCTACCTCGGATATGGTAATACTGGCCTTCGTATCCTCGGGTTTTTCCTTTCTATCAGGGTCCACAACCTTACCATATCCTCGGTATCATGGTTTCAAACAGCCGATTCTGAAATGTGCTCTACTTGTGGAAATCAAAATAACTGATACTAATCAAATCAATCTTTCCTATATAGCGTGTTTTAGAGCTACATTAAATGATAGATTAGCAATACAAGCTTCGTCAGTATCAAGAAATATCCAAATAGCTTCACAACATTTTAAGATACACAAAAAATAGAACCATTGGTTCTGCAGCTTCTGAGGCATTACATTATTATGTCATTATAATATATTTCTAAGCCAACATTTCAAATAATATGTCCATGCCTATTCACCAAGTTTACGATTGATAAGTCGTATGTCAACACAATATTCATGATATTGAATAATCCTAGACAGTTACATTCCAAGAAAGAAGCAACAAAATACACATTCACATATGACCATCCACCAATTACTAACCCTTTCTCGCATCGCCGGCTTTTTCGGAACAAGAAGTTTGGCCACGTTCATATTTGATGGGGACCAAACCGTATACACAGATTGCATTATGAAATTTTTAGCTTCCTCTGTGTCAATTGGTTTCAGAGAAGAAGTCGTTCGAGCGAAAATGTCGCCCTTAGATTCTTCCCATAATCCGCTTCGGCGGTACAACCACAGGGGCTGGTATTGCTGAAAACAGAACGTCCTAAATCAAAAACGTCGTCCTCTATTCAGCAATACCAGCCTATGTAAGTGCAACGGCTTTTTGGTGAGGCTGGACGAACGGACGGACGCCGGACGACAGCCCATCTGGACTTTCGAAATGTAAATGAATTTAGATCGACGGTTCCATATCATGTTATTACTGTCGGCTGTAATAATTCAATTTCGTTTATTTCAGTAAAAGGCCTTGGGTCCACGTACAAGGGGGCGGGATAGCGCAGTGGTTAGCGCGTTCGGCTTCGGATCAAGAGGTCCTGAGTTCGAATCCCGCCAGGGGCACGGCAACTTTGTCTGCAGTAGAGAACTGTTCTACACACAGTAAGGTTTGGGTGCAATGCTACACTGAACTTCAGCGTAGTACCACCCATGGTTCGCTAGTTCCAGCCGCTGCTCGCAGGTTTCACCGCAGTGCATAGCCACATGGCGTTGCGGGCTTTCTTCCTGCCATAATACTAGCAGCCGCGATATAAGTGAAATACTCTTGAAAGCGGCGTTAAACCCCAACTCACTCACTCACTCAACGTACAAAACACATGATATACAAAACAGACCAACATCAGAGAGAAGAATAAATAAAGGTTACATTGTGAGTTAATTTGATAATAAAACCTTAGAGCGTAGGACAAGTGCATCTCTTATGAAATATGAATAGGATAAAATAATTTCTAAGTTTTGACGTTGTAAAATAGTTTGCAGGTAATATATATCAACATGATCAGCTAAATGCGGGATATATTTACGTCTTAATTCTTTAAACATTGGACATTTGAATAAAAAGTGCAGTTCATCTTCAATTACAGAAGAAAGAAATGTGTTTATTAAACATTAAACATTATCTTCACAAAGCTTACAAAATCTACAACATCTAGGTATTCCTTCTCTTCTTCCAGTATTTTTACGAATTGACAGGGCACCTATTCTACGGAAGGTGCGCACGCGATACTAAGTCGTGCGCACGAGATACTAAGATCGTGCGCACGAGATAAATATTATTTTACCATGTCCCTTCAGCGCTTCCGTAATTTGCAATGTCTTTCATGTTGAAAAAACACTTTGGAATAGAGAGCAGAAAAAATATATTTCTCCCTAAAATACAATTGTCGCATATTAATTGCCATCCGTCACACTTTATTTTCACACTTTATTAACGTAATTCATATTATGCTTGATTATTCACTGACTTTGTGGCGATTTATATAAAATAAACTAGAAAACGTTCATACATGTAAAATTGTACATACGCTAATATGCATAGATCTGCAGGAGTCCGGCTTTTTTGGTGGGATTTCCTTCAATCTACAGCGGTTACTCCCCTTCTTGAGTTTTATCCGCTAGGTGTCGCTTTATTTCAAGATGTCTGCGCCCATGGACCGGGGCACTTTCTTGTTTTTGTTTGTAACATTTGTCGAAATACTACATTTCTGTTGGAGTGATGAGCCTCATGTTGCGTCCAAAATTAAAGCAGAACAAACAGAATTGAAAAGGTATTCCATAATACTGATAATCCTCTGGATAATTGTTTTTACTAAAAATTAACAGTTGATACCAACAAATTTCTTCTCATTTCATTCATATGTTTATGGCAGTTGTTGTCGATATAACGAGAATCCAGGGGTTAAAAGATAACATTTATATGATTGAATAATACTGATAAGCACAAAACTGTGCTGTGTCTATGGCTAATATTTGATTGACATTCAAGAATGCACTAGTTTTTGTAGTCCAGCATGCTAGACGTCTTCCTTGGGTGCGCAGTCATCGCACATAAACCGACGTTTAGATTATCTGAACTATAGTTTTTTTAGTCCAGCATGTAACTAGCATGTAACTAGCTGACAAGTCCAGTATAACTGACTACAATTTCGCACAAGTGATACAAGTTTATAGTACATGAAATATAGTTATCGCAAACTAATTGTTACGTTTACAATTAATGTATAAACATTATTGTCTTCAACCCTCTGACATGTACGGTATGTAAAGTTGACACTGTTCAATTGTAGATGTCGCTCAGGCTCTTGATAGAACATGGCGTCATGTAATGGGAAAAATATAAGATGGACAGTCAGCAATCTCTATATCTTTAAACTTCAAAACCACTCAGGCCAAATAGAACAAACTATTTGATTTTTTTACAACTAGTATAATAAACAAAAGATTAAATTGATTCAGTGATAAATATTTGTACACGTCTTATCACTGTCTTTTTTTGACAGATGTGGTTACAACCTGAAGATTTTATGGCAGGCTGAAGTCGGTCACTCTCCATTTGCTGCAGCACCGTTAATTGCTGACGTAGATGGAGACGGAGGATTGGATGTAGTAGCGGCACCATTCAGCGAGGCTCTGACAGTCTTGGAAGGGGAGAATGGAAAGACGCTTGTCAATACACGCTGGCCATCACAAAATCTTGATAATTCTATTCATTCTAGTCCACTGCAGGTAACGGATTAGAATTTCAGTTTTGTCAATGTCATGCCACACTGACTTTTTGCGGAATTAAATACTGCAATTTTTTAATAATGATCAAACACTACTGTCAAAGTTTGATATATCCTGTCTTATCTATAGTGTTAATGAATAATTTATGTGTTATAGTTTGAGAGGTATTCAGAAGTGAAAAACCAAGATGTATGAAGATTCAACTTCTTTATCACAATGTTAATCTGTTTTATTATCTGATGAAAGAGTTTCTGTTTCTGATTGGTCGAGACAGATGGTCCATGACAATGACCAAACAGTAAGTTGACTGCGGGAAACATCAAGTGAGATCAACATAACAACCCAATGACCTAGAGCTAAATATCATCACTGCGACAAGCGCTTTTTGGAGTTGCTTCCCTTGGCAGTCATGGCAGACGGTGCAAAGAATGCTGATGTCGACCACGAAGAAATTAAAAGATTATCTGCAGCTATATTATCCTCCTGTCGTTTTCTTGTGTCACTTGCTTGATAATAGCGTTATCTACACTGAATCATCTCAGTCATTGTAATGAAGATGTTGATCAATGTCCATACATTTTGGTTTTCCTTTATGTCAGACGATTTGAGTATTTGATATTTGACAACTATTGATAAATGTTGTGCGTTCATCTCAACTGAATATAATAAATGAGTTTTTTTCCCCAAGTCTGGTCTTGACTTCCAGGATGATATCATATTATGATTGTGTGAAGTTAGGTTAAAAATATTTTAAAAGACGGACTGTAAATCTTTATAAAAATATTTTTTAAAATATTTGAATTATTTTTTACTCTCAATGTCCTTTTCTCCAAAGTATCCAAAGTTGTTAATTATTCATTGTTGATTGTTTTACAATAAATCATTATAAAAATATTTTTAAAAATTATTTGAAATATTTTCGACTCTCAATGTCCTTTTCTCTTAAGTATCGAAAGTTGTTAATTATTCATTGTTGATTGTTTTACAGTAAATCATTATAAAAATATCTTTAAAATAATTTGAAATATTTTCGACTCTCAGTGTCCTTTTCTCCAAAGGATCCAAAGTTGTAAATTATTCATTGTTGATTCTTTTACAATAAATCTTTAAAAAATATTTAAAAAATTATTTGAAATATTTTCGACTCTCAATGTCCTTTTCTTCTAAGCATCCAAAGTTGTTAATTATTCCTTCTTGATTGTTTTACAGTATGACATCGATGGAGATGGAATGCTTGACATACTGTTTGTGATGTCATCAGGAGAACTCAAGTTTTACAAGTACGACGGTACCTACCTGCCACAGTTTACTTACCAGGTAAGTAATGCATGGCTCAAGCATAGTTATGTCAACACCTGGTTAAGGACCCTCAAATACAGTAAATCATGGAATCAATGCGAGCATTTTATTAATACGAAATATATGTCTGTAATGATCTCACATTATTAAAAGGACGCATTTTAGTCCTTCAACCTTTATATACAGACAAAAAGCGTAAATATATTGTCATCTTTATTGTCATCAGGTTATCACAGATAACAGCAAAGTTTTAACATTACACATTCTACAATCGTTGGCTATTATTCAAGTCGTTCAAGGACGTCCGCCAGACTGGACATCCTCCAACCACGCAATCTTACCTCACGATCTCTCCTCACTTTTGAAATTGCAGTTTCAATGCACCTAGCGTGAAGAGGTTTCATTATGTTAATTTGTAAATCTACAGTCAGTGTTTTGCATTTTAATAAAGAAAATAGATTCGGGGCCTCACAAGAATTCAGGACGCATTTTAGACTTGACCCTCGCACTCGCATTACTTTCATGATGCATTCATTTCATGATTTACAGTACATGAACAAAGATTACTACCAAAACTAGTTACCTGCTATGAGATCATTCTCTTCCCACTGAGGGTACTTCCTTCAGCTTTTCTGTCATAACCTCTGTTATATTTAGGCTACTTTCTCAGGGTAGAAATGGAGAATACTGAATGATTGCATCAGATGTTATATATATAATTAGTTGTTACTCATTGTCATTCTCTAACTGTCACAATGACTAAAGTTGCTTCATCTGTGTGATGCGCATATATTATTTTCAAAACAGAAAATCGGTCGCAGGTATAAAATGATGTTGATTGGACGTTAAAAGATGGGAGTTGTTGCTTCCTTGCTTGACACTCAGCATTATAAGGACAGAACAACGCTTGAACTGGCGCTGCACAGTGGCTGCCTGGTGCGGAAAGCACAAAATGAATTTCCGATGTACAATGTATTGAGGACAATAAACAGTGATTATTATTATTATTATTAAGATAAGGATGTTACCAGTGTTGTAAACTGGGTTCATAAGGTCCAATCCCCCTTTCGGGGCGGGATAGCACAGTGGTTAGCGCGTTTGGCTTCGGATGAAGAGGTCCGGGGTTCGAATTCCGCCAGGGGCGGGGCAACTTTCTTTGCAGTAGAGAACTGTTCTACATGCAGTAAGGTTTGGGTGCAATGCTACACTGGATGTCAGCGTAGTACCACCCATGGTTCGCTATTTCCAGCCGTTGCTCGCAGGTTTCACCGCAGTGCATAGCCACACGGCGATGCGGGTTTTCTCCCTGCCATAACACTAGCAGCAGCGATATAAGTGAAATACTCTTGAAAGCAGCGTTAAACCCCAACTCACCTCACCTCACCTCAATCTCCCTTTCAATAAGTAAACCACCCCTTGAATTTTTATGGATCCACCTATGAAATATTTAAAAAAAATAATGTTCTGATATCTATTATTATTTTATTTAAAGGCACAAGTGCACGCTTTTCGCATTCAAATAAGCTATTTTTGGTCATACGATGGCATATAAACTCACTTTAGCTTCCTTTTGATGCAATAAAATACTTATTATTCTTAACAATTCACCTGCAGTCAATAATTAAATAGTTGAAACGGCCGAAGTCACTCAGCGATATCACAAATAGAAAGAGTCGCTGATGTGCAAAATGGGAAATATATATTGTAGAAAGTGGCTGAGCTAGGATTTCATTCAGCTCTTGCATATACTTTATTCTCTTAACTGACAACAAAGATTGGCTGGTCTTCTTTAAGGAGTATCTGTAACTTCACTGGTTTGTAATACGCAGTGTAAGCATTGTTGTAACATTAACGATAGCGACTGCCGTTTTTGGTCTTGGGTTGGGTGCAATTTCTTAATATTGCTGATATTGTAGTTCATGCGGATTTAATGCAACGTTGCATTAAATACTTCCGGTCTTTTAAAGTTAACTTTAAAACCTGAATATGTACATATTTTCCAGATAACTAATATAATACATTACCTGAGGGTAGATCGTTTGTAATATCGAGAGATCTGCATTATCCGTGCATTATTCATATTTTAAAACAATTGGCGTGACATAATGCCTTTAATCATTTATGTTGATGTTTTGCAATATTTCAAATTGAACAATTTGAAGTGCCAAAATGACACAGTATTAATCTCATTTCTTTTCCAGATACCGGTTGTTTATATATTGAAGAACTGGCATGAGAAAGCTCTGTATGGCTCCTACAATGATATTTACCAGTATATCGCTGATCATGTTTCGAAAACTGAGGTGAGCTATGCAAATCAGTTATGTTCATTGTGATCGAAGTACTAAACAGAACCAATAAATATCCAAAAAAAATTGCCAAGCCAGTGTGATCCTATATGCTTCCCAAATTCCCTTATTATATTTAAAAAAAAATTTTTAAAACCACCATGCATACATATTACATAATCATTTTGATAAGGTGAACACGAAATATTATTTGTTTTTCGGATTCTTTTACTATGACAAATTTGACGAATGTGGAAAGGAAAAGTCTCTTAAAAATGTTGACAAATTTATTGACAAAATAACCGAGGACAAAATATTATCTTTTAGATGTTATGTTTGTCATCCATCCCCCTTTCATTTTTCTCAAGTCTGACAAAATCATAACAAATTGAATAAGATATTTGAATGTCATTATTTTGGCTAAGATTAGTAAAGTTAATGGAAAGCATAACCACGCCCCAAACACTGTGACCTGTCGATCAAAACCCAAACCTAGTGTTTGATTGTCATCAACAAATCATGTGACTAGTGAAGAGTTTGAATCAGAACGAATTAGGATTACCGTATGATGTTTAATGGCTCCTCTACTTTACTTGACTCTTAAAATTTGTAAATATCTATCCTAAACGTATATCTAAAGTCGATCATGTCTTACCTTTTTAATGTGGTTACCTATGTTTACTGTAGGCGTACCTGCCGGTTGACCCACATGTGTACGCGACACCTGTTTTGGCTGACCTTAACAGAGACGGACAGGTGGAGGAGCTCGTTATACCTGTCACCTACTTCTTTGATGAGGAGGATTACAGGTGAGATGACTTTCTCACCAAACAAAATTCATAGAGGATATTATACTATGGTTATGACACGCGTGTCTGAATATTAGTATTTGGGAGCCAGGAATAAACGGTACCGATATTCAGGCATGAGTGTTGTTAATGTAGTACGACATAGACACAAATGTAATGTTTATTACCAAAGTGATGAAATTGAGGAAAATATGCTAAAATCTACTTTCAAGCAATGGTCATAGAAGAAACGTGACATCATCGCATTGTTACATAGTTGACACATCACATCACCATGACATAATGATATTTTGCCGTAGGGCATCATATGAAAAATATGAACTCCATATGATTGGCCACATAGGTGAAAAAAAAAGGGATATGATGTACTGGATTAAGATCCACTTTCCTGTTTTGGCCCTACGATTTGGCTCATGATAAAAGAGCAGTCTGATTAAAATCGACGGTTTTCCGTGGAATAAAAATTGCAAAATAGTGCATCTACCGGGATACGAACTCATATCGGTAGTAGGTTCCACGCCAAACCGTCTGAAAACAGCCCGTAGACTCGCGTGTTCGAGCGCAATGTCAGGTAGCCAATCAAAAAACGCCCATTTAATGCTTTCGGTGCGAGAAGCTAGGGGCAGATAACTCCAAACAGCTATCCTTTGATCTGTACCGAATGCTTTCAAAACAGTGACCGTTTAAAAACTACGTTGTGATTGGTCAGCTATTTGACTGGGCTTTGGCTGTGCTAAACTGGTTCGGAACATGCGCCTATACGGGGTGTTCTCAGACCTTGTGGCGAGGAATCTACAGAACCTGTTCGTATCCCAGTAGATGCATAATTTTGCAAATTTTATTCCTCGGAACAAGGTCGATTTTAATCAGACTTGATAAAAGAGGGACTTATTGAATCTCAGAACTTATATCAGATAATCGATCTGTCATATGTACATGCTGTTACAGTAACCAATCTTGGCCTTTGTTCATAGTGAAATGTTGTCTGGATGTTTACATGACAGCTCAAAAATTAATAGTCAGTCCACTAACATTGGCTAACAAATTTTGTCTAACTGCACCAAGGACAGTATTCAATCACATCTGTCACTTGCTCTGTTGATGAAGAATACCATATGCTATGTTCTAACATGTAAAAATACCTGAACCTCAAATTTCTCAAATAGATCTCCAGCGAAGCAGCAACACCTGAAAGAGTTGAAGGAGCCGACACTGAACCAGTACCTGGTGGATGGAGTGACCGTCCTCAATCTGACCTCTCTCCAGCCCATCAGACAGGTGTACCTTGACCTTACTCAGGTAATGTGAACCCTCAATCTGACCTCTCTCACCCCTCATCTTCACCTTTTTAGCTCATCTGGCCTGAAAGGCCCGATGGGCTTATGGCATGGGATGGCGTCCATCCGTCCGTTCGTCCGTCCGTCCGTAAACTTTTCGCTTTTTCGACTTCTTCTCCAGAACCAATGACTCCAGAGAGCTGAAATTTAATGTACAGACTCCTTGGCTGAAGGGGATACTAAATTGTAAATTTGGTGATCCTGTGACCCCAAATGTGGGTCACAGGGGTCATAACCTTAAAAGCTATTTTCATCTTCTTCTCATGAACCAATGACTCCAGAGAGCTGAAATTTTATGTACAGACTCCTTGGCTGAAAGGGATTCTAAATTGTAGATTTAGTGACCCTGTGACCCCAAGTGTGGCTCACAGGGGTCATTACCTAAAAAAAACTATTTTCATCTTCTTCTCCTGTCCCAATTAACGTAGAGAGCTGAAATTTTATGTACATACTCCTTGACTGAAGGGGATTCTAAATTGTAAATTTGGTGACAGTGAGACCCCAAATATTGGGTCACAGAGGCAATGACCTAAAATGCTATTTTCATCTTCATCTCCAGTCCCAATGGCTCTAGCGAGCTGAAATCTTATGTACAGACTCCTTGGCTGTAAGGGATTCTAAATTGTAAATTTGGTGAGTCTGTGACCCCAAATATGGGTCACAGGGATCATAACCTAAAAGCCTATTTCAGTTTACAGCATCTTTCTGAGATTATATGTGCACTTCAATCAGTTAGTAGGTAAGGGAGGTAATTTTAAAGAAAACAGCTGAGTTAAAGGCATTTCATCTTTCTGATGTGAGAGTTCTAACATGTGCTTTGAGAATATAATATGTCTGATGAAAAAGAGAAATTGAGAATTAAAAACTTAGAATTGGAGGTCTAACAAAAATTATAAGTCATATTTTATCTTTGTCTCACATTTCACATATGAGTAATTATTTGTATTTTGCAAGTGAATTTGCTGATAAAGGTACACAAGTCTAAAAGTATTCTAAAGACTTAATACAGAATCTTTTATTAAATCTAATATAATGTTCTTTGTAATTTAAGAGTAAATAATGGAGTTTTTTAATATCTCATGATATTGTGTAATTATTTGGAGAATTAATTAATTAATTAATGAGAATTTCCAGTACGAGTCAATTTGGTATACCTTATTTATATCATATTTTATACTTTATAACTGATTTAGTTTTCTATTAACTTTGCAGTTAATTTTATTCAATAGGAACAAGAAATGAGATAGATGTCTACATCATGGACATGTTTAATGTGAATCTATTTGAAATGAGAACTATTGAATACCCTTTGAAGGAATAACTTGAAGAGGAATTAAATTTTTTCATTTTACATGAGATATGTGAACTAAATATGACTAGTGATGACTGGTGATAACATAGGACTATAAAAGAAGTAGCTATATGAGATTGTGACATCACACCTATTTTCATCATCTTCTCCAGTACAGAAAAATAATTAATTGTAGGAAAAACTGCATCTAACATATAAATTTTACTGGCTGTGAGTCCAGTGTCTGCATGTTATGTAATTGCATTGTGTTGACCTCTTCCTGGCAGAAGGATGAAAACTGATAGTTACACAGAGGTTTCAGGTTACTTCAAACTACTGTGCAGCACTGTGTTATCATAGACTGTGCGTGAGACTGCTTTAGTCTTCCACTGACTCTAAAAAAGAATTTATTCATAGAATATCACCATTTTATCAAATATTGAAAAGGAGCCTATAAGAAATGGTGAAAAAGAATTTACTAAAAAAAATTCACCAATTTATTAAGTATTGAAATGGAGCCTATGAGAAATAGAATTTTCAAAAACTGAGACTCCTATTCATTATGTAATAAATGTTGGTATTGCCATAATGCAATTAAGAATTAAAACAATATAATGCAAAGGTGTATGATATTCATAACGAATGTTGATTTATGTGTAACCAATTTTGATAATAATTAGCAGGGGTCATGACCTAAAAAGGTTTTTTTCATTTTCTTCTACAGCCCCAGGCCATTATTGCAATAGCTGACAGTGGTGAATTGTATGCAAAGAATTGTACCCGGTATATTCATTATTATATAATGTGTGTACGATCTTAAAAAATAGTATGATCTCTCCACCACATTATTATATGTTTGATACCAGCAATTTATTTCCAAGCTTTGTGTTGCTCTTTCAACACATATGTATAGCAGATTGGCAAAGTTATGGTAACAAAATATTTTTAAACTGCTTTAATCGTTTCACTACCTAGATTCTTATTACTACATTCCATTATCTGACCATTGCTATAAAGTCCACTCCATAACATACCCCACTTATTTACTCCTGATGAGCTACAGAGGCCATGCCTCTATTTTTTTCAGAACAGAGGGGGGCGGGATAGCGCAGTGGTTAGCGCGTTCGGCTTCGGATCAAGAGGTCCGGGGTTCGAATCCCGCCAGGGCACGGCAACTTTGTCTGCAGTAGAGAACTGTTCTACACGCAGTAAGGTTTGGGTGCAATGCTACACTGAATTTTACCGTAGTATCACCCATGGTTCGCAAGTTCCAGCCGATGCTCGCAGGTTTCACCGCAGTGCATAGCCACATGGCATTGTGGGTTTTCTCCCTGCCATAATACTAGCAGCCGCGATATAAGTGAAATACCCTTGAAAGCGGCGTTAAACACCAATTCACCTCACCTCACCTCAGAACAGAGGACACATGACATCATCAGATGCTAAATTGCTTTATTACCGATATGGTTAAAAATAACAGCATTTATAGAAGCACATATTCACATTTTATGTCTTCTAGCAACCATTGTTTCATTGCGACTTCTTGTATTTTGTCATCTGTGACGTCATGAAATGATTGTTCGTGACGTCACTTGTTGTCACAAGAGAAGCGGATCTTTTCCTTGCTTCTTTTACACAAATTCAATGAAATAGAATGAATTATAAAGAAATTATAACACTCGAATGTGTGTCATATGACATTAACAAAAGTAATGCATAGTAATACTCTCGCTCGGACAATACTCAAATTCACACTCGTTTCGTTACAGTCATTTAACACACTTCCTTGGATTATAATGTCGACATCATTGGAAATTTGTGTTTTAATGAGATGGTTTTGAAATGGGATTTGTTTTGATTAAGGTGATCGTCATTGAGACTGGCATGTAAATTTCTGAGGAAGCTTAATATGGGCATTGTGAACAAGCAGTCTTACCTCTCAAATTGTTGAAATGGAAGTGCCAGGGTCAAGACCACTTGTATTTAGACGTATAAAATGGTTGAACAAGAACATATTTTCAAATTTTGCAACAAACCTGTGTGTCAAGTACACAACTTAGTGTTTTTAAAGGGGGAGTTCTATCGCCATCTTGAATATTTTTGCACTACATGAAATGAAAACGAGCTATATTGTTCCCAATTGTGCAACTTTTGAATAACTAAAGACACAGACTGATAGAGTATTCACATAGAAACACATAACATGTCATAAAACTAATAAACACTTTGCTGTTATGCTGTAGCGAAGTTTTACCCACTCGCAGCGCCAATGAATGTGCGCTTGTGTTAATCAAGTTATGAAATATAAAGTCATCAAAATACTACCGTAGTACCTTCATTTCTATATTTCAATTTGACTCTGTTTTAATGATGGATTAATTTCATATGTGTAAACAGGATTATCCTCTCCAATTTTGTTTCCACAAGAAATACCCGATAGAACCCTCCTTTTAAATTACCCTCAAATCAAATGGTCAACAAAGTGAAAAGCACCATGGAATTTGTTTAAATATTGTATTTCTATATATTGAGCACCATGAAAAATGATCTGAAATAATAGAGACTTGATTTTAATGACAGTAAATGCGGACAGCTAACAATAAATGAATGTCGAGATCAAATCTCTAATTAAACAAAATCAATTCCAGGTAACCTCTCAGTTCCCAGCTTTTGCCCTCTTCTCCCCGACGGTGATCGACCTGGACAGCGATGGCAGCGAAATGGAGATCATCCTGGGAACCTCTTCAGGCAATCTCCATGTGCTGGACAAGTTCGGACATCAGAGACGAGGCTTCCCTAAGAACATGAATAGTCTGCATGGCCAGGTGAGCTTGATAATAATACTTATTAATCGCCCGTTGAAGATATCGCTGTTTAATAAATCTACAATGTTATTACACATTGTGTAATAACATCGCATGCTGCTGATTGACGTGACGTCATAATGGCATAAATATGACATCACAATATTAACACTGCGGTCGCAATGGAGTGTGTCCAATTTATCGACGACTTCGTGGAATTAAGTGGAATATAAATCAGTGAGTAATAGATAAAATACTAAACTGGGTTCCGTTTAATAACATATATTTATGAAACTCGTGAATGGTATCGGTATCTAACTCACTTTCGCTCGTCAAATACTTAACCACTCGCTCCTTTCATATATATGTTTTTAAACGGGACGTCGTTTAGTATTCTAGGATAAAACATGACCCGGGGCCATTATTAAAAAGTAAAGATATTTTCAGATGCTATTAACATTTACTTCAATATTAATTGATTACATGAAAAAGCATTTGGAGAAAAAGCTACAGAATAGTCTATAAAATCTTGCTATATAAGTAATGACGTAGGTTGAAGAAGACTTAAGAAGCCATCCTCATTCTGCTCAGCTGCTGTGGTATAATGGTTTCATCAATGGGTTTGGTGTGCAGGAGTATGAAGGTTTTAGGATTTGCAAATTAGTAATTGAATTTAGAGTTATTTTTCAAAAGAGTAAGTCAGTTCACTAACTAACTTTCACCTTAAACTAAACATCACAGCACTGAAATAAAGACATTTGAAGTGGGAAATTTTAAGTTAATATCCCTCTTGGCAGGGAGACTTAATAATAAAAATATCCTGGACCGGTGAAACAGCATGTCATTACAAGAAATAGCATCCCCCAAGAACAATAGCATTACAGCACTAGAAGTTTATAATTCACTGAAGGAAACGAAACAACCAAGATTTTTGTGGAACAACGTCTGAGTTGATATTTTTGTGCATTTATGCCATTAGTGCATAATGAAATACTGTCAAATTGAAACATAGAATATTATCCTGATGAACATGTACGTTATATTAACATAGCTCAAAAAGGGGTATCTGGGTTGGATATTGTCTCCACAAAACTTTTCCAAACAAACTGTCCCTTTGAAGGGGCACTAGCATGTTTTTTCACTCAAATAAGTCGATGAAATGTATTTAAAAAAGAATTTTACCAATAGTAAAACACCCTTTCCTCTTCGGAAAACAAGCTAAAAATGAGTGTACATGGTTATGTAAAGCCATGGGAATCATTTTTGTAATTCGAAATAATAAAATGTTTTCACAATAAAATGGACGCTATGGAATTTTTGCTCTATGCGCAACATCGTTAATTGGTTTGTGTAATAATATGTTTTACTCTCTAAAGTAAATTTAAATGACACAAAACTATCATTATAAATGGGAAATTTGCAAAAAAAATATTTGCAAAAAAACTTGATACAGCCCCTTTAAAAGGTGTTTTAATGTGCAGTCATCAAGTACTTTCAGGGAGGATAGCACAGCATTAAGCGTGTTCGGCTTCAAATAAAAAGGTTTCGGGATTTGATATCACCAGGGGCTTAGCAACTGTCTACTGTAAGGAACTGTTCTAGATGTAGTGAGGTTTGGTAGTAATATCTCATGTTTTTGTGTTCATGACATATCCTGACAAATTTCGTAACCAATGTTGCTAGGTTACTGTTGAAGACCTCAACAATGATGGAAAGCTTGAGATTGTTGCCTTGGATACCAGTGGCAATGTGGCATGCGTAAATAAAGAGGGGGAAACTCTATGGGAAAGGGAGATAACTGGTTCATCTTCATCCGGAAGCAGAATCACAGATGTCAATGGAGATGGAATACTTGATGTTGTCATAGCAACGAGTGATGGGTAAATATAATTATTAGTATCTTTATATATGACACATTTATCGATGCATAGAGCATACACAAGGTATTAATTGATTATTTTTCTGTGTATTGTCATCTCTGCTTCTTGGTATCACAAGATCAAAGAGATTTATTTTGAAACAACAATAGCCAGGAATAACTCACATACAAATATTTGCAATGAAATGGAGATGAATAGAAAGTACCGGCATATGATTTTTTCAAGATTCTGTTTTCATATGTACAAATGTAGGAGATAATTAGACAATAACTAACTCTTTTTACGGATTTTTAGAATGAAAACGGATATGGGTAAGATAAACAATAACCAACTCGTGACGGGGAATGACAGATTATCTTTCCCGAGTCATATCAATTACTTTATTATCTATTAATATGAGTAAACCAGAGATATTTCTAGCTTTTGTTTCAAACATAATGTCATATAACAATCTTGTATTTTCACTAATAGTTCTACCTGGAATAAAACCTGTTTGATTCCCATGTATTAGTAAATCCAAAGTCTTTTTCAAGCGATTGGTTATGCATGTACTTATTATTTTATAGAGAGCATTTAGAAGAGTAATTGGTCTCCAATTTTTTAGGCGAGTTCTGTCTTTATTTGCTTTAGGAATACAAGTGATAACCCCCCTCTTCATGGTTAAAGATAGTTCACTTTTGGCGAAAACCTCTTTCACAAAACTTAAAATCCACCCTTTAAGATCATTCCAGAAAAATTTTAAGAAATCGATTGGGAAACCATCCATTCCTGGACTTTTATTGTTTTTCATATTTCTCACTGCGAAAGTAATTTCTTCCATAGTAATATCTTTTTCCAGTTCTTCCCTTAATTCATAGTTCAACGTTGGTGTTTCAAGATTAAGATAATATCTACCTCTAGGTCATTATTGAAAGAATATAGTTTTTTATAAAAACATTTAAGTTGATCCAGAATAGAGTTACTGTCTGTAATTTCCTCATTTTTATCAGTAACGATTTTATTTATTGCTTTGTTAACATAAATTCTATTTTCAAGATTACAGAAATATTTTGTTGGTTTTTCACCTTCTTCATACCATCTTATTCTATTTCTAATCTGAATGCCTCTTAATTCTTCTTCCTTAATTTGCTCCAATTCCATCTTATATTTTGAAAGTTCAGAAAGCATGGATTCACTCATATTTTGAAAATCTTGTCTAATATTGTCTTCACACTCTTTTATTTTTCTTCCAATCTTATAGTCTTCTTTTTTTTGTCCTCCGTGACAGGATATTTGTCAAAGTTAAATATCTTTCAAACTAGAACGTTCTCAAACAGTTTATTAATCAGAATCATACTTGATTCAATATCTAGAATGCGTCGTCGCTTCTGACCACTCTTCCCAATATGCTTCCATCAACCTTTACGAGGTCATTCACTTTTATCAGCGATACGGATGACGCCATGTTTGTTTACATCAGCAACTCATTAGCAGACGAATTATTTTACCTTATTTAACAAAGTATTTTTTTGTTTTTCTAAAATATTATCAACAAGTGTGTAGATATAATAGAAACGTCTTTATCGCTAATAAAAAATAAATGTACATTTGGTAACGTTTTCCTTGTTCTCGTGTAGAAGAGAGTTTGAGTGTAAAAAATAGTGAATGAACTGAAAAGATGAATGAAGTAGTTCCGGCAACCAATGAAAAAGTTTATTTTCTGTAGCAGCCAATCAAAAGCCAGGAAAAGGTGTAACTCCCGTGTGACTTACAGAAAATATATTACCCAGTGTCTTTCTTCCCATATGGGTAAGATCAACTATATAAAATGTTTTTATGAAGATGAAAATTGTTGTTATAGTTTGGTAGTATTTTTTGTCTGTCCATGATATATTCAATATGTAGTTAATCGGTTCGTCTTGAATACCGATTTTTGTAGATGATGATAATCATCAAACTCATTATCATCATCAAACCCATTATCATCATTTAACTCATTATCATCATCATCATCAAACTCACCATCATCAAACTCATTATCATCATCATAAAACTCATTTTCATTAAACTCATTATCATCATCAAACTCATCATCATCATCAAACTCACCATCATTCAACTCATTATCATTATTATCATCAAACTCATTATCATCAAACTCATTATCATTATCATCCTAAAACTCATTTTCACCATCATCATCCATCATCCATCATCCATCATCATCAAACTCATTATCCTCATCATTTTCAACCTATTTCTTCCCTTTCAGCAATGTATTTGCTCTGAACGGTACAAATGGACGGAATCTCCCCAAGTGGCCAGTGAATGTTGGCAGCAGAATAGCTGGGAATGTGCTACTCACAAAGATCGGTTCAAAAGATGGCTCACTAGATATTGTAAGTTAATCTTCCACCTAGGCAGCCTATTGTTAACTTGTCGCCATTTCTGGATTATTTCCTTCATTTAACATTGTGGTTACTGTACATTGGCCCCTCAGCCAGTCTGATTAAAATCGACGGTTTTCCGTGGAATAAAAATTGCAAAATAGTGCATCTACCGAGATACGAACTCATATCAGTCGTAGATTCCCTGCCAAACCGTCTGATAACAGTCCGTAAACTCGCGTGTTCAAGCGCATTTCAGGTAGCCAATCAAAAGATGCCCAACAAATGCTTTCGGTGTGAGAAGCTAGGGGCAGATAACTCCAAACAGCTATCTTTTTGTCTGTTCCGAATGCTTTCAAAACAGCAACCGTTTAAATACTTTGATGTGATTGGTCAGCTATTTGACTGGGCTTATGGCTACGCTAAACTGGTTCGGAACACACCTATACGGGATGTTCTCAGACCTTGTCGCGAGGAATCTACAGAACCTGTTCGTATTCCAGTAGATATATTATTTTGCAAATTTTATACCTGGGAACAAGGTCGATTTTAATCAGACTGGCCCCTCAGCAGTTAAAATGATAAATGATAGCCACCAATACTTTTGTATTTAAAGAAAATAACAAATAATGATGATGGTTTCAGATGATGCGTATTGACTGTTCATGTACAGAACAATATACTAAGAAATGTAATTATTTCTTTATCTTGTGACGTCGCTAAAATCAACATAAATATTGGTTTTAGTGAAAAACAAGGCAAACTCAATTATTTTTGCATACTTTTATCAAATACATTGCTTTTACATTATGCAAATTGTTTGACGTCTAAAAACAAATATTGACCTTTACAAAATTTGTGCTAAATCATCTTGTATATGCATCACCTGTGCAGAGAGGTAACAGTGAGGGTGAAAGATTGACTTATAGTTTATTAAGTTTAACTTTGTTTATAATAAGGGGAAAATATTTACATTTTAATTCAACACTACGAAAGAAATCTAGACATGAAATCTTGTTTGGCTTTGGACATGCGCAATCAACCTTGGTTATCAAAGCTCTTCACACCATCTTAAACATAATTATAATCACTGAAGCGACTTCTTAATCTGTGTACGGAGTATTGGCTTTGTGTAGATTTTATCTAACATGGTGAGTATTATTTACGATAGATCGTTATTTAGTGTTGCTAATCTCGCTTGAACTGACAAGAAAATGACATAACATTAAACAAATAAGAACAACACCGTAAGTAAACGTATATATATTTTTTATTATGGTACATATAACAAAACATTTATATCATGTTACTTACAAAATTACCGGTATCAACTTACCGTTACCAAACCTACCAACGTGTTTTCCATCATGGCATGTCGACCTGATTCCATGATTGCTAGAAGGGGGTCGCCTTATATATGAGATACATGGTTTTTACCCGATTTTAGGGGTCTGAGAAAAGGGGTCGTCTTATACACAATGTCGTCTTATTCACAGTAATATACGGTACTCGCCCTTTGAAGGTATCAGTGTTATAGACTATGACGTGACATGAAAATGATTAAAACATTGCGTCACAATGTCATCGCTCTGGCTGCAATGGCATGTGTCCTATTTATAGACAATTCTCATACAATTTTAATCTGCGAGTAATAAATAAATTAGGACTTCAATCGTCCCATTTGATAGCATTTTCATGAAACTCATGAACACTATTGGTATGTATTTTGTTTTTGCTTGTTAAATACCAAACCTCTCACTAATTTCATAAAATATCTTATTGGGACATCGTTTAGTATTCTCTATTGATCAAACTGTATAATACCTCAACTGATTTCAGATGTTCATCGCTGACGACAGCAATCTTCATTTTATATCTGGAGATCAAATCTGTAAGGCCCACCTGCCTATTGGAGAAACCTCATTGGTTGAAATAGTGTCACATGACCTGGTTATGATGTCCCGTGGGTTGGAGTATATTGTTTCGACCAATGATGGCACTCTGTTTTGTCTTGGGACGGGCGTAGAACCCCATCCTGAAGAGTTCATCGGAGAGCATTGGTACCGTGACTACCGTCTGCTCTCCTGGCCCGCAGTGACTAAAACAGCAAATGATTTCACTTATCATGAAGCAAAGGTAAGGGATTTGACATGAAAACAACAATTTCAATTTGGATGAGAAACAGTTTGAAAAAGAATGTGCATATTTTCATCTCACAGTTATCTCTTCAGGCCTGAAAGGCATGGCATGGCTTCCTTCCTTCAGTCCTTCCGTCTGTAAATTTTTCACTTTTTCGGCATCTTCTCCAGTCCCACTTGTGGCTCTTGGGAGCTGAAATTTAATGTACCTACTCCTTGTCCATTGGGGATTATAAATTGTAAATTTGGTGACCCTGTGCCCTCAAGTATGGGTCACAGGGGTCATGACCTAAAAACCCAAGCATTTTGTTAAAGTGGATTCAAAGAGTGAATTAAAATGAAAATGGCTCTGGGGTAAAAAAAAGCATGCATGCTTTTATTATTCCCTGTCATGTGTTTAGCGCAGCGGGGGGTGGATATAGTATTTTACAGCATCCATACATAGGTATATCAAGATATTCGAGAAACATTAATTGGAATCTCATCATATCTAATACATAGCTTCTCCTGGGGAAGAGCTGATTAGATTTTGATGAACTCGACAATATTCTCAAAGTCACAGCGGAACAATGAACTATACTTGAACTTAATACGTTTATTACAGTATAAGAATATTATCTGGAATGGATCATGTTTAAATAACATCTTTTATATTTCAATAATTTATATTCTTTAATATTGCATAGATTAGGGGTGAAACGGTACACTTGAGCTTATGTTCGGTACGTATTGTGGTACAGGACACTCTGTTGGATACATTTTCGGTTCGATACAAAACCAGGAATGTCTTTCAATATATAAACTAAAACTAAACAAATCACATGTTTTTCTTGAAAATTAGTTGGTAGGTTGTGGAAGTTATTTGATTTTGAAATTGTACATTTGAAAATGTAATTACATCTTAGTTAATAATACATCATGATTTAATTAGGTTATGTGTTCGGTATATCGAAAAATCATGTTGATGTACCGTGTACCGAACCGAAATCAAAATACTGCAGTTCAACTACTGTAGTAGTGAACCGTTAGCATAGATAGACTGCAACAATTTGTTTCCATTTTGTGAAATATTTTGCTATGGTATGTGTGATATTTCAGACAAGCCTTTATGTCACCTCCTACACACGAGAACTGACGGAAGTAACTGGGGGATCATTTTGGCTCAAGTACGAAATCATCGCTACATCAGCCCCTCCATTTCCATCACAGAGTCCATACAACATATATGTGAGTACAACTTTTAAACGATTTATGTATCTCTAGTTTCAAAGTGTACATTATTGTGTAAACATTCCCTCTTGGGTTGTTTTGCGCTTTCCTTGACAGTTGTAGAGACATAATAAAAAAGATATGTCATTATTACTCCACGAAGTTGGCAGGGGTTTAAAAATGACCCCCATCCTTGATCTGACTTATGGTGGCATAAACTTACTCAGATTATTATTTTTGCTGTTTCCAGAAAAATGTCAACAGATTCTGGAAACATTATAAAGCCAAAATTTGTTGGTGAAACATTTAAATGTAAATGTGCATTTTCAGGATTTGAACTTCTTTAGACTTCTATTTTTGGCCGTTTTTATGGATGCTTTTCTTAGAATTTGTTTACAGAGTGTCAAGCACCTTCTTTAACACATATAATAACATGGTAGTCCCAATGATTGTAACTTTGGTGGCGCAAGTTTGGTGCAGATACTAACACTGTTATTAAGCAGATATAGGATAAATTATTTATATATTATAATAATAATATATATAATAGATAGATAATTATATAATTATATTCGTATAGGATAAAACATGCCAAAGCGTGTTTATATGATATAAAACCCGCAACCCGAGGGATAAACACGAGGGTGAGGGTTTTAAATCTCATAAACACCCTTTGGCAGGTTTTATCAAGCTTACAAACTGACCCCTTGGTTACATTTTATGTGTTATCTATTCTAATTGATAGTGCGAAAAAGTAAAGGAGTCGTCCGTAAAATATCCCCTTTTGGTGAAAGGCAGTTGAGGGTATAAAGGGAACTTAGGATACAATCTCATCAGCCTAGTCCCTGTAGCACAGTGGTATCATCGCCGCGCTTGGTGTGCAGGAGTATGGAGGTTTCGGGTTCGAAACGGGTTATTGCAAAAAACATTTGGAGATTGATGTTTGAATTAACAGTTGTTTTCCAATAGAGTTAGACAAAATATACTCTAACTTTCATCTAACTTAACATCTCAGTAGTATATACAGATATTTGAAGAGTGGCATTATTAAGATAATTGCCCTGGGTAGAGGGAAATTACATTAGAATCCCGAGGATTATGTGATAATCCCCGGGATAATACATACACATAGGAATTATTGAGAATAATGTAATAGGCAGTAAAGTGGTGTGACGTCACTGGAGGTTTGTAACTTTGGATAGAAACTGTATTGGTGTAGGCAAGGTCATTGATGTGATGTCATATATATGTGCTTCATAAATATGCACTATTATTATCATTATCTTTAATTCTTTACAGGTATACTACGGTAGGAACCTCCTGGCCCAGGACGAACAGACACAGCCGGGAGAGTTCTCACTGAGAGTCCCGGTGTGGCCGGTTCCTGGTCGAGGTCATGTGACCGTTGTCATGACCAACAGACACGGCCAGATCTTCACAGATAGCTTCCCTTTGAAGTAAGTCTGATTAATGCTCAACATCATTGCCTCAGTGAGAAGGTTATTGGGAAAGTATTTACAGACTTTTAGATTTACATTTCTTGAAAATATGTATGCATTTATGCATTTAAATTAGATAATAAGATAAACAATGAACCACATTAAGAAAATTGATAACTCATATCAGGGTTCGAAATTAGCACTAGTCTGGTAGCCCATGGCTAGTGAAAAAGAAGCTGGGCTAGTAGAGTGTAAAAACTGGTAGTCCAAAAGACTAGTTAAAATTTGAAGTGAAACGATCATGGAGATGTATTTGGCTAGCTGGAATAAGTCTGGACTAGTACTTTTTGAAATGCACTAGTCCGAATGGCTACTGCATTGAAAAGGTTAATTTCGACCCCTGCATATCTAGTGATAGAATAACACAGATAATTTTTAACAATAGGGATTGAAGAAAAAATGGTTAGTGTGATTTGAAAAGTCTTAACAATGTGCTATTGTGCTTGGTTTCTATAATGAAAAACATGATAGAAGTGAAGTAATTTTGAAACAATGTTATACCCAAATTTCCTCAGTTCAAGTCTCTTTACCTCATTTCACCTCACTTCACCTCAACTCAACTCACTTTAACTCACGTTACCTCACCTCACCTCGCCTCACCCAACCTCACCTCACCTCACCTTACCTCACCTTACCTCACCTCACCTTACCTCACGTAACCTCACCTCATCTCACCTCACCTCACCTCAATTTACCTCACCTCACCTTACCTCACCTCAACGCAACTCAACTCAACTCAACTCAACTCAACTCACGTTACCTCACCTCACCTCAACTCATCTCAACTCACATTACCTCAACTCACCTCAACTCATGTTACCTCACCTCACCTCAACTCACGTTAACTCACCTCACCTCAACTCAACTCACCTCACCTCACCTTCTATACCAATACACACAATATGAACCTTAAGTATCTTTTATTTTGGTTTAGATAAAGAGGATATAATATGCTTTTCCTTGACAAATACCATGTGTATCTCTTCGAGTGAGGCAGCCAAGAGTCAAATATACAAGTTTTTCTACCTCACAAGAGGAGATAAATATTGTATTTGTCAAGGAAAAGCAGATATTCTAGTAATTAAACATTATTTCAGTGTTTTATGTTTAAATGATGTGATTTCAACGATAAACATACAGTTTTTGCAACAGCTGCAACGTCGATGTCATTTCTTCACTGATAGAACAGAGTATCTCACCCCAAAAAATGTAATAAATTCTATAAACAATTCTTATATTGTAGGTTCAACCAGTTGATTCTACAAGATCTGCAGTGGCTTGTGTTGGCACCATTCGTTGCCATGGTGATAATACTACTAGTGAATCATGGTTTCCCTGCAAAAGACTTGTTACCAATGACATTTCCAGCCAAAGCTAGATGATGTTCTGCAGTTTCTAGTGTAAATGTGATGATGTCTGCAGTTTCTAGTGTAAATGTGATGATGTCTGCAGTTTCTAGTGTAAATGTGATGATGTCTGCAGTTTCTAGTATAAATGTGATGATGTCTGCAGTTTCTAGTGTAAATGTGATGATGTCATGATCAGCAGTATCAAGTGTAAATGTGATGATATATGCAGTATGAATGATGTACAATGCCTGATGAACAAATGTGTGGAAATGTTAAGAAAGTTTGTGTGGTTGAAGTGAAAGGATGTATTGTGTACATATGAATGATTGGTTCTTTTTCAGTGTAACTGATGATTTGTATTACAAGTTTTTGTTTCCTCCAAATGCCTTTTTTCAATTCTTATACCCTTTAAAAAGGGCTAATATGTCACCAGTGTTTGAAGTAAGTTTGAAATGTAGCTAGCCCAAAAGGATTTTTTTTTAATATGCCAATATTAAAGGAAAACCTCAAAAAGTTACCAGCCCGGACTAAAAGTTCTTGGCTGGCAAACATAGACTGATTTCACCGCTTTCTGTTGTCAACAACAAAGTCGGCCATTTTGGTCATTGCTAAGAAGGGAGACAACTCACTATATCAGATAAGCCTCCACTCAGACAGTCTGTCTAACTTGAACGTCCTTCTTCATGATGATTATGGATTGTAAGCCTGACTTGACATGCACACATCACCGCTTGGAGGACGGTGTCAGATGTTATTTGTCATAGGCCTACTAGCGCGTTCGGCTTCGGATCAAGAGGTCCGGGGTTGGAATCCCGCCAGGAGCACGGCAACTTTGTCTGCAGTAGAGAACTGTTCTACACGCAGTCAGGTTTGGGTGCAATGCTACACTGAATTTCAGTGCAGTACCACCCATGGTTCGCTAGTTCCAGCCGTTGCTCGCAGGTTTCACCGCAATGCATAGCCACATGGCGTTGCGGGCTTTCTCCCTGCCATAATACTAGCAGCCGCGATATAAGTGAAATACTCTTGAAAGCGGCGTTAAACACCAACTCACTCACTCACTCACTCACTCACTCACTCATAGGCCTACATCTGATTTTATTTCGAAGAGGCGTTAGCACACCTTTCAGTTGCATTTACTTCTGCCCAAGGTTGATTTTGGTTGGGGGTTTTTTCTCAGCACCACAGTGACCTACAAATCTTTTACTTTTAAGAAACAAATTTGTTCATTATACTAAATGTCAGTCTGTGTGTTGAACAATATTTCTATAAAACAGAAGTCAAGTCAATAAAGTAAGACTTTTTTTGTTAGATAGAAATGAGGAAGATGACCAGGTAGACCACAGCGTAAGGGTCGATGTGTCTTTCACACGTTACATATTTTCATTTTCTAATTTGTTTTAATTTAATTTTCCAAGCAATACATTTCCTTAGATGTCATTTAAAGGGACTGTATCACGTTTTCTAATGGTATTGAGATATCACAAAATGGAAAAGAAATGTTACCAATTGCAAAACAATTCTCCTAAATCAATAACGATCTAAATGACGATCTTTATAGTTCGGCTAGCAAAACAGCTCCATTTCCAATCCTCAAATTATTGAATTATGTTCACAAAAAATGGTTGCTAGCAGTTTTTGTTTACACATGACACCGATTACTACAAATACGGATATTCAGGTTGTGTAATTGCCATTTTACCCTCTTAAGTACTGCATTAACTTTTATTGTAAATGGCCAATCAATTTGAAGATATAAAAAATGCAAAAAAAAGTGCTACAGTGCCTTTAAAGCTTATTCTGTACAAGAATATTTTGCATCAAAGTATTATCATAAGCAGTTTCTAGAAAGTGTCAACCAAATATACACAAGGTATATATAACTTAGTTCTGAATAATGAGAAGACTTTTTGTTATGAATGATTCTTTTTATGCATATTTTGAGAATCACTGTTTACTATTGTTAATTAATAAATGTTAATTTTCATTTGTATATTTGACTTGTGTTTTATTCATTTACACATGATTAATATACCACAACTATTGTAATGTTGCATCCTGGTTTTGAAGTACACGATGTGCAATATCAACATCGTGGTGGGATAGTGTAGTGGAATAGTGCACACATCGGAACATGAGGTCTGGGGTTCACATCCTGTCAGGGGCGTGGCATCTTTGACTGCTGCTGAATTGGGAAAAAAAATTCCAGTCCAATCAATTACCATCCATGCATCATGGATGGTTTCATCGTAATGTATAACCACATTGGAATGCAGGCTTTTGGCATTTATAGTAACCCCCCAGGGTCGGATACAGCTTTTCAGTTTGGGGTGCACTTTTCCAGACTTAGAAAATGTTCTCAATATGACGCAAAATGCTCCATTTTTTAGCTCATCAGGCCTTAAAGGCCCAATGGGCTTATGGCATGGCATGGCGTCCGTCCATCCGTCCGTCCGTCCGTAAACTTTTAGCTTTTTCGACTTCTTCTCCAGAACCAATAACTCCACAGAGCTGAAATTTTATGTGCAGACTCCTTGGCCAATGGGGATTCTAAATTGTAGATTTCGTGACCCCATGACCCCAAATGGGGTCACAGGGGTCACATCCTTAAAAACCTATTTTCATCTTCATCTCCAGTTCCAACAGGTCTAGAGAGCTGAAAAGTTGTGTGCAGACTCCTTGGCCAATGGGGATTCTAAGTTGTAGATTTCGTGACCCCATGACCCCAAATGGGGTCACAGGGGTCACATCCTTAAAAACCTATTTTCATCTTCATCTCCAGTTCCAACAGGTCTAGAGAGCTGAAAAGTTGTGTGCAGACTCCTTGCCAAATGGGGAATCTAAATTGTAGATTTTCGTGACCCCTTGACTACACATGGGGTCACAGGGGTCAAATGTTGAAAAACCTTTTTTCATCTTCTTCTCCAGTTCCAAAAGGTCTAGAGAGCTGACAAGTTGTGTGCAGACTCCTTGGCCAATGGGGATTCTAAATTGTAGATTTTGTGACCCTGTGATCCCAATCTAGGTCAAGGGTCATGACCCAAAAACCTATTTTCATCTGCTCTCCAGTTTATATGTAAAGCTCTAGAAAGGTGAAATGTTGTGTAGAGATTCTTTGGTCAAAGGTGATTCTTGATTGTAGCATTGGTGACCCTGTGACTCCAAATGTGGGTCACAGGGGTCATGATCTCAAACCCATATTATGTTGCTTGTTAACAATGTATTACTTGAGATAACTTAGATATTCAACCTTAGATAATAAATCAATGAAATGCTGATGAGCTACAGAGCCCATGGCTCTAAAAAAATTTTACTTAAAAGTCCCCCCTGTTTGGACTATGGTTTCAATGGCCATTAACCATACTTGGACCTCTCTTGGGGGTAATGTCTGTACATGTGGAAAGAGAATGTGCTATGCTTCAACAGTAAAGTAAAATAAATTCGGCAAGGTTTAAACTAACCAGTGGTTGAGCGTGGCGCAAGTTATCACTAGTTGAGGAGTTGTGTTTCATGTTCTATGACCTCCAGTTGATGAACACTCTCGTCAATAACTCCTACCCACGCCAGGGCCATGTGCAGATCAGGACTTGAATGAGTGATCATTGATATCGGATGTAATATACCACGTACATGCAGTACCAGTACTAAAATGATGATTAGCTTCTATCGATATAACGTGAATATAATACTGTATTGTTTCTCTGAGAAGAATTTAGAAATTGAATGACTAAATGAATTTTCATGCACAGTGGTGTAGTGGTTAGCATGCTTGCCTCTCACGCCAACGGCCCGGGTTCGAATCCCGGTGGAGACACCAAACATTTGTGACCTGGGTCTTATACTGTGTTGTGCCCCTGGGCAAGGCACTTCATACACATTGCACTCAGTCCACCCAGTTGTTTAAATGGGTACCTGAACACGGGAGGTACGGACCTAGTAGCGGCACCGAAAGTACAATTCCTTCAGGCTAATAATTGTACCGCCATTGAGCAGTGCTTGCACTGGATATTAGGCGTTAAAATGTATATTATTATTATTATATGTTTGCTTTACGCCTGAATGTTGCATTCTTGCAACAAAGAGGTTGTTAATCCATATAACTCTAATACTATGAATACTCAAATACGGTGTTTGCTCTAAAAGAAAAAGGTATGGTACAAACGCCTTGTACATCGTTGTCATAAAAGGTGTTTTCTTTATATTAAAATAATATTTCAAAAAGTATCATAACATCAGTCTCCAATACACACAAGGGCCAATGCACGACTGACATACACAAAATAATTCTGGGCGTCTATTTGAGAAAGCATGGTACCCAGAATAGATTATGGTTTTTGACTGCAAGACTACTGCAAAACAAATAAAGAAACCATTCGTCCACAATCTACGGTCGTCTAGCAAATGTTTATTTTTATAAGACTTCTACTAATGATATTCAAACATTCATCAATGTCTCGACAATGAGATCGGTATAGGAAAACCTGGCCATTAATGATAATCTTGGCACAGATGGCAACAATACTTGGCCAATACGGTTATGAGCCTAGGTACATAAATACAAACAAAACAATCAATAGGAAAACACTAATAAAGAATGCTATATGTCAATCAATATTTATCCAATACATAAAGGATACAGGCCTATAGTACATTTTGTGAAAACAACATTAAATATCTACCAGTTTAACGAAGCAAATTTCATTCAGATAATGTTTCACAACTTTGTGATATTTGCATTCATAAAATTCTGCTATATTGGTGTCCAGGAACAAGTATTGTTACACTGAAAATTTAAAGTCAGCATTGGTTGTTTTTATGTAAGCAGTTCCATTCTTTCAAGTGAACTGATGCACCTTTAGTAACTTACTTTTAACCAAACGTCAGTCGTTAAAGCAGTATGAACCTTCAAAGTCAGATTGTTTGGAAAAAGACAAATTTGAACAAAGTTACTTACTGACGATACTGACGATTACTGTAATTACACCTCTAAATCACAGAGATGTGTTTGATTAACGACTCGAACTCATAAAGATCTCAGAATAATTCCAAAATCGTATGATTATGACCTTTTTATCACTAGTTGTCAAACATTTTGAAAAAGGGGATGGAATTTTAAGAACCAGTTCTTTCCATATTTTGCTTGAAAAAAGCTGCTGTGATGCGTGAAAGTCAAGTTGGTAACAACATTTTCGTTTTCGTCCTCTGATACCTAATGTTTATCGCAGGTTTTCGGCACAGGAACAATAGTTATTTGGGTAAAAAAAACAGTACCATTGCAAATTCAGTCGTAATTTCTTTAAATGTCCCAACATGAATATGTTTCTCCGAAGACATCCTTTCTTTATGTCTTTAGTGTTTAATTCAATACATATATCCTAAAATTGTCACAGCATCACATTTTCGATATGAATGTAGGAGGTGCAACACTTTTTTTTGCTATGTATATATCTCATATCATTTCATATCTATTCATGTAACATATACTATCGTTTTACACGCCTAGACACCAATGTCAAACATGTTACACTTTGCTTGGAAACATATTATATCACGCCTCGAATTACTCTGTGTGATTCTAAGGCTTGGGTGTTGCGTTCTTGCCTTTGAAAACCAATCTAACTTGACTGCATTAATGTGTAATTAATCTCGCATGGTAGCTATAAGAGAACTGTGATACATTTGTATTTGACGGGGACATGCTATAGAATTATTGACAGGATGTACTAATATATATTACTTCATAAATGTAGAAGACAAATATTTATGGATGATCAACTTCTTTATTAACAATAGCGACGTTTCGGTATAGATCCTTATACCGTTATCAAGCATATGGGAGAGATGATAAAAACAGAAGGTTATATACATGATACATTTTGGTATGATAATGAGATAACAAAGACAAAAAGATGAGATAACAATTAGATGAAACAAGCAGGTTGTGATAACATGGATACCATAGGAAGGTAAGTTGTGGGGTGTGGGATGGGGATACAATGAAGCAGTGAGGGTCCAAATAAAGTGAGGGTCCAAATAAAGTGAGAATCCAAATATAGTGAGAATCCAAATAAAGAGAGAATCCAAATATAGTGAGAATCCAAATAAAGTGAGGGTCCAAATATAGTGAGAATCCAAATAAAGTGAGAATCCAAATAAAGTGAGAATCCAAATATAGTGAGAATCCAAATATAGTGAGAATCCAAATAAAGAGAGAATCCAAATATAGTGAGAATCCAAATAAAGTGAGAATCCAAATAAAGTGAGAATCCAAATATAGTGAGAATCCAAATATAGTGAGAATCCAAATATAGTGAGAATCCAAATTAAGTGAGAATCCAAATAAAGTGAGAATCCAAATAAAGTGAGGGTCCAAATAAAGTGAGAATCCAAATATAGTGAGAATCCAAATAAAGTGAGAATCCAAATAAAGAGAGAATCCAAATAAAGTGAGAATCCAAATAAAGAGAGAGTCCAAATATAGTGAGAATCCAAATATAGTGAGAATCCAAATAAAGTGAGGGTCCAAATAAAGTGAGAATCCAAATATAGTGAGAATCCAAATAAAGTGAGGGTCCAAATAAAGTGAGAATCCAAATAAAGTGAGAATCCAAATATAGTGAGAATCCAAATAAAGTGAGAATCCAAATATAGTGAGAATCCAAATATAGCGAGAATCCAAATAAAGTGAGAATCCAAATATAGTGAGAATCCAAATAAAGTGAGAATGCCTCTCAAACAGTTCATAAATGTACAAATGAAATTATCAAATTGTATGCAATAGATCATCTTATTACATCAACTACTATCTTATACTCTGATGTATACACATACATGTATATGGTTTTATCAACGATCTATTATGATTATCATCTGCAGGTTTTCACAAGATTGGATAAGTGAAATACCGGATAAGTAAAATATTTTGATGAGTCCCTTGAAATTTTACTTATCAGGTTTTCACTGTACATTAAACAACATTAATTTTGATAAAGGTGCTCTTAAAAGAACAACTGCGGTTACAAGGTGTGTTAATTTCTGAGAAATAACGATAAGAACAAGAGTCATCAGAAGATGGCGTACCCTTTACCATATCCAGAAACCGGTTGAATGAAAGGATATACAGTTTAGTTTAAAGGTGCATCCATTGTGTTTCATAAAATTTTATTTGACTTTAATAAGTTCCAACACACCATATGTGCTGTTTACAATACAAATAAAAGCACTCAGCTTGCATATTCATCCCCAATCGCCAAATATATCATAATCACTAGTTTTCAATTAAAATCGGGTAACATAATTATGCAGGTGCAGAAACCGAAAGTGCACGTCCTATTTACACGCACAGTAGTTATATGACCTATTTGTCTGGTTTAAATAAGATTCCAAAATTACGTTTGACTCATTGGCGCGCGCCACACGCGGTGCATTGTCCGGTTTTCGATCAGAAATCGGCACTTTTACCTTCATATCGTCAATATACTAAGTCGAGTATCATCAAAATGGTATGGTTCGGTAACAGTTGGTACTTCTCGATAAAGTAAGACAATTTATAACTTTTGGCAAATTTGACCACCAACAACAGAATGGATGTACAAATTGATAACAAGGGTGGACTAACTTTAGCACTACTCTACAGTTTATTGTCTATATTGGATCATCTCATAACACGACCCGATAGCGTATCTATAGAAAACGGTTATCCGTATCAGTAGAAAATGGTGCGACGTATAAAGTGACCATTTTGTGGCACTCTTCAGTGTGAGAGGTAGATTTGTTAGTCTCATGCGATTTTGAGAATTCAGACAGCAGGAGGGATGATCATTTCATCACTGTACCGTATTTAATACTCAAAGTAAAAATCATCTTTTATTTCATCATCAATTAAATTATGGAACAACATTCCTTAAGCAATATGAGACTGTGATTATGTTGCCTCATTTAAATCCAATATTCAAGTCAAAGTAAAATGTGCACCTGTATACTTTTCTTACTGAATTAGAAAATTAAATATCTTACACACAAGACTAAGATATATGAAGAGCTCGCTTAATTACGATTTATTTAAAATAAGTGTAAGAAATAATGTATGTTGTCAGTGTGGCCACAACTGTGAAAATGCATTTCATTACTTCCTTCAATGTCCTTTGTATATTACCCAAACACAAAATATGTTTATTTCATTGGATAATATTGTCCAAAAACAGAGCTTTAATTAATATTAGTCTTCTTTTACATGGCAATGCAGGTCTCTCTATTAGTGAAAATCAGAATGTTTTTAAATTTGTACATAGTTACATTTCTCAAACTAAATGTTTTATCTGACTTCTCTTGTACATAATATTATTATCCTGACTGCCTGTCCGTCTCTTGTTGCATATTGTTGTGAGAAGAATCATGTCATTATCTGGAGAGGGCTTTTCTTAGTTGGATAACGTGGGTCCAATCCATTTACCTTTTTATGAGAGTATTTTATTGCTACAGTACCTTTAATATCCAATTGCACTTACGTTATCCTATTGTTCTTTCACTCTATTTGTTCAGTAATGGGCAGTTACATATAATAATAATAATAATAATAATAATGGGCATTTATAAAGCGCTATATCCATACACAAGGTGCATGCTCAAAGCGCATTGAAAATAAGAACATTTAAGGTGATGAGATGAAATACTATGGAATAAAGCCTAAATGTAATACTGTTAGCATTGATTAAGGATATTTATCATTCGAGTCTATGGGTAAAATAATATGAAAATAGAATCTATGAATAATAGCTAGAAAATAGATGAGTTTTGAGCTGTGATTTAAATACAGTCAGTGAGGATGACATCTTGATGACATAAGGAAGTTGGTTCCAAAGTCTTGGAGCAGTACAGCTGAAAGAGTTTAGTCCATAAGTGGTGGTTTTTGTACTTTGGCATCTGGAGAAGCTTCAAATTCTGGGATCGAATCACTATATCACATCATATTTATAAGAAGAAATAAACTTTCTTTAATCTGTTGAAGCCAGATGAACTTGGTTACCAATGTCCAGTTTCTAAGACACTACCCATGGACCCGTGTCTGGCATTGGTCAATAGAGTATATTGGTCAATACCATGAACTACATGCATGTACAAGACAGTGATCAGCTTGCATATGATGGATGGACATTGGTCGAGTGTTTATATAAATATACATGCACTTGTCCAATATTCAGTTCAATAGTCATAGCATTGGTGTCAATAAAGGTCATGCGTACTTTAAAAAATAAGTAAGTTAATGAGTGTATGTTTGTACAATAAAACAGAATGGTAAATATAAATGATTCAGGGAACTTGTCGACTCTTTATCAGTTAGTAGGTTGCATATGTTGACCGATGTTTGGGTAAAACTGACTTTACAGAACACCGTAAAGCTAGCCGGTTGTGATTTTAGAAAACTCTGTTGATATATGACATAGGGGTAAGGCGAATCCAAATAAAGTGAGATCAGCAAATATCTGTATCATGTAATGAAAAAGGTTGATCCGAGTATATTTAGACTGTTGTATACTGACGTTCAAAAGAAACGTCCCACTTTGCTAACTACCCCTTATTACCATGAACTTTATAAACTGTCCTTTTTTTGGAAGCCCGCCAATCTTAAAACAATTCATTTATTGTTTAAATGTTGTGTTGCATGATGGAATGGGAAAACATTTAAATATTTATTCCACTGATTCTAACAACTGTTTCTTTTACAAGCCTTCAAATTGAGTGGGAAGTTTCTTTAGGACGTCAGTATAAGAATGAGATCGTATGCATTTGCTAATACGTAACAAGTGATTTTTGTCGAAATGATTGGTTTTTAGTTCATCTGGCCTGGCATGGCATATGGTCCGGCGTCCGTCCGTTCGTCCATCCCTCCACCCGTCCGTCTACCCATCCGTCTGTAAACTGTTCACCTTTTCGACTTCTTTTCATCTTCTTCTCCAGAACGAAAAGACCTAGAAGGCTGTAATATTGTGTGCAGACTTCTTAGCCAATGTGGATTCTAAATTGTAGATTTGGTACCCCGGGGCCTCAAATAAGGGTCCAACGGGCCATGACCTAAAAACCTATTTTCTTCTTTCCAGAACGAAAAGACCTAGAAGGCTGTAATATTGTGTGCATACTCTTTAGTCAATGGGGGTTCTAAATTTTAGATTTGGTGACCCTTGGGCCCCAAATAAAGGCCTAACAGACCATGACCTAAAAACATATTTTCATCTTCTTCTCCAGAACAAAAAGATCTAGAAGGCTGTAATATTGTGTGTAGACTCCTTAGCCAATGTGGATTCTAAATTGTAGATTTGGTGACCCCGGGGCCCTAAATAAGGGCCTCACCGACCATGACCTAAAAAACCTATTTTCATCTTCTTCTCCGGAACAAAAAGACCTAGAAAAAGATCAATCATATTCTTCAAAATGTAGTTTCAAGTCATGTTTTCTAAACAGTTTTGTTCATCATGGACATTTTCAAGGTCATATGAAGGGATTGTACTTTAGTTAGACAACAATCTGTTTCAGTCTTCAACAAGAAACAATGTAAAACCTAATGAGCTACATAACCCATGGCTCTATTTTTATACATTTGGAAAAGGCATATGGACTGTGTACTATAAGTTTATACATTGAATATCAACATTCCCATCAAACATGTGAAGCTCATCTGAAATTTTAGGAATATGATTATGAAGTCTTTAAAGACGTAGATTAACTTATCTTATGGTACACACACATTATTATGAGATATAAAAAAATAAAATGATAAGAGAAATAACAAATTAAAAAAAATTCAAGGTAAGGTGAGTCGGGGTTTAACGTCGCTATTAAGATTATTTCAGTTATGTAACGGCTGCTAGTATTATTGCAGGGAGAAAGTCCGCAAAGCCATGGTGGCTATGCATTGCGGTGAAACGTGCGAACATCGGCTGAAAAAAAGCGAACCATGGGTGGTACTGCACTGACTTTCAGTCTAGAATTTCAACCAAACCTTACTGCACGTAAAACAGTTCATAGCCTACATCCTCGTTATTACATTGATTTAAATTTCGTAAACGAGAAAGAATTTTTAATATTTCTGTAATTATTGAAAATATATTGATTACATGTAAGTCTGTGTGTTTCCTCTCAATAGATCAGATTGAAATCACAACTTAGATCAAACAATGCGAATACATACATATAATTCAGTTTATTTAACAAAGTGAAAATAAACATATTTTCACATTTTTTAACTTTCAAGTGAACTCAATCTTCTTTGAACCGTACAAAATAAATGTGAACATGGGGGTATAAGCAAATATAATTGATTTCAAACACTATCACTGAAGTCTATCGATGTATACACGGTGTTCATTAAACAGGTGTTGTCTCGCCAAAGATAGTATACCTTACACGACTAAGGAAGAACGCCTATATTTATCTACTCTACCGGTATATATTAGACGAGATGAAAGATACACGACATGCTGTTTATATTTACACATATAGAGCTGGCGTATCTGTCAACTAATTAGCGTTTTTTTCTATTGAAAAATGTCGTTAATCTTCTCACAGAGACTCTCTAAGCCTGATAATAGAACACGATGTTTACATTCATCATATAACGATTTTTACCATTGACTGTCCATGAATTTGGCCAATAGTGTCCATGCACTGTGCCTTTAGTGCCCGTTTTGTCTCTGTTCAGCGATGGTTGGAAGACTGCATTGTTCCTGTGTTTCTAAACATTGTAACCATGAACTATATGATAGTTCTATTTCTTGCTGAACTAATAATGGGAGTGCATCTTGTTGACTTCGATATCGGTAAGAAGTTATTTTTTAGTATGAATAACACTGTTTTGGATTGTGTACTTCTTACAAATACTGTTTTCTTCTTTTAATATAAATGGGCGAAGTTAATTATGATATTTTTACCAGGATATTAACTGAAGAAGACAAATATTTATGGATGATCAACTTCTTTATTAACAATAGCGACGTTTCGGTATAGATCCTTATACCGTTATCAAGCATATGGGAGAGATGATAAAAACAGAGGTTATACATGATATTTTTTGGTATGATAATGAGATAACAAAGACAACAAGATGAGATAACAATAAGATGAAAGGTGTAACAAGCAGGTTGTGATAACATGGATACCAGTGGAAGGTAAGTTAATTAAGTTGGGAACGGTATAAGGATCTATACCGAAACGTCGCTATTGTTAATAACGGTATAAGGATCTATACCGAAACGTCGCTATTGTTAATAACGGTATAAGGATCTATACCGAAACGTCGCTATTGTTAATAACGGTATAAGGATCTATACCGAAACGTCGCTATTGTTAATAACAGTACTAGTATAAGGATCTATACCAAAACGTCGCTATTGTTAATAACGTTATAAGGATCTATACCGAAACGTCGCTATTGTTAATAAAGAAGTTGATCATCCATAAATATTTGTCTTCTTCATCACACCAACTTCTAGAATGCCTCTCAAACAGGATATTAACTAATTCGATATATTTCTCTAATGGGGACTGTTTGGAGAGCAAACCCCCAACGATGTGAGTCTATATCCGGGTACATGAGCGTTTTTGCAAATGTTATTCCTTGGAATACGGTCGATCAGACTGGTTGAGTCTGAAATTGTGAATAATACTGCAAGGCCTAAATTAGCCAGCGATGGAGACTGGTAAGAGTTATCCCTTGCATTGGGAAGTGCAACCTACGTGTACTCTTATATATATATATATATATATATGAGGAAGACTACTAAATTTTAATAATTTTTTTATCATTGGTTTGGATTTGTGGGGCTGAATCCAAAACGTTGGAAATGTAAACCTATTACTTTCTATTATAAGAATATGTGTCAACATTAGTTAACAAGAATGACATTCCAGTCAAGACAAAAGTACAATATAAAATCATTTATCTATTGTGTTCTTGGGGGTCACATATGCAAAACGGTATAAATGGTATTTATCGAGAAGTACCATTTGGTGATAATCGTCTCACTATAGTTACGACAAAAAAGTTAATGTAGCGATTTCTAATCGAAAACCGGACAATGCACCACGATTGACGCGCGTTAATTAATCAAATGTCATTTTGAAAACTTATTTACAAAAGAGAAAAAGACAAAGTTGGCTTGAGTATGTTTAATAAGTCATATAACCACTGTGCATGTAAATGGGACGTGTAGTTTTTGTTTCTGATCTTGTGTAATGATGTTGATCGATATTTATTAGAAACTAGTAATTATGATTTATTTTGCGATTTGGGATAAATATGCAAGTTGAGTAAAATTATTTAACTGAAACCAGAACATATGGTATGTTGACATGCACTTCATTATAAATCTATTTACAACTTGTAATCTGGAAACAATTAAAGATGAATATCATGTGTTGTTTGTATGTGAACGATATGCATACCTCAGAAATAATGGGTAATGTAAACCATTGAAATGTGTGTGTTCTTTTGTAATTTCATCCACAGGTGAAGTTTAGTGCAAATATGTTGCGCAACAGAGATGAATGACCAGTTTTCCATATGTGCGAACGCGCAAAAGAGATGAACGACCAGTTTTCCATATGCGCGAACGAACTTCGCACATATGGAAAACTGGTCATTCATCTCTGTTGCGCAACATATTTGCGCTAAACTTCACCTGTGCTTCATCACAAATTGAATTGATAAAATCCGTTGCAATCTATATGAAACAGGTATTTGCATTTAAAGAATGATTATAAACATTTCTGTCACGTGACGTGTTTATGCGGTCATATTCTCTGGCCACATGGCCGAAATACTGAATAAACTTATTTGAACTGATTTGATGTACTATAACGATTTAAAGGTGCATCCATTGTGTTTCATAAAATTTAATTTAGCTTTAATACGTTCCAAATCACCACCTGTGTTGTCTACAATACAAATAAATTCACTCAGCTTGCATATTTATCCTCATTCGCCAAATATATCATTATTACTAGTTTCCAATTAAAATTGAGTAACATCATTATGCATGTGCAGAAACCCAAACTGCACGTCCCATTTATATGCACAGTAGTTATGTGACCAATTAAACATTATCAACTCAAATTTGTCTTTTCGTCTGTTATAAATAAGATTCCAAAATTACGTTTGGCTCATTGACGCGCGCCACACGCTGTGCATTGTCCAGATTTCGATCAGAAATCACTACTTTTACCTTGAAGGAGTTCATATCGTCAATATGCTAAGTCTACTATCATCAAAATGGTAGTTTTCGGTTACAGTCAGTACTTTTCGATAAAATAACACCATTTATAACGTTTGGAATATGTGACCCCAAACACACAATGGATGTACCTTTAACTAAATCAATCGACGTGTTAGTTAATTTATTTGATAATGATGGAGTTTTTACTTTTATTGTTGAGCCCAACTTCCAAACGCAAGGCATAACTCTTGCCAGTCTCCATTACTGGCTGATTTAAGCCTTGCAGCATTTCCCTCGCTTTGTTGTGCCAAGATAGTGGATCGCTGCAGCAGAAATGCATAGTGCGCCTGGATTTCTAAGCACATATTTCTTAAGGAAATACTGCAAGGCCTAAATAAGCCAGTAATGGAGACTGGCAAGAGTTATGCCTTGCATTGGGAAGTTGGGTTGAGCCTAACCAACATTGTTTCTCAAATGAGGAAGTAATGATATCTTCATTACTATAACTGTAGGGGTAAGGATTATCCAGTTGAACCTTGTTTTATAAACAGTTCACGATTAACTATATTATTTTCATGGTATACGACATGGATATTAAATATCAGAAGGAATGAGATCAATAAGATAATTGCAATAAATCAATCTATTGACAATCAGTGATTAGACAGAATATATTTCGAAAGATGTGCAGTCATACTTACAAGAACAAAAATATTTGCACTAATATAAGCCACTATTGTTGTCATTTTAGTCGTAAGACATGTATGACAAAAAATAGAAATACGTTCATCGCGCAAATATTTCAATCGCCGAGATTTTCAGTATTTATTAATCCATTCTGCTCCAACGAGAATTGATTATGTAATACAATAAATTGGAACATCTTGCTCCATTAGGGTATGTGTATCCAAATGAATCCAATATTGTCATTTAACTCTCGGCTGTTTATTTTGAGGCACTCTCATTAAAATCAGATCGTACCTCGCTTGATCTAAGTATTGCCTGGCTGAGGTCATGTCACATTACCAAGAAGCAAGGACACGTGATTTTCATTCATATGCATTTCCTTGAAAAATGCGTCGATGAATTACAAGTTAAAAAAACACAGTGCAGGTTTCGACTCTGCAATGCGATAGCAATATTCATACTTTCCGTGTTTCATTATTCCATTTTAAAAAGTGATAAGTTTCTTTTGCCCATACTATACATGCACTGGAACAAAGTTCATGGTATGTTATGTATACAAATGAGCACAACTGTTTCATTACGAGTGAACGCAACAGTCGCATGAGTTGCACGTGTGATAAACAGTTCAGAACCTTTCTGCACGAAATGCACGTGCAATTGGATAGTTTGGATTCCGGTACGTTCATGATCGCATGATCTTCACGTGCGATTAAACGCTTATTTTTACATCGTCCGCCGATGCTCGCAGCTTTCACCTTTTTCTCCCTACCAAATACCAGCCCCGTGATATAAGTGAAACACTCTTGAAGGCGTCTAAAAACAATGTCACTCTCGTTTTGTATTGCTCGGCAACAACATCTTATTCAAGAAAGGGACAATAAAGAAATGACTTGAAGAAACTGATGCACATTCAATTATCCTAGCCAAAGGAACCAACCAATTGCCCTCGATTCACAAAAGTGGGATCATACATTTGACATACACAGACAAAAACCCGAATCGGGGTTGTCATAATGTTTTGTATTAATACCGAGAAATGTCTCTTCTCGAGTGTTGTAAAATGAATATGATGTCTACGCGAATGTGTCTGTATTATCCATAACTTCAGAATGTCACAATTACAAATACTGGTAGAAAGATAACAATTATGGTTCAAGGTATCGATTTCAACATAATCAAATATCTAATGTAACATTGTTCTTTAAACACTATTGACATTCTTGAATTCTCCCTCATTATATTCCGATGAAAGTCAACAGGCAAATACACCGACTATTTTGCACTGATTCACCCGCCTCGCCAACTGACACGCATGGCGTTCACGGATTGCACGCTTTTCACGTGCTACTCGTGAGTTCTCTTCAGTTATAAAATAACCGAACTCCCGTCACAGAGTAGTTGTATACATATTTGTATAAAATGTTTAGAATAATCCAGTAACATGTTGTTTTCCTTACTTAAATTTAAATGTTTCCTTTTAATTAGGCCTATGTTTTCTCTATACTGTGTCGGCCAAAGAAACGCCTACTTGATTTTCCTTAAAATGAAAGATGAAATAATTTCTGAAATATGATTAATGTTGGTCTCCATGTCATGAAGAGACACTAATTAATATGAAAGTTCATTGAAATCGTGGGAAAACTGTGATTCGAGTCAATATCATTCATGAAAACCACGCACAATGAAGACTGCTATTTCCGGTTGATTCACTTGCGCACCGTAACCACGTACACCTGTAGCGCCATCACCACTTTAATGCGTGAGTGAGTGAGTTGGTGTTTAACGCCGCTTTCAAGAGTATTTTACTTATATCACGGCTGCTAGTATTATGGCAGGGAGAAAGCCCGCATCGCCATGTGGCTATGCTTTGCGGTGAAACCTGCGAGCATCGGCTGGAACTTGCGAACCTTGGGTGGTACTTACTACACTGAAATTCAGTGCAGCATTGCAACCAAACCTCGCTGGGTGTAGAACAGTTCTCTACTGCAGACCAAGTTGCCGTGCCCCTGGCGGGATTCGAACCACGGACCCAACGCGCTAACCACTGCGCTATCGATATCCCGCCCGTTTACGAAGCGGGCTGGCGACGCAACTCCAGAAATAAGAACTCTCTTGTGAAGATCCAGGAACTGAGGCTCAAGTTCAACTGGGACCTCATGTGCTTAGCCAATCAGCACAAGTTCGCAGTCTTGGACATGACAAAGATCTTCAAGGACAGGAAAGGAGGGAGTATGCCTGGCTGGTATCTCAAAGACGCTGTTCATCCAACCCTGAATGGCACTGTCGCCATCGAGATATGCTTGTCTCAAGTGTTGGAGGGGCGAAGCATTGTCCCACCAGCAACATCGGACCCCAAGCTCTACCACTACAAGTCTGTTGCTGACAATCAGACTGAGGTCCAGCGGAGGAAAGTCCTCTCAGATCAACATCGTCCGCTGGCCAGAAACAATGACTTTGGGAAGGCCCTGACGATGACGGTACGCGGTGTGGGATTCGTCCAAGTGACGGATCAGGACAATGCAAAGAAGCGACGCTGTAATTGACTCTAATGTGAAAAATGTGAATAGTTCTTACAATTAAGCTACATGCAAGGATAGAATTTTTCCTTTTTTCATCTAAGTCAAAATTCTTTTTAAAAGGGGGGGAGAGTGTAAAGTGTGCAGATTTGTATTCATTTATACTTAAAATATCCCCAAATATTTCCCTTTTCCTAATGAAAGTAGGTCAACCAAGATAGCTTACAGATTGATCCCAGATGTCTCAAAGTCTAAGCACTGGGGCAGTGGGGGTACCTTGGGGACCGGTGGAGTAGCTTGTTCCGAGTTCTAACCAATCGCAGTTGGTCTAGTAGTTGGTCATGTGACCTGTGAATGCCCAAGAGGGCAAGTTATACCCTATCTCGTCCTCTTTTGTCTTTGCTTCCGTACATGCTGAATCAACTGTATTAGCTCTCTTTACCAATAGGTACCAGCTCGGAAGCTCAGACAAGACCAGCACCCTATAGTCACTCAATACATTATCATCAAATTTAATTCTTGTGTTGTGTTGTCTTTGATTGGAGTACTCGTGCTAGCACACTTGCCCATCCATTGACAGTGAGACGAGATTGACAAATTAATTGGCGATTTCACCAAGTCTTACATATATTTTCAACAAGCGCCATTCTATTGTGACATGTCAACTTCTGAAATTTAAATATATTATGCAGAAATGATGCAACTTCATAATGCTGTAATATTGCTAAACTGTTCATTATATTTTTTACGAAATCTGATAATATATCTGATGGGCGTTTCTTTTGGCCGACAGTGTAGACTACATGTATATATAGGTTTAAACTCTATCTTGAGTTGATGGATGTAAGTTGCATAATTATACCGAGAAAGTCGTCCCGTCTCCGATGTCACGTGGTTTTCTCAAACGACCAATGAAATTGCCGCTTGGGTTTATTACACGTGTGCAACAGCAAATTATGTTACGACTTACTTCAACGCATATAGATAATAATGTATATGCATTACAGAGGGTGTGTTCGACGAAGACGGATGTGAAGTCGAACAAGAGGAAACCAAACCTACTTCACCTTGCTTCACTCGATGCTTCAACGTGTGTGTCTCCTATCACTTCAATATACACAGTGAAGAGGAGTTCTCACGAGGTGAAAATTACGCCCATGTATTTAAAGGCACAGTGTCACGGTTTCTAGTGGAAATAAAGCGATCTCACAAAATGGAAAAGAATTTTACCAATTGCAGAACAAGCATCCTCAGGCAATAAAAAGAGTTCTAAAACGCATTTTCCATAAGGTGTTCACACTAAACGGACTCCAGCAGTTTTCGTTTTATACGTGACAACGTTTTCTACGACTACGTAGTCGGGTCGTGTAATTGGACCTATTGCATAAACATTAATTATAAATGACAAATTTTAACATGAAGAAAACGTGACAGTGCCTTGAAGTTACCCAATTTATAGTCAGTTTTCATTTAATATACCCTATACTATTATAGGATTAAAGTTATGTTGATTTAATCAATCATTGTTGGGTTTAGATGCATCGCACAGGTTAGCACAGAACAGGTAACGGAATGCAGCAAGGCTTCAATTTGCTTGTGATAGGAACTGGCGCAAATTATTCCTTGCGGGGGAAGCATGGAGTCAGCTAACACTTCCCTAATGACAAAAATAGTTATTATGTATGCTTTTTAAAATCCCGCCACGGTCGTTTCCAGTGATTCGTTTACAGTTTCTCCTAATTGATTTATCGCTCTACGTCAGTCATTTTAGCTTGGATCTCTGTACAGTAATTGTCATCAGACTTGAAGTTGAAAGGTCAGAAAGACTCATGACATGGTATGGCGTCCCTTTGTAAATATTTCGCTTTTTCGACTTATTCTCAGGAACCACGTGCACTGGCCCTAGAGAGCTGAAACAGGTCATATCAATAAAGATGTAAATACTATATTTGGAACTCACTTAAACAAACTATTCTCGTCTTCTGAAGAACCAAAACCCCAATGTGTACAGGCACACCTTAGCCAATGGGTTTGGTGACTCGGTGAGCCCCAATAAGGTCGCTGGGGCAACACCATGAAAAACTAGTTTTGTCTTCGTCTCAAGAACTAAAGTTTTATCCACTCCTTGGTCGATGGGGGTAAGAAACTGTTGATTTAGTGACCCCTAAAGAGAGTCACGGGATCCACGTCATAAACACCTATTTTATCAGTGTTGATGTCTTTGAGTATGTGCAAGGTCACAGCAAGGGATTGTATATAAGGAGAACCATTTGAATGGGTTTTTTTTCAATTAAAATCTTCAAATTCTAACCCGTCAAAGTCTGATAAAGTTCAAAGTTCACATTCTCTTCCTCCAGAGATTACACCCTTCAGATTTTCGGCCGTAGCATTCGGAAATCTGAATGGAGTAATCTCTCTGAAAAGAAAAAGCAGATCCTTTGGCTCATTTTTTAAATTTTGTTCTTGAGATAACTTTATAAACATATAATATTGCTGCTGATTGCTAAAAAGTCTTAAATAATCCAAAGATTCTTCTTTCTTTTAAAAATAAAATCATCATGTGTTATTTGATCAAATTACACATTTTCAGCTCAAAACATCTCCACGAGCCAAAGACGCGTGGTTACAGTGGGAGAAGATTACGCCATCGCCATATCTCATTTGACGACCCTGACACCCCCATCTACGCGGTACAGCGATACAGTCTCTTCCACCCAGACACATAACTCCTCCCCAACCCCTAGCCATGACATTCAGATATACCCCTACCCACTACCACCTGTTGCTGACAGCAATGTGACCCTTGGTAGAGGGAATGTGTGGGGCAGTCTTGGTCTAGGAGCGAGGGTGAAGCGCTTTCTGACTCGGTATCTGCAGGCTATAGTTCAGAAGACCATTATCGTATTTCATGACCATACTGCAGGTGATTATTAAAATCATGGGTTTTTATGCCCCCGAATCGGAGATTCCGGGGGTACATTGTGTTTCACCTGTCCGTCTGTCTGTGTGTTTGTCCATAAAAACTTTAACCTTGGCCACAACTTTGGATTGCTCAGAGCTAGGGCGTTCATAATTGGCATGTGCATACCTTGTGATGAGACCTTGCCGCAGTGGACATCTTCAGAAAACTTTAACCTTGGCAATAACTTTGGTATATCCGGGGGCATACGTTTTTAACAAACACATTTTGTTTTTTGTTAAATTAAACAAATTGCTCATTTACTGAGTTGTCGAAGAAAAAATATAATCGAAAAACGTCAAGGGCCACTTGATTTATTTTATATAATATTGACATATTACAGTTATACCACCCACGTTTTACCACTACGTAAACATACAAATGGTGCGTAAAAACACATTAAACTGTTTAGATGGCCTCATGTTAACGTTCATTCTAACACTGATATCGAATAATCTAACTAGTGGGCTACATTACATGCATCCACGGTTACCCATGGTTTTATATATGCTCCGTTTCTCTTCACTATATCACCCATGGGAAACCTTATCAGAAAAATCTGTACTCAAATTACCCGCCCTTGGCCGGCGCGACGAAGTCAGTAACCAAAGAAAATGCTCAATGGGATAAGACGGAAATGGTCAAGGGAGATAACCGGTGACACAATGACCTCGCTTGCTTTGAAACAAAGTTAAATGAATTGTCATTGGCTCGCAGGTGCAAGCTGCGTAGCAGTTTGATTGGCTCACGCCGGCCAAGGGCGGGTAATTTGAGTACAGATTTTTCTGATAAGGTTTCCCATGGGTGATATAGTGGAGAGTAACGGAGCATATATAAAACCATGGGTAACCGTGGATGCATTACATGTAAAACCATCTTTATTTTCATAAGATAGACAGATCTTAAAATCTAAAGATTTTACGATTGTAGATATACATTATACATCACAGGGGCGTGTGTCGTTAAGAAACAGCGTTTAAAAGACATAAACCCATATAGACCCTACCCTTCTAATATATAGTAGTAGGGTAGGGTCTATATGGTTTTATTACCAATATGGTTGAAACTAACCGAGTTAATATTTTTTATATGAGCACATGTGCACATATTACGTTTGCCTAGCAACGATTGTTTCACCGCGGCTTCCCGTATTTTGTCGTCTGTGACGTCATAAAACGATTGTTCGTGACGTCACTAGCTTGCCGCCGCAAGAGAAGTGGGCCGGTTTCTGACTATGTTTACATGAATCAAATGGGAAAGAACGGGTAATAAAGAAATTATTACACTCGAAAGAGTGTCATATGACATTTACGAAACTCGTGCGAATTTGTGTATAAGCCTCGCTCTCGCTCGGGCAATACAAAAATTCACACTCGTTTCGTAAAAGCCATATGACACACTTCTTCGGGTAATCATCCTTATATATGTCTTTCAAACGCTGTTTCTAAGCGACAGGCGCCCCTGTGTTATACATTAACGTTAGAGTGCATGTACGTGCAATGATCAGAGTAGGAAATGGTACAATAATCTTTATATTGACGCGAACATTGACACGTATATAATAACATTGATCAATACATCACAGTTTAATTAGTCTCCCTTCATCTGAATAGGAAGTTCAGAAATTGACCATCATCATCGAATGTCTATGTTGTCACTGTTGCTATGCATTTTGAAGTGTAAGAAATGATTTCTTTAAAGAAATGGTCATATTACGATGTATATCTGATGAATGTTGTTGGAAACAGCATGAAGATTAAATTTGTTTAGAATTCAGAGGGTGTTATTGGTGTAGTGTAGTTACTCCACTATGTTATAAATGTAACTGGATCTAGTTCTCTACCGTCTGTATTGGGAAACTATAGCATCAAGAGGTACCTATGTTTACATGCATGCTCAAACCTTTCACGTCATTAAGAACTTAATTGACCCGCGTCCATTTAGACACAACACAAAACAATGCCTTAAAGGGGCAGTAGCACGTTTTTTGCCAATTTTATTTTTTCAAATTTCCCATTTATAATGGGAGATTATGTCATTTATATTTACTTTGAGGGTAAAACATCCTATTACACAAACCAATTATTCGTAGTGGTAATAATAGTGTTGCATATAAAGCAAAAATTGCATTGCGGCCATTTTATTGTGAACACATTTTATTATTTTGAATGACAAAAACGATTCCCATGGCTTTACGGAACCATGTACACTCATTTTTTAACTTGATTTTCCGAAGTAATAAGGATGTTTTATCATTGGTGACATTATTTTTCAAGTACATTTCATCAACTTATTTGAGCGAAAAAATGTGCTACTGCCCCTTTAAACTCACATTTAATCAACGCATTTCTTCTAAGCTACATCAATTGCCATTTCTACATACACAATCTGTGGTACAGTTCACTTACTGGTACACTGATACATTTACATTTACATACATTTACGAGTCCTGCATCAAATAAATTTGGAAAAGACTGTATGGTGTATTTGCTTACTTATTGAGGGACTCATTTATATCTGCTGGGTTTCCCAAGAGCTTGAGGTATAGCGATTCCCTGGGCTCAGCAGGTCATCATTGTAATTTTATCACTGCTGGTACACTAGCACTCTCTTTCATTGTCGGTTGCGTATACAATATTTCTTATACGCAACGCATACGCACTTCTTATACGCTATAGTGTGACAGGGCCCTTTCATTGATTCTCAGTTTATGCAACACCAATTCATAGATCTATCCACTGTTATCCAATAATAATGGTTTATTATCTATTTATTCTCTATAACCGTATGATCATTTCTCTTTGACCACCTAACAAATGAACGCCCTAAAACTATCGATTAATATTTGACCCAATAGAATCATTGCTACGCCCGGAATGAGCAACGTCTCTGTAATGACAGGACTTAGAGGTACTCTCGATTTTTTGTAACTGAACTTTTGTAACTGAACTTTTTTTGGCAATGTCCATATGGAATCTCTATCTTATTAATACGCAAAGACAAAATGTCTAGTTCGAAATAAAATTTCGGTCGTTATGTAGTGTATTACGAAGCGTCTGGTTTTAACCAGGTTTATTTCGTTCTTATTTCATTTGTAGAGCTAGACTTCATTTAATGTTTTGGAATTCATTTCATTTTGGCTTCTCAGATGGTTTATTCTTGAAACCAGGTTATTTTGTTCCGCTCGCTTACAAATCGAAGGGAGCGAAACAAAGTAACCTGGTCTCCAGGATAGATATGATTAGAATGCATGCACACGTATTACAGGTACAGGTTTTATATCACATCTAATGAATAATCTCAATATTTCAATTTACTGGTTCATCTTCACGGTCGAGACTTTCTTTAGGTCAGTGATACCAACGTCGAAGTCTAGGAACTATAAGAGTTCAAATCACTAATGACATTATCATTTTGCAAAATATGGAAATTTCTTCAGATATATTGGTAAATTTTTATTTCCACTGATAAATTCGGCAATGGAATGTAATGGCTATTACACATATTTCAGCAATAGTTGTTGGCGAGCTTCTAGATTTCCTGACAAGCCATGAAGTTTATTCTGATGCAATGGTGTACTGTGTCACTGATCTAAAGACTACGGGCACATTCGAGAAGGTTCTTCAGAGTTTACATAAACAATTCTACCTTCGAGGGATCTACGTCCTTCTGCTTGGTGATCTGGATACTGTTTTGTCTTCCTTGAGAACAGTACGTACTGTCCTTTTTTAAATTGAACACTTTATGGATGATATACTTCTTTATTTATTATAGTGACGTTTTGTATCGATTATCGAGTTTTGTTTTTAATGTTATTACCTCTGAGGGGAAATTAATGGTGTATCATGATTTATACTACACTTTCTTCATTTTTATTGCGAGAGCGAGGCCTATATTAAACCAATGTCTTTGAACCAAGAGATGAAACTTTATTTAAAAACCAAACCGTCCGACGAATACAATTTCAAAATAATACATCTACCGCGAGATACGAACAGATTCTGTAGATTCCTCCCCACAAGCATTCTCTTCCCACAGAGGTTACTCCCTTCAGATTTCCGATCATACCCTCTGTTGTTTTACGCTTGAAATCGGGAGCGGAAAGGGAGTGTCCGGGTGGTTGCAATTGAATCTAGTTGTGCAATCAGCGACGCCGTTGTAAAAGTGACATTTGCCAATAACACGTCATAATGATAAAATAAACGTAAGGCCAACATTTTCTCGTTTTCCTGTGTCTTCTGTGTTCATTTGCGTTATTTACATCAGACATATTCGAATTACATATGCTAATGAGCAAGACCCTTCAGAGTAAAATGCCAAGATCTTTGAAGTGACCCGGTCGACATGGCCAATTAAAGATGAGTTTTCATTGGTTAAGAAGCAGGGACACCGTATGAGATTTCTCTTTCCACCGCTAGGGGATTTTGGTTCTGCTCCCGATTTCAAGCGAAAAACAGCAGAGGGTAGGATCGGAAATCTGAAGGGAGTAACCTCTGTGGGAAGAGAATGCCCCACAAGGTTTGGCTGGGAAATCTCCGAACGATATGAGTTGGTATCCCGGTAGCACTATTTTGCAACGTTTATTCCTCGGAAAACGGTCGATTTTAATCAGACGGGGGTTTCTTAGATGCGTTTGTTAAAACCTCAGTTCATTGACTATTTTTCTGTAGATTATTTCCCGTGTTGTTTCGCCATGTTCAAGGGTTTATCACTATATTCTTCTATTTTATATAGATCAACGAGTTCGATGGAAGGTCGAACCGGACAACCAATTTCCGACACTTGTCCAATTGGCTAGTTCTGACCGTGACGGACAACCCGGACGCGATTCTGCCCGTAGTTGACAGATTGGAGAATGTAGCCCTACTGGATCTCTACACTCACAGACACGAAATCACCAACGTCGCCGACATCTGTGTACATTATTATATCTGCCATGTGGTGGAATATATATAGAGGATATTTTATATTTCTCGTCGAATACCATGTATATTTCATCGAGTGAAGTAGAAATGTAAATTTTCACCAGTGGCAACCACGAGTGTAAATATATTATTTCTACTTCACGAGATGAGATATACATGGTATTCGACGAGACATTCAAATGTTCTATTTATTAGATTTAACAAATCATGTATATTTGGTAAATAACGTTCATTTTATTAATGGCGCATCCGAGATCGCCTTACTTTTCCACAGCCATTTTTTGACGTTATCCTATTGTTACGATGACGTCATATGATTGAAAGTGTTATTTCACTGAGTAGAATAACATGTTATTTCCCTCAGTGAAAATACGGATTTTATTTTCACTGATAAATGCCGTATTTCACCACAGAAAATATAATAAATATTCTTTATTCAGTACAGGTGTGGGCCATCGGCCCTATGTATATCATGGTCCATAGAAAAAAAATAACAATCATACATGAAGAATTCTTAGCCGGAGATTTGTTGCATGAAATATGAAGCATGCTAAATGTATTATGGTAGTTTCACGTTGAGACGACATGAGTATATTGAACTTGGAAATTGTTGGACATTTTACTGGTATATATCGTATTCGAAGATTATGATAAATTTCACAACTCAGCAAAAAGTGATACTCTGTCTCAACATGACCAGAGTTACAGACCTTACAAAGTCTATCATGTTTTGGAATATCCAAATACCTGCCAGTCTCAACGGCTAATTTATGTGGGCTACAGCGAAACTGTGAAAGTGCAATTCTAAATTTATTTATGGTTATAGCAGTAAGATAAAACTCAAGTTGGAAAACATTCTTAAACATGAAGTAGATGTAATATTTGTGGCTATTAAAAAGTTTCTCATGCAACTCCTGTTCAAAGCAGCATATCAGCCTATGTGAAAACTCAGCAATATTAAAAAGAAGAAACGAAATCAACGTTTTGTCCCAGATATAACCGAAGCCATATAATTCATGACATTTTTTCAAAACGTACAATATCTTAAAGCATTTGACTTGCATGTGCGAATAACCGATCATTACTTGTAACTGTAGACCAAACATTATTCAGATTGCATAAGCTGCACGAGAAAAGTTGTTGTTTGCATTCCGAAACATTTGAATCTGCACGAGATGCACGTGCGATTTAGTGGCTAAGATCCCGAACGTTCACGATTGCATGATTTGCACGTGCCATTCTGTCAGTGTCCTAAATGAATGCCGCTGTTTGTCGCTGAAGAGAGTCTTGTATATATATTGCTGAGAAAATTATCATGAAATTACACTTGTGACGTCATCCTTTTGTTCTTTCACTCCATTTTTTCCAGTAATGGAGAGTTGCACATTACATCATGATTTTTTAAAGTAGAAATTTAATTTCTTTAACTTTTTAAAGCAATTTCGATAAGAGCAATACTTTGAGCGTAATTTAAGTAGCCTCGTAACTCTCCATTCCTTAAAAATAATGGGTCTCGGCTCCATTATTTTTAAGGAATGAAGAGTTACTCGGACATTACCCTCTACTGAATTTGAAAATTGTAAATTCACTCGCAAACATTTATTCATATTTGTCTCTTGCGATTTATCTTAGATGATATTTGATGCTCGTGTCTTGCCATCGGTGATAATCATCTGATAGTATGATTTATTTTTGTAACATCAGTGGTGCCACATGGTATTTGTCAAGAAAAGACCAAATCTTTGCATATTCACCGAAATCGACTTGCATTTACGTTAAGTCGGCTCCAGAATGAGCCTGTCGCCTCAGCAGCAATGTGACGTCATGAACGTGTCATGACGTCGGAGCATTGTTTTATGACGTCAGGTCATTACACGTTCCACTGTTATTTTCACTAGTGACTGATAACACGGTTTATTTTCATTGATAGATCCCGGTATTTCACCTGCAACCATATAATAATATGATATATTTTTGTAACATCAGTGGTGCCACGTGCAAGATTTAAAGGGAAATCCTATGTTTGGTTTGAATCACAAACAGTTCTGATTTTATATGTTTTGTTTTGTTCAGCACGTTCTTCAGCCAACAGTGGATGATTTCTTGAACAACCAGCCTCATATCTGCCCATCGTTCGAGGCGTTTATGGACAACCTCACCATGCTAGTTACCAAGGTAACGTCCTTGATCTTCAATAAGCTGAAAATTTGAAACTTGAAAAATCTAAATAAAACCTCTCCTCGTTTTAATTTACAGGTTAATGGGAAAATCGTAGCAACTTGAAGTGGTTAAAAAATAAAATACATGTAAAAAAAAACTTCATTGTTAAAAATATAATAGATATACGAGTACAACATCACAAAAAAAGATAATTTCTGTTCACATCTGTAGGCTTTAGGTCCCGGAGTGCGCAATGACAACGTTACGTTGCAGACTTTGCTTGGTGTGGGAAATACGTCACGTTTTGACACAGTAACAGTTGACAGTGGAGTAAAATTAGTCCAGTATGTCGATAGAATCTTCCCAAACAAGAAATACAAGTGGAATAATCGACATCTACTTGTTTCTACTAAACCGGTGAGAATTATCAGTTTTTGCTTTTAACAAAATACATTAATATAGATATTTTAATGTCACGATATTCAAATAATGATAATAATAATATATCGTGTGCATGTTCTGTGATTAGAATTACAAGTATGCAGTCAACATCTGACCTGAACTGACATTTCATCTTTGAAATGCTGAAATGAGTTTTGGACAGGCAAGTTAACAATAAACAACTTTATATGAATAGCGGGGATATTTATCTCAAATATTTATTTCTTAACTGATCTCGCTCAAAATTGGAATACAAGCTCACCATATCGTATATAAACAGTATATGATTGCAAAAATCTAGATTTTGAAATTTGAAAATATTGTGAAGTTATGGTGAAGTCCTACAGATACAAATACCTGGAATCCCTATCATTTAGCCGATGCCGTAGACAGCAATGATTGATATATTATCGATTACATATTAGATATGTTGCAATTTATGATTCAAAAGTAACTATATAAATATTAAATATATGTGCTCCCGCACAGTGGCCCGGCTATGTGATCAGAGTAACTTCAGGCAACAGGACAATTGGTTACCGGGGAATGTGCATTGACCTGTTAAACAGCTTCGCAGATGCACTAAACTTCACGTAAGTTTTCATATACATCTGGATTTTAAAGGCACAGTTGCACGTTTCTTGTATTTTTACAAGTGCAAATTTGCCATATATAATAAACGTTTATGGGTATATTTTAAAGGGGCAGTAGCACGTTTTTTGCAAAATTTATTTTTTCAATTTACCTTTTATAATGATAGTTTATGTCATTTAAATTAATTTTAGAGGGTAAAACATCTTATTATACAAACCAATTATCTGTAGTGGTAAAAACTATGTTGCGTATAAAGCAAAAAATTGCATGGCGGCCATTTTATTGTGAACACAGTTTATTATTTTTTATTACAAAAACGATTCCCATGGCTTTACTGAAACATGTACACTCATTTTAAACTTTATTTTCCGAAGACAGAAGGATGTTTTACAATTGGTGAAATTATTTTTCAAATACATTTCATCAACTAATTTGAGCGAAAAACGTGCTACTGCCCCTTTAATGTAAGAGGGTAAAAGAGCCCATTACACGAACCGATTATCCGCTGTTGTAGAATTCGGTGTCAACTATTAAAACGAAAACTAGTTGTGAGATCCCATTATTTACTGTAGAAAACGTTCTACAGGCCCCTTTTAAGGGATGTTAAGTTTGTTGTTGAAGTCCAATATATCAAACGTTATAAATGATGTGACTTTATCGTGAAGTACCACTGACAGTTGCTGTAAATTATCTCTCTAACCGATTAAGTGTAGTGACACGATAAAGTTGAAAGTCGTACCAGAGATTATGTCTTGCACTTCACGCTGCTACACTCTCACAGAAAATGTGACGAAATGCAGAAAGGCTAAATTTAACCAGTGATACAGCCTGGCGCATGTTAGGGTTTGCGGGGGAAGCATGCATCCACCAATGTACTTACTCCGTATTTGCAGGTACACTATAGAGGAGGTGCCGGATGGCGAGTGGGGACTGCTAGTGAATGGAACCTGGACAGGGCTGGTCAAACAGCTCCAAGACAGGGTGGGGTAAACTGTACACAATAAACTCATACCAACCCAATATTAAAGGGGCAGTAGCACGTTTTTTTTTCCAAATTTTATTTTTTCAAATTTCCCATTTATAATGATAGTTTATGTCATTCATATTTACTTTAGAGGGTAAAACATCTTATTACACAAACAAATTATTATAAATTGTTGTTGATTGAGTTGATTGATGTTGACCTGCGCCTGACAGGCTGCATTTCACCTGAGCTCTCACATTTTGGTTGAAAAACCCTGGTTATTCTCATTGGATCTGCCTGAAAATTGTTCATGAACTTCCTGACATATCTTGGAATATGTATTTGTGCATTTTACAAGAAAAAAGACTGTTGTCAAATGCTGATTTTGTCTGCAATATGTGTTTGGATTTTCAAAATTGTTGAAGATCCCTATTGTTCTCCAATCAAGGTGGCAAGCGTCTTTCATAATCTAGTAACAATGGGAGTGTGCCAGCCTGAGTTGGATAGAAGCCGACTGATTGACATAGGCAACCAGGTCAAGAAAAGACAATGGATGGACTCGGAAGTGTATCATCTAATCAAGGAGCTAGGTATTTGCTCAAGAAACCCCACTGTCAGGGGAAGCCGAGGTGGCCGACGCAAACAAAAGAACAAGTTTTCAACAAGCGTTTTGTTCAGTAACATTGACAAGTCAACGCCCAAGCAAATGACCCATGCTCCTGGAAACAAGTCTACTGGAAATCCAAAACTTTCTGAATTGATTAAAGTTCATCTCTTAAATTCCCAATCTTGCAAAAACAAGACAGTTGAAATATATGACTATATTTTGATCATGAGATCGACTTGCTGTTTCTTACTGAAACTTGGCTTGTTGCTGCTGGAGATGAAGCAAAATGCGCTGAAATCACCCCACCAGGATACAAACTGTTTAATGTACCTAGACCAAACAGGAGGGGAGGTGGTGTTGCGATGATTTGCAGGAAGAATTTTATCATTGAAAAGTCAAACTTACACATAAGCTTTCTTTCTTTCGAACATTTGCTTGTAACAGTCACCTGTTGTAAAAGATCTTTCAAAATTGTGTGTCTCTACAGACCTCCACCCTCAAAAGTGAATAAAATCACCAACGCAACTTTTTGTGAGGACTTTTCGTCACTCTGTGACCCTTTAAGCGCAAAACTAGGATCTTGTGTAATATTGGGTGATTTCAATGTCCATTATGACGTCAAAGAAAATTCCTTGACTAAACAAGTTCTCACTATACTGGACTGCCACAGCCTCACACAGCATGTCACCTGCCCCACACATCGCTCTGGTCATGTGCTTGACTGGGTCCTCTCAGGATCTGATGACATGGTAACAGACCTTGAAGTCAACGACGTCCAGATATCTGATCATTCTGCGATATCCTTCTCTCTCAATTTCGAAAGACCAACCCCAAGTGCAGAGTTCATCCCTGTCCGTAACCTAAAGAAGGTTGATACTGATATCTTCTGTCACGATCTCATCATTTCAGACCTGTTTTCCAAAACTTCTGATGATGTTAACGAGTTGTCGGATCTGTTTAATACTACCCTGACGACTGTCTTGGACAAACATGCCCCCGTTAAATTAAAACAAGTTCGTAATCATGAAGCATCACCATGGTACAACGATACAATCAGTGAGGCAAAGAGGAAGAGACATGTTGCTGAACGCACGTGGCGCCATTCTGGCTTGGAGATCCATAGACAGCTTTACAAAACGGCACGTAACGAAGTTGCAAAAGAAATTCGGGCCTCTCGTGCAAATTACATCAATGATGAAATTTCCAGGAATGCAGACAATCCAAAACGTCTACACAGTTGCCTCAACAAGATCCTTGGAAAATCAAATGAAGTTGTACTTCCTCATGGCGAAGAGAAGACACTGACTGAGGATTTCAACACCTTCTTCAATGAGAAGATCGTCAAGCTACGACGTGATATTGATCCCTCTTCTGGTGATGTTGTTTTTGAAAAGCCCATAAATACCAAGATGAAGTCATTCGACCCAGTGACTGAATCCGAGCTCAAGAAAATAGTACATAGCTCAAAACCAACTTCATGCCAGCTTGATCCAATCCCTACGAAATTTCTCTTGAGAATATTGGATACCATCTTGCCAATCATTACCAAGATTATCAACCTTAGTTTGTCATCAGGCTGTGTACTGTCTTGCTTTAAGCGGGCTGTAGTCAAACCACTCATCAAGAAGCCATCCCTTGACTCCCAATGCCTCAAAAACTATCGCCCTGTCTCAAATTTGATGTTCCTCTCTAAAGTCCTTGAAAAAGTAGTCAAAAAGCAGCTCTCGGACCATCTATCTCAGCATGACTTGATTGTTACCAATCAGCCTATAGACAAGCTCACAGCACAGAAACTGCTCTCAATTACGTTCTGAACTCTCTCAGATGTTCAGTCGACCATGGTAACTCTGCTTTGCTTGTTCTCCTAGACCTATCCGCGGCTTTCGACACGACTGACCACAATATTCTTCTCGAGCGTTTAAGGAAAGAATTTGGTTTGACAAGTACAGTTCTTGATTGGATAAGATCCTACCTCTCGCACAGAACCCAGTCTATCCACATTGGAGCATCTACATCATCCAGCCACACTCTCACCTGTGGAGTTCCCCAGGGATCAGTTCTTGGGCCCATACTGTTCTCCCTGTATATCCAACCACTCGGAAAGCTGATGACATCTTACCATATGCCACACCATTTCTATGCAGATGACAGTCAACTATTTGACAGTTTTACGTCCTCACAAGAAAACCAACTTGAGTGCAAGACCAACCTTGAAGCATGCCTCGCAACCACAAGATCTTGGATGTCTGCCAATAAGCTTAAACTAAACGACGACAAGACAGAAGCAATGGTCATCTCAACAACTTCCAGACAACAAAAGCTCGTCGTTGCTGATATTTCCATCGGGCAATCATCTATTCCTTTCTCTCCTTCATGTGAAAAATCTTGGTGTCATCTTAGACTCGCATCTCAGCATGGACAAGCAAATAAGTCATCTTGTCAAGACCTGCCACTACCATCTGAAGAACATCGGCAGCATCCGCAAACTCCTGACAAAAGAAGCCACTGCTACTCTTGTGAGGACACTGGTTCTATCCCGCCTGGATTACTGCAACAGTATTCTTTTCGGTATCTCTTCATCTCAACTTCATCGTCTACAGAAAATCCAGAATAAAGCTGCACGCATCATCACACTCACCAGTCCCCGCTGTCACATCTCTCCTATTCTTGACTTGCTACACTGGCTTCGCATTCGTGAGAGGATTGATTTCAAGATTCTCTGCCTCACCTATCAGTCTTTCCACAACTCAGGACCTTCCTATCTACAAGACCTACTGACACACTACCGCCCAGAAAGATCTCTACGCTCGTCACAACAACTGCTACTAGCTGTCCCGAGTGATAACCTGAAAACATTCGGCCAAAGAACATTCTCATATGCAGCAGCTTCACTGTGGAACTCTCTTCCAATTCAATTAAAATCATCTCCTTCGCTGTCTCCTTTCAAGGCACAACTCAAGACCCATCTCTTTCTCCGTTACAAGTGACTTTAAACCATCTTTACCAGCCATCTGTATATAGTTTTAACTCAGCTGAGGAAGCGCTTTGAGCATATCCTTGTGACGTGGAAAGGCGCTATATAAAATGCCTATTATTATTATTATTATTATTATAGTGGTAACAACAGTGTTGCGTATAAAGCAAAAATTGCATGGCGGCCATTTTTATTGTGATCACATTTTATTAATTTGAATGATAAAAACAATTCCCATGGCTTTACGGAGCCATGTACACTCATTTTTCAACTTGATTTTCCGAAGAGAGAATGGTGTTTTACTATTGGTGACATTATTTTTTCATTTCATCGACTTATTTGAGCGAAAAAACGTGCTACTACCCCTTTAAATCATCTCGTGAACTATTCAGCTAAATTCATATCTGAAAACACGATTTTCTGGATAACAACTGTTTGTGTGTGAACATACATATGCTTACTCCTTCATCAGGTTGATTGTTGTTTTCTCATGTATCCCCACTTCTAACTGCTCCTCTAAAACTTAAATTAAACTTTTATTCTTTGATAAATGTGTCAGAATCTAGGTCATAGATTTATGAACACCACATGACCCTCATTTTCTTTCGTGCAAATTATACTGATGACTTCATGTTGAACATTCTCGATAAAACTCAACTGGTACCCTGACTTCATACAGGGCAGGGTCCGTTCTCTCATCCCCTTCTCCAACTTCCAAACGCAAGGCATAACTCTTGCCAGTCTGCATTATGGCTGTTTTAAGCCTTGCGGTATTTCCCTCGCTTTGTTGTGCCTTGATAGTGAATCGCTGCACCAGAAATGCATAGTGAGCCTGGATTTCTAAGCACAGATTTCTTAAGGAAATACTGCAAGGCCTAAATCAGCCAGTAATGCAGACTGGCAAGAGTTATGCCTTGCATTGGGAAGTTGCCCCTTCTCAGACTTCGCCTTTCACAGTAACCATTCGGATAAACCTTGCAACCGAGCTTGTCTCTGTCAACATTATCCTTGGCGATTTACTGAAAAAAATTCTTCTTTTGTTTTCATTGACAACAACTCATGTTTGGCTAACCATGTTACATCGGGATTCTTCGAGGTTTAACACTTGAATAGAATTTGAATGTGGAGGATGTTCTATATCTTGAGTTTTTTTAAAACCTGTTACAAAAAGAACAGAAATGATGTGATATTCGTACGCTATAGAGGGAGTAAATACACAATGGGTAAAAAGTTCTCCTGAAGATGTTAATTAGTTTTGCGCCCTCGAGTAAAATACATGTGTTGGAACAACGGAATCTACACAAAGCTATATGGTCTACCGGCAGTGGAGAAGCGGTGCATAAAGGCATATAGTGAAGGGGAAGGGTCGATCAAAATTACATGCAAAATGACCTCCTCTGGATCCGCCATTGCAGGGTCACTAAATAGAGGATATTATATGAGTGTCTATGTCATACTATGTTTACGACACGAGTGCCTGAATATTAGTATTTCCCGAGCGAGAGCGAGGGCTATACCGATACTCAGGCACGGGTGTCGTAAACATCGTATGACATAGACAGTTAGACACGAATATAATATTCTGTTTATTACCGAAGTCATGCAATTAATGAAAATACGGTAAAATTCACTTTAATCACAGGCTGGCGACCCGCCCCCGCAGCAATTAGAACGCAACGTTATAGACGAAACGTGACGTCATAGCATTGTTTATGACGTCACGTCACCATGACATAGTGATATTTTGCCCTAGGGCATCATATGAGAAGTATGGACCCCAATATGATTGCCGTCGTAGGTAATAATGACAAATAATATGGTTCCTCCCATCAGGCTATTGACATCGCCCTGGCGGACCTGTCCATCCACAGCAGCAGAGACAGCGTGATGGACTACATCTACCCTGCCTTCAAGACGGAGGTGATCGACATCCTGTACCGTCTCCATGACGACTCGGACCTTGATCTCGAGGAGCTAATGACTCCAGTCAGACCTGTCGTCCTTCCTTTCCTTGTCGTCTCCATCTGCGGGATTACGCTGCTCTTTTTGTTGGTGGAACACACTGATGACGTCATAACTATCCACAGACAACCTCGCAAAGTGGCGTTTCTCATCTGGAAGACTGTGTGGTATTTGATTGGGTCGTTTCTTTCTCAGGGTAGGTTGAAATTTGAATTTCAATCATGTTTAAGAAACGTGTCATCTGTTAGAGATAGATGCCATTTAGAACGAAATATGTAGGCTAACATTGGTTTATTTGGAATTACATCAGCACCCATCCGTTACGAACTAACAACTGGTGGTTAAGATAAGCTTGTTTTCAGTAACCACTTGATAGATGTGATGTGGCACAGTTCTCAAGGCTGAACTTGTTGGTAATCAAGAGTATCTGAGTAGGCCTATATGAACCTTTTCAAAATTCCTGGATCCGCCCCTGGTAATAATGGCTCTTCACGTGTTCCCTCATGCATTCTCCAAACAGGTAGTGATGACGGGCCTCGGTCCTGCAGGGGTCGGCTGGTAATGGCGTCCTGGTGGTTGTTCTGTGTGGTGTTTGCTGCCATGTACAGTGCCAGTCTCACAGTCTCATTCTGTGTACACCGTACTGCGGTCCCCTTCACCTCGCTAAAAGACATGGTCTACAACAGCGGCTACCAGTGGGGCATGTTCAACGGCTCCATCAACATGTTAGTATTCCAGGTACGTTGTACGTGTTGATGATGTCAGATAGGAACTTCGAGACCAATCTCATTTAAATGAGATTGAATGTAACACTCGTGCTTCGATCTGAGCACAGACCAAGTTTAGCGCAAATATGTTCCGCAACAGAGATGAACGGCAAGTTTTCCACTTCTTTCGCACATAGGGAAAACTGGTCGGGTTTTTTTTGGCGCCAAACCTGGCCTGTGTTCTGACCACTACTCCGCAGGGGTCGTGCCAGGTGACTTCACAGTGAACTTTCATCTTCATATAGTTGCAGCCAATGAGAGGCCTTACTAGATATGACAGCCGCTATGTCAACTCATCGGTCCGATGCTTTTCTAGCTTCGTGATTGAGTGAGTGAGTTGGGGTTTAGCACCGCTGTCAAGAGTATTTCACTTATATCACGGCTGCTAGTATTATGGCAGGAAGAAAGCCAGCAACGCCATGTGGCTATGCATTGCGGTGAAACCTGCGAACAGCGGCTGGAACTAACGAACCATGGGCGGTACTATGCTGAAATTCAGTGTAGCAGTGTACCAAACCTTACTGCGTGTAGAACAGTTCTCTACTGCAGACAAAGTTGTCGTGGCGGGATTCGAACCCGGACCTCTTGATCCGAAGCCGAGCGCGCTAACCACTGCGCTATCCCGCCCCCACTAGCTTCGTAGCTGAATGGCTGGAGTGAAAGTGGGGTCAAGATCAGAAACGCGACGAGGTGCGAATGGTACGTTCTTTCAGATTTAAATGAGATTGCTTGGAGAGAGACACGGCTTGTTGCAACACCAAATATATCATATTACGTTTAAGAAATGAATGGGCTTCATGTGCCTTTGCACAACAAGAACCATGGTTACAGTTCCACATCTGGACCAAAGCAAGCGCATGATTCTTACTGGGTCTGATGCCTCCTTAGGAGCGATCACGCATTGTGGAAACTGTAGCCTGTCTTAATTTGGTCCTCATTTTCATATAACACTCCTCCCACACCGACCGTCGTCCATGTAAATAATTCACTCTACCCAATCGTTTGATTGATCTTACTGTCTGTTCTGTACGTGGTAGCAACAATGCCTTTCAACCATGCATCGTTGAAGTTTCATCAGCGTAATGGAACAGGCTAATCGACACGTGCTAATCCAACCTCCCAATGCAAGGCATTACTCTTGCCAGTCTCCATTACTGTCTGATTTAGGCCTTGCAGTATTTCCTTAAGAAATCTGTGCTTAGAAATCCAGGCCCTCTATGCATTTCTGGTGCAGCGATTCACTATATGTAGGCACAACACAGCGAGGAAAATACCGCAAGGCTTAAATCAGCCAGTAATGCAGACTGGCAAGAGTTATGCCTTGCGTTTGGAAGTTGGTGCTAATCATGCAATTATAAAACAATCGGAATGAAAACCACTCGATCGCACGGGCATCTCCTGCAGATTTAAAGGTTCTGGAACGAAAAAGCATATAATAGGCATTGGCTCTGTAGCTCATCAGGCTTTAGTTGACCAAGGTGTCTACAGATTTTAGTTTTCAGGCTTTAAAATCTGACGAAGAAGACAATAAAAAGGCTTTTAGGGCGCGACCAATACGGCACTAAGACTACAATTTATAATCCCCATTTCAGGATTTCAGTTTCCCAGACGCTTTCGTTCTTGAGAAGATGAAAATACGTTTTTTGGTCAAGGCTTGTGAGGCCCTGTTTGAGGCCACAAATCTACAATTTATAATCACAATTGGCTAAAAAGACTGTACACACCATTTCAGACTTTTAGGGATTTTTGCTCTGGAACAGAAGTAATATTTAGGTCATGGCCTATGAGGCCTTTATTTTGGGCCACATTGTCACCAAATCTACTATTAATATTAACACAAAATGTAAATCCTATAGAGTCAGTGGTTCTGGAAAAGAACTCGTAAAAGCGAAAAAAATATGGAGCGATGGATGAACGGACGCCATGTCATGTCATGCCATAAGCCGTCATTAGCCCATCGGGTACGTGAAGTGATATGTGCACTACTGAATAAATATCCATGTTCCGTCATATGGAATAGTATTACAGAGAGACCAAAGATAAGAGTCACGGAGAAAGGTGGCCTCATCTAACTACGATCCATTTCTTTCAAGAAAACGTTTGCAAAGCACGCGATACCCTCTTCCGTCCGTGAGATGAACACATTCCGTCGATTGTAATTGAAACATTTAAACGACACGTGCAAATCATGGGAATGTAAACAACTAAATCGCACGTGCATCTCGTGCAGATTGAAATGTTCTGGGATGGAAAAGGAAAAAACGCACGTGCAGCTCATGCAATCAGAAAGTTGAGTTTACTTACAATGGACCAGTTGCCATGGTGACACGCCTATGGCCGCGAGGTGATATCAACAACAGTGTCTGTTGGCATATTCGAGTGGAATCATGAATGCGTTGATAGACAAAATTGAGTCCATGAACTATTTTTTCTTCTGTTCATGATTTTAGCTTATTAGACTGGCATGAAAATGGAAATGTGTTATGCCTTGAAAACACCCTAACATAAAATATGAGTTGTAAATATAAAGTTAATTTTACAACCACGCGCCATATATATACAGTTTTTTAAAATGCATTTGAAGTCATTGGTTGCCACATTCCATACAACCAATATCGTTTACATAGTAACATTGATTATTTTAATAGAAAAAAAATGAAATTATTGCAGTTGTTTATCCTTAAAAGAGGTCTTTTAAATCGGTTCAATATATTCAAAGCATGTGAAAACAAACGCATTGCATTTTTTCTTTATTCTGAACGACCTCTATAACCTCGCTATGGCTGACGTATACAACTCCATATACACTGACTGGGGTTCCGAAGACGCGCACAGACGTCGTGTAAATCTTACTACATTTATAAAATGATGATAGGCAAAGAAATAACAAACGTTTTTATTGTATAAGTTAAACATACCATTTTTTAAACATGCCTTAGTAATTCACCTCACGACCATAGGCGTGTCACCATGGCAATTGGTTCATTGTAAGTAAACTCTCTGATTGCATGATTTCCGTTTCCATCCCAGAAACTCTGAATCTGCACGAGATGCACGTGCGATTTAGACGTTTGATTCCGAAATGGTCCCGATTGCATGATTTGCGCCTGTGGTTTAAAGTGTTCAATTACAATCAACAGAATGTCTCTTCTCATTGACAACGGAAAAGGTTGTCGCGTGCTTTTCGAATGAAATGGATCGTATAGTAAGATGTAATCACCTTTCTCCTCGACTTTTATCTTCTTTTCTAAAATTTTTATTTGTTTTATTCCATTTCAATTATTGAGACATATACATACAAAGCAAAAATGTATATGTCATCAGTCCATTTTATTGGCGCTTCAATAAGTACCCAATATGGTGGGTAGATGTTGCCACTTCCTATTGAAGGCATCTGTACAGCTATTATTCCTAGAAATGAATTTTTCTATTGTGCAGGTTTCTTTTAAAATTTTAAGAAATGCCTCAGAAGAAAGAACATGTTGTTTAATACTTGAAATATAGATTATCTTTTGACTAGAAGTATTATATGATTTAATATTTTACTATGTGAGCAGAGTCCAAACACAATAGTGAATGTTGTGAGTGTAATATTACATTGAAGATGGGATGGATTTAGGAAATATTCAATAGTAAGCCAAAAGTGTTTGACCAATTCAGTCAAAGAAAACATGTGATATATCTTCTGAAGCATTTTTACAAAAAATGCATATGTCATCAACTAGCTTCATTCTCATAAGTTCTTTTTTGTATAGATTTTATTCTGTAAATAAATTTGTAGTGAAAATCAATAAGCTTGCAATCATGTGTACATTTTCTATAATATCTAAATACATCTTTCCAAGGTATATCTTGTAGAAAGAAAGTATTCCAGTACTTTTGGGAAAGTGTCATTTTCAATTAACTTGTCGTAAAATATGCTTTATCACAATCTTAGGTTTCTCTGTTAAAGTACCGAATGCTCTCTCTTTTCCCAGACATCAGAGTTAGATGAGTACAAAGCAACGTACCGACGAATGTTGGAGTTCGCCCGGAAAGATCCGGGAATACTGAGCAAGAAGTTTGACGTGCAACTACAGAGGGTTATAAACAACAAATACGCTTTCATATCGAGTAGGAACACACTGAACGTGATGATACAGCGAGCACCCCCCGGGGTGACCCTCACCACCGTCGGGGAGTCCCTCAATCCCTCGGGGGCGGCACTCGGGGTACCCTCCAACTCACCCCTCCTTCACCAGCTGGAGTGGGTGTAAGTATTGATGTGGCTGAACATTAATGTAAACGTAATTTGTTTAAATAATAAGACTTTATTGTTTTCATTACAAAGTAAATTGGGAATTCTGTTTGTGTCCTTGGTACATGGCAGCCAGAGTGTAGCGCCAATTCAAGTAGTGTTCTACCCTTTATAATATAATGTTATTACTAAAGTATTTCCGTATTGGCCGAGTTAAAGGTCCGAGGTCCGTTGTATTGGCCCGAGACGGAGTCGAGGGCCATTGCAACGAACAGAGGACCTGTAACTCGGCCAATACGGAAATACTTAATTAATAACAATTTTATTAATTAACTTCTTTTCATTCTATTTGCACAACACTAGACATCTCATTTATATTGAAATACTAATTATAAACAAGATTGGTGAACAAATAGCATAGTCATATAGGCCAAGTTTGTCTCGTATTGGCACGATTTTTACTGTCTTGGCCGAGTTTTCCCCGTATTGGCCCAGTTGTCGAATCATATGGTCTAGGCCGTAAATATCGTATACGTGCCATAACATTGATAGTTAATTAAAAGATATATATACAAATCCTTTGATATGTGAATAAATAAATAAATAAATACAAATTTAATCAGGACTTTGAAGGGCATTTAGCTAGACAAGAACATGAACATTTTCTGGATAAGTTGTTATCCAGAAAATCGTCCTGTTCTTAAATATTTAATGTCAATGATAAGAGCAAGTTAATGGATTATCAGGTTTATATGAAGGCGTATAATTTATAAAAGGGAATGCATATAATCCAAAACACATATCGTTCTTTTTTTCTTTTTTCTTATTACAGAACCGCCAAGGAAAGCCATATTGTTTTGGCTAGATGATGTATGTCAGCACTTTTTTTGGAAAGATATGTATAAATGGTAAAATCAAGATTCATTGACAGAAGCAGGAATATAAATTTACATTTTAGATGTATTTCGGAGAACAGCAAATTTCTTAATTTGCAGTAAATGTACAGGCGGACTTCTTGTACGTTTTTCAGGATGGGTAACATCAGAGAGAGCGGAATCCTGCAGTTCTGGATTGGGCAATATTGGAATAAAACCCGACCCCCTGTGAACTCGTTTGAGCTGGGAGGGGATCCCCTCCCTTTGAAGAAAATTTACAACGCTTTCAGTATAGTCGCAATTGGGACAGGTTTAGCCTTGATTGTGCTCTTCTTTGAAGTCGTGTTCAGGTGTTTAAAGAATCAGATTAAGAATAAAAATACGAAAGGTTTGCAGTAGATCCACACAGAGGACAAGAGAAGTGGATGCAATGGGTTGTTTTATTGTGATTATTGTAGATGTGGGTCGCCACCATCAAGTCACGACTATTTCTGGTGATCCCATCAGCGGGTATGAGACACTCAAAGCAGCTCAATGCATTACATGAGATGACGAAGGAAACTGCTAATCATCAAGTGGCAAGACAAACTTCCCGACACAGAGGTTCTCCAGAAAGCCGAAAAGGACAGTATTCATGCAAAACGGAAACTGAGCAGGACGCATGAATCGCATGCCAGACAACCGGCTGCCAAAGTGACTCTTATACTGAGAAATGTGTAGAGGTAAAGGCGGTCAGCGCAAACGGCACAAAGACACAACTCTCAAGAGCTGCAACCTGAAACCCTCAATAAAAGAACAAGCTTCACAAAACCGGCCACACTATCGCTGAAGCATGGTGTAAAAGCCTTTGAAGAAAAGAGAAGTCAAAGTACCAACAAAAGTATATAGCCAATTCGTCATCCACATCAGAAGACACTAGTAAATATATAAGAGGGCGCAGAATAGAGGATTCTGTGGATTGCGTTTGTATATAGTGATTGTTCGGCCACATCCTTGACGTTGTTGTTGTAAATAATCAAGAAAGTTTCATGGATGTACAACTTCAATATTATTTTAAGGCAACGTATCAATGTAGATTCTAATGATGTTCTTGACTACATAAAATCTATACGGTAAAGTGGTACCAAGCTAACGACGTTAATCTAGATACGTTGTCATGACGTCGTCAAAATGTCCACTTTACGTTACTCGTATGTAGATTATTGACGTCGACTCAACGTCATTTTGTAGACTTCCAAACACGTTGCTACAACGTAGTTTTCTACTGAAATACGACTTTGTATGTTTGTTGCAACACCGTCAATGTTTACGTTACCGTAACGTCAGGAAAGTTCGTCGTCACAACGTCAGTTTGTAGACTCCTATAACGGTTGTTACAAGTTTACAACATATTTTGTATTACCTAATAACGACGTTGTATGCATGGACGTTGCCACAACGTTATTTAGTTAAGATTTCTGTATCAACTCTCAAGTCCAAAAGAAACGATACCTTGACATAAGCATTTATGTCGAATGTAACGAAGCATTTGCAATGTCTTTTATGGCGTGTCCTCATTACAGTTAAGGCCCGTTCACACGGCACGACACGGTGATCCAAATTAAGTTGCACTGTGATATCAACTGATCGCACTGTATGAATGGGCCGTTACTAATATTTCTGCTTTTGAATGCCAATAAATGTTTTGTGCCGTAAACCTGTAAGTCATTGCCGTTCACAGAAATTAATTACTTAGCATTTGTAAATAACAGTTTATGTCAAAGTTCATCGCATAAACATAATATAAACATTGTTTATGCTCGTGTATTTATTTAATAAGGTTTGTAAGTGAAAATGCTGTTACATGTATATAACGGCAACCGTTGTATTACTGTTTATTCGTGTTTGAACCATTCTATGGGGAATTATTCCAACAGAGAAATAATCATTAGCAAAAGAGAAAAAACGCGTTGTTTTGAAAGTGATTCACGTTACAAGAATTAATGTAGTAATGTTCAATTATTTCTGTGTTCTTTCTCTGACATCCTAATTAATGCCAGGCCCTAATAACAACGGAAACGCTTTCATATTCAAAAGTTTAATAGATAAATAAATAATAAATACATTCATCCATGGACACTGCCAAAAGTCATTCATTCCATTTTCAAAAGTTTAATAGATAAATAAAATAATAAATACATTCATCCATGGACACTGCCAAAAGTCATTCATTCCATTTGTCGCCATACAAGCGGTGCTGGTAAAGCCATAACTATAGATGCCATATGGCATGTGTTCATTTAAACATTGTTCCATTTCGTTACATTTTCCGTGCTAGCGTAGATGCGCGTATTAAGATGTTCAGATTTAAGCGCATGTACGCTTACGGAGAAAGTTAACGAAATGCAGCAAGACTTAATTTAGTTGACGACTGGCGCGAGTTCTGACTTGCGGGGGAATTGTGGAAGTCACCTCCACACAATCATCAGATATCCAAATTCCTGCTGGGTGAACAGAGGCACAGTAAGTCACTTCGAATAAAATTTCCCCTTTAGCGACTCAACCAGTTTCACAACTCACGATTCATTGTGGGAACCGGGAATATACCGAATTTCCTCTAATAAGCGCCCGGGCGTTTATTTTGTCAGCACCCTTGACCCCTTGCGCTAATGGTTTGGACCCGACGCTTATTAGAGACCCGACGCTTATTAGAGACCCGGCGAGTATTGGAGACTCAGCGCTTATTAGAGACCCGGCGCTTATTGGAGGCCCGGCGCTTATTGGAGACCCTGCGCTTATTAGAGACCCGGCGCTTATTAGAGACCCGGCGCTTATTTGAGCCCAGTGCTTATTTTCTCAACTACCCTAGACCCCCGGCTCGTATTGGAGGCCTGGCGCTTATTGGAGATCCGGCGCTTATAAGAGGAAATACAGTCCTTATGTAATCGATTAGCATACCCTTAAATCCAATAAGCAATATTCGTTCAGCAGATGTGTCACATGCACTTTGAGTTGTTTGAGGCTTGGTCTCTTGGCCGGTACAGTGGCCGCCCCAAGACGTGCAACTCTCATCAGTTTGGGCGTCTTCGTTACCATTGACATCTGATGCATCATAAAACACAGGCTGTAGATGTCAGATGTATCCGACGTGGAGATGCCGCTTTTAACTTCCGGTGCAAGGTATGGGTATCTGTCTTTGGGAGCATTTTCAATGCTGAACTTACGACCAGCGTTGACTGTGGCCTGTCCAACGTCAATGTATTTTGCCCGTATTTTAGACATGTCAATTAAAACGTTATTGATCTTAATATCGTTGAGAATCACCTTCTTCCTGTGGATTTTCTCCAGACCTTCCACAAGTTGGTAAGCCAAGCTTATCCAGTGAAGCGTATCGGGGAGCTTCTCTGGCGCCTTGAGGAGGTCCAGGAGAGTGAATCCATTACCGTAATACTCCTGTACTAAGCACGTCATTACACTGTTCATATTGAGGACCCCGTACAGTCTGGGTACCGACCCCGTGTCCTCCAGATATTTCAGGATTTTTGCCTCATCCAAATGCTCATCTTGTGACGTTGTTTTGATGATTTGCTTCACAGCAACATGTTCACGTTTTCCTATCATCGTTCCAAGCATGACCTTACCAAAACGACCTCTTCCTATTTCAATATCAACCCCTGTATCGCTCTTCAGTACTTCTATATCGTCGCTGCACAACGTTGGAAATGTAACACTACAGACACAAGAATTGTCACCACCTGAAAGGTCCCCTCTCTCGGAGTCCAGGGAGTTCGAACACAATCGACAGACATCAGAGTCTCGTTCACAAGAAACATCTCCCTGCAAATTCCCTCGACAATCCTCCTCTGAAGGCGAACCGTTGATCGTTATTTCCAGACCTGAATCTATTCCCATGGTACTTTCCGTGGTTCGAGTCTCTTCAACTAATTCAGCGTCATTGCACTTCCCTGTAAATGGACGTCTCGAGGTGTTTTTCATAGAAAGTTCAAAAGATTCTCGTGCAATGAGGGGCCCTGACGTCAAAACACTGTACGTTGGAGAATCGTCACTTTCAAGCTCAAATCCACGTGCCATTTCGTCCCTTGAATATCTATCAAGCCTTGAGCATAACGATGAAGACACATTTCCAGAACTATGAGATATTAGGCCTTCACAAAGCACACTCTGGGCAAGTCGGTCCGCCATGTTGATGATAGATTCGGGAAGATCTTGTTTCTTGTTTGTAGGTTTATTGTACGGCATTTTGGTGTAGGGAGCGCGTTCAAACATGATCCACACCTATACTACCCACGTCCGTGGTCAAAGCTTGGTATTAATACCTTTAATCTGAAATTCATAAAAGGACTAAATGTGTTACAAAAAGGTAAATAAAATCTATTGCGTAGTGAGATTAATGTCTTTATAATCGTAAATAGTTATGTCCATAGTTATTAAGCGTTTTTGTATCGTAGATTTACTCAACTCCATAATTCACACCATACGTATTTAAGGAATTCGTTTAGCAGATATATGCTTAGGTTTGAGAGACTAGTGCTGTAGGAATAGGAGTACGCATACATCCCCGAAACATGTTCACAATAAAGAAGTTATTTTCTGAAATTATTTTCCTTTATAGACATATTGAACACACAGACATCTGAAGAAGCTTCCTGTTCAATTCATTTCTTTATTCCCTATATTTCAACCCACTTTTGTACAAGAGCATACATATAATATTTAACAGTTTGACAAATACAATATGTGGCTAGTTTACAGAAATGTTTTCATTTCAACATTTACAGTGACTATGAAGTTGGACAATCTTGTTAGAACTAAGGTTTTTTTTTTTTACATAACAATGATTTCATCTTATGAATATTCGGAAAGGTTCATAAATATTTCGTTACCGGTATATACATATCGTTCTCATATCGACAAAAGCCATTTGAATAAATAATTTAATTCGTCTGCTTTTGCAAGTTTTTTGGGTTTTTTTATTATTATGAAATCATGTTGGTTAAAGATTTTGTCGGCATAATGTACCTTCTTGTACTTCAGTTTGTTCACTCATCTTTACTGTATGACGTCATAATTAAAACAAGCAACAACAAAAACCTTTTTGAAACTCTTATCCCGTCTAGTTAAGGAGATTCGAAAATGACGAATTCTTAATTTTCAAAACGTGGTTTTTTTTTCAGAAATATAAAAAGATGGTTTGAATTTCAAATTAATTTATTTCTAAAGACATGATGTGACTCGTATATATCGCTTCTGGATTGAAATATCTCGCATTTTGTATGACATCATTTCTTTTGCCCCTGGGTGAATTGACAATAAATGTTTAAATAAAAATGATACCATACCTGATTTACTCATCTGTGACCAACGATGTATCCTTTTCGGCGTGTAAGAATCGGTCAGTGGATGTCCGTTAACTTCACGTGGACAGCACACGGGAGAACATTTGTCAGATCCGCTTTCGGATAACGCTTTCAAAAACCAAGTACCCGTTATGCAATACAAACTGAATGGCGCCCCCAGATATATAGCCATATCAGCTTCCAAGTAGCTTGATAATCTCATGCTAATTACCTCAAGGAATTAGGTAACCTGATTAGAATGCTAATGAGCGAATAGAACTCCTAGAAAAGGGCGATCTCTGAAATCTGATAATCCGTATTAATCTCTTCTCGTTAGTAACCCCATTAGGCGTACCTGTAAACAAAGAGTGTGATTGCTATTGTGTCAATGGGTGGCCGTCTGCATGAAAACGAACATTTGAAATGATCTCGTTTTATCTCTGCAGACGGTATGTTACTGTCTAATTGATACAATCAGTGTACACAATACATCCTAATACTAAGACCTGATCGAAAATATGTTTCTCTTAAACCAGGGACTCTATATACTCTGATTAGAGTCCCTGCTTAAACGATTGTAAATTTACGATGTGTGATCTAGAGCAGAATTTTATTTTAAATGGAGGGTTCTATTTTTTGTGGAAACGAAATTCGAGATGATATTCCTCATATTGACACATATATGTTATTAATACATGATTAAAACACAGTCAAATTGAAAGATATTAATGAAGGTAATAATGAAGGCTTTATATTTCACAACTTGATAAAGACGAACGCACTTTTGTTGAAAATAAAAACAATGTGAACTGAAGCCATTCATCGGCATTGCGTGTGAGGAATGCGGCCAATCTAAATAAATTTAGAGATACAGTTTTGGGGCTTAATTAAAAATTATAAAAGGTGATACCGTGTATACGTATAACCATAAATGAGGAGAGTGGATCTAACTTTATCTAGATTGCGCTACGTTATATAACATCATATTGTTACTTTTATGATACGTTATGTGTGACGATGTGGATATTCTATCAGTGTATATGCTTTATTATTAAAAATCTGTGAAGTGAAGTAAATTTTAGTGTGTTTTCATTTTACGTAATGCAACTAAACAAGATGGCGGATGCAGCCGATAGATCGGTGATAGATCTTTCCCTTTAAGATTACAGCTTTACTGTTACAATTAAGAGAGGTGGGTCATTTTTGACTAACGACTCACTTGATAATGATGATAAATCAAATACTCACTATATCGTTTTGCACATAACATAAGGGCAAAGAATAAGATGTTATATCATTAAAATTCTATTTTTTTTCTGTCACTACATGGGTTCTTTCCTACCATTGACGGATTAAACTGTTTGAGAGGCATTCTAGAAGTTGGTGGGATGAAGAAGACAAATATTTTATGGATGATCAACTTCTTTATTAACAATAGCGACGTTTCGGTATAGATCCTTATTTAAGAAATAGAAGACGAGTTGGCGTGCTTTATCGTTGAATAAAACATAGCAAGGAGCATAAAACACGAAGGCCGCCTGTGTTTGATTGCCGTGGGTATCTTATATACCGTTATCAAGCATATGATTACCGTTATATGCTTGATAACGGTATAAGGATCTATACCGAAACGTCGCTATTGTTAATAAAGAAGTTGATCATCCATAAAATATGTGTCTTCTTCATTGACGGATTATGAATATCTTCTTTAATAAGCATTTTAGAAGTTGTAGAGATGACAGTTTTCAAATTATGAATTGACTGGGTCTTTGAAGGGCATTTAGAAGTGGTATACATAAGAACAGGAACATTTTCTGGATAACAACTTCTTTAATGTGAAAATGCAGCGACGTTTCGGAGTATATGCTGACTCCGTCATCATGTGATGAAAGTGATGTCATTCATAGCATATGAGCATATACTCCAAAACGTCGTATATTTTCACATTAAAGAAGTTGTTATCCAGAAAATCTTCCTGTTCTTATGAATTGACTATTGGAAAGCCTAAGAGATGTGAAGAAAATGATACCTTTTGCCAAAAAGCTGTTAGAATACTTCGACCATGTTATCCTTGAAAATAATTCAAATATGGTCTGCTTAACAAAGGCAAGATGCCTTATTCTGAATACATGAAGAAAACGACGACCTTACATTGTGTTTGTCGTCTGTTGTCTAATAAGACCAGCAGCGACACAAAGTATGAAACTATCAATGCTGCTATTGTATTCAGATTTTGTTACCCTTTCACTTAATTTAACCTTTATTTCTGCGCACCCCACTTGTCAGTTTTAGATGGCAGAAGGAATGTCAGCAGGCCAGGGTTAATTGCTCAATGACAGATTTACAAGATTGACCAGATAGCAGGTTGCTCACGAGGAGTAGAAAGTTGAACGTTTGTCCCTAGACTGTGTACATCGCTTTGTGCAAAAGATGTCAGGATGTCATGTGGTCCATTCTTTATTATGCCTATGCTTTCAACATCCGGTGCCACAAGAGTGTACCATTTTCTATGCGCATTTGACTTGCTGTTTTTATGACTTAATTAGATTCTGGAGACAATTATTCTACCTAATGATACACATTTAGCAATTTATTGAAATGTTTGTATTTGCACCGTTCCTCTTTACTTCACCTCTTCCATGTGATCATTTTCCTTCTATGTATTTTTTTTCTATTCTCTCTCCGTTTTTTAAATATTTTAACAGTTTATATACTGTTGGATAATGAATATTCTCAATTTCCTGTTACTCGCATGTCGTTGCCATTTAATTTGTCAATCTTGCCATATGACCTACGCCATTTAGTTTGTTTCAGTACAAAGTATGTTAATGTCATAGTAATCAACAACCTCATTAATGCAATGGTTGCTTAGAACACAAATGAAAGTAATTACACTACAAGTACGATTTTATGACACTAAGGTACGTCTAGTACGTCAACTTCACAAAAATGCTCACTCGTTTCATTCAAGGCGTATTTGACTCACACACCTGCCAAACACTTACGATGTAAATTCGACATACGAGGAAGGATAGTCCACAACTAAACTATCTTACTTAGCTTGCAGATTTTAAGAGCGCTTCCAGCGGAGCCGATTTCAAACTAAGAACCAAACAAACTTTTCGTGCAAGCCATTATTGATTAATATTTTAGAGAACTTGTAAATGCATGTTTATGATTTATAGTTGAACAAATTGCGGTCCTCTTACGAACAGTATCGAATCTTAAACAATGTTACTAACATCTGAACAAAACACCATAATCTAAAACCTATTACATCTTTTGTTTTGTTGAATCAAGCAGACGGAGACTTGTGTTTGTGAGAAAGAAAATCGGATGCGGGACAGGTCTTTGGACGATCTTTAAAAAGGACAAAACACTTTTAAGCATATATCTATCATGACTTTTGAGAGACAGGCCATTGCTTAGCATACGTACGTGTAATTTCATGAACATAATATTTACGTCTCAAAAAGATAAACATCGTGTGGTGTTCAAATGTGCATTTTTAGTGATTCCATGAACGTTCAAAGAACGATAAACTCATTTAGTATGTAAGAATCTGCATGTTCACAAATAAATTAAAGATTATATTGATTATGTATGATTGTTTCCTGGGTCAGTCCACTAAATGAGGGTTAAAGTGAGTAATACAAAGGTCTGTGGAATAATGTGTACGATGAGAGATAAACCATCACCCATATCTTCACTTGTTGATAAAAGTAAAATATAGTCGGCAAGCCTCAGGTGATTCATAATTTTATCAACTTAAAACACACTACTTGGCCTAAATTCTACATTTATCAAACAGCATTAGCTCCCATTTAGATATAATTTGTATGAGATTTTACTGATAACTGTTGACAGTGACGGATCCAGAAATTTTGAAAGGGGGGTCCAAACATTTTTTCCCAATACCCGCCCATGCAAAAATTTCTGAAAGGGGGGGCGGGCGGTGGGACCCCCTGGACCATTGATAGATAGAAACACACAAATATTTCGCATTATACAATTCTTTATTCTTGCACATCAAACCAAACTTAAGAGCTTTTTCATAATTCTTCAAATATCAATTAATAGTTCATTGATTATTATTTTTTCTGAAACGTATTGTTTTCCTATTCTTTCACACAAAACACAGATATGGATATACAGATTTCAAATTCACACTCCCTGATTTTCACAAGTCTAAGCAAGTTTTGTTAGTTTTTCGCTGACTTCCCACAATTTCTTAGCAACTCCATCATCACTTGCTACTGGTGGCCAGGATTCCTCTTTACACTTTCCATAATATTTTCCCGTCTCTTTGGCCAATTCTTGAGCTACACTACAATACAGAACAGTCTGACAACCTTCATAATTTGTGCGAGCACCAAGCAACAGAGCCAGTGGTGTAAGTATGCTCTTGACAAAACTTGGCACAACATGGCGACTGAGATTCGACATCACCATCCCAGGATGCACACAATGTACTGACACATCAGTGCCAATCATCCTGCGACTGAGTTCCCTGGCAAAAAGTGCATTTGCAAGTTTGCTGTTTGCATAAGCTTTTGCCTTGTTGTATGATTTCTCACTATTTAGATCTTCAAAATTTATATTGCCCCTTTTGAGTAGAGCCGATGAAACCACGACAACACGACTTGGTGCTGACTTTTGTAAAATATCAGTCAAAAGGTTTGTAAGTAAGAAATGCCCGAGGTGATTGACTCCAATCTGCATTTCGAGCCCATCTTCAGTTTTTGTGAATGGACATTGGAAGACGCCAGCATTATTTATCAGCACATCTAATCGCTTTTCTTCCTTTTTGAGATTTTCCGCAAATTTAACGATGGAATCTCTGGAAGCAAGATCAAGACTTCTCACTACTAATTCGCCCTCCTTTGTACGTTTCCGGATGTCATTTATAGCACGGGTTGCCTTATCAACATCGCGACAGGCCAAGATGACACGTGCATTTCGTTTAGCTAATTCACAAGCTGTAGCTTTCCCGATTCCACAATTTGCACCAGTGATGACAACAGTTTTTCCTGTCATCAACACTGAGCTCGGACAGGGTTTTGTTCTGGTAACTATACGTCTGAGAACCAGCAATGACACAGACACCCCGCTTGCCACAACAACCCACAACCACGCCATGTTGGTTTCCGTGTTTACATCTGCATTCGATGATATGTTATCTTCTCGCTGATTGGCCACGGATAAAAATAAGAGCCAATGATATTTCTCATTACATGAAAGACAAGGGCAAGTAACTCTAAGTACAGCATCTGTCAAAATGTTTTCAAGAGCTTTGACAATTTTTTCAAACGGTAAAAATCATATAACTATTTCATAATGACTATAATTGTTAACTTTTGTGAATGAAAAAATATTAATTATACTGAAATATCATTATAAGTTTCCATATAATTTGACTATTTATGTCTCATATGAAAGATAACAGTTTTGAAAGAGATTGGTGTTACTGTTAGTGTTAGGTCAAAGTCCATTATTTGGTTCAAAGCAACACACACCGCCACGGTAAGCAATTTCCGCGATGTCATTCTAGTAAATTATTGATTATTTCATTACTGTTTATTTGTAGTGTGATTAAAAGTGTAAGTATTGCTTATATATAAACAGACACCATAAGTTAAATCGTTAAATCAAATGATTCTTGTTGATATCTTTGTACATTTATAATCCCAAAAAAAGAAACCAGTGTTTTTAAAGTACATATTAAAGACAAGTAAAGAATGAAATTTAAAAAAACATAACTTCAAAATATGAGGTAACTATTGATATTCTGTAACCTGTTCTGTCAATAAAAGATGCTTATCCAAATTAAAGTGCTGTAAGTAGATATGTGACATTTCTCTATTAAAATATAGGTCACAGCCATAAGAACATGTATGACTGTCATTTTGTATGTTGCTGTCAATCAATGTTCATTTTTAGCTCATCAGGCCTGAAAGGCCCGATGGGCTTATGGCATGGCATGGTATCCGGCGTCCGTCCATCCGTCCATCCGTAAACTTTTCGCATTTTCGACTTCTTCTCCAGAACCAATGACTCCACAGAGCTGAAATTTTATGTGCAGACTCCTTGGCCAATGGGGATTCTAAATTGGGTCACAGGGGTCACATCCTTAAAAACCTATTTTCATCTTCTTCTCCAGTTCCAAAAGGTCTAGAGAGCTGAAAAGTTGTGTGCAGACTCCTTGGCCAAGTGGGATTCTAATTTGTAGATTTCGTGACCCCATGACCCCAAATGGGGTCACAGGGGTCACATCCTTAAAAACCTATTTTCATCTTCTTCTCCAGTTCCAAAAGGTCTAGAGAGGTGAAAAGTTGTGTGCAGATTCCTTGGTCCATGGGGATTCTAAATTGTAGATTTCGTGACACTGTGACCCCAAATGACCCCAAATGGGGTCACAGGGGTCACATCCTTAAAAACCTATTTTCATCTTCTTCTCCAGTTCCAAAAGGTCTAGAGAGCTAAAAAGTTGTGTGCAGACTCGGCCAATGGGGATTCTAAATTGTAGATCTCGTGCCCGCGTGACCCCAAATGGGGTCACCGAGGTCACATCCTTAAAAACCTATTTTAATCTTCTTCTCCAGTTCCAAAAGATCTAGAGAGCTGAAGAGTTGTGTGCAGACTCATTGGTCAATGGGGATTCTAAATTGTAGATTTGGTGACCCTGGCCTGGGGCCCCAAATAAAGGCCTCTCAGGCCATGAACTAAAAACCTATTTTCATCTTCTCCAGAACAAATGTACCTAGAAGGCTGTGATATTGTGTGCAGACTTTTTAGCTAATGGGGATTCTTAATCGTAGATGTTGTGCCCCAAATAAAGGCCTCAAGCCATGACCTAAAATTCTATTTCAGTCTTCATCACTAAGACAATATAAACCCTGATGAGCTACAGAGCCCATGGCTCTATTTTTGAAGGTATGACCTTGTTGTGGTTAATAGTAATTAGTCATCTGTGAACATATTATCATCATGTTGTCATGACAACATGCATATTGTCACAATAAACATATGGAAATCGACTTTTTAACAAATGACAGATGTGATGATATTTTTTTATCTATATGTGCCTATATAACTTGTCGAGTGAATCACATTGTGAAGAACATTTCAATGTGTGATTCATTAGATTTAGATTTAGATTTGGTAGATTTCCTCTACCACTCATGGGTTACCACTTATAATATATGCTTTGATACATTGCCGATGCACAAAGGTGCAATAGACAGTGTAGCCCCTGATTCAGGGCTCGACAAATACAATTTTACTTACCGGGTACTGGTCACAAATAATTACTGGTCAAAATATAATCCTTGTTACCAAATGATAGTCCAAAAATGCCAAGTGACCATGGTTTAATTTTTAGCTCATCAGGCCTGAAAGGCCCGATGGGCTTATGGCATGGGATGGCGTCCGGCGTCCGTCTGTCCATCCGTCCGTCCGTCCATCCACCCGTCCGTAAACTTTTCGCTTTTTCGACTTCTCCTCCAGAACCAATAACTCCACAGAGCTGAAATTTTATGTGCAGACTCCTTGGCCAATGGGGATTGTAAATTGTAGATTTCGTGACCCCATGACCCCAAATGGGGTCACAGGGGTCACATGTTTAAAAACCTATTTTCATCTTCTTCTCCAGTTCCAAAAGGTCTAGAGAGCTGAAAAGTTGTGTGCAGACTCCTTGGCTAATGGGGATTCTAAATTGTAGATTTCGTGACCCCGTGACCCCAAATGGGGTCACAGGGGTCACATCCTTAAAAACCTATTTTCATCTTCTTCTGCAGTTCCAAAAGGTCTAGAGAGCTGAAAAGTTGTGTGCAGACTCCTTGGCCAAGTGGGATTCTAATTTGTAGATTTCGTGACCCCATGACCCCAAATGGGGTCACAGGGGTCACATGTTTAAAAACCTATTTTCATATTCTTCTCCAGTTCCAAAAGGTCTAGAGAGCTGAAAAGTTGTGTGCAGACTCCTTGGCTAATGGGGATTCTAAATTGTAGATTTTGTGACCCCATGACCCCAAATGGGGTCACAGGGGTCACATGTTTAAAAACCTATTTTCATCTTCTTCTCCAGTTCCAAAAGGTCTAGAGAGCTGAAAAGTTGTATGCAGACTCCTTGGCTAATGGGGATTCTAAAATTGTAGATTTCGTGACCCCATGACCCCAAATGGGGTCACAGGGGTCACATGTTTAAAAACCTATTTTCAGCTTCTTCTCCAGTTCCAAAAGGTCTAGAGAGCTGAAAAGTTGTGTGCAGACTCTTTGGCAAATGGGGATTCTAAATTGTAGATTTCGTGATCCCATGACCCCAAACGAGGTCACAGGGGTCACATGTTTAAAAACCTATTTTCATCTTCTTCTCCAGTTCCAAAAGGTCTAGAGAGCTGAAAAGTTGTGTGCAGACTCCTTGGCTAATGGGGATTCTAAAATTGTAGATTTCGTGACCCCATGACCACAAATGGGGTCACAGGGGTCACATGTTTAAAAACCTATTTTCAGCTTCTTCTCCAGTTCCAAAAGGTCTAGAGAGCTGAAAAGTTGTGTGCAGACTCTTTGGCAAATGGGGATTCTAAATTGTAGATTTCGTGATCCCATGACCCCAAATGAGGTCACAGGGGTCACATGTTTAAAAACCTATTTTCATCTTCTTCTCCAGTTCCAAAAGGTCTAGAGAGCTGAAAAGTTGTGTGCAGACTCTTTGGCAAATGGGGATTCTAAATTGTAGACTCGTGATCCCATGACCCCAAATGAGGTCACAGGGGTCACATGTTTAAAAACCTATTTTCATCTTCTTCTCCAGTTCCAAAAGGTCTAGAGAGCTGAAAAGTTGTGTGCAGACTCCTTGGCTAATAGGGATTCTAAATTGTAGATTTCGTGACACCATGACCCCAATTTGGGTCACAGGGGTCACATGTTTAAAAACCTATTTTCATCTTCTTCTCCTGTTCCAAAAGGTCTAGAGAGCTGAAAAGTTGTGTGCAGACTCCGTGGCTAATGGGGATTCTAAATTGTAGATTTTGTCCCCAATCTAGGTCACGGGGTCATGACCCAAAAACCTATTTTCATCTTCTTCTCCAGTTTATATGTAAAGCTCTAGAAAGGAGAAATGTTGTGTAGAGATTCTTTGGTCAAAGGTGATTCTTGATTGTAGGATTGGTGACCCTGTGACTCCAAATGTGGGTCACAGGGGTCATGATCTAAAACCCATATTATTTTGCTTGTTAACAATGTATTACTTGAGATAACTTAGATATTCAACCTTAGATAATAAATCAATGAAGTACTGATGAGCTACAGAGCCCATGGCTCTATTTTTCACTTTCCCCCCCATATATATGTTCAGCAAAACATTATCCTAATATTTACTCAAATAATATTTTACTCTAATATAAACAACAATTACCATGAATTTCAAAGGGTTTTTTTTAATAGCAGGCTGGCTTATAACAATTTTAATAACAATGTTTCCTCTTAAAGATCCACAAACCCCGACATATCACTTTTTCGGTTTTTATTCAAGCATATTCCAAGATGACGAGGATTCCACTTGATATTTGTCAATTCAACCAATAAACACCTTTTAGAACGCCTTTTTAGAACGCCGCTCAATTACGCCTCATAAAACATTAGCCAGCGCAAATTCCGCGTGCTTGGCCTTGTGACGTAATACACAGGAGTCGCGTGACGTCTAATGACAAAATCCACTAGATTTAGCCTTACATAACTGCCTAAATAACATATTTACCTTTGTCCTTATACAACAAAATTACATATATACACGCCCCGTATAACGTACTACAAATAGCAGCAGATGTCAACACTGTTTAGTACTGGATGTGACCATTGCGGGACCCGTAATTCTGCAATGTGTTTTGGAACAATTCTTATCGTTGCCCAATATGGCGGCGGCACGCATGTCAGATGATGAAGATTTCAAACGTCACAGAGATCTATTACACATTTCATACGGATTATAACGGTGTTTACACTCCTCGTTCATGTTGAATAATTTGTGTTTTCGCATTCGTCCTTATGCAAAATAACTAAATATATTTTCAGTATTTTTGTTTATCAATGTAGCGATATGTAATAAGAGATGTGCATGCGTTATTGACAATCTAACTTAGATAAATATTAAATAAGAGGGGAAATATACACGACTGAACTATAGCCGGGGTAATATTTTTTTAATTGAGAACCAAACAACACATGTACAATCGGCCATGGTTAGTTGATCAAAGTTCTATAGTTCCAATACTCTCATTTGAAATTGGGAAAGATACATTTTCCATATTTTTATCCGAAGTGATTTAAACATTATTTTATTTCCACAAACATATGAATTGACCATCAAAACTACATTTTATATAACATGCTAGGAAAATGGTAGTGGTATTACACTGAATCTAAGATATTGTAAATTGTACACGACTATAGATTTACAGATGAAACCTTACAGATAGCCCGAATATGTTCTTCTAAAAAGTGTAAACCAGTAACATTGATGAAAATTATAGGATTTTCTTAGTTGTAATGAAACTATTCTATTAGCAAAATAAAGTCACCATGAGAAATATGGACGCAGTAGATTTCAAGCTATAGACACTCTTCAAACACAAAATCAAGCACAACAAAAAATTTAACTAATAATTGCGTTTATAATATAAAATATATATGAACTTTTTTTATTTTTGAATTGTCAGTTATTCATTTCAAAACATATTGTAGCTTATAAGATAACATAACACTCCACTCGATTGGGAAAAGAACAAATCTAAAATCAGCGGTTGAATATCGAAAAATGCTCCTAAATCTCCGAAATTACTCCTTACGGACGCACAAATACCCATTCTATCGGAAACTTGTAAAGTCAAAACGTTCTTTTTATGTTTTAAACGAATTATCAACGAAAATCGCCAAATCGCCTAAGGATTTCATTAAGCAACTCCTGAGTATGACGTCACATCGCTAACGAAGGTTATGCTACACCGAGGGGCCGCGGAAAACTGTTTCAAGAATGAGATAATGAGCAGGCCAAATTTACTCACTTTGAAGGGCTATATCTTGATAAGTAGGTGACGCTTCGAAATAATCGTTTGTGTTTTGATTACTTGAAAGTATTGTCTATCTGAATAAACGAATTAACATCGAAAAAAACAGAGAGATGATAGTAACTTTAAAGTCATAATTAAACATAAAATCAGTTGTCATGTAGGTGACATCTGAAAATGTTACTGACCAGTTTGGCCAATAGAAAATGAAAACTACTGTCCAAATTTACACTGGCCTTTGGCCAATTGACCACTGTATTTGTCAAGCCCAGTGATATGTCAAGTGAAAAGTTAGATATATAAAGAGTATATTATATTCTTGCTATGTCATGCTATGTTTACGACATGAGAGTCAGAATATTAGTATTTCCCAAGGAAGAAAGTGGTATATAGAGAATCTCACCCAAGTGTCTTCTGATATCAAATATATCAACACGAGTTATAAAAGTTACAAATATCTGAGGCTTGCCGAGGATGTTTTTACTTTCTTTTCAACAAGTGTTGTTAATTTGATATCAGAAGACACTTGGGTGAGATTCTATTTATCATCCAAAATCATTCATATCACATTTCAATGAAAATAGTGTACATCTCTGAGCACAGATCTGCCATTTGACTTGCAATGCGGTGATGTCATAGCATTGTAACGTCATCATGTTTATGACATCATAGCATTGTGATGTCATTTACTCAATGATGTCAAAGCATTGTGATGTCATATAGTTGATGGTGACAGAGCATTGTGCAAAATCTACTGCCAAAACAACACAAGCGATATCTCCTCGGGAACACAGTTTTGGGTGATAAAACCCGATTGTCAGGCACAGGTGGCGTAAAAGTGGTAGGACATGGACACAAATATGATGTTCTATTTATTACTGAAGCAATGCTATTGCATAACTTTACTTTCAAACATAGACTGGCTACCACCGATTCTATAACACAATGTCATAGATAACACCATGACAAAGTGTTATTTTTGCCTTAGGGCGTCATATAAAAAATATTAACCCTGATATGATTACCCTTAAAAATATAAAGTTATACAAATATTTCTCTTCAAACGTATCTTTAAAGAAACCAATACTGTATAAAATACTTTGATTACTACAATTGCTCCAGCCGGAAGACTCAAAACAGTGCCACGAGTGGAGCACGTTATAAGGACAATGTGCAGCGCTGAAACACCGCAGTATGAGACACTCAAGTTGTCTCGACCTCGTGACCTCGTGGTGCAGGTGGAGATCAACCGACCAGAGAAGAGGAACGCTATGAACAAAGCGTTCTGGAGGTAATAATTCATTCAGTAATTCGCTTGCCAAGTTAATTGTTCCTTCTTGAGGTATCAGAATTAAATTTATAACTTTCATACTCGAGCTGTGTGTGATAACAACTACAGAAGTTGAACCGCAGTATTTACTTTCTGTTCGGTACACGGTATATCAACATGATTTTTCGGTATATGCTGAATATATAACTTAATTAAACGGTTATGTATTATTAACTCAGATGTAATTATATTTTCATTTGGATAATTTTATGATGTTATGATATTAATTCTGATGTCCACATCCTACAAACTAATTTTGAAGAAAAACATGCGATTTGTTATGGTTTAATTTATATATGGAAAGACATTCTTGATTTTGTACCGAACCGAGGGTCCTGTACCGCAATATGTACCAAACCGAAGCTCAAGCGTACCGTTCACCCCTAATAACGGTCTGTCATACTGATACAATGGGCCCTGTGACAATATTTTATTGTTGCTTTAAATTGAATTAATTTATCATTTTAAAGGAGCAGTAGCACGTTTTTTCGCTCAAATAAGTCGATGAAATGTATTTGAAAAATAATTTAATCAATAGTAAAACACTCTTCTCTCTTCAGAAAATCAAGTTAAAAATGAGTGTACATGGCTCAGTAAAGCCATGGGAATCGTTTTTGTCATTCTAAATAATAAAATGTGTTCACAATAAAATGGCCGCCATGCAATTTTTGCTTTATACGCATCACCATTATTACAACTATGGATAATTGGTTTGTGTAATAAGATGTTTTACCTCCTATAGTAAATTTAAATGACACAAACCATCATTATATATAGGAAATTTGAAAAAATAAATTTCTGAAAAAACGTGCTACAGCTCCTTTAAATTCACAAAGAACACTTTTGTGCTAGCTACGTAATATTTTAAACGTGCAAATGTTGATGTAGGTAAACCTCTATGAAGCAAGCAATTAATAGAACTGATTTTTCTTTGATCTTCACATATGTCTCATACAAGATCAGAGCCAGGTATAACACAAATTTATGTTATATCCAGGTTTAAAAATTGAAAATAGGCTTTCCTGTGTGTGTGCATGGTTTTATCCATGTGTTTATTATATTTCCAGAGAAATGGTGGAATGTTTCACCTACCTGTCCACTGATAGTGACTGTAGAGCAATAGTTCTCACAGGAGCTGGGAAAATCTTTACCGCTGGTATGTACATCATTTTCGATCCACAAGATTATCGTTTGTATAAATCATACACAGTCGGGTGATTAAGAGTTATCTCTCTAACTCATAACTTTGTTTCTTCAGGTCTGAAGAAGCCGCCCCCACGCGCGGCGAAACGTCACTTATTAAATTTCAAACTGATTTCCTGCGTTCATTTTTCTGTTGGATGGTTCACCCTTGCTTATTCCTTACTTATGGTTTTGCCATTAGTCTACCATCTGGCATCCTTTAGTGGATCCAGTCAGTGAACGCAGTATTGTCAGCCGCCCTCTCTCACCGTGGAAAACCACCCAGAGACAAGTCATAACTTTGTTACAATCCAGTCCACCAATATCCCGTTTTTTTCCCAAAAATCATTAGCAGTAAAAAATTGAATCTCAATTTAATTAACTATTTTGTATTCATAATTGTCTGTTACAGGTTTAGATTTAGCAGATTTCGCCAGTGGAGGTGTAATGACCTCTGACCTTGATGTAGGGAGGAAAGCGTTTCAGATGCAGCCAATGATCAAAGCATACCAGGAGAGTTTTACATCTATAGAAAGGGTGAGATATAGAGGATATCTGTCTTTTCTTGACAAATACCACGTTTATCTCATCGAGTGAGGTAGAAAGGTTATATTTAACTTTTCTACCTCATGAAATAAGATAAACATGGTATTTGTCAAAAATTAACGGATATTCTATTTATTATATGATATTATCCATGTAATTACGTCCGAAAAGGGTCGTTTTCATGCCGAGTGTCCGCTAGGAACATCCCGTCACCACAGTAACACTGTTACGTCATAAGCCAATTCGCCGCGTGAAACCATTGTTTTATGACTTCAAATTATATCAGTCACCGTTCGCAGTGAAAATATAAGTTATTTTCACTGTAGCTTGATAGACAGTTTATTTCACTGATAAATCCCAGTATTTCACTGCTCGTCATATAATAAACAGAGATTACTAAACAACCTTCTATTTGATGCCATTTTTATTAAACGAGTTAATGATTTTGTATAAAACGAGTGTTAGCGAGTTTAGTTTTCTGTTTATTACTCGCCTACCTATAATCCAGCGAAATAGCCAACATGGCTTGGAAACTATGATTCACGCACGTCCGATACCATTGTGACGCCGTTTCTCCTATTGTGATGTCAAAACCACAAACTATTGCGACTTCATACGTGCGGTGGCATTACACTTGTTTAATATTGCCGTATAAATATTATACTGCAGTATCTTACACGGGCGAGTAGAGATAAATAGAGATTATTACCCGAAGGACGAGTGTGAATTGTTGTGTTGTCTGAGCTACAGCGAGGTTTATACACAAATTTGCGCAAGTTTCTTAAATGTCATGTGACACACCTTCGAGAGTAATAATTTCTTTATTAACTATTTTATTCCATTTGATTCACGTAAAAATAGCCAGTAAAAGGCCCACTCCTCTTGTGACGGCAATTTTTTATGATGTCACAGGCGACGAAATAGGTGGTTTAGGTGAAACATTGGTTACTGGGCAAACGTGATATGTGCTCAGATCAAAAACATTGTAACAATTAATTTCAACCATATGAGTACAGTAAACAAGGAATCTCACCCAAGTGTGTTTTGATACATCCTCGATAATCCAGCGCTATTGTTCCGATAAATCTACACACAAGCGCTGGAAAACAGTAAGGGTATTTATCTTAACCTAGTTACCTCCTCTTGGGTCCATGTTATCCTATCAGAAACGAAACGCAGACACTATCTGCGTAAACAACTCGACCAATCAAAACGCATCACTACCGTTGTTTATAGAAACAAACATGGCAGCGGCCGACTCACTCGATGACGATAAAGTTTGTAACAAATTCAGCGTAGAAAACCTGACAGAAACTCAAAAGAAAGTTTTAAGAAGTCTGTACGAGAAGAAGGGTGTATTCATGTCCATCAAAACGGGTGGAGGTAAATGATTAAAATCCCTGTGCTACCAGGCATTTCCAATCATCTGCGAAAGCCAGATCCTGACACGAGAGTTCTTGTTATTTTACCCTTGATTTCAAGTGATCTCATTGGTTGTTAGAAAGCAAGCGTTTCGCTGAGTCATTGCGAAGGGAGGTAACTAGGTTAAGGATAAATACCCTTACTGTTTTCCAGCGCTTGTGTGTAGATTTATCGGAACAATAGAGCTGGATTATCGAGGATGGTTTTGATATAACATTCCGGTAAATCAACACGAGTTGACCTTTAGTCTGCCGGATTATTGATACAAATCAGTGGCTGATGATATTTTACTTTCATTAATGTGTGTTGATATATTTGATATTAGAAGACACAAGGGTGAGATTTTAATTATCGTCCATATCCTTCTTCATTGACTTGCACTACAGTGGGATCACAGTGATGTCATTATTATGACACATTTATGACATCATAATATTATGATTATGGGTTACCGGTAGTTGAGTCTGATATTTATGATTTTCTTTGGATCTTTGAAATTATTCAAATTTACTATTCAAACTTAAATTCACATTTGGTAATTATTTTGCTGCTGGATGATTGAAAACAAATTTAACATTGAACTTTGTGAATTAATTTCAGTGTCCCAAGCCTGTGATTGCCGCTATCCATAATGCATGTGTCGGTGGGGGTATTGACATGACGTCAGCATGCGACATGAGATACTGTACTAGTGACGCATGGTTCCAGGTTAAGGTATGTCTTAGTTAACCTCAAATTTGAACTTCATTGAATTCCTTGACTTGTGTGCACGACACCAAAAAATAACTGTAGCTCAATATAGATGGCAACATTAAATCAGAAATAGGTTTTAAGAACAAACTTTTGTAAAGTGACCCCAGTGATGATTGAACTTGTTAGTAATAACTCCCATGCTGAAATTTTTTATGCCCCCGAATCGGAGATTCCGGGGGTATATTGTTTTTCACCTGTCCGTCTGTCTGTCTGTCTGTCTGTCCGTCTGTCTGTCTGTCTGTCTGTCTGTTTGTCCACAAAAACTTTAACCTTGGCCATAACTTTGGATTGCTGAGAGCTAGGGCTTTCATACTTGGCATGTGCATACATTGTGATGAGACCTTTCAGATGAGGTCATCATATTTGACCTTGTGACCTTGACCTTGCCGCAATTGACATTTTCAGAAAACTTTAACCTTGGCCATAACTTTATGATTGCTCAGAGCTAGAGCTTTCATACTTGGCATGTGCATACCTTGTGATGAGACCTTTCAGAAGAGGTCATCATATTTAACCTTGTGACCTTGACCTTGCCGCAATGAACATTTTCAGAAAACTTTAACCTTGGCCATAACTTTTGATTGTTAAGAGGTACGGCTTTCATACTTGGCATTTGTATACCTTGTGATGAGACCTTTAGATGAGGTCATCATATTTGACCTTGTGACCTTGACCTTTACCTTGCCGCAGTGGAAATCTTCAGTAAACTTTAACCTTGGCCATGACTTTAGATTGCTAAGAGCTACTGCTTTCATACTTGGCATGTGCATACCTGGTGATGAGACCTTTCAATTGAGGTCATCATATTTGACCTTGTGACCTTGACCTTGCCGCAGTGGACAATATTCAGAAAACTTTAACCTTGGCCATAACTTTGCTACATCCGGGGGCATCCGTGTTTAACAAACACATCTTGTTTTTTTCAATATTTTCCATTTTGTTGTGGCTTTGGAGAAAGCTGAACAGGGAAAGACGAGACTTAGTTTCGGGGCTGCTCTTCTTTTGGGGTGTCCCACAAATAATAATCTAGTTCAAGACTTATCTCAGACTAGCCATGATTTGCAAGTTCCCCATGATGCTCACAGGTTCTATATATCCATAATAGTGTTGCAGACTTTCACCATGCTATTGTACCAGCTGTGTTATAGTAAGAACAGCCTTTGACCAAAGGTTTCCTGTTTTGATATTGAAGAATAGGTGGTTATTTACTATTCAGAAGCAATATTTTAAATAAAATTGCCCAGTACCAGGGTAAATTAATTTTTTAGCTTATCCGGCCTGAAAGGCCCGATGGGCGCATGGCATGGCATGGCATGGCATCCGGCATCCGGTCGTCCGCTCGTCTGTAAACTTTTCGCTTTTTCGACTTCTTCTCCAGAACCAATGACTCCACAGAACTGAAATTTTATGTACAGACTCCTTGGCCAATGGGGATTCTAAATTGTAGATTTTGTGACCCCGTGACCCCAAATGGGGTCACAGGGGTCACATCCTTAAAACCTATTTTCATCTTCTTCTCCAGTTCCAAAAGGTCTAGAGAGCTGAAAAGTTGTATTCAGACTCCTTAGCCAATGGGGATTCTAAATTGTAGATTTCGTGACCCCCTGACCCCAAATGGGGTCACAGGGGTGACATCCTTAAAAACCTATTTTCATCTTCTTCTCCAGTTCCAAAAGGTCTAGAGAGCTGAAAGTTTATGTGCAGACTCCTTGGCTAATGGGGATTCTAAATTGTAGATTGGTGACCCTGGTGCTCCAAAATAAGGGCCTCACTGGCCATTACCTTAAATCCTATTTTCATCTTCTTCTCCAGAAAAATGACCTAGAAGGCTGAAATGATGTGTGCAGAGTTTTTAGCCAATGGAGATTTTAAATTGTAGATTTGGTGACCCTGTGACCCCAAATAAGGTCCTCACAGGCCATGAACTAAAAAATTATTTTCATCTTCTTCTCCAGAAAGAAAAGATCTAGAAGACTGTAATATTGTTTACAGACTTTTTAGCCAATTGAGATTCTAAATTGTAGATTTGGTGACCTGTGGTCTGTGATCTAAAAATCTATTTCAGTCTTCATCATTAAACAATATAAACCTTGATGAGCTACAGAGTCCATGGCTCTATTTTATCATTTTTTAGCTCATCAGGCCTGAAAGGCCCGATGGGCTTATGGCATGGGATGGCGTCCGTCCATCCGTCCGTCCGTCCGTAAACTTTTCACTTTTTCGACTTCTTCTCCAGAACCAATAACTCTAGAGAGCTGAAATTTTATGTACAGACTCCTTGGCCAATGGGGATTCTAAATTGTAGATTTGGTAACCCTGTGACCCCAAATAAGGGCCCCAGGGGTCATAACCTTAAAAGCTATTTTCATCTTCTTCTCCAGAACCAATGACTCCAGAGAGCTGAAATTTTATGTACAGACTCCTTGGCCAATGGGGATTCTAAATTGTAGATTTGGTGACCATGTGACCCCAAATAAGGGCCACAGGGGTCATTAGCTATAAAGCTATTTTCATCTTCTTCTCCAGAACCAATGACTCCAGAGAGCTGAAATTATATGTACAGACTCCTTGGCCAATGGGGATTCTAAATTGTAGATTTGGTGACCCTGTGACCCCAAATAAGGGCCTCACAGGCCATTACCTAAAATCCTGTTTTCATCTTTTTCTCCGGAACAAAAAGACCTAGAAGGCTGTAATATTGTATGCAAACTCTTTAGCCAATGGGGATTCTAACTTGTAAATTTGGTGACCCTGAGACCCCAAATATGGGCCACAGCCTAAAAAACCTGTCGAAATTGAATTTTGAACTGATATTTTATGTGCACTTCTTTCACTTTATTTGAAATGTATGTCGACTTGAAAGAACAATCTACATTGTGGACATGTTTGTCAAATTGATGTAATCAATGTGAAATGAGAACTGTTGAATAGTCTATGAAATGAAAATTGTGACAAGTCATAAAGGACTAAATTGAAGAGGAGTTAAGAATTCTTTTATTTTACATGAGATATGTGAACTGCATATGACTGGTGATGAAATGATAAGATAAGATTATTTTCATCTTTTTCTCCAGAACGAAAAGACCTAGAAGGTTGTCATGTTGTGGAAAGAGTCTTTAGCTAATGGAGATTCTAAATTGTAGATTTGGTGACCCAGTGGCCCCAAATAAGAACCCCGTAGGCCATTACCTAAAATCCTGTTTTCATCTTTTTCTCCGGAACAAAAAGATCTAGAAGGCTGTAATAGTGTATGCAAACTCTTTAGCCAATGGGGATTCAAACTTGTAAATTTGGTGACCCTGTGACCCCAAATATGGGCCACAGCCTAAAAAAAAACGTTGAAAATGAATTTTGAACTGATATTTTATGACACTTCAGCCACTTTATTTAGAAATGTATGTCGACTTTAGATAACAATCTACATTGTGGAAATGTTTGTCAAATTGATGTAATCAATGTGAAATGAGAACTATTGAATAGCCTATGAACTGAAAATTGTGACAAGGCATAAAGGACTAAATTGAAGAGGAGTTAAGAATTCTTTTATTTTACATGAGATATGTGAACTGCATATGACTGGTGATGAAATGATAAGATAAGATTATTTTCATCTTCTTCTCCAGAACGAAAAGACCTAGAAGGTTGTCATGTTGTGTAAAGAGTCTTTAGCCAATGGAGATTCTAAATTGTAGATTTGGTGACCCAGTGGCCCCAAATAAGAACCCCGTAGGCCATTACCTAAAATCCTGTTTTCATCCAGAACAAACTAGAAGGAATATTTTGTTCAGAATGTTTAGATGTTTGGATGACAAGGCTTAGAACCGAGATTGTTTAGCCAAGGTGATTCAAAATTGTACTATGTACCATGAGATTCATCACATTGCCTGTTCTCTTTAAGCCTTATACAGTTAGATCAGTGCTGCCAGTGTTTAGTGCAAGCAAGAGTCTATTACATAATTTGGCGGTAAAACACAAAAAACACAGCTGGCTTGTAACCAGAGCCAAGGGGTCAGAATATTGCATAATCTCCTGTGTGTTGACCTTGCTGAGTGCTCTCTCTCAATTTCAAGACTAAGATTTGTCAGGGTTAGGGATTGTGCATTATATTGAGACAACATATTTCTGTCTTCATCATCAAACAAAATAAACTCTGATGAGCTACAGAGCCCATGGCTCTATTTTTATGTGAAAATAATGTGGATACAGTCAAATGAACATTGAAAGAAAAAGAACTGAAGTCAAGGGGGCAGAATTGCGCAGTGGTTAGCATATTCGGCTTCAGATCAAGAGGTCCGGGTTCGAATCCCGGCCTCGGCAGCTTCGTCCCCTGTGGGGAACTGTTCTACATGCAGTAATGTTTTGGTGCAAGCTATGATACATTTCAGTGCCATACCACCCATGGTTCGCTAGTTCCAGCCGTTGATCACAGGTTTCACCCCAGTGCATAGCCACCATTGTTGCAGACTTTCTCCCTGCAATAATATCAGCAGCCGTGATAAGTGAAATACTCTTGAAAACAGTGTTAAACCCCAACTCACTTCACCCCCTGAGATTTATTTGTTTCTCTGACAGGAAGTGGATATTGGTTTGGCAGCAGATGTTGGTACGCTACAGAGGTTTCCCAAAATTGTTGGTAATGACAGTCTTGTAAGAGAGCTCGTCTACACCGCTAGGAAGTTCTTTGCTGATGAAGCTCTTGCCATTGGCTATGTTAGGTAAGGAATTACTCGATATCATGATGTTATATCCTCAAATTCTATGAATCTTACTTGTCGAAAGACTACCTTTGCTGCTATGCAATAGCACAAATTTTAATTCAAGTTTTATATGACCAAATACTTTACTTTGATAATAATTTTCTGTCATTAAATATTTTTAATTTGATTAGTTTGAAAGTCACGGTACAAATTTCTTAGTAAGTTGAATTCATTAAAAAAGTATTATTTTATTTGTAAAGATTGTATGCCTTGATATGAAAAATATATTTTGTTTCAGTCGGATATTTCCAGACAAGTCAGCTATGGTTGATAGTGCTTTAGAAACTGCCGCCCTCATTGCCAGTAAGAGCCCAATCGCTGTTCAGGGGTCAAAGGTCAGCCTTGTATATTCTCGGGATCATGGAGTCCCTGAAGGATTGGAACATATCGTGAGTAATCAAAAAGTTATGGATAAATGTTTGACTTTATTATTATATAAACAAGTGCAAATTTAATTCAAGAAATGCTTACGATTTATGCATGAACATACAGTGGCTGATCCAGTGGTTGCAGGGGATATGAACCTCAACCCCCACACCCCCACACCCCCACACCCCCACACCCCACACCCCCACACCCCCTGTGAAAATTTTGGCATGTAAATTTTGTAAATCCCCTTACAAAATTTCGGGATCCGCCTGTGACATCTTTTTGTCCCCTGCCGCCACAAAGCGCGGAGCGGGGGATATAGTATTCAGCTCCGTACGTACGTAAGTCTGTCCCGTTTCTTGTTACCACGATAACTCCATTAACTGTTGGACCTAGAGTCTTCAAATTTTGTACCAGCCTTCATTTGGGGAATAGGCAGACACCAGTCGATTTGGGTGACCTTGACATTATTTCCAAAGTCACTACAAGACTTTGATTGTTTGTTAAATGTTGTTAGCACAATATTTCATGAACCGCTGCACCTAGAGTCTTCAAATTTGGTACCATTCTTCATTTGGGATGTACACCGACACCAGTCGATTTTCAAGGTCACTACAAGACTTTGATCACTCTTTAAAATGTTCTTAGCCTGATATAATAACAATTGAATCAAACTTGTAATGGTCATTACTCAGTCCATCCTTTTAGCTCACTCATAATTCCGGGGGACATGGTCATGTTTGTGACAATTACTTGTTGTATTTGACATAACAGACAATAACAAACTGTTTGGTCAGTGTAATGATTGAATTGTTTGATAGACTGTTCAGTAGGATATAATAGCTTTCTGTGAACATTTTATTGATTTCAATGAATACAAAATAGTTATTTCAAATAATTCACACATAAGCTATCAGAAAAACCTTTTTTCAGAAATTTTTTGTCAAGAAGATGGCCTTCTTCAGTCGCAAAACTTTGCTGGTTGTGAGGGCAAAACTTTGCAAATAAATCACACAGACATATTGATATGTCAGAAATGTATTAAAGTATAACTCCTAGCAGATATATGTGCAATAATTGTGTTTTCAAACAAAGCTGAAGTAGGTTATGATAGGAGTCTTTTGATTGGTGCTCTCCACTTCCTGTTTGGCTAATTGGCAAAGGGAGGTAATACAAGCCATGAGTGCTTCCAAGATTATGGTAGAGAACTTGATATTACTCTGACGATTATCAAGGAGTGAATTAGTGTCCTTATACTGGGATGAATGGACTTTGACGCTAGGATTGAATTGCAATGAAACCTTCATATATAAAAATACACACAGGGTATAGCTAGAATGTTGAGAAGATTTTCATCCCTGATAACAACAAAATTATTTTCATCTTCAGCGTGTGTGGAACCAAGGGATGCTGCAGAGTGAAGATCTCATCAAGGCAGCCATGTCGGCCATGCAGAAACAGGAAGCGACTTTCTCCAAGTTGTGATCAGGAGCATCAGGGAGAAGATGGTTAACCCTTACCTCAGTCTAATTAGAATGGACCGTATTCCGAGGAATAAGTCACAAAATAGTGCATCTACCTGGATACGAACTCATATCACTCGGGAGTTTCCTCTCCACATGTCCAGATGCCTGTATATTGGTGTGTTCTGACACTGGTTCGGTAAGCCAAATCACAAGTACTCCAACGAAAGCTTTCAGGGCGAAACACTAGAAGAAAGGAACTTCAGCAGTGGCGGATCCAGTGGGGGTCGAGGGGTTAAAAAATTTGCATTTTTGTGTATGGGTGACAAAATTTTGGACCCCCCATTTTCCATTGGTGGACCCCCCCCCCCCCCCTTTTCCAAATTCTTGGATCCGTCACCGTTCAGACAGTCATCATTTTTTCTGTTTCCGTAACATTAGGAACATGTTAACGGATGATTCCGGTTCCGTTCAAAACTGTGATCTTTTGATACTTTGAATTGATTGGCCAGCAAAAAACCAGGCCCATGTTTTCGAAGCTGTCTTAGTGCTAAGGTAGTCGCAAGTCAATATTAATGTATGGCACTTACAACTATTTTAGTGCTAAGAAAGCTTAGAAAATATGGGTCAGCTGTTGTCTGCACTTAACTGGTACAGAACATGCGCCTATACCAGGTGTCAAATCTTATAGATCCAGTTCATATCCCGGTAAATGCAAAATTTTGCAGATTTAATTCCTCAGAACGTAGTCGATTTTTATCAGACCGCCATTTACCTGTGAATCCCAGATAATATTCAAGGGGTGGCCATCTTCAGCTGGCTTTGTTAAAGGTGCATCCATTGTGTTGATGGGGGTCACGTATTCTAAACGTTATAAATTGTGTTATTTTAAAGAGAAATATTGACTGTTACCGAAAACTACCATTTTGAAGATAGTCAACTTAGTATATTTACAATATAACGGTAAAAGCAGTGATTTTTGATCGAAAACCGGACAATGCACTGTTATTAACTCTCGCCAATTAGTCAAATGTAATTTTAGAATCTTGTTTACAACAGACAAAAAGGCAAATTTTGGTTAATAATGTTTCATATGTCTTATAACTACTGTGCATGTAATGGGATGTGCAGTTTCGGTTTCTGCACATGCATAATGATGATTCTCCATTTTAATTGGAAACTAGTAATTAAAGTATATTTATTAATGGGGATGAATTTGCAAGTTGGTTGAAATTATGTTTCTGTAAACAGTACATACGCTGTGTGTGTATATAGGCCAAACAAAATTTTATGAAACACAATGGATGCATCAAGTTGCTGTCAGTAACAGCTGGTAAAACCATGGTAAAATCTGTGTTTGTAAATATTGTGGATGAGAAAGTGTGATTGAAATGACCTGATGTAAAAATGGTGTGGATATAAAATGTCTTGTTGTAGACGTACAGCATAGCGGAAATATTTTGACAATATGGAAAATTCTAATTAGTTTATAATTAAATTAAAATTGTTCTAACAAGTTATTAATATTCATAATCATCAACATTTCATGTATGTGTAATGATTTATCGTTTCACTTGTTAATTAGATGAATATGATATACATTCTACAGTCAGACCCCGTTTATCCTCACAAATTGGTTAGTCGAAAATCGTCCGGAAAGCAAGTGGTGCAGTTAAGCGAGGCACCGTTTGCAGAGAACTGCGTGGAGAAGATTTGAGATACTACCATAGCCTTGTTATATATACAGTGTCTGGGTAAACGAGGTAAATTTGAGTATGTTGACCTGTGTGTAATTGCTTTATAAAGTCCATAAGGTTTATTCTCAGATATATTCAATAGTTGGATGAAAAATGTTAATTTTTGTGACAAGATTGCTTCTGTCATTACATTAAATATTGGAAATTTGAGATGTTAATTTCCATGCTTTCGCGCAGTAATGTCTTGCACTAATAATTATTCACAACAAAAACAAATATGTTTGGTAATACTGCGAAAGAAGTCACTGTGAAAATAAATAAAATATTTGTATATACACAAAATCAAATTTTGTTGTTATATTGTTTCACTGCCAATATCTTGAATATTTCTCACTTTCTGTTTCAACTGTTTGAATGTAAGTCTAAAGACAAGAACAGCTCAGAAATGAGTAATTTTGTAGAAGGAGTAAATTTACATCCAGGAGGGTTTTTTTCAAATATAATTTTACACATGTGCACATCTGTGTAACAAGTGTCATGCCTACATGTGTAATCACTGAACATCTTACATCAGGGTTACAGAGCTTTGGATAAAGTGTTGTATACGGAACAGATCAAAATCACAAGTGTAATGTTGTACTTCGAAGGAAACGGGATAGCGCAGTGGTTAGCGCGTTCGGCTTCGGATCAAGAGGTCCATAGAATACTTACAACAAACAGAAGTGCTTTTATTTACAAATTACAAACGTCTCAATTATGTACATTTTGTAAGTGTTCAATTGAAACTATAAAGCATATCTTATTCGATTGTGTACATGTAAAAAGTCTGTGGGATCTCTTATTATTTGAATGGATCAAATATAAGACTGACATACATTTAGAACCTAATATAACACATATTATGTTGGGATACAAGGAAAAGTAAAATGATGTTCTAAATTTGATCTTTATTGTTACCAAACATTACATCTATACATGCAAATGTCACAACAGAAAGCCACACATAAATGGTCTTAAATCAGTCATTCGAGACTCTTACGAAGTTAGTAAGCAGATGCTTTTTACAGAATGTAGATATCAAAAATTCATGTCATTTTGGTCTTCATGCCACAGTCTTTTTGCATAATCCCTTATTTTCTGCTAGGTTGAAATGAAAATGTATGCCCTGTAAACCCAAATGCCGACTGTTATGCAATGTCATATATGTTGAAAATGTTTGATTATGTATATGTATGGTGCCTTAAAAAAGAAATAAAATGAGAAGAAAAAAAAGAGGTCCGGGGTTCGAATCCCGCCAGGGGAACAGCAACTTTGTCTGCAGTAGAGAATGTGCTACACGCAGTAAGGTTTGGGTGCAATGCTACACTGAATTTCAGCATAGTACCACCCATGGTTCGCTAGTTCCAGCCGATGCTCGCAGGTTTCACCGCAATGCATAGCCACATGGCGTTGCAGGCTTTCTCCCTGCCATAATACTAGCAGCCGCGATATAAGTGAAATACTCTTGAAAGTAGCGTTAAACCCCAACTCGCCTCACCTCAGCTTGTACTTCCAATATGAAGACAGTTACACAATGTTAGAATGAGAAGGCACCAATGATGTCACGGATACCTCTGTGCACGGACTATGCTCCAGTTCCCTGATCATTGTTGTCAGCTGCCCAGGGACCATCATAGGCTTGACTTGTTTAACCCCTTATAATTTGTAGAGTGTCGCACTAAGGGGACAATTATAGTGTTCATATAAACTTCAAAATCTTCATTTTTAGCAGGGGGCGGGATAGCGCAGTGGTTAGCGCGTTCGGCTTCGGATCAAGAGGTCCGGGGTTCGAATCCCGCCAGGGGCACGGCAACTTTGTCTGCAGTAGAGAACTGTTCTACACGCAGTCAGGTTTGGGTGCAATGCTACACTGAATTTCAGTGCAGTACCACCCATGGTTCGCTAGTTCCAGCCGATGCTCGCAGGTTTCACCGCAATGCATAGCCACATGGCGTTGCGGGCTTTCTCCCTGCCATAATACTAGCAGCCGCGATATAAGTGAAATAATCTTGAAAGCGGCGTTAAACCCTAACTCACTCACTCACTCATTTTTAGCACACATCCCCTTCCTTATCCAACATCCTTTCAGTCAACCAATAGCGCATGCGATGGCCATTCGAACACAACTTCAGCTATAGGGTGTACAACTTCACGACATGCAGAATAATATTTTCAAAGGATAAACCCCAGATTACAGTTGGTCGACTTATGGCTCTGGTGAAAATATAACCATGTCTGATTTAGAACAGATTTATCACCTGAGGAAACTCCATGTCAGAGTCTTTTGAAGTGATATTTGGTGTATTATTCACCTAAACTGTTCCTTATGGTAATAAACTTGATACAAATAGGACTATAAAGTTCAATCATCAAGATTTTGCTGATGATCGTGCACAGAAATCACAACAAACATATGCAAGAGAAAACAGCCATCCTGAATTATATGCTCAGAAAACTGAACAAAATATAAATGGCACAAAGATAAAAACTAAAATTAAAAAAACCCAGCAAACTCGCCGAACGTTGGAACCCAGTCATCGCCAATCACAAACCAATAGATAATGTGGAGAATTTCACCTATTTGGGCAGAATTTCGTGATGACAATGGAGGAAAAGGGAATAAAATTAGAATTGGAAGAGACTTGAAAAGGCACGAACAGAACACTACAACACTAAAACCAAGCTAAGGCTATACAAGAGAAAAGTAAAGTCTGCATTGCTACATATAGCTCTACTTCCAAACGCAAGGCATAAATCTTGCCAGTCTCCATTACTGGCTGATTTAGGCCTTGCAGTATTTCCTTAAGAAATCTGTGTTTAGAAATCCAGGCCCGCTATGCATTCCTGGTGCAGCGATTCGCTGTCTTTACACAACAAAGCGAGGGAAATACCGCAAGCGTTAAATCAGCCAGTAATGCAGACTGGCAAGAGTTATGTCTTGCGTTTGGAAGTTGCATATAGCTCAGAATGTTTGACGATCATACAGAGGAACTTGCTAAAAATATAGCTATTCACTATATCTTTTTTTGGTAATTAACTTTTTATTACAGAGAACCCTGTTACATGAAAGGGAAACAGGAGTCCTATTGAATACAAGAAATAAATGAGATCGTTTTCTGTGATTTTTTTTACACAAAACAAAGCACATCACATTCACTCACACATTCACCCACTATGTAGACACAAGGTTATTGTTTATTTGTCTTACCCTAGAGAAAAGAGATTATAAAATATAGCCATGGTGAGACTTTTTGAGTATAATGAAACAATAAAAATAATACAATTTTACGAAGGAAGATTAAGTTACTTGAGTCTTGAACAAAGAGTGGTAGAAAAGCCAGTGTATGAATTTGCTTTTCTATGTTATATTTATTTTTCAATTCATTTTGAAAATGTTTGAGGGATAGTTTGACCTTTTTCAGTTTGCATTTATAAATAAAAAAAACTTTGAAAGAATTAGAATTAAGTCAAAGACTCTATCAGTTATCACATTTTCTTTAATACCAAATAAAATGAGATCAGGGCTTAAATTCAAATTATAAATATGATCACAGCTATTAGTAATCCAAAGAAGCAACTTTTTCCAAAACACAGGACCAAAACCAGTGGAATCCAATTTCCGGATACCTGGCGGATTCTCCCGTATCCTTACCCATTTGGTATCCGGGAATCCGGAAAAATATTCTCTCCCGTATACCAGATCCGCCCATATTCTCCCGGAAATTTTTCCGGAAAGTATGTTTCTAAGAATACTGGAATCCGGAGATTATACTTTTCCATATCCCAGATCCGTGTGTCTTCTCCTGGAAATATTTCCGGAAAGTATGTTTCTAAGAATACTGGAATCCGGACAGAATATCTTATCCAGATACCCTTCTAAGTTATTGGGTAATATTACCGTCTTATGTTGAAAAAGTGTTCACATTATTTTATGATAATTATAATGATAAAAATAATTTATTACTATGTCATGCTGTTGCAATAAACTATATATACACAGCTTTACGCTACACATATAATAAAAACATTGCCTACTAGAGTCTATAAGACACAACTTTTACCTTATTGAACAACAGAAATACATAAATTAAAATGTTATATGGATATACATACATAAAGGCTAATACTTCTTGCATACCTTTCACCCAACTCACTCAATCTGATGCAGTGACTCATAGAGACTGTCGCATTGATTCACCCTAAAAGATGTTAACTGATTCACCGACCTTCATACACACTCAAAATAAACTCTCCAAAAGATTCAAACACACAATCTGACACTCACTCATACATATCTCCGCTCAGACCGACACACACAGACTCACCAACATATGATATTGTGCAAGGTACCAAAACCAATCAAATTTATGAAACAAAGTCCATTTTATAACTAGGATTGACGCGTCAATACTGCAGGTCTTCAAGACTTCCGCTTTGACCTTTGGGCATGGAACCTTTGTAAACAAGGTTTTTGGGCTTTGCACTTCTCAATAATAACTGCAGGAACGTTTCGAAGCAATTTGAAAATGCAGTAAAAAAATTTATTTTTTTTGGGCTCAAAATTTGTTTCTGTTCAAAGGGTGATTTTTCGTTGTTACATGATGGCAGAAACATGGCAAGACAGGAAAAGACACTTTTGGAGTCTGTACCTCTCAATAAGAACTAAGGACACCGATTTGAATTTTTTTTTAACACCAGGAAAAAAAAAACGCGTTTTGCTCCGATTCGAGTCAAACCTTGATTTTTCTGATCCTCGCCGGATTAGAAAGTTGAGAAATCCAGGTTGCGCTCTGGACTCAAAAAAAAAAAAAAAAAAAAAAAAAAAAGTAAAAAGACCTCCCTATATGTATGGCATTGATGCAGACTGGCAGGCTTTACTTGGTTGTTTTCTTGTGTCTATTGATTGAATCAGTTCGTCAGCTTTTATATGAGCTATCAAACGTGATTCTATCTTCAGTAGTTTTCGAACAAAAAATCTCCAAAGGAAATCCCCTGAAAATCGTCAAATGTGTTCATGTCGACATTGTGCTTTAAGGGTCAACTTTTACATGAGTACATTCTGAAGTGGAATTGTTAAACCACAAATGATGAACCGATTGCAATAAACAGAATTCGAATCGGAGTTTTCCTTAGCGAGTCATGTCCCTTTGAACATGCAGCCCAAGAACGCACTTTTTCAAAAGGTCAAAATTCAAGGGCACATAACTCGACTTCTAAGACAAAATTCAAAATTCCGGTTCGTCAGAATGTCACACGTTCCTTCAGCTTTCCAATGAGCTATCACACATAGCTGTATGTGTTGCCGGGATTTAGAAGAAGATTTTTGAAGACGCATACCCTCAAAATCGCGAAAATGCACAAATTTTTCAGTTTTTGCGAAATAGCAAAAAATCTATTGTTACGGCCGAACACCGCTATAGGCCTAATCGATGGGGAATGTTGTTGCCCACATTTTGGTGAAAGTTTTGTGCAAATATCTTAATTAGTACTCGAGATATTAAGGTATAAAGTTTTAACTTCAAGGGGAGATAACTCGCGAAAGAAGTCGAAAATCAAAAAAGTGGCTCGTTAAAATCTAAGTTGGGTCACAGGCTATCATCCCTGAAAGTTTGAAGAAAATCGGTCAAGTCGTTACTGCTGGAGCGACGACACAAAAAATCTGCAAACAATAATAATAATAATAATAACTAGGATTGACGCGTCAATACTTAGGTCTTCAAGACTTCTGCTTGACCTTGAACTCCATGCTGGACTCCCGGTTATTCGCCAGTTAGTATGCTTTAAAATGAGCTATCAAACATGTATCTATCTTCAGTAGTTATTTTACAAAAATTATCCAAAGACAATGACCCTCTGAAAATGGAACAATCGCTTATTAATGGACCCCTACATGACCTTTCTCACAATTAAGACAAAATGGTTAATATTTTCATACTAAGTTGCAACATAGAAAGTATTGTGCTTTAATTTCCACTTAAGTAGATGTAAGCAACTCTCCCTTTGAACATACAGTAGAAGATCACACTTTTAAAAAATGACCATGTTCAAGGACATATTTTTAAAATTTTAGGAAGAAATTCAAAATTCGGCCAAAACAGTCCTCTCAGGAGTTCATTTATCTTCAAAATGAGCTATCACACATAGCTGTATGTATTGCCGTGAATTAGGAGAAGACTTTTAAAGACGCGTACCCTCAAAAACGCGAAAGTTCCAAAAAAATTCAGTTTTATCGAAATAGCAAAAAATCTATTATTACGGCCGAAAATCGCTATAGGCTAAATCGATGAGGAATGTTGTTGCCCACATAGTGGTGAAAGTTTTTTGCAAATATCTTAATAAGTACTCGAGATATTAAGGTATAAAGTTTTAACTCCAAGGGGAGATAACTCGCGAAAGAAGTCGAAAATCAAAAATCGGCCACAACAGTCCTCTCAGGAATTCATTTATCTTTAAAATGAGCTATCACACATAGCTGTCTGTATTGCTGTGAATTAGGAGAAGATTTTCAAAGACACGTACCCTCAAAACCGCGAAAGTTCACCAAAAATTCAGTTTTTTCGAAATAGCAAGAAATCTATATATACGGCCGAAAAAATGACAATAACTTTTTTTGTGGGGAATGTTGTTGCGCACATTTTGGTGAAAGTTTTAAGAAAATATATTGATTAGTATTCGAGTTATGAAGGTTTAAAGTTTTAACTTCAAGGGGAGATAACTCAAGAACTAGGTCGAAATTCGAAAATCTGGCTCGTGCATTTCAAGATATTGTCACAAGCTATCATCCCTGAAAGTTTGAAGAAAATCGGTCAAGCCGTTAATGCTGGAGCGAACGCACAAGAAATCTGCAAAGAATAATAATAATAATAATAATAACTAGGATTGACGCGTCAATACTTAGGTCTTCAAGACTTCTACTTGACCTAGAACTCCATCTTGGACTTGGGGTTATTCGTCTGTTTCTCCGCTTTAAAATGAGCTATCAAACATGTCTCTATCTTCAGTAGTTTTTTTACAAAAATTCTCCAAAGAAGGTACCCCTCTGAAAACGGAAAAATCACATATTAATGGACCCCTACATTACATTTCTCACGATTAAGACAAAATGGTTAATATTTCCATACTAAGGTGTAACATAGAAAATGTTGTGCTTTAATTTCCACTGAAGAAGATGCAATCATCATTTAGATTGCATACATAATTAAGGCGTTATGCTGTTCTGAATATTCAAGAAAATAGTCAAAAATGCTTAAATTTGGACCCCTAGACATCGCTTGCGATGTTCGAGGCTTACCATGATCTATTTAAAGTCTTCCTATCTTCAGTGGTTCATTATCAATAATTCCCCAAAGGATAAACACCCCAAAAAGTCTCAAAATCCAAATATTTCACTGTTTTGGGAATATGCTCAAATTATGCCCAAACTAATAACTTTTATATGATAATGATGTGTTATGGAATTGTTATACAAGTTATTATAAAGAGATTGAAATAAGTAACTATGACATAAATTAATTTGTTACAGAGTTATGCAACTTTGAACATGCAGCCCAAAAACGCACTTTTTCAAAAGGTCAAAATTCAAGGGCACATAACTCGACTTCTAAGACAAAATTCAAAATTCCGGTTCGTCAGAATGTCACAAGTTCCTTCAGCTTTCAAATGAGCTATCACACATAGCTGTATGTGTTGCCCGGATTTAGAAGAAGATTTTTGAAGACGCGTACCCTCAAAATCGCGAAAATGCACAAATTTTTCATTTTTTGCGAAATAGCAAAAAATCTATTATTACGGCCGAAGACCGCTATAGGCCTAATCGATGGGGAATGTTGTTGCCCACATTTTGGTGAAAGTTTTGTGCAAATATCTTAATTAGTACTCGAGATATTAAGGTATAAAGTTTTAACTTCAAGGGGAGATAACTCGCGAAAGAAGTCGAAAATCAAAAAAGTGGCTCGTTAAAATCTAAGTTGGGTCACAGGCTATCATCCCTGAAAGTTTGAAGAAAATCGGTCAAGCCGTTACTGCTGGAGCGACGACACAAAAAATCTGCAAACAATAATAATAATAATAATAATAATAAGAAACACGATAGGAACAATAGGTCTTCAGACATTCGTCTTGAAGACCTAATAACTAGGATTGACACGTCAATACTTAGGTCTTCAAGACTTCTGCTTGACCTTGAACTCCATGTTGGACTCAGGGTTATTCGTCTGTTTCTCCGCTTTAAAATGAGCTATTAAACATGTCTCTATCTTCAGTAGTTTTTTTACAAAAAATCACCAAAAAGGTACCCCTCTGAAAACGGAAAAATCACATATTAATGGACCCCTACATTACATTTCTCACGATTAAGACAAAATGGTTAATATTTCCATATTAGGTGCAACATAGAAAATGTTGTGCTTTAATTTCCACTTAAGAAGATGCAATCATCATTTAGATTGCATACATAATTAATGCGTTATGCTGTTCTGAATATTCACGAAAATACTCAAAAATGCTTAAATTTGGACCCCTAGACATCGTTTGCGATGTTCGAGGCTTAACTATCAATTTTTTGATGAAAGCGGTCAACATAAAAGTTGTTCTTCTTGAAATTGTGCATAAGTAGGTGTATGCCAAATTTCAATAGCGTAAGAAGTTAAGCAGTAATGATCCTTTAAACATGGCTGAAAATGGCGAGTTCTGAAAAATGGTAATTTTCCATGACTTGTAAAACAAAAACTATGACAGAAAAATGTTTGAAATTTATTCCCCTTAATAAAGGACATGTCTACTTCACGATGATATATTAAACATAATTGTATCTTCAGTGGTTTACAATGGAAAATTCTACGAAGAAAGAACCCCTCGAAAAGTCTCAAAATAGCAAAATTTCGTATTTTTGGTCAAACGCGTCAATTTTGGCCGAACTATCAACTTTTACATGATATAGATCTGTTATAGAAATGTTGAGTAACGTATCTTCATCAGATTCCATTAAGTATCTTTGATATATCTTCATTCCTAAGAGAGTTATGTCCCTTTAAACATGAGGCCGAAATTCGGTCTTTTTAAAAATGACCATGTTCAAGGACAGATTCTTGAAATTCAAGGAAGAAATTCAAAATTCGAAAAAGTTCACCCTCTTCAAAATTCATTTATCTTCAAAATGAGCTATCACACATAGCTGTATGTATTTCGGTGAATAAGGAGTAGACTTTCAAAGACGCGTACCCTCAAAATCGCGAAAGTTCGCCAAATTTTCAGTTTTTTCGTAATAGCAAAAAATCTATTATTACGGCCGAAAACCACTATAGGCCTAATCGATGGGGAATGTTGTTGCCCACATTTTGGTGAAAGTTTTATGAAAATATCTTGATAAGTTTTCGAAATATTCAGGTTCTAAATTTCAACTTCCAAGGGGGATAACTCTAAAACCAGGTCGAAATTCAAAATTCGGGCGACGTACAAATCTAAGTTAGGACACGGGCTACCATCCCTGAAAATTTCATGCAGATCGGACCAGCCGTTACGTGGGAAAACTTGGAACAAAATCGTACAAATAATAATAATAATAATAATAAGGAAAATTCGGATAACAACAATAGGTCTTCGAGACATACGTCTTGAAGACCTAATAAGAAACACGATAGGAACAATAGGTCTTCAGACATTCGTCTTGAAGACCTAATGAAACTGGTTTCAGGGACATCAAGTATCATACACTGACACATACAGAATGACATACATTCAGAATAAATTAAGGGAGACAACTCTGTCCCCGCACCTCACTGCATGCTGCTGATGTTTTTGTTCACAAACTTGTCTCATGTGTTTACATTAAACAGCATTTATATATATCAATATTTCATATCAATGTTTGTTACAATAGAATAGAGGGAGTATATTTATAATTGTTAAGTTTGTTCTTGCGTTATTTGCCGTACAAGGTATGTTCAATATTCTGGTCATCACCTATCGGCTAATTAACACCTTGACTAATTGGATGTAAACAATTAATGTCTCGCTGTGGCAACAGGTGGGAGCAACTTCTGTTGCTTTAAATAGCTTATTTCCTTTTATCCTTTACTTTCACATGTTGTATATATATATATGCGATACATTTTTAACAGTGTCTTATTGGCCAACTAATGGCTGTTTGTTAACCATATTTTAGTTTGTTTATGCATTTTACAATATAATTGTGTCAATGATAGAAGACTAGGAACTTGCCATTGATGACACAACGAGTAGAAATGAACAAATCACAAACATAGATGTAATGTAAAAAATATTGATTTTATTAAAATACATATTTAAAAAAATAAACCATAAACTGGAATTCTTTTTATATTAATCATCAAATCAATAACAAATTGATATAAATAGAGCATTTCATTCAGTATGTATATATGGTATATCAATATACAATAGAGGCATTGCCAATTTATTATGACACAATGCGACACACGTCCATAACTTCACATCTCACACTCTCACATCTAATTTGGACATTGGTATTAGACTCATAAACAAATTCTGCGTAGAGGTCATGAGGCAATATGGCAAAGAATTCATCACACCCAACATGCACCTGCATTGCCAAATACAGGAATCTATTGAGAACTTTGGCTCAGGTTATGGCTTTTGGCTGTTTAGTTTTGAGAGATACAACGGACTGCTTTCAGAACATGAATGATTTGCCAGTGAAGCTGATGCGAAAATTTAATATGTTTTCGACTTTCCATTTAGATTCAGTTAATGAACTTTTTCAAGATAAATATCTCAAACTTTCAGAAATGAGGTCAAAGAGCTCTGAATCATCTACACACGTGTCAAAGTATTCAGATTGAACTAACAGTATTTGCGACAATACACAGATGTGCTTATTTTTAATTGATTTGATTAATTTAATGAATTTGCCCACTTGCATTAAACACATATCCCAGATATTACCTGGCTTAATTACATATTTTATTTAGTTGAAACTGAACAACACTGTAATGTGTAAATATTTGCTCCAAGACAGCTTGAATTTCAAATTCTTTCAGATAGGCAGTTGTCATAACTTTGGTCATTACATTTAACGATTAACAACATCTATTATCGTTAAACTAATTTGTAAGGTTATTGGAAGTGTCGTTATATCTAAATATCCATGCAGTTACAAAAAGAGTGCGTACTACACGTTTGTATTTCGTATTCATCTTCTAATACGTGGTTTGTAAGCACGTGTCTTATCATGAATACATGTAGCATACAATACGGAGACATCAAATTCTACGTTCCATAACTCTCTCATTCAATAATGTGTATTCATGTTTATAGAATATGATAATTAAGTATTGCGTCGATTCATATATTATTCAATAACTGTACTTCATTTTGAATATTCATTCATTCGTCTCACAGTTCAGATTATATTTAGATTGTAGCAAACTAATATGGCTTATGTTCGATTTGTGAAGACAAGATATATGTTATGATAAATACTATGTTTAATTAATGTGTTTTATGGTTAAATTGCTACTGTTTACAACAATCAAACTAATAGCATATGTGTTGGATCACTGCAAACAAATATCCGAAGTGTATATTCATTATGTACAATACAATTAAATACTCATGGAAATAAAATATACAGCGGATATTTTTTCGTTAATACCATGATTATCTCATCGAGGTGAAAAAATAACTGTTTTTGACAGCAAATGCATGTGTTTTCTGTGTTTATCCATGCGGACACAAACTAAGATAATTAGTTTATGAGTGCGTGTTTACATGGATACGATATTCGACTGAGTCTTTACTATACACTCTGTTAATGTACGTGATCATTGAAGCTTGTTGAAATACACAAATAGTTCAGTGAGGGTCGGTACTGCCTTCCTCATCACATGTTATATAATACGTGTGAGTTAGATCAATAAGAACATATGAAGGTGTCAAAATGTTTATCTCCCCCTATAAGTCTGGTAGCTAGTGGTATGTCGAAATACACAGAAGCTTAAGTGACGGTCGGGACAAGATAATTAATTTATGATCACCGCTGCAATTGTTCCTGGGATATGTTTATACTGAACGAAATGCGATGTTTGTTCGATATTTCAGTATGCATGCATACACATGAGAGCTCATCACTAGTTCACTGTCAAGGCTATTATTTTGTTATATTTTCGATCTCTCGTGGAATGCACTACCATCAACCTAGTTGTTATTTTCATGTTTTTTTCCCTCAAATATTTGAAACAGTTGTCCTATTGAATGTTTTCAGCTATTCAGAAAAGCCATGACATCACACATATGGATTTAGAAACGTGTTACCTTCAGTCTATAAGGCTATATTCCTCTGACCAACAATCATCATATTCGTAGCCACAATGTTTCATAATTAGGAAATAAACTTACTGTGTTTGAAAATCAGCGGTATATAACGGAATTATTATACGTAACTACCTTATAAGGTCTCGGAAAACAGCGAAAGTTTCGGAGCTCACTCTATTCTATAGACGGTAGAGTTTTGCAATCGGCGTCAACATTCAAGATTATTTCTGCAATATTTTCTAAATAAACATCGGTATTATTGCGTAGATTTTAAAAATATATTTAGGTAAGTGTATTTTGCATTCCGATAGCTTTAACTATTTTGTCACGCGCAATGAATTTATTGAAGAAATGTTTCTGAAATGTCAAATTGTGATATATGTGATGATAGATTGTTCAAACTGCATTGTTAACTTTCCCCGCTTCGGGTCTAATTTTAAACGCTTTCAGATTTATTATCAAAACTATTAATTAAGTGCCATTTTAATCACAACAAAAGCTCATTTACAACATCTTCATGCATGTAAGTATTTGGAGAATTTAACGCATTCGTTATTCTCGCTTGGCAACAAGTGTATTCTGGCGCAAGAGACGAAGTAAACAGAACAATGTACAGCCAAATTATACTGTCTGATTTTTTTACAGAAGCCAATCAAATACGACTAGTTAGGGTAGAATATGTTATATATTTAGAATATATATATATTACCAACTACAGTAATTTTTTACAGCAGTGAGATCCTTTCTTAAACATGTATAATTCATACTGTTTCACTGGGTCATTTACATCACCCTATGTATTTCTTTTTAAATGTGTTTTATTCTTATGTATACTATATATGTTTAGTAGCGCATTGTCACAATTACATAAAATATGTTATTCTTCTTGAATTTGGAATTATAATGGAATTGTCACAGATGTCAACGTACGCTCATGTATAGGTGGGGATACTAATAAATTCATAACATTTTAATGAAAAAAATAGTATTCATAACGAGAGAGAGAGAGAGAGAGAGAGAGAGAGAGAGAGAGAGAGAGAGAGAGAGAGAGAGAGAGAGAGAGAGAGAGAGAGAGAGAGAGAGAGAGAGAGAGAGAGAGAGAGAGAGAGAGAGAGAGAGAGAGATTCACATACATACTGTTATAGGGTAGGGAAGGGGATGACGGAAGGGGAAGGGGATGACGGAAGGGGAAGGGGATGACGGAAGGGGAAGGGAGAGGGAGAACGTTAGAGAGAGGGCACACATACTCTTTTACATTAAAATGCATACATATACGAATATATCTGTCCAGAAACACTCACACTTTACAATAATATAAACAAGACAACACAGGCATAACTACAAACTGTCATACTTTCGCACAGGATTCATATATACTTACAAACTGAATATGCAGGTTTGCGTTTTCTACAAAAATAAGAAAAAGAAAGATTAGATTAGAGTGACGATTTAAAAAACAAGGAGTTTAAACTTCAGTGTTTAATTACGCATTATCAGGAAGTTAGAGACACTGCATGCGTACGACAGAACGTTGGATCACCTGCTAATCACCCTCATTACACTAGAACTACATGTATAAGATTAGATTGACCATATAAAAACGAAAGAATTTAAACTTCACTGTTTAATTACGCAGTAACATGAAGATAGAGACGCTCCACGATCCTCCACGACAGTGCTTTGAATACCCTGCTAATCACACTTGTACAGGTGTCATCAATACCTATGGCAAGTGGTTCCCAATGACCGGAAACTGTCCAGTCATGTACAACAGCCCTAATTGTTTAATCACGTGTATGCGCATGCGTATATATACAATACGTTGCAGCATTTATTTACACACGCCTCTCTTATACAGCTCTTTGGCGGCCTCCGCAATTGTGTTTTATGAGTTCACGCAAAAGAGCGCCGACATATTTATACATTACAATTACGCAAGCTTAGTTCCCGGCTCCATTGATCTATTGGTTCCAGGACAAAATTGCCAATAGCCCCACTAAAGTTGAAAAGACTTTCAAAAATATACAAATTTAGTATGGACATGTATTTCAAAATGTTTATAAACATTTTACGGACTGGTACTAAATGTGCATTCAATGGGTCTTATGTTTTATTTGTCGAATGATTCTTGAGAACTGCCGCACCATATTATTGACTTGGATATTTGTATCAAAATCATTTCTTAAATGCCCAATATCAATTGAATTTTAATTCATTAAACGGAGTTAACTGATCCAATACTAACTGTAGTTTATTAATTATCAATAATTTGATATAAGCAAATAAATGCAAATGACTTTAGGTCTACTCAATAAATAACTTTAACCGAAGCCCCCTATCTTGATGAAATACATTTGGTGGATGAGATAATATTTGATATAATTCAACAATGTATAGTATGTAAGCCGAACAAACAAATTCTTAGCGGATCATAGGAACTTCCTAGTGAACAAACTCATGTAAATTGTAAGTACTTCACCAACACAATGATAAACTTTCAGTATACAATCATATGATTTACTTCCCATTTACCACGGCCGTGTCATTTCAGAACTTTTACTTGTCTAACCTGACAGGGTTAATAACTTTGTATCAACGACTACACCTTATGTAAGCTAATTTTCATTGCCACGCTAGGTTAAATTCGTGTATTTTCATACATTTCAACGGTTAGAAATAATAACACATATGTAGTGTTGGAATATTTACAGAGTAAGAAATAATTTATCATTAAGTTAATAAACAATGTTATGTTGTTCGGTAACAAAGAGTTCATAACTCGTAGCGCCGATGCATAGCTTTCCATTGTTTTTATTTTATTTTGAATGATTGTGTAGTAGTCTTTATCAAGTTTTCAAGTAACAAATCATACGAATATTCCCCTCATTAATGTTACACCTGAATTGTGCAATAAGCACGTACACTATTAATAACAAATGTGTGTAAACAGGCATGTCTTCTCGATTTTTGTTCCATAACAATTATCTAGCTAGAACCATTTCTTTAAGTGGTTCGAAATAGATGATTGATGGACATTTAGAATTTATCGTTTTAATTAAAACTAAATGTTTATTCTCTCCGTCGGCGGAGATAAGCAAGATATTAGCTTATTGAACGGATAAAACTTCTGTCCTAAATACATTAAGTAAATGACTGACAGGATGCCCTTTTTCAAATATACACAATTTCCGTTTTTTAATCGGCTTGCATAATCCATGACATATCTGTGCCTTTTCGGATATATTAATATCACTGTCCATATGTCATAAACAAATAACTGATTAACATTAATATCACAAGAAACACTTCGTTATTTCCACGAGAATTTCAAAATAGACGCAGGAAATCAGTATCTCACATTGTAAACACAAGTACATTTACATAAAATTTGTGAATATGCTCATTTTTCACCTTATATGGATACAACATAAATATAGATATTACCGACTGACCTTTATGTTTTTAACATTTATGTATGAACATAAATTGTACACAATGTTTTCGCTTAATAATGGGCGTATTTCACGCACTGGGGACGAACTATGCACATGCCTTGTTAAGAAAAACATTTTAATGTAGCAAACAATGTCAACAATATATTTAGGGATCTAAATTTATGTTGGGATCTTTATGTTTATTTCGGGTTATATGTTTTCATTCAGGTGTCCCCATTATTATATGGATGATAAATTGTAGCAAGACAGTTAATGTAACACCTGGGCTCCTGAACGACACGGTGCAAATTCCGCGAAATTTGCTCGCCTTGTTACGTAGCGCTACATTGAGCAATCGCGTTGAAGAGAGGTTTAAAAGTCTTGAAACCTCTATTGAACATAGCCCAGTCATGTGAAGATATTACACACGGGTGTGTATGTTATGTAATCAAGTGATGTATATTCATTGATAAACCAAGAATGTCCTCTTCAAACACACATCCCATCCCTTGACCAGCTTGCATGATCTGCTTGATTGTATATTTCCGGATTTTTAAAACTTGGCCGACTTTATAAACCGAAAACTCTCTTATAACAGCGTATATGATATCATTATAAGTTTCCATTGTTGAGAACGAGACGCATTTACAACAGGTCGTTTATATTCCTTAGTGAGAGTCACCTTTTTTAATCTCCTCTATGCTTATATTTTAATTTGTAATTGTTTATTATGTACTATACGCCTGTCATGTCGCCGACTTGCAGACAATATACAGTGCGTTAGTTTGTAGCCTTATATAATTTGTTTTTGAAGCCATGCCGAATAATGATTGGGGGGGGGGGGGGGGGGGGGGGGGGGGGGGGGGAATAATGATATTTGGAATGAGTTAAGTTAGATATAGGAGGAGGGAATATATTTAAGTTAAAGCTTTGTATGTTGTTGGATTTTTATATACAGGACAGGAGGGTCGATTTCTTGGTGTATGCGCCTATAATGTTAAAAAGATAGCTGAGTTTGTTCTAGGCTCGAGGCAGCACCTGAGATCTTAGATGCCGCTTCATATCAGTTGGTGTCGGTCAACTTGTTTTTCACAATAAACAAGAAAAAGAAATAACATGTTTTATCGCCATATCTATGAATGAATTAATGTACATTGTCGATATTGCAGTACGTTATGCATGATATGATAACGTCGTTTCCTTTCTCTGCTGATGAAGGCATTGATATGATGTAATGAAGATACCATTTTATCAGTGTACACATCTATAACATTCTAAAACAATCGCCATTGGGAGAAAGCCAATATGTTATAAAGACTACTTTGTCAATACCATATTATTGCATTTATATTTATAAACTTATAACCTTGGATGTAATGGAATAATGCAATACCTATAGTGAATTACAGACCGCATGGCTCGATTTTAGTAATTTGAAATCAGCTAGTGAACACATCGCTTTGAATCTCATTTGAAATTAATTGACTTTCTGCATCCAAGTATGTCTTAAAGGTGCATCAATTGTTTTTCATAAAATGTTATTAATTAAATTAAATTTTATTTTCACCACATGTGCTGTCTACAATACAACTAAGTTCACTCAACTTGCATATTTATCCCCAATCGCTAAATATATCATAATTACTAGTTTCCAATTAAAATTGAGTAATATCATTTTGATTGTGCAGAAACCGAAACTGCACGTCCAATTTACATGCACAGTAGTTATGTGACCTATGAAACATTATCAACTCAAAGTTATGTTCTTGTCTGTTATAAATAAGATTCCAAAATTACGTTTGACTCATTGACGCGCGCCACACGCTGTGCATTGCGCGGTTTTCGATCAGAAATCACTACTTTTACCTTTATATCGTCAATTTTCCAAGTATAATCAAAATGGTAGTTTTCGGTAACAGTCGGTACTTCTCGATAAAGTAACACCATTTATAACGTTTGGAATATATGACCCCAAACAACACAATGGATGGACCTTTAATTACAATTATGGTGAGCATGCATAGAGCCACTGTTTACTGCAGAACAGACATTCACAATTATAGACAAAATCCATTATAGTGACAAAAACAAACAGCATATAGCTGATATTTTCAATATTTAACAAATATGGCAAATTTTGAGAATGATCAATCACAAATCATTAGATGCACACAGTTATCAATAGTTGGATATGTACAGAAATACTGCTCAAGCACTTACATTCTTGCACTTGCTACAGACACTTAGTCAAGGTGTTAATTTGCCGACAGGTGATGTGTAATCAAGTATGACCAGAATATTGCACATACCTTGTATGGAAAAATATTAAATTAACAAACTTTATTTTAATATATAAATGTAGGATTCTAAAACGACCAGCTTTTACAACTAGCTAAACGTCAACAAAGGTGAAATCACCCTCAAACACTGCATAAGCATGCTCTCACCTGTTACTGCAGCGAGACACTAATTGTTTATATCCAATTAGTCAAGGTGTTAATTAGACGAGAGGTGATGTGCGGTCAAGCATGACTGCCAGAATGTTCTTTGTGTGGCAAATGTCAATGCAAATTTTGAGAAGGTTCAATCACATGTCATGAGGAGCACACATTTATCAATGGTTTGATGTGTACCGAAATACTGCTGAAGCACTTACATTCCCACCTGTTGCTACAGACACTTGTTAACTAGCAGATCGGTGATATGTGGCCAAGCATGATGACCAGCATATTGCACTTACTTTGTGGCAAATAAAGCAAGAACAAACTTTACAATTATAAAGATACTCCCTCTATTTTATTGTAACAAAACATTGGTATAAAATGTTAATATATATTAATGCTGTTAGTGTATGATACTTGATGTCCCTGAAAGCAGTTTCATTATAAAAGTTAAATGGACTTTGTTTCATAAATTTGATTGGTTTTAATACCTTGGACAATATCATATGTGGGTGAGTCTGTGTGTGTCGGTCTGAGTGGAGATATGTATGAGGGAGTGTCAGATTGTGTGTTTGAATCTTTTGGAGAGTTTATTATGAGTGTGTATGAAGGTCGGTGAATCAGTTAACATCTTTTAGGGCGAATCAATGTGACAGTCTGTATGCGTCACTGCATCAGCTTGAGTGAGTTGGGTGAAAGGAATGCAAGAAGTATTAGCCTTTATGTATCTATATCCATATAACATTTTAATTTATGTATTTCTGTTGTTCAATAAGGTACAAGTTGTGTCTTATAGACTCTAGTAGGCAATGTTTTTATTATATGTGTAGCGTAAAGCTGTGTATATATAGTTTATTGCAACAGCATGACATAGTAATAAATTATTATTATCATTATAATTATCATAAAATAATGTGAACACTTTTTCAACATAAGACGGTTATATTACCCAATAACTTGTCTATTCCTAATAATAGAAGGGTATCCGGATAAGATATTCTGTCCGGATTCCAGTATTCTTAGAAACATACTTTCCGGAAATATTTCCAGGAGAAGACACACGGATCTGGGATATGGAAAAGTATTATCTCCGGATTCCAGTATTCTTAGAAACATACTTTCCGGAAAAATTTCCGGGAGAATATGGGCGGATCTGGTATACGGGAGAGAATATTTTTCCGGATTCCCGGATACCAAATGGGTAAGGATACGGGAGAATCCGCCAGGTATCCGGAAATTGGATTCCACTGGTTTTGGTCCTGTGAAAGTTCTTGACTACATGACATTCCCAAAAAAGATGAACAATACTTTCTTGCTCAGAATTACAAAAACTGCACAAGTTAGTCTCTGCCTTATTGATTTTAAATAAATAAACATTTGTAGCAATTATTCTGTGCAGTAGACGGTATTGGAACCATCTTAATTTTGTGTCTCGAATGGTTTCAGATAAATATTTGGCCAATCCAAAGTTTGAAAAAAAGTTGGGTCATTTTGTCATTTTGCCATTTTATCTGTGATTTAATAAAAGTTTTGGAACTAAGCAATATAAAGTAATATATTTTTTAACCTTTTGTAACAACAGTTAGTTCTTTTAAAACTGATTTTTCACTAAGGGTGACAGGATCAACAGGTAAATCAAATTCCATTTTTTTTCAAAAATTTCTTCACCGCACATATAACACCATAAAAATCCAAAAAGTTGACATTCAAATCATAACGTTCTTTGAACTCCCTGAAAGACATAGAAGAATTGCTTTCATAATATCAATAATTTGAGTAATGCCCTTTTCACTCATGCTTTTGTTAAAGAAAGTCTGTTTCCCAATGACAATATAGAAATTATAAAATATGCTTTCAGCAAGAAAGTTCTCAAAAGAGTTTGGTCTTATTAGCTTTGCAAAATCTCCATAAGCATTCAGACAATCTTTCCAGAAAAGATTATTTACATTTTTTGCAAGAATTTTTGGTAGGGGCATCTCCATAAATAAATAGGTTGTGACAGTTATGGTGTTGTAACAAAAAAATAGGTTTCGATTTGCTATCTTCCTTCGCATATAATTTTCTTACCCATGACAATTTTAGAAATTTCACATACGAAAAAATATCAACCATACCTAGCTCCCCTTCAGAGGGTATTTACTATATCAGATCCACAGTATAAATTTTGGCCCAATGGAATCTCAAATGCAAAGATCTGAAAAGGAGTCATTGTAAGAACATCGCAAACGTAGAGATTTCAAAACGTGTACTGAACTGGACAGCCCCAGGCAAGATACAGCAGTGGATCGAGACGTGGTACAAACTGGAGGAGAACTGTCAACATATAACCATCATAACTGCCATCATATAACTCGAATATATTTCCATAGTGGTTCATTTCATTATGGAGAACACATACTATCATGTACATATATGCTATGCTATGCTATGCTATGATATGCTATGCAATTATAGCTATGCCATGCCATGCCATGCCATGCCATGCTATGCTATGCTATGTTATGCTATGCTATGCTATGCTATGCTATGCTGTGGTTTGCTATTCTATGGTATGGTATGGTATGGTATGGTATGCCATGCTATGGTATGCTAAGGTATGGTATGGTATGGTATCCTATGTTATGCTATTATAGCTATGCCATGCCATGCCATGCCATGCTATGTCATGCTATGCTATGCTATGATATGGTATGCTATGCCATGCTATGCTTTGTATGCTGTGCTATGGTATGCCATGCTATGCTATGGCATGGTATGCTATGGTATGCTATGCTGTGGTATGCTACGGTATGGTATGGTATGCCATGCTATGGTATACTATGCTGTGGTATGCTATGGTATGGTATGCCATGCTATGGTATGCTATGCTGTGGTATGCTATGGTATGGTATGCTATGGTATGCCATGCTATGGTATGCTATGCTGTGGTATGCTATGCTGTGGTATGCTATGGTATGCCATGCTATGGTATGCTATGCTGTGGTATGCTATGCTGTGGTATGCTTTTCCTCTCCACAAACAGCTACAGTGAGCCATTAGGAACTGAAGGAGCGGATAACAAAACCTAAAAAAATATTATTTATCTTTCTGAAAATGAGTGTTTACACAATGCTAACACTCATGCGAACGCATAGCAAATTACCAATGTATTTTTTACACACGAGTGATATTGCACACTTGTAAAAGTTGTGCATGTAAACACAGCATAAGTTGAGTCCAAAATACCAAGACGTAAAACACACCAAAAGACAAAACTTGGTGATTTTTCCACATACTACAAAAGGCAATAAACAACAAATAATAAAAGTTAAAATAAAACACATAAAAGCAGTCTTTCTATATTCACATCAATATTGAACCATCTTATTGACAATTTAGACAATTTATGGACAATTTAAATTGTAATCGACAAAATATGATATCACACAGATGTAAACAAAAAAACATCGGTAGCATTAGCACATCAAGCCTGAGACGCAAGATTGGTTTATAACATGGGCCGCCGTCCGTAAACTTTTTTTATATATTTTCGACTTCCCAAAAGCCACTACACTCCAAAGCTGAAAATGGTTGGGAGGTATCACAGTTTGTTTATTTGGTCTCTCCCCTCAAGTATGGGCGTGGCATGCAGGCATTTCCCCCGAAACCGTTAAAGCTCACATTTTCAGAATAACATCTTTGTTACGTGGAGACTACAGAATGTTCATTTTGTCTTGCAAATATGAGCGTGGCATGGTGTTGCAAGAAGAGCGGACAAAATATTTTTTGCTATTTTGTTAATGCCATTTGAGATATTTTGACAAACGCTTTTATGATGTATTACGTGTATATTATTTGTAGATATTCAACCTCAGATAATAAATAATACAAATCATGTAGAGCTACAGAGTCTATACGTCATCATACTATCCATCTTTGAAGAGGTAGAACGACTATGTCAATACGAAATCTTTCTTTGCATAATAACCTCAACATCCTATATTATCATCTTGAATAACCACAATACAAGTAAAATGATCTCCATTTATATTAACTATATACACTGGGATATACTTAAATAAAAGCATATGTCTACAACAACTGTAAATGTTGTCTCTAATATCGTGGGTAGTAGGCTATAGTTTTACATGCATATTATATCAGAACAAATAGAATGTTGACAATTGTTGATCTTGTGTATGATTATTACGATCGTAATAAATATGTAAAACTAAACGCATATATCTCGGAAATAATTTTTTGGACATTGAAAAGAAATTGTGTATGCAATTTTTAATTTTGTTTTATTTGAAACCGTCCATATTTTATCGAGATAATGAGAATTTGATTGATAAATTGTCTCCTTTGTGAATAAATGGCGAAAGTAAAATTGCCAGGAACCAAATATCATGACCAAACGTATTTGTCGTTGATATTATATATATATATATTTGCAAAAACAGGAAATAATTTTATGGCACAGAGTATCTTGTCAAACTATTTTCAGACATTGTGAAGACATGTTAACAATATTGTGACAATACTTCTTCACAATGTCAATGTCATGATAATATTGCACTTTTTAAAGTTGTACAATTATTGTCAGTGAAAACCACAGGCGCCAGACGCTTGATAGACATAAATATACACGCCTATCTATATAAGATATTTTAGCTTTTATAAATAGGTATGTATACGCTACTTATATGTAGGCTACTAGCCTACAAATAGTATCTGCATGGCGCCTGATGATAACATTTACAAATATTCTAGGCTTTCCGAGAAATTGGTGTTTTGCGTACGAGTGTTGATATATTTGATGTCAGAAGACACGAGGTGATATTCTATGTATTGCAAAAGTGTGTTTCATTACTTCCAATGAAAAATGTTACGCACATCTTTGAACACAGTCCTGTCATTCGACTCACAGTGTGATGATGTCATATCACTGTGGCGGACTCATCATGTTTATAACTCATGACATTGTGACAAGATATTTACAAATATCTTTTATTACTCAACCGTGGTGAGATCACTCATTAGATAACAATGAGTTGGTTACACACATGTGTGGTACCACCGCGTGCTGCCGTAACGTCATAATCGGCGCGTACGTCATAGTCGTTTTTGGTTGACGCGCGTCACAATGTTAGCCGCGCGACTGCAAAGGTGCGTGAGCTATTTGCAAGTAAGCGTCACTAAAAACGATTTTCTTGCAATTCGGTGCTATTTATATCATTGAGTAATAAATCAAATACTAAACTCGGCCCCGTTTGATAACATGTTTATGAAACTCGTGAATGGCATCGGTATTTAACTCACTTTCGCTCGTTAAAATACCAAACCATTCACTCGTTTAATAAACATGTTATCAAACGGGACATCGTTTAAAAATTAGTATTCTATATTTATTACTCAACTGTGGTGAGATCACTCATTAGATAACAATGAGTTGGTTACACACATGTGTGATACCACCGCGTGCTGCCGTAACGTCATAATCGGCGCGTGACGTCATAGTCGTTTTTGGTTGACGTCACAATGTTAGCCGCGCGACTGCAATAGCGGGTGGCCTATTTGCAAGTAAGCGTAACTAAAAACGATTTTCTTGCAATTCAGGGCTATTTACATCATTGAGTAATAAATAAAATACTAAACTCGGTCCCGTTTGATAACATGTTTATAAAACTCGTGAATGGCATCGGTATTTTAAACTCGCTTTCGCTCGTTGAAATACCAATCCATCCACTCGTTTCATAAACATGTTATCAAACGGGACGTCTTTTAATTAGTATTCCATATGTAAATATCTTGTGATGTCAACATCTTTTTTACGTCATAGCATTGAGACACATGTCATGTGAAAAATAACTTGATTTCACACAAGCAATATCTCACAGTAAAGATGATAACATTGATATTTACTTGGACGTTATAGATCTACCTTTGTTATCATGTGACCAGTCATGTGACCCGCACGCATCGCAACAAGGCAAGGGCACGTAACTCTAAATGCAGTTGATTCAAAAATGTTTTCAAGAGCTCTGTCAACTTTTGCTAAAGGTAAAGTGCTGGAAGATTTAGCATAACAATAACGCAATGTGAATGGAGAATATAATTGGGAATAAAATGAATACATTACTTGAAACATTCCTACCTTCCTTTTGACGAAACATATATTCGTTACATAACGAGATTGACAAGTCTGTGATAGTTATCAGCCTGGGACAAAGTCCATAACCCATGGTATAACAAAAGTTATATCAGAAAATAAGATATGTCATTTGGATTATCTTTATCATTTCTGTCTCCTTTTCTGAAGTCATTTTGGAAATTATAATTATTTTCAAAATCTAAAAACACACCATGCATAATCTTAAAATATTCTTAATTGTAAAAAAAGTAAAATTTATCATTGTCAATAGATCAAGGTTTTTTGGTTTAAGATTTTACTAATTATACATTTTGTTCATGATAAAACATACACTTATAGAATGATTCCGCAAAGTTAAAAATAATTTGGCCAACAAACAGGGGCATGTATTGCTGAAAACAAAGTTTAACAAACAGTTTCTAGGTCCAATACTTTGATACGAAACACCATATTATATACTAATAAATAAGATTTATAAGTATATGGTGTATCGCATTGAAGTATTAGACCTTAGAAACTGTTTGTTTTCAACAATACAAGCCCCTGTGTTATTAATGATCGTGTGCTAGCAACATATGTGGGTAAAAAGGAATATCCCCTCGAATTTTGTTTCCACAAAAAGATACAGTGCTAGAATTCTCTCTTTAATTTGGGAAATTTTTACAGTAACAGCTGGAAGACTGAGCAATGGTTCGCTGCACATTATAAGGACAATGTGCAGCGCTGAAACACCGCAGTATGAGACGCTCAAGTTGTCTCGACCTCGTGACCTCGTGGTGCAGGTGGAGATCAACCGACCAGAGAAGAGGAACGCGATGAATGAAGCATTTTGGAGGTAATAATTCATCCAGTAATTCACCTACTGAACAAAGCGTTCTTGAGGACGAGGTAATAATTCATTCAGTAATTCACCTACTGAACAAAGCGTTCTGGAGGTAATAATTCATTCAGTAATTCACCTACTGAACAAAGCGTTCTGGAGGTAATAATTCATTCAGTAATTCACCTACTGAACAAAGCGTTCTGGTCCGTAATAATTCATCGAGTAATTCACCAACTGAACAAAGCATTCTGGAGGTAATAATTCATTCAGTAATTCACCTACTGAGAAAGCGTTCTGGAGGTAATAATTCATTCAGTAATTCGCCTACTGAACAAAGCGTTCTGGAGGTAATAATTCATCGAGTAATTCACCTACTGAACAAAGCATTCTGGAGGTAATAATTCATTCAGTAATTCGCCTACTGAACAAAGCGTTCTTGAGGTAATAATTCATTGAGTAATTCAACTACAGTAGAACACTGATATAACGAAAACGGATATAGCGAATACGGATATGACGAACAAATTTGTAAGTCCCTTCAAAAGCCCTATTATTAAGATAATACGTGTATAGCGAACAATGGATATAGCAAACTAAATTCTTTGGTCCCTTGGAGTTCGTTATATCCGTGTTCTACTGTACAAAGTTTATGTTCTTTCTTGAGTTATCGGAATAAAATTGTAACATTTTAAGCTGGAGCTGTGTATGATTACGGTCTGTCTTACTGGTATCATGGGCCCTGTGACAATTTTCTGGAAGTAATAATAATTCATTAGTTTGCCTAAGTTTACGTTCTTTTTTTGTGCTTCAGTTTTATTTTATATTTATGTTGTTACCAGCTTTGATATAGTTGATCCTCAGTATTGACTTCTGCCCAAGCGATGTTTAAAAGGAGGTTTCTATCTGGGTATTTTTTTGTGAAAACGAAATTCAAGAGGATAGTCCCGTTTACACATATATGCTATTGATACATGATTAAAATGCGGATAAATTGAAAGATATCAATGAAGTTAAAATATTTTGATGACTTTACATTTCAAAACTTGACAAAGACACATGCACATTTGTTGAAAAATAAAAACAATGAGAATTGAAGCCATTCATCAGCGTTGCGAGTAGGGAAAACTTTGCTATGACCTAACAGCATACTGTTTATTAGTTTTATAAGAACGTTATGGGTTACTTTGTTAATGATCTATTACTGTGTATGTTTAATTATTAAAACATTTTCAAATTGGGTTAAATATAGCGTGTTTTCATTTCACTTAATGCCAAGAAACCAAGATGGCGGATGCTACCGATAGATCGGTGATAGAACTTTCTATTTAACAATAACTCTCTCATTCACTGTATAGTTGAAGATCAGCTTTCTCTTTTTCTATTAACTTGGTTTTATGTATGTGTTTATTATATTTCCAGAGAAATGGTGGAATGTTTTACCTACCTGTCCACTGATAGTGACTGTAGAGCAATAGTTGTCACAGGAGCCGGGAAAATCTTTACCGCTGGTATGTACGTGTCGCCCTGATGATTATGCTTTCATCATATTTCCCCCCTCACAGTGGTCATGACCTTAAAATCTATTTTCAACTTCTTAACTTAACTATTTTGTTATACTTCTTTGAAATACTTCTTGAAAATGTAAATTTTTGTGGAGCACAGTGGTGTAGTGGTAAGCATGCTGGCCTCTCCACCCGAAAGCCCAGGTTCGAATTCTGGTGAAGACACCACAAATTTGTGACCTGGTTCTCATACTGTGTTGTGTCCCTGGGCAAGGCACTTCATCAACATTGCACTTAGTCCACCCAGCTGTTTAAATGGGTACCTGACCTATATGGTCGTGGTGGAGCGGCACCGAAAGTACAATTCCTTCAGGGTAATAATGTACCGCCATTGAGCAGTGCTTGCATTAGATGTTCGGCGTTAAACTATATATTATTATTGAAACTTGTTTAGTTTATATTTTTAAGACTGATGAGCTACAGAGCCACTGTCTCTATATTCCACTACGACTCTCTCTGTGTTGCAGGTATAGATTTGGCAGCTTTCGCCAACTCAGGTATGATGAATACAGACGTTGAGGTCGGGAGGAAATCGTTTCAAATACGAACTATGCTCACAGCAATGCAGGAGAGTTTTACAGTCATGGAGAAGGTTAGATATAAACATGGTCTATACTGTAATCGACTCAATAAGCGCTGTTACCTTAAAGGGGCTGAAGCACCTTTTTGCAAAAAAATTTGTACTGTTAGGTGAACGTAGGCACATTTTGAATAAACTCGCTTACCCGGCATGACATCATAAGTCCTTCAACTCATATCTCAGTTTAGGGAGAGGAATTCACCCTTCAAACTCTCAGTTTATCCAGTAATGGAGCGGGTCACCAGTCCATGCAGCGAGCTTCACCCGTTATTGCTGAACTCAGCTATCAACAGGACCATGATTATTTGAAATCGTTATATTTGATTTTATTTGCCAGATTAAAGATTAAAGTCACAAATATATTTCAGTGTCCCAAGCCAGTCATTGCTGCTGTTCACAGCGCCTGTGTTGGTGCAGGTATCGACATGACGTCAGCATGTGACATAAGATACTGCACCAGCGATGCTTGGTTCCAGATTAAGGTATGTCTCAGTTTATCTATAACATTATACTTTTCTGATGGACAAGTTAATTGTAAAATTGTTGAATGTAATATTGTGTACAGTATGAAATGTTTGAATGCCTTGTTGTCACCCGCCGCAACGCGGCACGGGGGACTATGTATTCAGCGGCGTCCGTCCGTCCGTACGTCACATTTCTTGTTTACGCGATATCTTATGAACCGCATCCAGTGTCTCCAATTTTGGTACCAGCCTGCAATGGGTGACTATGCAGACACCAGTCGAATTGCATGACCTTGACCTTATTGTCAAGGTCACCATGGCACTTTGACCGGCTTTCAGCTCTTGTTAACGCGATATCTCATGAAGCATTGCACCCAAAGTCTTTAAATTTGGTGTTGGCCTACATTGGGGGAAAATGCAGACACCTTCGATTTTGATGACCTTGATCTTATTTTCAAGGTCACCACTACACTTCGACCACTTTTCGAACTCTTGTTAACATGATTTATCATTACCTGATGGACCCAAAGTTTTCAATTTTTGTACCAGCCTATAATGTGTGACTATTGCAGACACTCCAAATTGCATGACCTTGACTTATTTACAAGGTCACCACGGCACTTTGACAGTTTTTCAGCCTCTTGTTAACGTGACATCTCATGAACTGTTGCACCCAGTGTCTTCAATTTTTGTACCAGCCTAAAATGGGTGACTATGCAGACACCAGTCGAATTGGGTGACCTTGACCTTGACCTTATTTTCAAGGTCACCACGGCAGTTTGACTGGCTTTCAGCCTCTTGTTATTAACCCTTAGCATCCATTATCTTTTGGTGACATGTCATTACTATGATTAGGGAATTATGCAGACACCACTTTTATTGCATAACACTGTGACCACATTCTTGTTAATGCTATGTCATGAACCTGAGCACCCAATGTCTTCACATATGATGTCATAATGACATTTTTTACCAGAAATGCAATATAAGAAGAACCATATTTAGAAAATGTGTCTTAAATGACTCAACGTTGGAGACGGGGGACATTGCCATGTTAGTGGCAAACACTTGTTTTGAATGACAAGAACAAGAATTTGGAAGACGGAAATCAGAGTTTATTCATGACTAATAATTAATTTTAAAAACAATCATATTTTATTGGATATGTAAAATAATTCTGTTTTGTAACAAAAGTGGCAGAAAAAAATTCATTAAAAATTTAATTCACTTGCTGTGAAATCTGTTGGCTTGAAGTTCAGTATTAATCCTGGTGAAATTTTGACCTAACCAACCACAAACTGCAACAGAAATGATTTCAACTGTTTTAAGACCCTGAACCATTCCTTTATAACATATCAGACAGACAGACATATAATATAATATATATATATATATATATATATATATATATATATATATATATAATAGGGGTCACTGCCACTTTCGAAATCTAATTTAGAATTTAAAAAAAATTCTTATCCACTCAATTATGTCATGTTATATATCAAATGAAAGCTCTGGTAATGGGCTTTTCAAATATAATTTTTAAAATTTGGTGACTTGGCAATTCCTTATTATAAAGTGTTATAATCTTTTCCTTAGAAATAATGAATAATGGAAACTACCTGATGAGCTACAAAGCCAATAGTTCTAATTTGTTTATTCCAGGAAGTGGATATAGGTTTGGCGGCTGATCTAGGTACACTACAGAGGTTCCCTAAGATTGTGGGTAACGACAGTCTCGTCAGAGAGCTTGTGTATACAGTTCGGAAGTTCTTTGCTGAAGAAGCTCTCACCATGGGTTATGTGAGGTAAGGTTTTACTCGCCTGTGGGTAAAATGTAGATAAAACATTAAAATGAAAGTTCTTTCACCGATTTATCGACAGCATTCGCCATCTTGCCTTTAGTTCTCATTGTTTTTATTATCCCCCGCCATGAAGTGGAAGGGGGATATAGGTTTGACCTCCATCCGCTATAAAGGGGACAGCTTTTCTCGGAAACTATTTAAGATAGGACAACCAAATTTGGTGTGTGGCTTGAGGGCATTAATACCTTGATGGAGTTCGAAAATAAGAACCGTGTGATTATTTTTTCCGGAGTTATTGCCCTTGGTCTGTATTTTTGGACTCTGTTCATGGTATCTCCAAAGGGGACAGCTTTTCTCAGAAACTGTTTAAGATAGGGTTTCCAAATTTGGTGTGTGGCTTGTGGACATGAATACCTTGATGGAGTTCGAAAATAAGAACCGTGTGAGAATTATTTTTTCCGGAGTTATTGCCCTTGTTCCGTATTTTTGAACTCGGTTCATGGTATCTCGAAAGGGGACAGCTTTTCTCAGAGACTATTTAAGATAGGATTACCCAATTTGGTGTGTGGCTTGAGGGCATAAGTACCTTGATGGATTTCGAAAATGAGAAGCACACAATTATTTTTTGCGGAGTTATTGTCCTTGTTCCATATATTTGGACTCTGTTCACGGTATCTCCAAAGGGGACAGTTTTTCTCAGAAACTATTTAAGATAGGATAACCAAATTTGGTGTGTGGTTTAAGGGTATCGATACCTTGATGGAGTTCGAAAAAAATAAGCATGTGATTATTTTTTTCCGGAGTTATTCCCCTTGTTCCGCTTTTTCGACTCTGTTCCAAGTATCTTCAAAGGATACAGCTTTTCTCAGACATTGTTTAACATCAAATCAGTTGTGTAGCTTGAGGATATCGATACCTTAATGGAAAGAAAATGAGAAGTGCACAAGTATTTCTTCTTGAATTATTGCCCTTGTTCTCATTTCTTGTGTCTGGCGGGGGATGTTGATGACGATGTCTTCTTGTTTTTCAACAAATGTGTGACGCTTGCCTTTATCAAGTTGTGAAACATGAAAGTTATCAAAATAATAACTTGTTAGTATCTTTCAATTTGATTGTGTTTTAATCATGTTTAATTGCATATATGTGTAAACGGGAATATCCTCTCTAATTTTGTTCCACAAAAAATACCCCGATAGAACCCTCCTTTTGAACCATAGATCAACACACATATTGATACAGTAAAGAAGCTAAGGCAACAATATTGTCAATCTTGACTTCATTTCAGGTTAAAATTAATTAATTGGTGACATAAATAAATTGCATACCTGAATTACACTTCCTAACTTATTTCTATGACATGTCTTCAATTTCATATCTCTTGAAAGTTGCAAATCAATATAAAACAATATTTTGGGTAAATGTTTTCTCCTTGAGTGATACTATTTAGATAACCCATATCTAAAGACTGCATGGTTTAATGAACATGATATATACATCTAAATGCTATTTGCATGTGTGAGTCGTGAATCTGCACTACCCATAATGCCCGTGATGTCACAACTTGAGTCGTTCTCCAATAATTGGAGAGTATATATGTCTTACTTGACTCAAAGTCGAAGACAGAAAATCAAACAAACCATTGGTACAATTGGATATAAATGTAGGTCTGTGATTGGTTGAACTATGAAAGGTGAAGGTCACAAAAAAGGTCACAAAACATGACCCCTGCCAGGTAGTGGTCAGATCTTAATTGTACTTTCTGATTTTAATGAGATTGAGTTTTCTCCTAATTTCATGTGTACCTTTATATCAATGTCATCAATTGATTTTTAACTGACATGTAATTCATTTCAGCCGGATATTTGACAACAAAGAAGCAATGGTTGACAGTGCCCTAGAAACTGCCACCCTCATTGCCAGTAAGAGCCCCATCGCTGTTCAGGGGTCAAAGGTCAGCCTTGTATATTCTCGGGACCATGGAGTCCCTGAAGGATTGGAACATGTTGTAAGTGTTTAAAAAATGTTTTCTTCACAAAAATTAATATCTTTATGCTGGACAAGATCTGGCCTGAAATATTTTGAAATTGTCTGTTAAAATGATTGAGGGAGTTCTACAGTTATCATTTCTGATGGTCATAGGTTATTCAATCATCAATTGATATTTGACATTCAGATACAGTCAAATGCCATAGAAAAGCAGTTGATTTATTTGAAGAAAATTGCAATAACATTGATAATCCATAGGATTTACAAACTTCAAACCACTTGATTAATTAATTGTATCTATTCAAATGCATCCTTTAAATTTTTGATATATTATAAAATTGATGATTTTCTGCTGTCAGCGTGTGTGGAACCAAGGGATGCTGCAGAGTGAAGATCTCATCAAGGCAGCCATGTCGGCCATGCAGAAACAGGAGGCAACTTTCTCCAAGTTGTGATCAAGACGAGCAGCAGTCCCAGAGAAGATTGTTAACCCTTCATCAGCGGTTTCCAGAACTTGTTAACCCTTTACCAGCGGCTCCAGAATATTTTAGAATTGGTTAACCCTTTAGGTGTGAGTCACAGAATATTCCAGGATTGGTTAACCCTTTAGGTGGGCGTCCCAGAATATTCCAGGATTGGTTAACCCTTTAGGTTGGCGTCCCAGAATATTCCAGGATTGGTTAACCCTTTAGTTGGGCGTCCCAGAATATTCTAGGATTGGTTAACCCTTCAGTTGTGGCTCCAGAATATTTTAGAATTGGTTAACCCTTTAGGTGTGAGTCCCAGGATATTCTAGGATTGGTTAACCCTTTACCAGCGGCTCCAGAATATTCCAGGATTGGTTAACCCTTTAGGTGTGAGTCCCAGAATATTCTAGGATTGGTTAACCCTTTAGGTTTGAGACCCAGAATATTGTTGATGAGTGTTAATGATTGGACCCTTTAGCGTGAATCAAAGAATATTCTAGGATTGGTTAACCCTTTAGGTTTGAGTGGCAGAATATTCTAGGATTGGTTAACCCTTTAGGTTTGAGACCCAGAATATTGTTGATGAGTTTTAATGATTGGACCTTAAACTTAGGATGCAAAATTCATGATAGAATCCTATACAGGTCAATCATGCAATCATTGTGAAATTAGTTTCATCAAAATTGATATTTTCACATGATCATTCATATAATTGTATGTGAAGTATAATTTGTCGGATTATATGCTACTTTGCTTTATGACAAGCTTGAAATTCATGTTATCTTTGAAGCAATCTTCTGCCATATTTGTGAATTAATTAGCTGCTCTAAAATTTGAATTAATATTTCTTTATTACAAGTCTTTCAAAAATTGTCATTCTGATGTTATTTTTTTACAACTTATATTGATGTTCAAGTGAATAAACTCTAAAAAGTTGTCCCATTTTTATTTTCAATTGAAAGTGAGGAAATAATTAACAATGAACAATAAACAAATTACAAAATAATAGAGAATAATAACCTCAAGAAATGTCATAGACAGACGGACCAATACACAAAGTACATGACCCATCAGACAGGTCTGGTTGTTCTTCATTTTGTGGATCAATTTATCAATTTATAAACAAATATTTAAATTTTTCCAGTCGCTAGAAAATCTTTCATCAATGACAAGATATTACAGAAATAATTTTCATATCAAGACACGTCTGTCATTTTGTTTGAATGACACCTACCGTCTTGATAAATGGTTGCCACTGAATGCAATTTTATTAGACCATTTCCCTTTCTTTCACATAGAACGCAGTTACAAAGATTCTCAAAGTGCAAGGTTGACAACGTCGGACAAGAGTCAGAAGATCAGAAGATATATCCAACATAACTTGTAAAAACACATCTTTGAAAGATTATTGTATATTTTGTATCACTTCACAACATGGGCAATACATATTTATTAGGTCTTCAAGACAAATGTCTGAAGACCTATTGTTGTTATCATGTTTTACCTTGTTATTATTATTATTCTGACGATTTTGTTCCATGTTTTCCGGCAAAACGGCTTGTCCGATCTGCATGAAATGTTTAGGGATGAAAGCCTGTGTCCTAACTTAGATTTTATCGTTTTGAATTTCGACCTGGTTCTTGAGTTATCTGCCCTTGAATTTGAAACTTCAAACCTTAATAGCTCGAAAAATTATCAAGATATTTTCATAAAACTTTCACCAAAATGTGGGCAACAACATTCCCCATCGATTAGGCTTATAGTGGTTTTCGGCCGTGGTAATAGATTTTTTGCTATTTCGAAAAAACTGAAAATTTGGTGCACTTTCGCAGGTTTGAGGGTACGCGTCTTCAAAAATCTTCTTCTAAATCACGGCAATACATACAGATATGTGTGATAGCTCATTCGAAAGCCAAGACAACGCAGAATATAATTTGCTAACAGAATTTTGAATTTCGGCCTAGAATTCGAGTAATCTGCCCTTGAATATGGTCCTTTTTAAAAAGGGCGTTTTTCGGCTGCAATTTCAAAAGGGCATAACTCTGTAACTAATTAACTTATGTCAAAGTTATTGATAGCTATCTCTTTCTAATAAGGAGCTGAACAATTCCATAATACATCAATATCATATAAAAGTTGATAGTTTCGGCCAAAATTGGAGATATTCCCAAAAAAGTAAAATGTTGTGATTTTGAGCATTTTCGAGGGGTATATCCTTTGGAGAATTATTGATCATGAACCAATGGAGATAGGAAGACT